>CM077449.1:4429286-5168344 GCA_039654765.1 Mylopharyngodon piceus
CGACTGCTTTTTTGATCGTTGGGGTGGATTGGGAATGTGACCTCCATTTAGTTTGTAGTCACATCTCGTCACACTTCCCTGACTTTGGTTAAACCTGCCAGATATAAAGTGGATAACAGGCTTTTGAAACAGTTAATGTTTGATCATGCACACACACAGGCTTAACCAAAGTAATGGGGTAACAAGCTGCCCAAGCTGGAGCTTATTAAAGGCTGATCTTACTGAACCTCTTAACTCATTTTAGTGAATCATTAGCTCTGTTCAAAAACCTAGTGAGCTGCCACCCTAGACAGCATGGAAAGGATTAGTTCACTTCAGAATTAAAATTTCCTGATAATTTACTCACCCCCATGTCATCCAAGATGTTTATGTCTTTCTTTCTTCAGTCGAAAAGAAATGAAGGTTTTTGAGGGAAAACATTCCAGGATTTTTCTCCATATAGTGGACTTCAACAGTTAACAACGGGTTGAAGGTCCAAATTGCAGTTTAAATGCAGCTTCAAAGAGCTCTACATGATCCCAGACGAGGAATAAGGGTCTTATCTAGCGAAACAGTTGGCCATTTAAAAAAAAAAAAAAAAAAAGTATATTTTTTAACCACAAATGCTCGTCTTGCACTCACTCTGCGATGCGTCACGCATAACGTAATCATGTTGGAAAGGGCAAAGTCTTTGCTCTGTAAAAATTTGCTCTGTACTTCCACCTACGCGTGACGCGTGACCTTTCCAACGTGATTATGTAATGCGTGGCACATCGCAGAGCTAGTGCAAGACGAGCATTTGTGGTTAAAAAGTATATAATGTTTTATTTTTTTAAAAAATGACCGATTGTTTCACTAGATAAGACCCTTATTCCTTGTCTGGGAAGTTGGTAACTGTTGAAATCCACTATATGGAGAGAAATCCTGGAAAGTTTTCCTCAAAAACCTTAATTTCTTTTCGACTGAAGAAAGAAAGACATAAACATCTTGGATGACATGGGGGTGAGTAAATTATCTGACGTGAACTAATCCTTTACAGGCATCATAGGCTCACTCCTGAGGATGGGCAAAAAATTAGGCCGCAAAATGATCTTATGCAATGCTTCCCAAAACAAGGTATTGTACATCTCCTTATACAGTATGTGAAGGCAATTCCAAAATTTAATGTGAAAAGCACACTGAGAAAAAAAAAATCACCCAAGATGGCGGGCAGTATTCAGAATTGACCATTAGTTGTTTATACAACATTTCAGATCAGTCACTTACGAGGGTCCATTTTTGCCCACTATGGTTTGGAACAGAGCTACAGTAAATGCGTTTAAAGAAGCTGATAGAAATGGCAAAAACCTAAAATTGCATGGATTTTACTGAACAGCTTTCTACTGTAGCTAAATACAAAACATTACCAATTTCAGGGCCTCAGAGAACATCGCCAACAGTACCTAAAAACATGCCCACACCACAGAGGGTGACCACCACCATAAGGAAGAACCCCACACATGCCCGAAACGGGGCAAGCGATGCTGAAATCATGGAGCTTAATCAACAGGTAGAGTCCCCGGGAGGGTAAGGAAGTCTTACTCTACCTTGGAATACTTTGGATTGAAGATATAAATTTGTATAGAAAGAAGAGTGTTGGTAGATTTTGCATATGTCATTTTTATCTTTCTTTTCTTTCATTTTCTTCAGACCATTCCTGATCTCCTATCCCACCTGTTCAGATAATCGCATTTGATTTAATATTCTGGATATAGATTGTCTCGCCATAATAAGCATACTAACTTTTTCCCATTAAGGAATGGTCATCTTCTGATGAGTAGTGGCTTACATTTTGTTCTTTGTCTTTTACTTTGTTTTTTTGAAGTTGATGGAGCTGAAGTTAACTGTGGACGGTCTGGAAAAGGAGAGAGATTTCTACTTCAGCAAACTTCGAGACATTGAACTGATCTGTCAAGAACACGAGACCGAAAACGACCCCATTATCAGTAGGATAATTGACATTCTGTATGCCACAGAGGTACTGCCAATGACATTTCTTTATATGTTCTTTGATAGTAATTTGACGGATGTTAACCGTGTTCAGTTTACAGTTCTGCAAGTTTTTACACGTGCTATCCAGTTATTTCAATAGGAATCAATGCTATTGGGAATTTTGTGTCAGGACATAAGATATCCCCATGCAGATTTCAAGTAGGTCACGCAGATTCGCCGCATTGACCAACAGAAATCTTTTTGGTTCGTAAGTGACTTCTGTGTGAGCAGTGCCTCGTACATTTCTACACTATAGACAACTAATCTTTTTTGCCTGTGAAATTTCGCTAATCAAACACAATTCCGCTAACCGCACCTTTGTGTTCCAGAGTCAGAGGCATAAATACTCGTTGAAATTTCCCATTTCTGACCTCAGTGTGTTCCAGTTAATCACGCAATACAGTCACATGTACACATCAAGATGGTGCCATGACTCAACAGGAGTCAATTTCGTGCTCTAATGCTAAATATGGTAAAAACAAATCATGAACACAAAATATGGTATTTTTTTTAAATACTACAAAATAGCATTTTTTTAAATTACAAAAAAAATCAGATATCTTTATATATTACATATAATTTTGTGTTATGCTTGTTAGTCGTCGCCATCTTGGAAATTTGAATTTGAGTGACATTCAACTATCTGAAATGAGGCAAAAGCTATTGTCAGTTCCAAAATGTATTGACAACAGTATATGAATATATGAAAAATGCCAAGCTGAGGCTTCAGAATAAGATTAAATTAATTGAAATAGACACGAGATGACTCTCGGAAATTAACATACCAGTCCTAATGCTATTGTTGCTACTTGTGTTTTAATTAGAGCCACTATTAAATTGTGACCTAAAATTGACAAAATTAGTCTAATGACAGTCTTCAGAAACCTTAACGGGCAAAATAAAAGTGCATTAAAAACATTTGCATTATTCAAAATGTTACTTAATTTTATACCGCCATTGATATTCAGTATGGGGCTGTTTACACGACACCATTTTCAACTAAAAACTGAAAACGTTTTATGCGTTTTGGCTGTTCATTTACACGACAACAGTGTTTCGTGGTCCTGAAAATGCAAATTTTTGAAAACGGGTTTCAAAGTACAAGTTTTTAAAAACGATACCATTATCATCTCCTTGTAAACTACTGTAGAAAAACACGGATCTGTGAAACCGCTGATGGCATGCACATGCGTATTACGTGATTAGTCTATAGGCATGTGTGTTTGGAGCGAGTGCTCTGTAAAAGAATGTGTTTCTTTACAAAGGGAAATCGCCAACTACTGGCCTGGCATGCACATTACAGCATGTTTAGTTGTTTTCGCGGATCGTTGTCAATGTTGTCATCAGTACAAAGAAAAACTTTTACGTTTTTTTTTACCTCGTTGTCTTGTAAAGGTACCCTATATTCTATATCGCCCAGGCCTACTTCTCATTAGACATTGGCAAACCTTTGCAAAAAAACAAACAAAACAAATAACATCAGTTGACCACTGGTATATTTATGAAAGCATGGAAGAATTCAATGTTTAAATGTAAGGTGCGTCCAAATTCGTGTACTTATGCACTATTCTATGCCGTTTTGTAGTAAAAATGAAGTGTGGAATGTTGGACACTTCATGCACTCAAATGTTTCAGCTTTAATTACGTAGTGGAGGGGGAGGGGGGATCAGACTCAGATGATGAATGACAAAATCACCTTTCATACACTACACAGTTGAGTGGATAAGTACATAGTGTATAAGTGCATACTGTAGCATATTGTGCATTATTTGGGACACAACTTTAGTGATCATTCTAAAAGAAATGCAAATTTTTCATACAGGATGGCTTTGCACCGCCAGAAGATGATGAAATAGACGAGCAGGCCCACTTGGACCAGGACGAATACTGAGCATCCTCCTTTTCTCTTCCACATCGTCGTGATCCTTTACCATTTCCTCTCCCCACCACTTTGAATGACTCCCCCCTCTCGCACGCTGTTAATATCCCCTCAGTTTCCTACAAATCTATGGGCTCACCATATATACTCTATCTGTTGGTCCTCCGACGCTGATTTATGCACTACATACGTATCAACAAACACTCGCCGTCCTCACCCCCATTCAGACTGTAGCACCAACAATGACACATCCTAGCCGTCTCAGCATGTTTTACATATCGACATAGAGAATGAACAAAATAAAAGGTAACATAGATTGTGGGTAGCACAACGGACTGAAAAAAAAATGTAAATATTTTGAAGGGAATAGAGAAGAAAATGAAGAAAATTGTCGCCTGGAATGCAGTTATTCATTGTGAGATTTTCATACGCATTTTCTTTAAGGTCTGTTTTGGCTCCATTCAGTATGAAATGATCAGTATCACACCATCCATCTGAGTCTCCAGCTTCAGTCTGCCTCTCTCACTGACTGTACACTGTTATCATTTACTCATTCTCACATCGTTCCAAACCTGTATGACTTTCATCTGTGGAACAAATGAAAAAAAAGATAATTTGTATAAAAAGTCACACTTTTCCATACAATTCCAGTGAATGTGGATAAAAGCCCATTCACACCAAGAACGATAACTATAAAGATAACTATATTTGCGTCCACACCAACAAACGATAACGGTCTGTTTATTGTAAGCTCACGCGCTGCGGTTTCAAAGTGTTTACAACATGTTTTTGCTTTTCTTGTTGCATTTACACGGCTTTAACCAGCAGATGTCCTCAGCATGCTATGTTTCGAGTGAATAGCTAGTGTTTCTCAACCAGGGGTCCGTGGACCCCTAGTGGTCCTTGACGTAATGCCAGGGGGTCCTTATAAAATATCTGAATATGAATATCTGTATATTTTGACATTTGACATGTTCCCATAAGAGAAGATAATATATGTATAATATAACTGACAATATGACTGAATATTGGACGAGTCAACTAACGTAGTAGTAAATTATACTTGATTGCATTTGGTCGTCACAAAGACATTATTATAGACATATATTATGATACCAATGAGCCAATATTATTCTGGGGTCCTTTACTCAAAAAAGGTTGAGATTCACTTTAATCTAACTGTGAATTTAGCTGACAAAGTCAATATAGTGAAATAAAAACAATGCTTAGTCTTTTTCACTGCAACTTCAAAGGAAGCAAGACAATGTTGTCGAAACTAGCGCTGGATACCTGAGGTAATTTTATATTACACTGTTTGCTAGGCTGGCATTATGATCTAATTTTTTGACTTGTCAAACAGCTGTAGCTTTTTCTGGACCTCGGCATTTTAAATGCACGAGCCCTTAAATTATAATGGATTCTGATTGGCTGTCAGTGTTTTATCGTTCACCAGCAAATCCTTCTGAAAGTGATCCCAACGATATTTTTTCACTATATCGTTATAGCTGCGGTGTAGACACTGCTATTCTTTTATATTTAGAACAATTTTTAGAACTATATCTTTATTGTTATCATAGTCCCTTTAAGACAAGTCATTTCACTCGGCGGCCATCTTTGAAACGCCTCTCGGGCATGCAAGTGCAGCTCCTATCTCTTTAAATGGGGAAACATCAAATTCTCCAAAGCTTTTAAATTAAATTTTATATTTAAAATCACAAATGAAATCTGACAGCAGCAGACTCTTAAATTTTGTTTCTAAACTCTCAAATCATGACGGCATTTTTCAGGCTGGATCAAGCTAATGTACATACACAGTCATAAGTGCGCGTCTTACTGTTTCTATAGGAACCGGAGCTTCTAACGGCCGCTGCAGTGACGCGATGACTTTACCAATCAGCGATTGGCTCTTATTTAGAAGGCGGGACTTATTCCGCCATATTGCGCGTTGCACTTTCTCCCATTCATAATAATATGAGTGCACCGTCTTTCTATATATAAAGTCTTTGTCGTTATCTTTATAGTTATCGTTCTTGGTGTGAACGGGCATTTAAGGCTTCAAAAAGAACACAAATGCACCATAAAGAAGTCCATACTATTCGTAAACTATACGTCTTCTTAAAGCTTCTTCCAAGTGTCAAATACACCTTTGACTGGATAATTAAGTCGATGATCAGTCAGATTCATTCAGACCTTTTTTTTTTTAAACAGATCTGATTCATTAAAAATAATGATTAATTCAAGAATCAAACATTACATTCTCCATCAAGGAGAGCAGATGGTAAAATTTTCTTTGAATAACAATGCTTCAGAAGACTTGAAATGAAGCGCACAATTCATATGTACAACTTTTAATTTTTGTTTAGTGCTTCTGCATCCTTTTTGAAGCTTGAACGCTTTAATTGTACAACCAAAATATCATACAGGTTTGGAACGACATGAAGGTGAGTAAATAATGACAGAACTTCATTTTTAGGTGAACTATTCCTTCAATGACTAAAACAAAAAGCAGACACCATCAGGAAGAATCCCAGTAATATCAAACTCATGAATATTTTACAGTATATCTGCAAAGATATTGATGTCAATTTCGTCAGTGATGTGATGGAGATAAATGCTGACCTGTAGAGAGGATTTTTATACTTTTAAATATGGATGGGCCAGTGACAGGGTAAATAAAAAAAGACATTAAAATGTGTCAACAATGCTTTAAAATATGTGAGACAACATAACTTATGGCACAGGTTGTTTTGCTTATAACCAGGGAGCATGTGAATGTTATACATTGACAACTGATGAGTGATTGTTTAAAAGTCATATTTTTTTTGTTGTGCTTGATTGTGACGCTATTCTGACACTTCAGACTGAAAAATAGAAACTCAGTATGGAAAGTGGTATTACCGTCATATTCATGACACCATTGAGCATGAGGGACAGACTCATTGTTACTGTGTACATTTTATTTTAGTGGCAATCAAACACGTGATACTACTGATCAGATGATGTCATGTCGAATTGAACTGACGTTTGCTGCTAGTGTTGCTGCATTTATGTGTTTTGTATTTATTTCGCTCAGCTATTGAATAGCATATGGGCTGTGCATTCTTAACTGTAAAAGATAACAGATTTGTAAAAGGCCCTGATTAAACTAAACAGAGATGCTAGATTCCACAGTCGTTGGTTTGAATCTGCTTCTCTCTGTGTAGAGAACCTGTCATCTTGTATTGTCTCAGTATGGCCATAATTGTGTTTGCATAAATTGTTTTGAGTAAATAAACATTAATGAAAACCGTTTTTGTCCATGCATTTCATAAAACTGCATATCAGGGTAAGGAAAATGTTATGGCATACAAAATGTGCTTAATTTCATTTAAATATGTCACAATGCAAACAATCTTTATGCAAAATATTGTTGTTTTGTTTTGGAGTGAAATATGATCTGGGTATTCTTGAGATTCAACCAACAATTTTTCTCAAACATGAACATTTTATTTTAAGGACTTCTGGGGGGAACTTTGGCCAGTCTGTTTGGTGGGAAACCAATGATTTGCTGATTACCAGCAATAATACTGTACTTTGCAGAATACAAAGCAAAAGTACAACAGACCATTGACCTACAAAGGCACTTACCACCTGCTACCTTCAGCTCTAGCCACCCAACCCAAAAAACATCAGGAACAAGGAGGTCACGCACATAAAAGCAACTTAGCTGTGCAAAACTGGAAACTTCAGAGGTCTCTGACCTAACAGGTGATAAACGTTCACTCTCTGATACCACGTAACATATGGTCGACACCTGTCTGATGTGAACGAACCTGTATGGCTTGGCTGTGCTAACTGCTGCTTCCGTGAGGAATCGAATTCACGTTCTGAACGAAACATTTAAGTGAATGAATCTAAATATCTGGTAAACAAACACTCTAAAAAAATTGGTGCTATTTAGTACTAAAAGTGGTTCTTTGGCTCGTAATCATAGGGGAACCACTTTAAGTGCTGTATAGCACCAAATCTTGGTGCTTCAGTGGTTCTTCACTGGTTCTTTGGGATGACTGAGGTGCTATATAGCACCGCTACCGTATACAGAACCTGTTAAGCCCCTGTACGGTTCTTCAGCGGTTCTTCAGTGGTTCTTTGGGGTGGTTAAGGTGCTATATAGCACCACTGCCGTTCAAATAACCTGTTAAGCCCCTTTAAATGTTCTTTACAAGCCAAAGAACCACTGTTGGTGCTGTTTAGCACCATTTTTGTTGAAGAAATAAAATGCGATATGGCACCTCTTATGGGTTCTACATAGCACCATTTGACAAAGGTGCTGTAGAGCACCTTTAAAGATATGGTGCTACATAGCACCAAAAGTGGTTCCCCTATATGATTACGAGCCAAGAACCACTTTTAGTGCTATATAGCACCTTTTTTTTTTTTTAGAGTGAACCATTGTTTTTGTTTGAAGGAAGAAGTTCAACAATTTCTAAAAACAAAGTTTAAAAAAGGAAAGCTGTAAAATGTGTCAGTATTTGTAAACATTTTAATGTTTTTAATTTAAACTCTTGTTTATTAATCTTTTGATAGTTTTTTTGTTTATCCTAATGCACCAACTAGCAGTTGTACGTGTTTTATTTTATTTATTTAGTTAGTTGTTTATCCTAATGTACCCCCTGGATTTTTTATTTATTCATTTATTTAATTATTTATTTAAATCCAATGTGGGCTCCGAATAAGCATTTTCATTGGTTGGACTTAAAACACCCTTTTAAATGAACGAGTCAGTCGCTGTTTTGAATCTGAACGAGACTCGGTTCGCCACAAAACGAGAATCCGCTGACTGAAGTAGCGAAATCATAGTATTTTGTTGTCTTTTTATATAGCTTGATAAAAGTCAGTTGACAAAATGAAGGAAATCCATAGATCTGCTTTGCTGGCAGTTGAGGGGGAAACATTTGATGCTTAAACATTCTTTCTGTAGTTTGTGTAGGCCTAAAGGAAATAAAGGATGTTTGTTTTTGTCGACGCTTTTTAAAGAATCGAGTAAATAGGCTTGTTCGAGATGCATCGGCGCTGCGCAGACCGATCGGCGTATGACATCAAAGTACCGCGAGAGCGATTCAAAAACATAAGGATTCGTTTGCTCTCCAATCGCTCTCGCGGTACTTTGATGTCATACGCCGATCGGTCTGCGCAGTGCCGATGCGTCTCGAACAAGCATATTGATTCAATGACTCAGTCATAACACTCGCCCACTGAACAGATTCAAAAGTTTCGATTCACTGGGTTGAATCAAAATCCCTACCGCTACAACAAACACCTGTCAACTATCAGAGCAACTGATGCATTTACGTCACGTTACTTTTTTTTTTTTTTTTTTTTAATTTGTTGGTCGGAGGGCCAACCTAAAGAACAAATACTCTAAAATGGTGAGTGCTAGAAAACTCGTTAATTACTGTATACCAGTTGGCGTTCTCTGGCGAATTATTAAAGATACAGTGAAGCCAAAAACGAAATGTTTCATCTTTTTCTAGTTAATGTACTTTATTTTATTAAGGTAAGCTTCACATTCACTCTAACTACTGTAAATTATGCCATCTCCACGTTTTTGTGTTTGGACAAGGTACGTACACTTGGCCAAGACCGTAAAATCAAAATCAAACCGCTGAAAGGAGTCGCCGTCGGACTCAATCTGCGAACAATACTTAAGTGCGTATTTTTAAAACGAGTTTAAAACTACAAACATGAATTTATTCGTATAAATTATCAAATTAATTCTATATATGTGTATTTTAGTGTCCAGCCTCACTCAACGGTCAACATTAAGAGCAAAGCTCAACCTTACACGCGATGTTTTGAACCATTCAAACGCTTCAACTACGCGCTGCTGTCCAGTTGGAGGAGTGACACAAGGTTTGACATCACCAAAACGGGCAAGGGAATGAACTGTATTGATTTGCTAAAGAAAATGATTGTGAATATTGACTCTTTGTCCAACAGGAAACATCTTACCAAAAGTCATTCTGTAGGTAAGGACGGTTTTGCCTGTCATTGGTTATAATATTTCCCCCATATCGCTGTTTGTTGTGGTAATTCTAACCCAACTGGATCTGCACAGATGCATTGTCCAGTAATGCAGACGAGGAGACCAGAGAAACACTGGCAGACAGCTTGATGGACACAGAATATGAAGAACTTTTTTCATCTGTTGACACAGGTAGCTTACGTTAGGTTATTTAAAAAATTAAGCACCATCACAGAATCAATAATACTGTATGTTGTTTGATATGCACATTTCTAAGGCCTCTGAATGATCAACATTATCAAAACTTTGCTGGAAAACCTGTTTGTTGTACATAGTCTTTCCTTTAGGTCATGGTACACATGACTTTGCTTGCAAAATCTTTACCTTTTTTTTTCTATTTTTATTGATTTTTATAAAGTAAACTTTTATATTGGTAGTGATATTTCAAAATGAACACTTACTAGACTGAAGCAACTTAAGTTTACTTGATTAGAAATACTTTTATTCAGAAAAATCAAGTTAAAAAATATCAAATATGATACATCATGCTTTTGAGGAACGTTTTTGCCCCCCACAGTAAAAACTACAGAGCTCTGATCATAAAACTAAGCATTTAAATATCACCTTACTTACTTATTATTGGGAGTTATAGAGTGACAAATGATATTTATATGCCTTTTATGTAAACAGACTGCTATACTTCCATAAAGCTGTCATTGATTTACATTACAAGCTAATTTCATCTTACTTCTTGGCCATATAAATATCAGCAACAGTGTTGGCAAAGTCTGTGGTTTTCCCGTGGAATTTGGCTACTTTAACAGTGTTGCAGCGGGTTGTTTTTCATGTCCGCATGTTGAAGCGAAAATAATAACGTGATGTTTAGCCCCTGGAATGCTAATTTTACCAGGGTAGCCCCGCCAAAAATGGGATTTTACCCCACGGGATGCATATTTATGACCCTGGACCACAAAACCAATCATAAGGGTCAATTTTTTGAAACTGATAGACAATATAGGACAATATTTGGCTGGGATACAACTATTTGAAAATCTGGAATCTGAGGGTGCAAAAAATCAAAATAATGAGAAAATCGCCTTTAAAGTTGTCCAAATGAGGTCCTTAGCAATGCATATCCACTCAGAAAAATAATTTTTTGATATATTTACAGTAGAAAATTTACAAAATATCTTCATGGAACATGATCTTTACTTAATATCCTAATGATTTTTGGCATAAAAGAAAAATCGATAATTTTGACCTATACAATGTATTGTTGGCTATTGCTACAAATATACCTGTGTGACTTATGACTGGTTTTGTGGTCCAGGGTCACATATATTAATTTTTTTCAAAGATTTTTTGTCAACTTTTTTGCCAATTTTTTTTTTTTTTTTTTTTTAACCATTTTGTTAAAGGGTTAGTTCACCCAAAAATGAAAATTGTCATTAATTACTCACCTTCATGTCGCTCCACACCCGTAAGACCTTCGTTCATCTTCAGAACACAAATTAAGATATTTTTGATAAAATCTGATGGCTCAGTGAGGCCTCCATTGACAGCAAGTTACAAGTTACTACAGTGGTTCAACCTTAATATTATAAAGTGACGAGAATACTTTTTGTGCGCCAAAAAAACAAAATACCGACTTTATTCAACAATATCTAGTGATGGGCGATTTCAAAACACTGCTCATGAAGCTTCGAAGCTTTACGAATCTTTTGTTTCGAATTAGTGGTTCGGAGCATGAAAGTCACGTGATTTCAGTAAACGAGGCTTTGTTACGTCATAAGTGTTTTGAAATTTCAATGGTTTCGCGTGACTTTGGCAGTTTGATATGCGCTCTGAACCACTGATTCGAAACAAAAGATTCGTAAAGCTTCGAAGCTTCATGAAGCAGTGTTTTGAAATCGCTCTTCACTAGATATTGTTGAATAAAGTCGTTATTTTGTTTTTTTGGCGCACAAAAAGTATTCTCGTGGCTTCATAACATTAAGGTTGAACCACTGTAGTCACATGAACTGTTTTAAATACGTTTTTAGTAGCTTTCTGGGCATTGAAAAAGGAAATGATCTTGCTGGAAATGCAGGCCTCACTGAGCCATCGAATTTTATCAAAAATATCTTAATTTGTGTTCTGAAAATGAACGAAGGTCTTACGGGTTTGGAACGACATGAGGGTGAGTAATTAATGACAGAAATTTCATTTTTTGGTGAACTAACCCTTTAAACTTTCTTCTTTTGTCTCATCTGCTAACAGATGCTTTTGTGGATCTCACGAAAAGCACTTTTAAGGAACTTATCGATGACTCATCTCCGAAAAAAAAACTCCAGCGAAAATATCGAATGAGAGATGAGGTATAAAAGGAATTGAAAATAAAAATATGTGCTCTTAATATTTTGCTGTAATAATTAATATTGGTTTTTAGTTTTAAACTGATTTTTTTTTTTTTTTACCCTAACAGTTTGGAAACAATATCCGTCGTGTCAGAGTGAATAATCCAATTGTCAAGAAGGCCATGTCGCCAAAATGCCCAAAGAGACCCGTTGCAGAGAGAATAAACAGTCTTACGGTCAACATCAGATGTTTTAAAGTTGGAACGTTGACCAAGACATTCAGAAGATCTGATGCTCTGACCGCCCAATGCACTGTAAAAATGATTAGAGGTTTACTGAATTCATAATTCATGGATCAGAATTCAACACCTGATATAATCACATATACTCTGTTTCATTTACAGATTTCAGTGGATTACATTGAAATTGCAAATGAAGGTAAAGCATGTGCACATTCCCAAACAGCACGTTTTATTTAGACACTCAGAAATCAGCATTTTGGAGTAGGTTTTAATTTTTCATCATATACTAAAAGTGATGAAAACCCATTTGAGTAACTGCAATCATTCTAAATATGCAATGATTCATGGTGTTAATAATATTACATTTTCAGGACGAATAGAAGCATCAAATGTGATCGCTTGTGAATGGTGCACCGTGAAGAAGCTGTCGGCCCTGTTTATACAGACAACACCTGAGATATGCCTTCACCTGCAGGTCCAGCTTGACATGTTTGAAGATGATTCAAGTGTGTGGTGTGACTGCCAGAGCAGGAGTGAGTCGCAAATGTGAACTTACAGCGGTCTATCCATGATAAAGTGTGACTGATGTTCTTGCTTTGAGATTTAAATTATGTAAAATGGTTTCTTTTCTCTCCTCAGATGAAAAGGAGAAATATGTTGTCCTTATCTTTGAGAATGAGCTCACACTCCCAGAGCAAATCACACTTGAGGAAATATTCACAGAGATGGGCAAGCATAATAACATCAACTGTTTTCCAGTTAAGTTGTCATTTGAAGAAGCCAGTAACAGACTGAAGACGCACAGCTGTGCCCAAAAACAGGAGGTGGGTCAAGGCATGGAGTTAAAATATGTTTGGCATCATCATTTACTCACCATATGGAAGCTTTTTTCCGCCACTAAATAAAAAATAAAAAAGGTAATTGCGACTTTTTATCTCACAATTGCGAGTTTGTATCTCATAATTCTGACTCTTTTTCTAAGAATTGTGAGTTATAATGTCAGAATTGCGAGGTATAAACTCGCATCACAATTACGAGATATAAACTAGCAATTCTGACTTTTTTCTTGCAATTCTGACTTTTCTCTCAATTGTGAGTTTATATCTTGTGATTCTGACATTATAACTCTCTATTCGACTTTATAACTAGCAATTGTGAGTTTATATTTCACAATTCTGAGAAATAAAGTCCAATTTCCTCAGAATTGCGAGTTTATATCACGCACTTTTTTTTTTTTAAATTTTTTTCTTATTCAGTGGTGAAAACAAGCTTCCATACTCACCCTCATGACATTCCAAACCTGTAAAAAAAAAAGAAAAAACTATACATTTCTTTAAAATACTGTAAAATAAGAAGTGTAAAATATTTAAGTGACTGTACATCTTTAAGCCCTTCCTGACATAAAAATGACTAGTGCTCTTCCGTCATCTTGCTCTGTATAGAGATGTTGCTTTCTTTCTGCTGTCTTGTCCAATAACGTGTCTTTTATTTTGCTGTGTTCAGATCGCTATACTTCAGCCTGAAGAGGATGAACTTCCTGTCATGAGTCAGGTTTCTCAAAATTCTCATTTCATTTCTTTTCTTTTTGTTTTCCTTTACTGTTTTTTTTTTTTTTTTTTTTTTTTCTTTTCCATTCCTTTTTTTGATGAAAGACTTACGGTTTCGGACGTCCTCACATTAGCCATTCATAGATCAAATAAACAATTGTTATAACTATTTATTATGGTGATTTAAAGGTAATTTTTATTATTATTATTATTATAACATTTCTTTAGGTGTAAAATATTTAAGTGACTTTGTGCATCTTTAAGACCAATCTAGACTTAAAAATGACTAGTGCTCTTCAGTCATCTTTCTCTGTATAGAGCTGTTGCTTTCTTTCTGCTGTCTTGTCCAATAACATCTATTATTTTGCGGTGTTCAGATCGCCATGCTCAGGTTTGAAGAGGATGAACTTCCTGTCACGTGTCAGGTTTCTCAAACTTCTTATTTCACTTATTTTCTTTTTGTTTTCCTTTTTGCCTGTTCTTTCCCTTTCCCTTTCCTTTCTCTTCCCTTCCCTTCCCTTCCCTTCCCTTCCAATTCCACTCTACTTTTTTCTTATCTCCCTTTCCTTTTATTTCCCCTTTCCCACTTTTTTCAGTTCCTTTTCTTTTCCTTCCCTTTTCTGTCTTTTTACTTCCATTTCCCTTTCCTTCCTCTTTCCTTGTTCTTGTACTTCCATTGTCTTTCCTTTCCTTTTCATTTCTTTACTTTTTCTCTCTCCCTTTCATTTTCTTTTACCTCACTTTCACTGTACTTTTACTTCTCCTTTACTTTTTTCTTTACTTTTTTCCATTTCCCATTTAATTTCCCTTTCCTTTTTACTTCAGCTTTCTTTTTCATATTACTTTGTTTCTTGTCCTTTTACTTTCATTTCCCTTTTTATTTCCCTTTCCTTTTTCAGTTCCTTTTCCTTTCCATTTCTGTGTCCTTTTTCTTCCCCTTTCCTTGTCCTATTACTTCCATTTTCCCTTTCCTTTTTTATTTCCTTTACTTTTTCTTTCTTATTCATTTCCTTTTAATTCTTTTCTCTGTATTTTTACTCCTTTCCTTTCTTTTCCTTATATCTTTCCTCTTTCCATTTCCCTTTTCTTTTACCTCCACGTTCTCTTTCCTTAGCCCTTTACGATTCCTGTCAAATGAACACAGATTCAATAAAATCTGAATCTTCGAGCACCAATGACACAATAGAGCAAAATAAATTGGACTTTAACATTTTTTCAGTTGTTTAGCTCTTTCTCTCAACGTTCAGCAGGCCTTGAAGCCATTTTCGTCCTCTCCTGATGCTCCTCGATGTGAAATTGCAACCCTCAGTGTCTCAGACAGTGATGAGGACGATTTGATCGTGCTCCCTTCATCGCCCAAACAGGAAATCAAAAAGTCAGTTGACTGGCCTAAACTGAGCTGATCATTTATTGTGATATTCTTATCTAGAAGAACTCTTCTCACCGTCTTTTTGCAGACTGGTTGTGTACCCACCTCCTCCAGCTAAACGGGGTCTAACCATCACAGAAGAGGACCTCGACTGTCTTGAGGAAGGCGAATTCTTAAACGATGTGATCTTGGACTTCTATCTAAGGTTGAAGTGGTTAAAGTACAAAGTAAAATCTACTTTAGTCCATTGGCACTGTGATGACATACATCTTGTTTCTGGCCAGGTATTTGGTCTGCGAGCAGCAGGACAAGGAGGATGCCACCAAGTACCATGTGTTCAGTTCTTTTTTCTTCAAGCACCTCACTCAGGAGGATCATAAAAGGCTTCCAGAAACTACAGGTTTATCGTATGTATAGAATACGGTCTTGTAAAAATACTTAACCATAATTGGTATAAACACCGCTCTGTACCACAGCATTCAGGAGCGCCGACACAATCGCGTGAAAACGTGGACCAGGAATGTCAACCTTTTTGAGAAGGACTTTATATTTGTCCCAATTAATCAAATGTAAGTCTCTTCACAAAATTGCACATCCTGCATCCCTGGTGATCTCTTTAAAATGTTTTTGCAGATATTTAGGTTGTGTAGGTTAGGTAAAATAAAGAGCTTGTCTTAATAAGATCCCCTCCTTTGCAATGTCTCCTAAGGGCTCACTGGTACCTGGCTGTCATCTGTTTTCCTGGCAAGATTTCACAGACCAGTGATTTGGATCCTCGCCTCAGTGGGCGAAAGCATTCAGTGGAGTATCTTTTCGATCAATCTCCACCCAATCCCATGTCCCTCTTCTACTCTCCAGAATCCTCAAAGCCGCTCTCCAGATGGAGTCAATCCATAGGTAATTTAGAAAACTGATGTGGTGCCAGTGCAAAATGGTAGTGTAGGTAAAGGACAAATTGTGTTGGATTAATTAGTTTGCTTCTGCTCTTTTGAGTGAGAGAATATGATATAGAACTGAGTAACACATTTAACTTTTTTTTTGGTCACTGATTTTATAACAACTTACAACACAGGTTCAATACAAGTTAAAGTGATAGTTCACCCAAAAATGAAAATTCTGTCATTACCCTCATGTCGAGACTCGATTGCTTTATATGATGAACAGATTTAATTTAGGCTTTTATTCACATATAAACATTGATCAGCAAACATAAACAAAAGCTCAACTGAACCTGCTTGGCAAAAAAACTTGAACAAAAGCCTAAATTAAATCTGTTCATCATATAAAGCGATCGAGTCTCTTCAGAAAATTTTGACTAAACCACTTAATTAGCTTTACGATCTCTTTATGAACTTTTTGAAACGTCAAGCTGTCTATGGAGGAGTCAGAAAGCTCTCAGATTTCATCAAAAAGATCTTCATTTGTGTTCTGAAGATGAATGAAGGTCTTACGGGTTTGGAACGACATGAGGGTGAGTAATTAATGACAGAATTTAAATTTTTGGGTGAACTATCCCTTTAAGCTATGTGTCATTTAGTTGATGTTTGACTTAGTTTGTAAAATCACACGAATGATAAAAGTCTATGGGTCAAGGCAAGAAAAAAACACTAAATGCTGTTTCAAAAGTATATCTACAAGTATTTAACACAAGTTAAAATGTATTGAGAGCATATGAGCATATAATTATTACCACAGATTAAGTTTTTGTTTTTTGTTTTTTTGTTGGGAAAAAAAAAAAAAAACTTTGCTGAAAAAAAGTATTAATTTATTGAAAATAAATAAATCATATTACTGACCCCAAACTTTTGATCAGTGTACTTCCATTATCTTCTGAGGAATGAGTAAAATTTATTTTCTGTGATGATATTTATGCCTCATTACGGCTATTTTTTCCCCCATAGATGACTTCGACCAGAGTTTCTGCTTCCTTTCAGATGATGAGGCTGAGGATGATGTTCAGGTAATGTGAATTAATCTTGCTCTTACAAATCAGTAAAAACTGAAATAACCTTTTCTATTTTTGAATTACAGGTTGTCAAGAACAGATCTGCCCTTAACAAAATCTCTAAACAGTAAGTCAAGGACATTTCCTCTCCCTTAGAATGTTCTCTTTACCAATCACTAGATGGCAGTAGCACTTTTTTTAGTCAATGCAATGCTTCATTGTACCCTGTCACTGTCTGTCTGTCTGTGTTTGTAGGCCATGCATACTCATCATGGACTCCCTCACCTGCAGTGAACGATCATCGGTGGTGCAGATACTCCAAGAGTAATTATCTTCTTCTGTTTCAAGTGGTTGATTATTTTTGCACCTGTGCTTTAATAGCGAGCACACATTTTCTCTTGTGCTTCTGTATCCTGCATTAGGCAGCAAATGTCACCAATTAACGACTGTTTCCTATGAGACAAAATGTTGCCTTCCTCAAGGGGGAGTTTGGCAGCTTAGAAAGCCAAGTCTTGCACTGGACCACATTCAAATCTCATTGGAGGCGTTTGTATAGGCCTGCTAGAAGGAAGCATTTATTTAAATCAATTCCAAGGACTCAAAGCTGACATACAAATGGAAATCTGCTCCCAAACCTCACGTATGTTAGCCAGCTAGTTAAATTTACCTGGGTAGCATATTGAAAATAGCAGAATACTATGAAAGCTTGTTTCCGCCATGGAAAGTTTATATTTATGCAAGTTTATATCTCGCAATTCTGACTTTTTTTTCCTCAATTGAGTTTTTTTTCTCGCAATTGCGAGTTTATATCTTGCAATTCTGACTTATTTTATCAGAATTTTGAGATCTAAACTTCAATTGTGAGTTATAAAGTCCAATTCTGAGGGGGAAAAAAATCTTGCAATTGCGACTTTATATCACGCAATTCTGAGAAAAAATTCAGAATTGCGAGATGTAAACTCGCAATTGTAAGGGGAAAAAAAGTCAGAATTGTGAGATAAAGATATAAAGTTACAATTGCGAGTTAAGTCAGAATTACGGGATATAAACTCACAATTCCGACTTTTTTTCTCGCAATTCTGACTTTTTTTCCCGCAATTGCGAGTTTATATCTCTCAATTCTGACCTTATAACTCGCAATTGGGACTTTATATCACACAATTGTGAGAAAAAAGTCCGAATTGTGAATTACCGTTGCAATTACCGTTTTTATTTTTTATTCAGTGGCGGAAACAAATTTCCATAGAATACACAGTAAAATGTTTAATACATCACAAGAAAAACTAAAAATGTTTGATAATTGAACGCAAGACAATATTGCCATTCTGGCCGCTTATTTTCTGTAAATCCAAGATACTTACAAGAGGAATGGAAGGTCAAAATGGGCTCTCAGCAGAGTTTTGGAAAGGAAGTGATGAAAGGATGGAGTCCCCTCGTCCCACAGCAGGATAACTATACAGACTGTGGCATCTACGTCCTGCAGTATGTGGAGAGCTTCCTCAAGGTGTTTTCACTTTGTAGAAACTGATGAGCATGTTTCTTTCTAGATGTTTAGCGTGAAATAATTTTTTTCTTCTTCCCTAAAAGTAGTTCTTACTCATTTTTTTTTAGAACCCACCACAAACTTTCCATAACAACATGGACTTGAACGGCTGGTTTTCACAGAGTACAGTGAAGAGGAAGAGGAGGCAAATCAAACGGCTCATTCTCAGACTACACAAACGGCAAAGAGTTTAATTTTTTGTTTTAGGTCACGCTTCCTGCATTTTATGTTACTACTATCTCAACCTCTTCCTATAGGAACTTTCCAAAAAAAAAAAAAAATATGCACGAAAATAAATAAATAAATTTGCTTCTTTAAATTAATAAGTAATTTGCTTTGGAAATGGATTATTTGTTGCTGAAATTCAATAAAATATCTGTAAATAGAATCAAAATAAAATGACCTGTTGCTGAATCTACATGTGAAGTTTGGCTTGGTTTTGTTCTTGTGTTGTGAAAAATCCCATTGTTTTTTCAGGCATTGATAAATTGAGATTTTAGACTATAATTGTGCTTCCATAACTTGTCTTCTTTCAGTCTAGTGAAAAGAAAACATCCAAAATACACATTTAAGTGTTCATTTTATTATGTTTGGTCTTTTTGCATCTGTTCATTTAAATTATAATGCATATCTTCAAAGGCAGTTTTCTCAGAGTGGGTTTTTTGTTCATGCACAATCAGTAGCACTTATGCAACAAACTTCAGTTTTATTCCTATCTATATTCTAAAGGTTTTTACTGAGGGGTTCGTGAATATTTCATTCGACTGATTTATATAACGCTTTAATCCTTGATAAGAGATATCCGAAATCCCCTCTTTAAAAAATGTCAACAAAATGAAACAAGAATTCTGAACTTGGCTTTATCCAATGTTTAGATTTCTGCTCTGGAAATGTATGCAAATTAGTGCATATTTAGTGAGATAATGCCTCATTTGACTATTTAAACATTTCAGAACATTTGTATTACAAAACAATTGTCTTAATGTACTGTGATTTATCAATGGGGAAACTATGATGGTATCTCTTAATTCTTTGGGTAAATTGTACGTCTTGTTGTCTCTGCATGTTCAAATGGAAACGTATTAAAAAAAAAAAAAATGATTGAAAGTCACAGCAGTGCCAGTGCCAGAGCAGTAAGAAGAACCCAGTTCTATTTCAAAATCTAAGTACACACAAAATTAAAGAATGCAAATTTTTCCCAGGAACATGGCTTATATTCCAAACTCATTTGACTTGCTTCTGTCTCTGCTGGAGGGCAGACTTTTTGCCTGTTCACGCAGGTGATCAGTCTGGCATCCTGCACGATCAAGACAGATGAGCGTCTGCCTCCCAATACTCAAAATGAAATGCTTGATGTATTTCCGTGTTCCAACCTGGGCAAGGGTTTTGGATTATAATGTACCACCTGATCCCTGTGTACTTCAGAGTATAATATTCAAGACTGGGGGAACCAAATGCAAAAAATGAGACTCAGTCATTTAAAATATTGGCTGACCAAACCAAATATTGGAGTTTGAAGTAGTAACAGCCCTTCTTCAAAGGGTTAATGTGCACAATGTTGCACATATGAGAACTATAAGCAAATAAACTAGATCTGCAAGACCATAAAGTTAATTAAATTCTCATTTCAAAAGAAACGTCTCATAGCTTGTATCGTTTGATTAACTTTGAAACCTTGAAAACCACCACCTGTGGCGACCTCACCTTCTTCCCCCCTCTTGAGATTGCATCCCTGCTGTGTTCTCCATATGAGGAACTTCCTTTATCTCCTTTAATTCTGAAGTGTTAGAGCTAATGAGACTCTTTGAGTGGATCGTTCACTCGACGCTCGGTTATTACTTCAGTGCTTTGTGGAATTACCCATCTGCCAGCAGGCCGGCAGCATATGGAATGAGTTGTAATTTAAGCTGAAATGTTTTTGAGTGATTGGTTACCACTGCGGCTATAAGGAGGGCAAAATGGGGAATTTGCTGTTTGATTTGCTTTTATTCTTTTTGATAGTATTAAAATGTTTAATAAATTAATATATATATATATATATATATATATATATATATATATACACAGTATCTCACAGAAGTGAGTACACCCCTCACATTTTTGTAAATATTTTATTATATCTTTTCATGTGACAACACTGAAGAAATGACACTTTGCTACAATGTAAAGTAGTGAGTGTACAGCTTGTATAACTGTGTAAATTTGCTGTCCCCTCAAAATAACTCAACACACAGCCATTAATGTCTAAACCGCTGGCCACAAAAGTGAGTACACCCCTAAGTGAAAATGTCCAAATTGGGCCCAATTAGCCATTTTCTCTCCCCGGTGTCATGTGACTTGTTAGTGTTACAAGGTCTCAGGTGTGAATGGGGAGCAGGTGTGTTAAATTTGGTGTTATCGCTCTCACTCTCTCATACTGGTCACTGGAAGTTCAACATGGCACCTCATGGCAAAGAACTCTCTGAGGATCTGAAAAAAAGAGTTGTTGCTCTACATAAAGATGGCGTAGGCTATAAGAAGATTGCCAAGACCCTGAAACTGAGCTGCAGCACGGTGGCCAAGACCATACAGCGGTTTAACAGGACAGGTTCCACTCAGAACAGGCCTTGCCGTGGTCGACCAAAGAAGTTGAGTGCACGTGCTCAGCGTCATATCCAGAGGTTGTGTTTGGGAAATAGACGTATGAGTGCTGCCAGCATTGCTGCAGAGGTTGAAGGGGTGGGGGGTCAGCCTGTCAGTGCTCAGACCATACGCCGCACACTGCATCAAATTGGTCTGCATGGCTGTCGTCCCAGAAGGAAGCCTCTTCTAAAGATGATGCACAAGAAAGCCTGCAAACAGTTTGCTGAAGACAAGCAGACTAAGGACATGGATTACTGGAACCATGTCCTGTGGTCTGATGAGACCAAGATAAACTTATTTGGTTTAGATGGTGTCAAGCGTGTGTGGCAGCAACCAGGTGAGGAGTACAGAGACAAGTGTGTCTTGCCTACAGTCAAGCATGGTGGTGGTTGTGTCATGGTCTGGGGCTGCAGTTGTGCTGCCGGCACTTGGGAGCTTCAGTTCATTGAGGGAACCATGAATGCCAACATGTACTGTGACATACTGAAGCATGATCCCCTCCCTTCGGAGACTGGGCCGCAGGGCAGTATTCCTACATGACAACGACCCCAAACACACCTCCAAGACGACCACTACCTTGCTAAAGAAGCTGAGGGTACCTAAACCCTATTGAGCATCTGTGGGGCATCCTCAAACGGAAGGTGGAGGAGCGCAAGGTCTCTAACATCCACCAGCTCTGTGATGTCATCATGGAGGAGTGGAAGAGGACTCCGGTGGCAACCTGTGAAGCTCTGGTGAACTCCATGCCCAAGAGGGTTAAGGCAGTGCTGGAAAAAAATGGTGACCACACAAAATATTGACACTTTGGGCCCAATTTGGACATTTTCACTTAGGGGTGTACTCACTTTTGTGGCCAGCGGTTTAGACATTAATGGCTGTGTGTTGAGTTATTTTGAGGGGACAGCAAATTTACACTGTTATACAAGCTGTACACTCACTACTTTACATTGTAGCAAAGTGTCGTTTCTTAAGTGTTGTCACATGAAAAGATATAATAAAATATTTACAAAAACGTGAGGGGTGTACTCACTTCTGTGTGTGTATATATATATATATATATATATATATGTGTGTGTGTGTGTGTGTGTGTGTTTGTGTGTTATTTTAGTATTATTTATATACTTATTATTTACATACTTTTAATAATACTTTAATAGTTTATAAATGTGTTTAATTAGCTTTTATTTTTATTTTAATATATATATATTTATATATATTAAGTAAATATATTTTTTTTATATTTTTTAATTTTTTAGTTTAGTTTAAATTTTAGTCTTATGTGCTTTCAACATTTTTATTAGTTTGTTTTTTTATATTTATTTCTATTATAGCTTTAATTTAAATATATTTCAGTTTTAGTAATTTTTAGTTCAACTTAAACTTATTTAGTTTTTTAAAAATGTTATTAAAGGATTAGTTCACTTCAGAATTAAAATTTCCTGATAATTTACTCACCCCCATGTCATCCAAGATGTTTATGTCTTTCTTTCTTCAGTCAAAAAGAAATTAAGGATTTTGAGGAAAACATTCCCGGATTTTTCTCCATATAGTGGACTTCAACGGGGATCAACGGGTTGAAGGTCCAAATGTCAGTTTCAGTGCAGCTTCAAAGGGCTCTACATGATCCCAGACGAGAAATAAGGGTCTTATCTAGTGAAACGATATGTCATTTTCTAAAAGGAAAAAAAAACAAAAAACTTTTTAACCACAAATGCTCGTCTTGCACTGCTCTGCGATGCGCCACACATTATGTAATCATGTTGGAAAGGTCACGCGTGACGTAGGCGGAAGTACCGATCCAGTGTCTACAAAGTTAATGAGCAAAGACTAAGTCAAACTCCCTTTACAAAAAAAAGGTAAAACAACGATGTTGGACGATTTTGAAGTTGGAGGAGAAAATGAGATGGAGTTTTTCGCCTTACCGCGGTACTTCCGCCTATGTCACACGTGACCTTTCCAACATGGTTACATAATGCGTGGCACATCACAGAGCTAATGTAAGACAAGCATTTTTGGTTAAAAAATTTATGATTTTTAATTTTTTTTTAGAAAATGACCGATTGTTTCACTAGATAAGACCCTTATTCCTCGATCATGTAGAAGCTGCACTGAAACTGCAATTTGGACCTTCAACCTGTTGGCAACTGTTGAAGTCCACTATATGGAGAAAAATCCTGGAATGTTTTCCTCAAAAACATAATTTAATTTCTTAATTTCTTTTCAACGGAAGAAAGAAAAACATAAACATATTGGATGACATGGGGGTGAGTAAATTATCAGGAAATTTTAATTCTGAAGTGAACTAATCCTTTAACTATTTCAGTTAGTAGCCATTTTCGTTGAAGTACTTAAAGTTTAAGTTTTTCATTTAATATCTATATTTTATTTCTATTTAGCTTTCATTTAAATTTATTTCAGTTTTAGTCATTTTTAGTTCAACTTAAACTTTAGTTTTTTTAAAAATTTGTTTTTAAATTATTTCTGTTAGCTGCCATTTTCGTTGAAGTATTTAAAGTTTAAGTTTTTCATCTAATAATTATATTTTATTTTATTTTATTTTCAGCTTTAACAATTTTTAATAGTTCACTATGGAATTTGTCTAATTATTATGGAATTCTGTTCAATTATTCAGTTTAATTATTCAGATTTTTTGGTACGTTTACCCTAAAAAAACTGAAATGGACTTAAGTCGCACATTCAGACTCAAATTATGCATCATACTTTAACGTTATTGCGGAAAACGACCAGAATATCTCTCAGCTATAGCATCCTTCCTCACATCAGGCTCAGTATTTTCACGAAGCAGTCTAATGTAACAATATCATTTGTTAAAACATGAGTCACAGTGTCCACATGCAGTAGAAATCAAGCTGTTGTTCGGCTCTGTTGTGTTACTGGCATATGTGCTCTGGCGCACCTTGTGCGATTGTTTTTATCTCTGCAGTTCTCCAGGGAAATGCAAAAGTCAGTGTGGCATTAAATCTAATTACTGGTGTTTCTTCAGGCTTACCAGATGACATAACTGTAAAACTCCTGAATTGACCTCTTTTGAATTGTTTAGTCGTCTCTGAAGGAGCTGGTGTTTAATATGTGGTCATTCAGTAAAATCTTGTCAGATATAATGCTTTATGATTATGTGAGACTATTCTTAACTCAAACTGCAGGCTATTATAAACTCCCTCAGCAACACTTCATCATGGTCTAAGTCTTTAAACTCAAAACTGTTTTTCTCATAGCTGTTTGGCTCAGAAATTTGATACAGTGCCACGTAGTGAGATATCATGTGTCCTAATTAGATTTACAAACACAAGTCTGCTTTCAATGAGGTATTAGATTTCAACTTAGGAATACTTCTATAAGTTTTGAATTACAAGCCCGTAAAATATTAATCAGTCTCCAGTTTGTATCAGTTGCGCTCCTTTTAGTAACCATGACAATCCAGTGGGAAGCTCTTGACTTTCTCCTGATCCCTCAACTGACACTTTTTGATCTTCAATAAAGCTTTATCAACAATGAAGGATTTCTTCTTAGAATATTATTTTACCATTTACAAAGGCTTGATATTTTTGCTTTTATATTGGAAGACCCTGTTTGTGAGAGTTTTTCACTAGGAACATGAGTTATTTACATATTTATCTATAGTATAATATAGTAAAGCCCCCTTTGAGAAAAAATTGCTTTTTTTTTTTTTAGACCCATGTGATGTTTTTGAAGCAACACGATTTGTGTGAAGAAAACTGATATAATATAATATATAATGTAATATAACATAATATAATATAATTTAATATAATATAATCGTCACAATATTTAACGTATAACATATAACTTTTATTGTAATCAAACGGCGTTAGTTGGCTATGTGTTAAAAGTCATGTTATTATGGTCATTAGATGGATAAATGTAGCGGCTGTGTTTCAAAAACCTAGTGAGCTGTCTACATAGGCAGCATTTTGGGGCCTCGGGTGATGCGTAAAGTTGCTGTTGCGCGAACCTATGAGGTGCAAATTGTTGCGCGCGCCTGTAATGGCCAAGACGCTGCACGCGCCTACTGTATGCCACTCACAAAAGCTGTCTAGATGGGCAGTTCCCTGTGTTTTGAAACACAGCCTGTGTCTGTCACAGCTACTGTGTCACCACTGAGGTCGCTGTTATTCCTGTGGACTTCAGTCTGAAGCCGGACACACTGAGAGGAAGGACAGCGGCTTTGGAAAAGGGAATATTTAACATCGAGGGAATCTGTCACCGCTAACCGGGACAGTTTGTCTGTTTTCTGTCCATAAAGACAGCTGCTCTTACCGGACTTACATATAATGTAAGTGACTTTAATCACTTTATTTGTTGTGTGGCTTCTATTTAGAGCAGCTAGAGGTTTGTTGTTTGGTGTTAAGTTGTGTTTAATTGCTTTTCCAGTAGCGAGCTAGCATGCTGCTAATAGATGTGTTCATATTATTAGTCGGGTAAATCGTCAGGTGAATTTCGCATGTAATTTATTTTAGTAACTAACACAATTCTGTTTAAAACACGGGATTTTAATTGGGACTTTTGTATGGTAACGGACAGTTTACTGTTATTGAGCTTCATAAAGTTGTATCAGGTATAGTTATATTTATGCGTAGTTTTGCATTTGGTTGTCTTTAGTTGTATTTATTTAGTTTTTCACTGAGAGTTTTGCTTTGTTTTTATAAGTTAAGTGTGACCAAAGTTTTCCAGAAATTGAGTAAATGCTGTATGGAAACTCGACGCATTGTTAAAGAATTTAAATTTTGTGTTCTTGGAAATCATGGACCAAGTTAACGTTATTTATTTGTGTACTTCATTCATATGAATGATGGATGCTTTGAGCACTGTGGTGACTGCAGTGTATGCGCATGCGCAACTGTTCTGGTTAAACGTAATGGATCCACCTTTATAATCTCTCAAGGGTCTTTCCACGAAATGTGTGTGAACACTGACTTCAATGAAAAGCTTTTACTATGTGCTAATATAAAAATATAAAAATTGTATGTACGTGTGTATATATATATATATATATATATATATATATATATATATACTGTATATGTGTGTGTATTAAAATATATTTCAAAGATTCTACATATAAAATGCATATATATATATATATATATATATATATATATATATATATATATATATATATATTACACAGTATATATGTGTGTGTGTATATATATGTATATATATATATGCATTTTAATAATAATGTATAATCTTTTAAATATATTTTAACAAAACTAATATAAATGTATATGTAAATATGATACAAGCTAGCATTTTTTTTTTTTTTTTATGTATTTGATTATTTAAATATGACATTTTTAAAATGGAACCTGTTTCATGGAATGACCCTAATAGGAAAGAACACACACACACACACTCTCCTGCCCTGGAAGTCTATAAATGACATCCATGCCTTTTTACAATGCAAAAATATCCAACCTTCCCTCCAGAGAACACATAAATATGCAAAATGTATTTTAACTGACCTTCTAATAATGGCTTTCATAAATTAAACATAATAAGGATTTTAATGTGTGGAAAACATGTTAGTTTTAGTTACCAACTAGAAGCTTGCATACTAAGTGATAACATAAGTGATAACATTTGGCTTTAATTTTTTTTTTTTTTTTTTTTTTTTTTTTTTTTTCAGTTCTTGCATATTTGAACACTCATTTGAATATTTATAGAACCCAGCAAAAACGCATTAAAATATTTGCCTTTGGAAGTCCCAACGACACTGGCCTCTTTGCATCCTGTTGCGTCCTGTTTTCCATATCCAGAGGAAGGAGGGGGTTGGAAAACAGTATGTGTGGTACAGGAAACTCACACAGCCCTTTCACCCCCGAACCATCTCCAATGACAACGTCTGTACTGCTGCCATCAGCATGCAAGCATTATGTGCAATTACTCATCTCTCTATGAACATCTCGCTGCGAAACCATGTAGCTTTAAATAGAGTGATGTTTGTTTATTTGGTGAGGAGTGATGAGCCAAAAAACGTGGGAAGTGTTGGTTGTTGACTATCACGGTATTGTGGACGCGGAGTGTTTCTCACAGTTTTGTTGCTATTTTTGATTTGTTGATTCTTGTGGAAGAGACCGTATCTCAGCCAGGCTTGCATTGCCAAGCTTCGAAATTTCCAAAGACTTTTATTTTAAGTATTTTATTTTATTTTATTTTTATTAGTTTTGCATACTGTTGCATGGATTTTTTTTGCACCACACTAGAAAGATTGGCACCAATATTTACGTATTTACGTGTTGCTAGGCAACTTTGTTGCAGAGGTCCTAAGTTCATTTTCTCTTTCATCTCTTTATCACTTGTTTCAGTGTCTCTCAGGCATTGCCAACAAAGCCTCCCTCTCTTTCATTTGCCATCTGCACAGAATATAACTATAAAATGTTTTTTATTGCGTCCCTAATGCAGTGCCATTGCCATCATTGTTGTGACACATAATTATAAAGGTTTTATCAAAATGAAATGTTGTGCCAGCATATTATGATTAATTTAATGTCATAACAGATATAAGAGATGATGATAAAGATTAATCTCAAAAGTAACTGAACAGTTAAAAGATCTGTAACATTTACAGGATGAATCTGTATTCAGGTTGCCCACAGTTCTTCCTGGTAAATTATACAGGTCTAGCTTATCAGATTTTTTATTTTTATACACGGCACTTCCTTTTCTTTAACCATTCAGTTTACATCATGATCTGCAAGCTAGAATGATTAACCATGGGAACCATAATATGGTACATATAGTTGCGTGCTTGTAATCTTATTTAAATCTTGGAAAATCCAAGTGAAGGGCATTGTGCCACATGAACTTTGGGCTCATTTTGTCTTTGATTATGTTCAAATTTCCCTTTTCCACTGGATAGCTCATATTAGGGTCACATCTGATAAGTAGCATGTTAGTGTTACTGTGTGTTAATGTCATGAATTAGATAATGGATTTGTTGTAGCAATGAGAAATCAATCTGATCAGATGGTAACATTAAAAAATATCTTCTGCCTGAACAAGTAAAACACACACACATTTAACTGCACTTATTAATGCAAAACAATAGTAATTTTGTGATTAAATCAACTTTATGATTAAAAATCCCCCCATCGCTACCAAATCACAATACACACACACACACACACACACACACACACACACACACACACACATATATAGGGCTGGGTATCGTTCAAAAATGTTCGATATCGATACCGATACCTTGACTTCGATACCGATTCCTGAACGATCCTTTTTTGATACCAATTTTATAAAATCTGTTTTAACAAGATTACATTACCTCAAAAAATCTTTGGTTTTATATTTTAAGTTTGACTTTTTTTTTTTACAGACTCAAAGACTCATCTCCTGAGCCACTGCACAAAGGAATAAAAAAAGTCTGCTTTTAAATTAACATTTATTTGAAATGAAAGTTCTTATTTGGCTAAATTACATTTCCTTAACAGCCTTTAAACACAGGCTTTACTCCCTTCAAACTTATATTTTGCCACTGTTTCCTTACATCATTGTTGGATATATAATTATATATAATATATAATTATATAATTTCTGTTAGTTAAGCTTGTGTATATTTTTAGTTAAAGCTGTTAAGTTATAAAGCAATATCTCATGTAGGGTTTTCCTTTGTGTTTTATATAATGACCACTAGGAGGTGCTCTAGGCACATGCTTTTCTTAATTGTTTTTCTCAATTGGTTTTCTCTAAAGAGAAATACGTTTTCGAGAAATACGAAAACTAAAGTAAAAGAGTGACACACCTTCGTTGCGTCTTGCTGTGAAATGAGAGTTCCGTGTCTTTATTAAAATCAACACAATGATTTATCACTCATCCACCCGCAATTAATTGGAATGTTATTTTTTATTACTTGGTCCGACCCGCGGATCATAAACATTATTTATTTATTTATATATATATATATATATATATATATATATATGCTTTTTCAGAAGACAACCGTTTGAAAATGTCCCCTCTGATGGTGTAGTTGATGCTTGCACACAGTGGCAGTATCAGGAGGACGCTGATACCCCTTTTCCACCAGAATCGTTCGCGTTCTGGAGCCAGATCCTGTGCTCGTGCAGGCGAACTAGAGCCCGTCATGAACCGGTCGTGTGTTTCCATAGACTTGAGGAACGAACGCTGATGTAACGCTGCTGTGTGTTGTACCTGCCTACAAGTCTAAAAACATTGCGCGTCCCGCTGTTTGTGCAGGCAGTGCAGCACTTCTGTTTTGCTGTTCACAGTATCTGGAGTGACTGTAGTGAACCGGCTGCTCGCATAAACAGCCGGTACTCTCACCCGTCCTTTTCGGAGATAAACTTAAAGTGAAACCGTTGATTCACTCGCTCTCTCGCACCCAGGGTCTCTCTCGTGCGCATAGTTTCATATATTTAGATATAAATAACAATGTAGCACAATGTTATTACATGCTCAACGAGACAGCAACAGCATTTCTCCGCCCACTCTCCCCTGCTCCGTTCGGAGGTATCGAAATTTGGTACCGAATGACAAGACACTTTTCGATACTCAATAGTATCGAGGCAATTCGGTCGGTACCTAAAAAGTATCGAATTCGATACCCAGCCCTACACACACACACACACACACATATATATATATATATATGATTTGGTAGATTTTGGTGGATTCTTTTCGATTTGAATTGGTTCGTATAAAAGTAGACATTTTAAGCTTTTTATAAATGTATTTCTCATGTCTGTGATAGATGTGATAGCAGCCTATACACTGAGTTTCGGTTCATTTTTATGACGCGCTCCAGTTCAAGGGGACAGAGACGGCAGAAAGCGCATCCTGTTTGTTTTCTTTATTTTACAAAGGCACAAAGTTTTCTTGTTATTGTGAGTTTACACAAATAAAAGTTAGACCTTTAGTTTTTAATGATGCATTACTCTTATCTGTATGACCAAAAAAGATGAAGTATTTTAAGTTATTTCCGCTGTTATCAGAAAAAATGCAAGTGATCGTGCTGGCGCCTCCATGTCTTGCAGTAAGAGTGCTATACTTTAGCCTCCGCACAAACACTTGGATATGTGCCTAATAATAGCGCACATTTATCTAGGTTAACGTTAGTACGAGCAGCCATATAATGTTGCTACTACTTACATGTTTCGATTCAAATGATAAGCTATATTTGAGGTTGATGGATGATAGGTGGAAGTTTGGATTTTCTGCCCGACATACTGTAATTACCACAAGGACCCGCCGGTAACGATCTGTCCCTCACGGACTGCGTGACTTCGCCACAAGGTTTTTTTTTCTGCAACTAACCGACTGATAAAAATTTTGGTTGACTAAGCCTCTTCTAGTCAACTAACGATTAGTCAAATATTAGGGGGACCCTACAAGGAAATTAATTGGCCAAAAGGTTTAGTGCCGGTTGTAACTTCTTCTCCAGTTAAAAATATGTTCACCTTATGAGACACAATACAAAGGTGTACATTACAGAGATGCTTAATGAACAGATCATTATGTTTTAGCACGTATCAGACATCTCATTTTCCCAAGACTGATTCAGCACAGAACCAATCATTCAGAACGAAGTAATGTGCCAGATAGTTTTCTGATGAGCAATGCTTCAGAACAGAATGCCAAATGCCAATGCCAAAGCCTTCTGAAGTCTTTGTTCCTTTCAAAAGACTCATGTGAGACTTGAGTGATTGGCACAGATACACTTCTAAGCATATAATGAGGTTAGTTAGCATGCTTGACAGTTGATAATTGCGCCGTGGGAAACTCTTGGGACCAGGCCATAGTCAGAGTGCCAGAGAATGGGAAATGTCGCCCTGGACCAAACCTCGAGCAGTTATCACGTCCTGCCTCACTCGCACACCAGACGTCTTTGACAAGAACTCAGTGCTGTTCTCTTGTCAGGTATATTAACACTCTTGTGATTAACCATTATTGCTTTTGTAGACTTTGAAAGCAGTTCAGTTACAGGTTATGCTGTCTGCGGCACCCAGTGGATCTCATGGATCTTAACAGATGTCATCCAGTGCTTCAGATAAATCACCTGATCTTAAAAGGGAATTATATTGAACACTGCAAAGTTTATTGTAGGATCAGAGAGTGATCAGATAGGGCCACCAGCTGTTCTCTCAAGAGGAAAGTCTGTGCAGATAAAGATGTCTCAAATAGCTGTAGCTTAAATCCACTATTACAGGATAAGCCCATACCTGAGAGGAATAACAAGATCATTGAAAAAACATATGGAGCGACAGGCCAGGAGACTAAAATACCTCAACAGAACTGCTGTCGAGATGGCACAGTCCTTGAACCACAGTAGATGGCACATTTGTTTGAAAATGGCCTAATTTTCCAAAACATCATTAAGTGGCATAAAAGAGCACATTTTTACAGTACCTTTCATAATAATGTGAGACTATAGTGGTGTTTGCTAAGCCAAGGACCACAATTAATATTGTTTATACTTAGACTAAGAATTTGAACAAACTGCATAAATTTCAACTCACAGACGATTAAAAAAGGGACCCATGTCTGGCTCGCGTGATGATTGTGGGGCTCGCAGACTTCCGTATGCTGATGTAATCTGATCACTCAAACTCTTGAGGTCAAGGTTTGAGTGATCAGATTGCTATATCCTTCTCGTATGCATCTTGGAGGGAGTTTGCACTTGGTATTTTCACGATGGCAAAACCATACGATCAGTAAAAATGTATGAAGTGACCAGGTCTAAGCACTTATATCGAGTCTTAGGCGTGGACACTTTTTCACAATTTTTGACAAACAACAGACCAGAAGTCATTCATTTGTGTTAGTTTGGTGCGGCACAGCTCGTTCATGTTATTCAGACTTTAAAATTGCTTTAAAATAGAAAAAATACAAAGTCCTTGATGATGGAAAGAAATAGAAATGTAGTAACTAAGTCAAGTTTAATTATATTTCCCCACAAAGATAATTATTTCATCATATATACAAAAGGTTTAAATGTGAATGACAGGAAGTAAATAAGCAAAAATAGAGGGTGAGATGGTGAGGATTTGGGAAAAGAAATAAAAGATCCCATATCCAGTGGAATACCTCAAGAAATTTTGTTAAATTTGTGGAAATTGGAGTGACCAACCCACAAAACAGAACACAAAGCCGCGTATGGCTTAATTTAAATTTATGGCCTTAAATGATCATAATCACATCACTTCTTTTTACAATCCTACTAGCCTTTAATTTAGACTAAAAACCTTTTCATTTGAGTGAGGAAGCTGGCGTTTTGAGTGGCATTTGCACATCTTGACATGCCGGTGATTATATGCCACTGCAGTACATGCATCTTTCAGTATTATTGTTAACGATTAATCGATTAATTGATCGTTCATTTAAATGATGATTTCAATGACAATTGTGTAAAATGACATTCCAGTAACACTTTAGTTTAGGGTCCAATCCTCACTATTAACTAGTTGTTTATTAGCATGCATATTACTAGGATATTGGCTGCTTATTAGTACTTATAAAGCACATATTAATGACTTATTCTGCATGACCATATTCTACATCCCATAATAATACCCAATACCTAAACTTAACAACCTTACTAACTATTAATAAGCAGTAATTAGGAGTTCATTGAGGCAAAAGTCATAGTTAATAGTTAGTTAATAGTGAGAATTGGACCCTAATCTAAAGTGTGAGCAACATTCCTATTTCCAATGGAGAGCAGTACAAGAGATGCGTTGTGTTTTCTGATTCTGACTATATGCATATGCAGAATTTTGGGATCCAATTTGGTCCAAAGTTTTGAGGCTAGACCATATGCGACTGCCTGACCAGATGTGATGTATTCTAATCAAAACTATGAGCGAAAGATGAGAATTACCAACGTTTGATGTGTCGAAAATTTTGGCAACTGAATTTTTTGGCTGAAATGGAATTGGAGGGCCGAAATCATTGACTAAAACATTGACATTTGATTTTGACTGTGTCAGCGTGTATTTTGTGCACACAACATAGATATGCTACAATAGATAAAACATGTGTGGATGCTAAGGCTGGGTTGACAGTATTGATTTTGATTTTAATCGATTTTCATTTTGATGAACAGATATCAATTCGTAAATCCCAATAATCGATCTGTTGAGACATGAACAAACAGCTCATTTTTATTTTCAGTTGGTTTTTGGCTGAATAAAAAAAATATATATATATATATATATATATATATATTTCAGTGCAATTATTTTCAGTGCATCACTAACGTTAATCTTTAAAGACTATGTATGAAAAATATTAGCCATTCTGTAGCTCCAACAGTAAAGCATGGTGCTAGCAATGTCAAGGTCATGGGTTTGAATCCCAGGGAATACAAGCATTAGAAAAATTTAGAATGCAAATAAGTTGTTTTGGATGACTTTTGGTGGTTATTTTTTTGGTGTGGAATCGTGGATATACTAGGCCTGGGTATTGACACAATTTTCACGATTCTATTCGATTTTGATTCACAAGCTTGCAACTTGATTCAATTCAATATCGATTCAGTTTGATTCGATATCGATTAATTGGGGTATATCATTGCAATACATGGCAAATTTTCTCAATGAAAAAAATATCTAACTAATGCTGTAAACAGAACACCAGTTGATGCATTACTATAACATTAAAGCTTAAAATTAACTGATTTGTATAGGCTACTTACATTTAATTTATACATAAGCAAGTTTTTATGATAGCAACATTATAATAATAACTTTAACAACTTAATTATGTTTCTATTCAGTTTTTGAAATATAAATGTTTAAATGGTAGCTGTCATAAAAACATAATGGATTTATTCAAACATATTAAAAGAACAGGCTAAGTAAACATACAATATGCAATGTAGTGCATATATTTAGCAAAATGCTCCTCTCTAGAGTTATTTTTCTAGCCAACTATTGAGTTTATGGTCATTGAATGGCTTTTCTGAGGTATGTGTAACATTACATGATAGGGTTGCCACGGTACCAAAATTTCAGTAGTCTGTACCAATACCAGTATAATTTTGCGGTTCTCTGTACCAATTTCAGTACCAGAACAAAAACTGTTGAATTAAGTACTTGTCCTACAATGCTGTCCTGTTTTGTCTTGTCCGTTGGTTATCACTGTCAATCATCACAGTTTCCAATTCAATCGCACATTTAAATACAGTTGTCAATCCAGAAACTTTCCATTGTACTTAGCAGCATGAAAACTAAACTTGTATTCAGATTGTGAATATGCGCTTCCTCTTTAAAAACACATTTAAATAGAATGTCAAAAAATAGTTTAATATTATGTGTTGCCTAGCAACAACCTACACATCCCATCATTATTGCTCCCGATAAATTGTTTATTAAAGAGGCTTTGTTCTATGGAAACTTGTTTCCGCCACTAAATAAAAAAGGTAATTGCAACTTTTTATCTCACAATTCTGACTTTTTTTCTCAGAATTTCGTGATATAAACTCACAGTTGCGAGTTATAAAGTCAGAATTGCGAGATATAAACAAGCAATTGTGAGTTATAAAGTCAGAATTGTGATATAAACTCGCAATTGTGAGAAAAGAAGCAAGAATTGGGAGAAAAAAGTGAGAATTGCGAGATAAACTCAATTATGAGAAAAAAAAAAGTCAGAATTGCGAGTTTGTATCTCGCAATTGTGAGAAAAAAGACAGAATTGTGAGATAAAAAGTCGCAGTTAGGCTATATTTTGAAACATGTTTTAATCTGTGATGAAAACAAGCTTTCATAATGTTCACATACCACTATTTTAACAGAAAAGCTAGCAAAATGGTATTTAGGACCTTCCTGGAATTGCTCAGTTTATTATTGTTTGAATTTCATAATAAAATTGACAGAATTTTGAAAGACTTTGTAACGTGCCTCTCTTTTGATATGAAACAAAGTTTTGTTCATTCATCAACTGAAAACAGAGACCAAAAGATCGATATTTGGGATTTAAGAATCGATATCCGTTCATCAAAATGAAAATCGATTAAAATCGAGAAACCTATATTTTTTTTACCCAGCTGTAGGATAAACTCACTATTAATTTATTTTACCATGGTGAATAAGCAGAGAGTTAAGGCCCGCTCACACCAAGGACGATAACTATAACGATAACTATATTAGCTCCACACCAGCGGACGATATGATTCTGTTTATTCTAAGCGTGTGCTTGTCTGTCACTTTAAATGCTCAAGCTTGTTACAGCAGGATGGATTCTGATTGGCTGTCGTTGTTTTTATTGTTCATCAGCTGGATAAAATTGTTCTGAAAGTGATTCCAATGATATTGTTTCTTTGTGCTGTTATTGTTATAGCTGTGGTGTGGACTCTGTTATTCTTTAATATTGAGAATGATTTTTAGAACTATATCTTTATCGTTATCTTTATAGTTATTGTCCTTGGTGTGAACGGCCTCAACGGCTACTTCATGACCAGTGTGAAAGTTCCATGCGACTGCTACTAGGAGGCAAAATGCGACAATCATACATGAATGTCTGAGACAGTGGAAGTAAGATTTACTTAGGAAAAGAACCACTTACATTGTCTTCAGAGATCTAGTTTCAGTTTGCTTTTGTACATTATGGATATCAAGACTTTGAAGTGGCTAATTTAACAAGTTGTTTTGTTATTTTCATTATAATGATATACTTGAGATGACCTTGTCGGCTTCCACTTGCAGCAGTCTAAAAGATGTTTTGTTTACAGTCACATGGTTTGTTTTAAACAAAACACAATTACGTTTCTGTTGGACAAGCTTTGCATACTGTGAGCCAAGTCAGTGTTTAATCTTAGCCCTGTGTGTGTCTTCCAGAGCTGCGGTGTAGTTGTGGGGTGCAATGGAGGATGGGAAGCCTGTGTGGGCGCCCCACCCAACCGACGGGTTCCAGTTGGGCATTATAGTGGACATCGGTGCGGATGCCCTCACCATAGAACCTCTCAATCAGAGAGGAAAGGTAAGACGTCAGCTTTCTGTCCTCGAAATTTATCCTGTGAGCATTTAACCGGTGACCAAAGCAGGTGGCAGCCATTGATTTTGTGCCACGTTATCGTGCCTTATATGTTGATACGAAGGAAAACTTAGTTGCTAAGCACCTGTGATGATCCTCAGCTGAGCCCAGCGAACCTCAGGCGATCATGTGATCAGCGTTTCTGCTGACGTGCTGAGTCTTTCCCACCACACGCATGATTAACTTCATGATGTGTATAAAAGGCCTCCAGGTATCTGAGCAATAGGTAAAATGTGAGAACATGTGTATGTAGAATAGTGCTGTGCCATGTAATGGTGTCACTTGCAGGGGGTTTGAATAAGTAATACGGTCTACCTGCTGCAGGTGTGCGGATCACATTACACTCAGGGTATATTCATTAGAGAAAAAAAGCCACCTGTGTCTCAACTACTTATACACTCCCTTAGAGATGGCGGCACTGTGTGTGTAGTGGGGGATATTTCTGAAAACGTCCCAGAAGATAATATAAATAATGTAATATCTTTGGTCTAAAAATGTTGCAAGTGTATTTTAGAGTTAGCTCTGACGTTGATGAGATGCAAAATTTGGGCTGGGTATCGTTCAAAAATTTTCAATACCGATACCTTGACTTTGATACCGGTTCCTGAGCGATACTTTTTTTTCGGTACCAATTTTATGAAATCCGTTTTAACAAGATTACATTACCTCAAAAAAACTTGCGGGAATGAGTAAAAATATGCGCAATACCCACAATCCGTGCTGAAATTCGAGCCCTGTGCATGCTTATTGGCTTACTGATGTTGACGAGATTAACCTAGCAGTGGTGGCTCCAGGATTTTTTTCTTGGGGGTGCTAAGGGGGGGCTTTAACAGTTCCCGGCCTAGCGCCGCCACTGCCCCTTAGGTATCGAAATTTGGTACCAAACGACAAGACATTTTTTGATACTCGATGGTATCGAGGCAATTCGGTCGATGCCCAAAAAGTATTGAACTTGATACCGAGCCCTAATTGTGACATATATCCATGTGAAACAGCTTCTCAAATGAGAAAAAATGTAGAGAAGGTAGACTCGATTTTGTCCTTCAGGGATTAATTGGATCATTGCATCGTTGTTGTTTACTATTGCTGTGATCTCATGTGAGTGACGGATGGTCCCGCCCTCACGCCAGTAAACACATCATCAGAGAAGAGATGTCACTGTAAGAGGGAGGGGAAGTTATTTTGATTAAAGATTACGAGGGCACACGAATAAAAAAAATATGATGTGCACGGATAAATCATTTATTATAAATACTGCAATATTCAATAAAAATAGGAATGGTCAATTTTGATTTCATGGCGACTGTAATGTATGAAATTAAGGCCTTTTTTACATCTGGTATTAAGATGCGTTTTGGTTGATCGGATCACAAGTAGATGAGGGAGACACATTCCCGTTTACACCTGGTGTTTTAATCTATCTCTTTTGTCCACTTTCAACTAGGGCTGGGACAATACATCGATTCTCGATTCGCGATACAATTATTCTGTATCGATTCTGATATTTTCAGAATGTGTCGTGAATTGATTCTGAGCTTAGCTTTTAACAGCAGATGTCACTATTTGCTTTAGAAACAGCCGAAGTCTGCCTGCTTCCAATTCCTTACACACACCATAAAGTTTGAAAAGGTTGAAGCGAATTACAAGTGTGTTCGCAGTGGGCTGTGTTTACATTAATATCACATTATGAAAGCATTCTGAGCCGAGATGCAAGTATATTTAACCACTTACATGTCTCAGCCGAATGCACAAGCGCTCTCTAGTACTCTTCTTCATGAGTTTTGAGTGTGCAGTTAAGCTAGCCTAGAGCGCCATCTGCTGTTAAAAACTTAGCTCAGAATCGATTCCAGAGAGAATCGCGATACATTCGGAAAATATCAGAATCGATCCAGAATAATTGAATCGCGACTCGAGAATCGATGTATTGTCCCAGCCCTACTTTCAACCACTTCTGTCCTGATTTCTTCGAGAGGAGGGTCTATGAGTGGGTACATCTTTTTTTTTTTTTTTTTTTTTTTTTTTTTCAGATCTTTCGATTTAATGGATGGCGCCATTTTTAGATATACAGTTGAAACACAATACCGTTGCAACACAAAAAGATCTACTGTATGTCCTCTATTGTTGTTTACTGTGTCGCTTTCTTCTCGCAAGAATGACGTTGATCGCTACTTTCCGGCATACACCACACCTATCAAGTAAGGGTACTGCTGGCGGTGGAAACGCAAGCTGGATCAGGGTTTACCGTCCCGAATCGTACTGTATTGTACTGTACTGTACCACTCGGTGGAAATGAGCTATTATTTGTCATTGATCCACTAGCTTTTATTCACAAATGGTAAACAATGTGTGAAAAGTTCCCACTAGAATATATCAAGGTTGTGAGTGTTTTTAGGTCAAAGAGGTAGATGATATTGATGACATTGAGGCAGATAATATCTTTCCAGCGAGGTCCTAATGTAAATGGCTTATATACATATGAGAGAGTGGATAAATGTAAAGCAGGAACGTCAGCATGGACAAGATGGGTTTTCTTGGAAAGGTCAGCCTGTCTCATTTCGCTCTGAATAACGCACCGATGTGATGGGCAGTTTTGGGTGTCTTATTATGTGTCATGTAATGGATTTCGCAGCTTATGTTCTCACCTTTCACATTAACATGACTTTACCGTTTCTTCTCCACATTATGGCTGCCATTAGACACAATCAATCATGGCTGACCTAGCACCGCTCTTCAGTGTCATTTGCGCAGTCGTAATGTATGAAGACCTTGAGTGTTTATAGCTTCACACCTCAGTGAAAGTAACCAGACAGACTCTGAAATGAAAGAACAAACGGCTGCCATCATCTACTTTTTTTTTTGTCCCATTAATCTTCTGTGTGGTCGTAAACAGTGTGCACTTTTATTAATATGGATAAATAGTGAAATAGGTCAATGTAGGCCGTTATTGTTAAGCCAGTTTTTTCATTCGGCCAGAGGTCACAAAGTTGATGATGCTCATTTTGACTTTGCAGACGTTTCTGGCTCCCATCAGCCAAGTCTTTCCTGCTGAGGATGATGTAAACAAACATGTCGAAGACAACTGTAAGTATATAACTTCTTTGGGTGAATCAGCCAATAGTATCACGTTAAATACTTAAGCTTATGATGTTCAGTGATATGCTCATATTTACTTGGCTTCCAGGTTCTCTTATGTACTTGAATGAGGCCACTCTTCTAAACAACATCCGTGTCCGTTACAGCAAAGACTTGATCTATGTAAGTCAAATGCCTGTTCTGAATTTGTTTTTCATGATTTCTATGCCTTTCCAAAGGCCAAAACTACTTGAGTACACGATTACTTGGCCAACACATAACATGAGCATGGTCCAGTTGTTCAAACTTAAAGTGTGGTCACATTAGCAAAGATGCACAGTTAAAAAAGGTTTATATGTAGAAACCTATAATCAACATCTTTAAATCAATAGTTTTATACTTCATTGTTCAATTCAGTTATATCATTCGCAAGTTGCAATGCTTCATGGGATTGTAGTTCTTTCCTTTATTAAAGCCATTAATATTTAATACAGCCATTAATACAGTCTTGTACTTTTGACTTTTTGTCTAATATTCAAATACTCTTTGCTTTAAATTAAAGTTTGTAATGTTGTGATAATGGTATGGCTGGTTTGCTACATGGCTTATAGCTCTTTATCGAAGACTTTTTTTTTTTTTTTTAAATCACTAGGGGAAAATGAATGGAAAAAATACTTCTGGAACCAACTCTAGAAGTACTCCGTTAGTTGGACGAACAGATAGTCCTGTTCCAAACTCAGACCATTAAATGAATAGTTCACCCAAAAATGAAAATTATCCCATGATTTACTCACCCTCAAGACAAACACAATCAGAGTTATATTAAAAAATATCCTGGCTCTTCCATGCTTTAAATAATGGTAGTGAATGGTGCCATTTTATTTTTGAAGCCCAAAAAAGCACATCCATCCATCATAAAAGTAATCCATATGACTCCAGAGGGTTAATAAAGACCTTCTGAAATGAAGCGATGCGTGCTAACATCATAAGCCGGAACTTGACTCTCTTGTGAACGCACTGTTACCGGAAACCAGAGATTTTAGTCTATAAAGTTAAAAATATGAACATTTTTCTTACAAAAATGCATTGATTCGCTTCAGAAGGCCTTTATTAACCCCCTGAAATCGTGTGGATTACTTTTATGATGGATGGATGCACTTTTTTGGGCTTCAAAATCTAGGGTACCATTCACTCTCATTATAAAGCTTGGAAGAGCTAGGATATTTTTTAATGTAACTCCAATTGTGTTTGGCTGAAAGAAGAAAGTCATATACACTTAGGATAACTTGAGGGTGAGTAAATTATAGGATCATTTTCATTTTTGGGTGAACTAACCCTTTAAGTTTAAGCCAATGTGTTGGGCAGGCTGGGATGCTCAAATGAACAGATTAATGTTTTTAAAGAACCACAACAGGCACTTGCATTTTAAATTACACACATCACCTTCAAATATGTATACCAAATTGATTCTCTGATTAATTAAAGCCTCTTCTAATGAAACTACATTTTAAATTTCAGCTGATTTGGGTCATTAAATCTTAAGCAAATGCATGATACATTCACATATTTTGCTTAACAGTCACCTCAGGGCACTTTCAGATTCATACTAAACCCCGCAGATCTCATTGGCAAGCATGCCTGCAGGTTACGGAGCTGATGGGCATGTTATTGTCGTGCTCCAGCGGCCCTTATTAGCCTCTCATCTGAGAGACGCCGGTCCGGCTGTCAGCGCATGCTCATCAACACAGCGCACAAGCCTGTCAGGAGACTGCCCAGGCCCTGCCCTAGTGTGACTGCACATCTCAGATGACCAAGCTTATCCTGCCCAGACGCTATCAAGTTGCCCAATGCACTTAATTAGGTCCTGTGAGGTAGCGGTGCTACGCACGCCGTGGCTAACCTGAAAGTATGAAGCTTTGAGTGACAGCAGTTAAAACATTGCTCTATGTCTGGGCCGTCCGACTTATGAACTTTTTGGTTTGGACTACCTGTTTGTCCAAAATATGGAAGACTGCGAATACAAACTCCAACAATGAATGTTTCAAATGTTCTCGGCCCCTGTGTTTTATTTCAGACTTTTGTGGCTAACATCCTGATTGCTGTGAACCCGTATTTCGACATCCCTAAACTCTACTCCCCAGAATCCATTAAGAGCTATCAGAGACGCTCTTTGGGGACACTTCCCCCTCATGTCTACGCTATTGGTGAGTGGACGTATGAATGTCTGTCTAATAGGACACTTGAGGATTCAGTTCTAAGCATAAAGTCTTTTCTTTATTAGAATTTTTTAAGGTAACTACAGTATTGACAGCGTCTTGACAAACGTCTCTCTCTCTCTGTCTCAGCTGATAAAGCCTACAGAGACATGAAGGTTCTGAAGATGAGTCAGTCCATCATTGTGTCTGGTGAATCTGGTGCTGGAAAAACAGAAAACACAAAGTTTGTTCTCAGGTGTGATAACTCTGTCTACTTATGGAAGGATGAAAACACTTCTGTTAACTTGTCCTACATGTATACAAGGGTACAAATTAATTAATTTATTTGTTTAGACACACCTGCCAGAGGTGAATAAAGACTGTGCATCCATCCATCATAAAAGTAATCCATGCGGCTCCAGGGGGTTAATAAAGGCCTTCTGAAGTGAAGCAATGCGGTTTTGTAAGAAAAATATCCATATTTGTAACTTTATAAACTATATTCACTGGCTTCTGGTAATGGCCATACATGAGTCTAGTTCCAGCAGAAGACTGACCTAAGCCGTAAGCCAACTTGCATTCGGATATTTATCGGAAGCTAGTTATTATAGTTTATAAATTTATAAATATCACTTCAAAAGGCCTTTATTGGAGCTGTATGGATTACTTTTATGATGGATGGATGCACTTTTTTGGGCTTCAAAATCTAATTTTCATTTTTGGGTGAACTGTTCCTTTAATATAAGAGTTATTCCACATGTGTTTCACCAGATCTTGAAAAAAATGTGTAGGTATCCTGAATAAACTTCTGATGATAAATCTTACACTGATGCAATAATGTTAGAACGCAGTGTCTCGTTCCCCTTCTCAGGGAACCAAGGTTACATGTGTAACCTGAGACGCTTTGCCATCACAGGAATAAATTACATTTTAAAACATTCAAATAGAAAACAGTTATTTTAAATGGTAATATTTCACAATTGTGAATGTATTTTTGTATGTTGTATTTTGATCAAATAAATGCAGCCTTTAGTATAAGAGACTTCTTTCAAAAACATTTAAAAAATCATACCATACATTTGAATAGTAGCACGTTGCAGTGCTCGGTAATGTTACCGGTAAGTAAATGTTTTATGTTTTATTGGACCAGTTTTGTCATTAATGTCATTGTGTCTTGATACTATATCTGTTTAATTTCAGGTATTTAACCACATCTTATGGAACAGGTCAAGATATTGATGAGAGGATTGTTGAAGGTAGGTTCTCCAAAGACACTTAGAACTGGTTGTGTTTAGTGTTTGATTTTTGCATATAATGCAAAAAACTGTTTGTAATATGTCTGTTCCATGCAGCCAACCCCTTGCTTGAAGCTTTTGGAAATGCAAAGACGGTCAGGAACAACAACAGCAGTCGATTTGGAAAGTTTGTGGAAATTCATTTTAATGAGAAGGTAAACTTTGTCTTAGTCTAAAGACAAGAGTGTGGAGGACTTCATGTAGTTACTAATTGTGTTCACCATGTCTTCAGAATGCAGTTGTGGGCGGTTTTGTCTCGCACTATCTGCTGGAGAAGTCTCGGATTTGCATGCAGAGTCCAGAGGAGCGAAACTATCATATATTTTATAGACTCTGCGCAGGGGCATCGGAGGACATCAGGAACATGCTTCATCTCAACTCTCCGGAAAACTTCCGGGTCAGTTTCCTGTGTATTATGTATCAGAAAGCTGGAAATCATTTTACCAAGTCTAGATACTCAGTTCAGCAGGAAATTTTGAGACTCTTTGTTATAATTGGTCCAATGAAAGCCATCTGACATCTGTGACTATAACAGACTGACTCAATGCCAAATGAAGTGAGGATGCATTTTATCAAATCGAATAAAATCCATTAAAGGGATAGCTCACCTAAAAATGAAAATTCTTTCATCATTTACTCACCCTTAAGTTGTTCCAAACCTGTATACATTTCTTTGTTCTGCTGTACACAAAGGAAGATATTTGTAACCAAGCAGATCTCACCCCTCATTGACTACCATAGTAGGAAAAAAATACTATGGTAGTCAATGAGGGGCGAGATCTGCTTGGTTACAAATATCTTCCTTTGTTTACAGCAGAACAAAGAAATGTATACAGGTTTGAAACAACCTGAAGGTGAGTAAATGATGACATAATTTTCATTTTTGGGTGAACTATCCCTTTAATAACTTAGTTTAGGTCAGGGGTCTCCAAACTCGGTCCTGGAGGGCCACTCTCCTGTAGAGTTTAGCTTCAACCCCAATTAAACACACCTGAACCAGCTAATCAAGGTCTAATTAGGCATACTTGAAACTTCCAGGCAGGTGTGTTGAGGCAAGTTGGAGCTAAACTCTGCAGGAGTGGCCCTCCAGGACCGAGTTTAGGTTATCTGATTTCAAACCCTTGTATATGTGAGATACCATGAAACTGTAGATGTGCCACTAGATGGCATATTTGCTTTACAATGATTGTGAATGTATTTCTGCAGGTTCTGTTCTCGTTTATTAAATTTCCCTTATTGTGTGTTTGTGTTTCACTCAGTATTTGAATCGCGGCTGCACCCGATACTTTGCAAACAAGGACTCAGATAAACAGATCATGCAAAACAGGAAAAGTCCTGAGGTATGTGGAATCATCTTTGGGAATCTCTGGGTCAGTACCGTGATGAATCTTTTTCCTTCTTCTTGTGTGCTGATACAAATTTGTGACAAATGTGAAGTAATAAACAGCACTAAGCTAAGCTGTAGTAAAGATTTCAGATTCATTTTTGATATATGATCAAATCCTCGCAGTTTCCTTTGTTCATGTAGTGAAAATTAAGACTAAGGGACACGCTGAATGAACAGACCTTGACCGCAGTCAAAATCTCAAAAGGTTGCAGGATCACCATTTTGCTTCAAATAGAATTAGTTACATTAGCCTCAGAAATTAGTTCACGTCTTTGATGAATTATGTAAAGCGTAATAAATTCCAGCGTTGTTTTGTTGTTTGCACACGGCCCTCTCTGGAGACTGAGCCCATCAATTGATGTTATTGTTATCAAGGGCCATTATTATAAATCATCGTTGTGTTGAATCCCTGTGGAGGTGATGAGATATTCATTAGCTGCTGTTTCTGCTGGTGCAGTAGTTCATTTGCTAGCTCAACACCGTCTGTTTCACTACATTTTCAGATGAAAATCTGAGATTAGTTTCTTACCCCAAATTCACAGATGGTACCTTTTTTGTTGTTGTTGTTGTTGTTTTTTTTTGGTCTCCTTTTTTTATCGTCCTTGAATAATTGAATCTCATAATGACTTTGGATATTAGGATATTTATGAAATCCATCTTTAATTGTGATTCAAATGAGATTTTTCTTTGCTCAGGCTCTGGTCCAAAACCTAGTGAGCTTAATAGGCAGTAGCCTTTTAAGACTGCTCTCTAACCAAGATTGAACCTCATAAGTGACTGACTTGGAACTCGCTACAAAGGCAGCAAGCCCACGCCGCAAAAATAGCAGTTGATGTTAAAGGCACAATATGTAAGATTTTTGGATTAAAATATCCAAAAACCACTAGAACAGTGTTATATATTTTGTTGACTTATGTACTTACATGATCCCAGATGTTTCCAAGAATGTTTAAATCCAGAGAAATAAGCAATTTTAACCAGGACATGGATTGTGTCCGAGTCCCGTTGGATTCTTTCCACCAGCTGTGAGGTAAAGATGCATCTCCCATGATTCCACGCTCAATCTCAGCGTCTTCAAGCGCCTTTGTTTTGAATAGGCGCCCTCTAGCGGCGAAAAATTACATATTGTGCCTTTAATAGTTAGAACGGAATGATACCAAGGACTATAGATTAAGATGGTGCACTCCTTTTGCTTATGAATGAGAGAAACTGCAATATGGCACAATACATCCTGCCTTCTAAATAAGAGTTGGTAAAGTCATTGTGTCACTGCAGCTGTCGTTAGAAGCTCCGGTTCTCATAGAAAACTGAGACTCGCGTTTAGGACTGCATATGCGTATTTGCTGGTCTATCCTGAAAAAAAAAAAATTAGCATTATTTGAGCATAAGAAACAACATTTATGGGACAGTTCATGTAAAATTTTGTTGCTAATTTGAAATATGTCATTTAATTGTGAGTTCGGCAAGCAGTTTTTGAGATTTCACGATACCCCCATTCAAATAGAAAGGACTTGGTCTTGGATGCCCAAAATATCTGCCCAGAGACGTTGCAAATATGGCCACAGAGTTAACAGACTTTTCTTGGAAGGGACTTTGATGATACACTAATAAGCATAAAAATACAAAGCACACATAAACATTGAGTAAAATAGTTTAAAAAAAAAAAAAATTAGCAATGCTCTTTGGTATTGAAGTAGATTTCAGTGTATTTATGATTTTTGTTCAACTGGTTGTTAGCCATCTTGAATTAAATTGTACTCAGTGCATTCAGGGACTGCCTTCTGAACAAAACGTATATAAAATGTAACCAATACTGTTTTTAAAATTGCCCAGTGGTTCTCAACATTTTTGACTACAAAGCCTACCCTTTTCAAAGACAATTTTCAAAGGCCCCCCAAAATATTTCTCGTACTTTTGCTGTAATGACAAAGCTGAGTATTTTCAGATTTATAGAAACTAGTAGCAGTATTTTAAAATAATTAAACAAAATAATTATAAATAATTCTGTTCATTTTGGGTCATTTGGGATTAGTTTTTTTTTTTTTACTCACAAAAAGCAATTTCTCAGCAATGTCTACCCAATAAAATATTTTATAGCTTAAATTAACTGGAAACATTTTTTAAAATGACTTTTCCAGGTCTAGAAATCACACTTAAAATTCCCTTATACAGTACATCCAGGTTCTCCAAGACCGCAAGGACCCTGGGTTATGAATAAAAATGAGCGGGGAAAAAAATAATTTTTATGCATTTTAGCTTATTTTAAAGCTTTTGTGATCATTAAAATGCTGTCTATGTAGGTTTTGGAACAGAGCTTCACTCTTCTAATAGCCGTTGTGTTTATGTCTGTAGTTTTCTAACTGAATATTATGTGTCTTTGCCTTCCCTGGTCTTTTTAAAATTCAGGATCATAAGGTGATGTTTTACCAGTTGTCCTCCTTTCTAAATGCTTTTCATGCTTTACATTCTTTGGCTTTCCGGGTTTCTGTGCATGAAATTGATCATTAGTGTGTGCATGGGTCTGCAAGCTGATATGCATGAGGCTTTCTCTGTGAAAGAAGTAGTTTTGTAAGGGGTGCTTGTGGTTATGGGTATGAAACAGCTTTTAAGCTCTAGCGTTGGTCAGAGTGATGTGATCTGCTTTTTCATTAGACTACAGATTATCGATAGTGACTTAAAGACATAAAAAAAAAGAAAAAAAAAGTCATCTACTCACCCTTGTATCCTTTAAACACAGAGAAGTTTTCAAGAATATTTATGTTGCTCTTTTTCCCATACAACAGCAGCATAAAGCGTTCCTCAAATTGAAAGTCATTCAAGTTTAGAATGACATAAGGGTGAATAAATTATGACAAAATCATCTTTTCTTTTTGGAATATAATATAAAAAAGAGAAGTTCTGGCACACTCTGATCCTCAGGTGTGGTTTGTTTTCTTTTCCTCCTTTTAATCAGAGATCTAGATCTGTATACAGTCCTTCAGTATGCGTTTCTGATCTCTGATTTCAGCTGCAGTGCCACTGCGTTTCTTTCTGAGGCACTTGCAGAGTGTGTGACCTGTAGTTATTGTTGATTCTGGAACCGTGTGTCTTGATGGTCCGTTGTGTTCGTAGCACGGGAAAGCGGGTGCTCTGAAGGACCCTCTGCTGGATGACCTGGGAGACTTCAACAGGATGGTGGTGGCCATGAAGAAAATCGGCCTGGATGACACAGAGAAGCTCAATCTCTTCAGAGTGGTGTCCGGCGTCCTTCATCTCGGCAATATCGACTTTGAAGAGACAGGAAGCACCTCTGGTAGCCATTCATATTAGCATTTGTACCGTAAATAAATATGGTAACACTTTAGTTTAGGGTCCAATTCTCACTATTAACTAGTTGCTTATTCGCATGCATATTACCAGGATATTGACTATTTATTAATACTTATAAAGCAGATATTAATGCCTTATTCTGCAAGACCATATTCTATATCCTATAATAATACCCAATACCTAAACTTAACAACTTTACTAACTATTAATAAGCAGTAATTATGAGTTTGAGGCAAAAGCAGTAGTTAATAGTTAGTAAATAGTGACAGTTGGACCCTAATCTAAAGTGTGACCAAAAATACCTACTTAAACATTATCCAACTTCATTCGACATTTGCAAACAATTTTGCCTTTATTTGATGCAAGCGTTAAGTAAATTTACTTTTTTATTTAGCGATCAGAACATGTTTATATGGAAGCTTGTTTCCGCCACTAAATAAAAAAATAAAAAAGGTAATTGTGGCTTTTTTATCTCACAATTCTGACATTATAACATGCAATTGCGAGCTTTCTGAGAAACACTGTCAGTTTTTTCCCCCCTCACAACTGAGTTTATATCTCGCAATTCTGACTTTTTATCTCGCAATTCTAACTATATCACACAATTCTGACTTTATATCTCGCAATTCTGACTTTATATCACGCAATTCTGACTATATCTCGCAATTCTGACTTTGTCACGCAATTCTGACTATATCTCGCAATTCTGACTTTATATCTCGCAATTCTGACTTTATATCACACAATTCTGACTTTATAACTCGCAATTCTGACTTTATACGACGCAATTGTGACTTTATCATGCAATTGTGACTTTACATCGCGCAGTTCTGACTTTATAACTCGCAATTCTGACTTTATAACTCACAGTTGTGACTTTAAATCACACAATTGTGACTATATCATGCAATTCTGACTTTCTAACTCGCAATTGTGTTTATAACTTGCAATTCTGACTTTATAACTCACAATTCTGACTATTATATCATGCAATTCTGAGAAAAAAAGTCAGAATTGTGAGGAAAAAGTCGCAGTTACCTTTTTTATTTCATTGCGGAAACAAGCTTCCATATGTTTAATATACAACCAGTGGGATTTCATTTCTGGAAGGGGCTATCCATAACAGAACTAGAAACCATGCAAACAGACAGTAAAAATCTTGTGTGTCAGTTGCAATCAAGCCAGTTAGGATAAAAAAGAGATGGGATTTATTGCTTGTTGCTTTATCATGCTTGGTTCAGAAATATTCGGTTTCCTTCAGGTTAAAAGACTTCAAAATGTGACCAGTTTTGCAGTTAGGGAAGAAATTTTCACTGTTGTCTAAAGTGTTATTTTATTATTTTTGAGCTCATGCACATGTGCTGATGTTCTCCTCATTAAACTCCTTCACCCACACACACACACACCTCCTCTAACTCAAAAGACCTCATTAGAGAGCTGCTGAGGGGGTAAGGGGGCTCTTTCTAGTGTTGCCAGACTTCCGGATTTGTTTTTCTCTTCTGATGAAGGTATAACACCTTTTACTGCTCTGGCCTGCTCCATTTCCCCACTCACAATGGAGATGCTGTCCTGAAACACCTTTCAGCTAGAAAACATGGAGCCTAATGTTATAGAGGTCTTACAGGAGACCTGAAGACTATTATGTATGAGCACATATTTTTGGAAATAGCAGAGATAGGAGATTGAAGGAGTGTGCTTTTATAGATTTATTTCCACACTGTTAGTTCTTAGACAGCATTGATGAGTCAAAGTCATGAATCTCACACAGTGAGGTTGTTTTAATTTGTATCTATTAGTTTTAACGAGGAACATGTTTATAATATATGAAGTTTTTTGTAGGCATGAAGTAAAAAATGGCAGGGTGATACAACTGTCCTGATATAGACCTTATTCACAGTAGTACCATTTTTGATTTTTAACGGGAATGAAAGCGAGGCTGTGAGAGATAGACATACATCTCTTCAGTGGGTTTTACTGTTATGTAATGGGTTTTGGATTGTTCTGCTGATGAAACTGCAAAAATATCTTTCCAAGAAGTTTCAATATACAAAAAATTCCAGACAACATGAGCTGTGAAAAATTTATAAGTGGTCTAGGAGCTTTATTTAGCTTTTTACAGTGGATGCCATTGGAAACACAGTAAATCTATCCCTCACAGCCTTGCTTTCATACCTGTCATGATGCTGCTCTGAATAAGGTCTATAATGAAGAGAAAAAATTCTGACTTTATATCACACGATTCTGTCTTATAACTCGCAATTCTGACTTTATATCACACGATTCTGACTTCATAACTCGCAATTCTGACTTTATATCACCCAATTCTGTCTTATAACTCGCAATTCTGACTTTATATCACGCAATTCTGACTTTCTAACTCGCAATTCTGACTTTATATCACACAATTCTGACTTTCTAACTCGCAATTCTGACTTTATATCACACAATTCTGACTTTCTAACTCGCAATTCTGACTTTATATCACACAATTCTGACTTTCTAACTCGCAATTCTGACTTTATATCACGCAATTCTGACTTTCTAACTCGCAATTCTGACTTTATAACTCGCAGTTCTGACTTTATATCTCACAATTCTAACTTTATAACTCAATTCTAACTTTATATCACGTAATTCTGACTTATAATTAAGATGTTTTTTTTTCTTAAAAAGAACGAAAGAAAATTTTAGGTAGTTTGACATGATCTTTTATTATGAGGAGAACAAAATAATGCAGCAATAACAAAACAAAACAAATCAAAAATCATAAAGAGGACTCCTGTAGACACCATTTGTCAAAAAATCAATAGGTCTTTTAAAATATCAGATAATTTGACCTTTTAGATTTGATATATATATATATATATATATATATATATATATATACACACACACCAACATAAATGCAACAATATAATGAAAAAACTTAAAAGATTTTTCAGTAACACTTTGGTATGGGGAACACATATTCACTATTAACTATGACTTTTTCCTCGATAAACTCTTAATTTACAGCTTATTAGTAGTTGTTGCAGCATTTAAGTTTAGGTATTGGGTAGGATTTAGGGATGTAGAATATGGTCATGTAGAATAACGCATTAATATGTGCTTTATAAGTACTAATAAACAGCCAATATTCAAGCTAGTAAGCAACTAGTTAAAAGTGAGAATTGTTCCCCATAATAAAGTGTTACCGATTTTTCCTTTATCTTAGTCTGTCATGACTTGATTTGTCAACAAGGGAACAGGTCATTAACAGCTACAAAAGTATCAGTACATTGAAACATTTAGAATTCTTTGCAGTCTAGACATAGCATTAGAAACATGATGAGACACAGTTTTAAGATGTCCATTAAAAATTTGCATGTGGTCTCAGGTGGCTGCATTTTGAAGAACCAGTCCAGTCAGACTCTGGAATACTGTGCTGAGCTACTCGGCCTGGACCAGGACGACCTGAGAGTCAGCCTCACCACCAGGGTCATGCTCACCACTGCAGGGGGCGCCAAAGGCACAGTCATCAAGTGAGTGACCCCATATGTTTACCTTAACATCTGCTCAGCCAGTGACCCGGGGGCAGCCTGTTTTGTTTTAGTTGCATTCAAATGATGATCAAAAGACAAATCAAAATTCAGACAGATCCCGCCACACTGTCCTCACATCTCTCTCGTCTTCTAGTATTACATTTCATTATTTCACCCCATTCGCATTCGCATAACTGTTAAATGAATCCTCTGGTCGCCCGCTCACAGACGAGAGGAGAGATGAAAATAGCTAATCGCAGCTTTTCCATTAGAGATATGGTCAGTATAATCAAATGTGGCATAGACTAAATTGGCTGAGGGGCCGCAATAGTCTAGTTGCCATCGAAAGTCTTCTGCATTTAAACGGATATATTTTTTTATTGATTACGTAAGAGAGGAGGCCTTGCACGACTAGGCTGAGGTATCAAGGAGCTTTTTCCACACTACTATTTCTCCTCCTAATGGTCAAAGATAAAACTCAGGTTTGCAAGTTTGTGAAACAAAAGCCCAGTTCTTCTCAGCTTTCACCATGTAAAACCCACAGTCCAATTACTGCACACACCAATTGTCAAAGGGGAGAGGAATTGGAAAAACTCGATTGCCTCAATTGAATTGTATTCTCCGTTCTCCGTCACCCAGGTGGGGTTTTATATTCTGCGGCGCCTGAATGATAGGGCAGCGCTCGGTGGATTAATATTTAACCAAGCACAGATGCTGGACTGGGAGTGTTTGCACTGCATGAATAATGGATGTTTGTCTGAGGGAGTGGCCTGGGGTCTTTTAGGTATGATGAGAATCAAAGTCGCAGGAGGTTTCACTGCCCTCCTCATTTGACTGCGAACAGATGCACAACCACGTACATATGCAATATGCGTTTTATGGAAAATTATGGAGACTGTATTCAAACAAGGCTACGCTGACCCTTGCAGTTCACACCGATAGACACCGCAGAGGGCAGCAGCTTGTGCCTGACAGAGCTTCATTTCAGAGCCACATTGTGATTTTTTTTTTTTTTTTTTTTTTAAAAAACCTGTTAAACGCAACAAAGCAGGTGACATTGTGAAGGAAGCCTCTTGACTCACACGCTACAGAGGGAATACACTAATGGCATAAAAGCGAGTTAATGAAAAGCAATCTCGCAGACTCGAGATCGTAGCGATTATTGTGAGCCAAGACCAGCTTTTATTAACTGTGCAGGCAATAAGAGTCACACAGCAGGTATTCCCACAGCGGGACAGCGTCTTCAAGAGAGCAAGAAGGTTTTATCATCCAGTTCTGAAGTTTCAGATGGTCGCCGGTATCCGTATGCCTCCCGAGGATAGCATTGTGGCTTGTGATTATGAGCTGCTTTGCTTTAACAGGCGTGTGTTATAGAGATTTATTGTGTTTTCATGTAATATCGCTGGGCTGCTGCATTTCGAGCCCTTTAAGCTACATCGGGATTTCAAGTGCTGTTTGTTTTGCATATATACATTTATCAAAGTTTCCACTGACAAAGTTTGTTTGTTTTTTTTCTTTTTTTCAGTTTAATTATGTAATTAATCTCCAGGAGGACAATTAAGTTGGTTTTTATACACTTGAAGAAAAAGAAGAAAAGAAGTATGTTGGAAAAAAAAGGTTTTGAGTTAAAAGTACATAAACTTCAAAAAAAAAAAAAAAAAAAAAAGTTTATAAACTAGGGCTGGGTAAAAATATTGCTTTCTTGATTTTAATCGATTCTCATTTTTTACGAACCGATATCGATTCTTAAATCCCATCAATCGATTAGTCTAGTCTGTTTTCAGTTGATAAATGAACGGAGCATTGAAGCGCGCCTCCCATCCAATAAATGGCAATGAGCTTTGTGCTTTATTACTTTTGATATGAAACCAAGTCTGTTTTCAAATTCTGTCCATTTTATTACAAAATTCAAAAAATAAACCGTTTTGGCGCTGTTTAATGTGGCGTGACAGTAGCGCCTCAGGTTCAATACAGGCGGCAGCAGGAGCGCACGTGAACTAATATCTTCCGGTTTAATACCAGTTACAGCGAGAAATAAACACCCGAAGATATGTTAAAAGATACAGTACAACTTACCGAAATCCGTATCCTGTGTCATGTAAATGCTCAATCAGTGTTTCAACCATGGAAAGACGTCAATAAAACAGCTTGTACACAATATGTCACGTAACGTCACATTTACCTCACAAAAACCATATTCAGTGACCATAACTTGTTAGTCAGCTAGAAAAATGAACTCTAGAGAGGAGTATTTTGCTAAATATATTCACCATATTATATATTCATTATAATTTGTTATGTTCTTTAATATTTAATGCATGTTTGAATAAATCCATCAAGTTTTTATGACATCCATCATTTGTTTATATTTCAAAAATAATAATTTACGTAATTGTAAAGTTAGTATTTTAACTTTATTATTATAAAAACTTCCTTGAGTGTAATTTAAGTGTTTGTATACAACTCAGTTAATTTTAACCTTCAATATTAGGTAGGCTAATGTACATCTGACTCCCATGTATAGTTTACTGCATTAGTTGATTTTTTTTTTTTTTTCCTTGAGGAAATTTGCCATGTACTGTTCCTGATATATATCCAAAATAATCTTTATCGAATCGAATCGAATTGCAAGCTGGTGAATCGAAATTGAATCGAATTTTGAAATTTAATACCTAGCCCTACTATAAACATATTTTCTTGCATAGTTTTAGGAATTTGTGTAATCGTCATTTTTGGAAAGAAGAAAACACGCCTTTAGCACTCAGAAAAGCAGAAAATTTACCTTTGTCCCAATAAATACAAGCAAAGGAACAGCCTCCCCAAAAAAACCCAAAAACCTAATTTCCTCTTGTAAATCGTTAGCAAACAATTTCACTGGCACACAAATTTTAGCCTGTAAAGACCTTAATCATATTCGTTTGTCCTCTGTATAACTGTAGAAACACATTATTGTCGGGTCAAATGAAGTCAGAGGAGATTTTTCAGCAGCCTTGAGCGTCTGCAATCATAATGCAATTGAGAGGAAAATAAATTATATTTTGACTCAAAATTATTTCTAGTTGGTGTTCTGCTTTCCCCTAAAGTGTTTTTCACATATTTTGCTTGGAGTGCTAAAACAGCAACTGTCTTAAGAGTGCAAAGTTGGATGGAGTAAAACAGAATGGACATGTATTGATGAGGCGGCATTAGCAGAAGCCCTGGCCCAGATTTTGACTCCTCCTGTCCCACTTTGCTCCTCTCCAGGGTGCCTCTGAAGGTGGAACAGGCCAACAATGCTCGCGATGCTCTCGCCAAAGCCGTTTACAGCCGGCTCTTTGATCATGTGGTCAAACGGGTCAACCAGTGCTTTCCCTTTGATACGTCCTCCAACTTCATCGGCGTGCTGGACATCGCTGGCTTTGGTGAGCTTTCGAGATAGCCGCAGTGGACGGGTCACTGAATCTCCTCATTTACCTGTTCTCAGTGGCTCTTCAATTTTCAAACATGTCAACCAGATGCATCTGAGAAATGAGACCACTTTGTCTTCAATACAGTGAGCTCCAAACATTTGAGACCACTTGCGAAACATCATCTACTGTAGTATAATATTTCATTATGACCACCATTTTTTGATTTTGATTGGGAACATAGAAGTAGTGCAGAATATTTCTTGTTCTTTTTATGTTTTAATGAGTATTACTGTCATTTTGTTTGTTTGTTTATTTATTTTTAATCCTAAAACCTTTTTTAGGATTAAGATTGTGATTCACAGATTTTCAGTGTTGTCTCAGACTTTTGGACCTTAATGTATGTAGCGACAGAGTTCTTTCTGAACTATTTTGACTAGCTTAAAGCACTTAAAGAAATATTCTTGGTTAAATATAATTTAAGAAAAAAAAAAAATGGTCAAAAATTATAAAAAAAGAGAGAAGATGTCAAAGACAGAAATGCACTTTTTATAGGATTAGTTCACCCAAAAATGAAATTTCTGTCATTAATTACTAACCCTCATGTCGTTCCAAACATGTAAGACTTTCGTTCATCTTTGGAACACAAATTGAGATATTTTAAATGATTTCTGTCCCTCCATTGACAGCTACGAAACTACCACTTTGACCCTTCAAAAAGTTCGTAAGAGATCGTAGAACGATTCCATATGAATTATGCAGTTTAGTCCAAAGTTTTTGAAGAGACTTGATCGCTTTATATGATGAACAGATTTAATTTAGGCTTTTATTCACATATAAACATTGATCAGCGAGCATAAACAGAAGCTCAACTGAACCTGCTTCACTCGCGAGAACAATAATGCATTACTAAGTAATTAATTACTGTAATTTAAGTACTTTTCCTTTGAAAAAGTAAGGGATTACTCTTATTTTTTCAGTAATTTAATTACAGTTACAGCTGATGTAATTGCATTAAATACTGTATTGACTATAGAACAAATCTATATAAAACAATAGTGTATTTAACATAACATAAAAATGTAACTTCTAATCTTTAAATGTATGTTTTTAATGTAACCTCTATAAATACCTTGGTCAGTTCAAGAATAATTTATGCAATTTTATATTATTTATTTGAATGAATTAAAAGAGCAGTTTCATCTATCTTTATATTGTTCAACTGGTCAAGGTTGATATGGGATTTAGAAATAAATTAGTATTGCAATACTAATCAGAGAGAGTAATTAGTTCAGTAATCTAATTACACTATTTAAGATGTAATTAATAGCTAGCAATTAATTACGTTTTTAGAGTTACTTACACACTGGGTAAGCATACAATACAATAGACATCGCATCTCCATTTTAAGTGCATAACTGTCTTTTTTTTTCTACAAACTAGAATTATTTCTCATGATAACAGATGCTGTCTGTCAAAAGAGTTTAACTAACGGTAACCTGAAATATTCCATTAATGTTAAACTTTAAAATAAGCATAGCATGGAATATGACTCATTGAATCTATAGAAGATATAGTGATTCACTTGCTATTAGCTTGTCTTATGCAGAAATAAGGTTGAGAATATGCAGTAGGATTAATGATAATTGGTTCTCACTAACAGTGTCTCTGTAATAGTATAACTGTTAAATGCCTTTAGAGACATACCTAGTGCATGAATCATAAAATGCTTTTTTTTTTATATTCCTATTCAGAGTATTTCGAGCACAACAGCTTTGAGCAGTTCTGCATCAACTATTGTAATGAAAAGCTGCAGCAGTTTTTTAATGAACGCATACTGAAAGAGGTGAGTCATGAATGTTATTGGGATTTTTAGTATCGATCAGTGACTCATAACTATGCCCTCCTTAAAACTGACACATGAAGCTATTTTATCTGTATTCTTCTTTCATTGTAAGCACACAACTCTTCTGATTTAACTTCTTTTGAGATTCTCTTGTTCCAGCAGATTAAGTTAAGCATTTTCCCACTTTCAGCAAAAACCATGTTTTTTTTGTTTTTTTTTTCTCCCCAGGAGCAAGAGCTGTATCAGAAAGAAGGCCTGGGAGTGAATGAAGTTCATTATGTTGATAATCAGGACTGCATAGGTCAGTGTCCCTTTGGCAGTGAATATTAATGACCTTCCCCCATTCCAGTCATTACTGAATACACTACGGCCCATAGACGGCAACTAAAATATAATGAAGTCCTCCACATGCGGAAATGCTAGGGTCTCTGAATCCAAATTGTGTTACAGCGCAAATGTAATTTCTTCTCAAATTATGGCCTTCAAATATCAACAAACTGTTCCAAATGACAACATGGTTATTTGTATACATTGCCATGTCTGTTACTCTCTGGACAAAACATGCCAAAGATGAATATTCCAGCAGAAATGCATGCTGGGTGCCTGAGATAACACAGGAATGAATCCTGAGAGGGACCTCTCTCACTCTTGAACCCTCTGGGGAGGGTTTAGGAGATAAGATGAAGAGGTCACACTGTTTTAGTTTTTTGTTGCCGGCTCTAAAAGTGGTCACTCGAGCAGTGCAGTCTGACCCGAATCACCCAGTCAGAAACAGAAAGTCAGTTCAATCTCAGGACACACTGTGAAATCTTCACCCGTTTCAATGAAAGCAAATACCATCACCAGACCGAAGTGTGCTGTCTGGAGCTATCAGAACCAATGCCTTTTATCATTTTAGTCGACCTGTATTTTAAAGTGTCATGAACCCCCCTCGTTTTAGCCTGGTCGTTCACACCTCTGAGTTGAAAAAAGTCTCAAGAAATGGGCGTGTTAAGCAAAGTGGGAGAGTAGAGGGTGGGGAAAGGGGAGACAACAACCAATAAAACACAGACTGGCAAAACACTCATTATACAGACACATGAATATTAAAATAGGACCACGGAGGAAAATCCTCCCACAAAAAAACAGAGTTGAGGGCACCTTGATGCATTTTAAAAAATATAACCCATCCATATATGACAACAAACTCCCAAGAACGAGGGAGAAATGCGGAAGAACATTTAAAGGGGTTCTTGATTATGATTTCACTTTTTTAACTTTAGTTAGCATGTAATGTTGCTGTTTGAGCATAAACAACATCTGCAAAGTTATGACGCTCAAAGTTCAATGCAAAGGTGATATTTTCTCTTACAAAAATCGCTTTTTAAGGACAAACCGCTGGTAGGGACTACGACGAGCTTCTTCCCGGGTTGGTGACATCACAAACCCCAAAATTTACATAAACCCTGCCCCTGGGAACACGCAACAAAGGGGGTGAGGCCATGTTGAGCTGCTTTAGAGAAGAGGAAGAGTTGTTGTCACCGTCATTTTACACCGGACTGCTTCACAAACGAGGGTCAATTCAATGCTGGATTTGCACAAAAGATTAACATGACGGCACATGCTAGTCGATGAGTTAAATCAACTCCACAGCAACTACATAAATTTATCTACTAACCATTCAGAAATGTCCAGTTTCATTCTAAAAGTTGTAACTTCTTCCTGAGTCTCTCCATCAGTGTCCGACTCCGGTTTGAACAATGTAAGGCTGAACACCGTTACTGACAATCCTCATTTTGGTTGCGTGAGATTCTCCAGCTTTGTTGTTGTTGAGCAACCGAAGCGCGAGCTGTTAAAGCTCCACCCTCTTCTGGAAAGGGGGCCGGGAGCAGCAGCTCATTTGCATTTAAAGGGACACGCACAAAAACAGTGGCAAATAGGGGCAAATTTGACAAGCTATAATAAATGATCTGTGGGGTATTTTGAGCTGAAACTTCACAGACACATTCTGGAGAAACCAGAGACTTGTATTACATCTTGTAAAAGGGGCATAATAAAAAATTTGTTTTGGGGTTTCATGACCCTTTAACCCCTAACAACTTATCGAAGATCTTCCTCCTCTGCATTGTAAAAGAAACCACCTGTGTTTTGCCCAAGCTGTCAAAACTCAACAGCTTGTTTGGGTTTGCACAGTATGCAGGTGGCTTAACATAACATCTTGCTTCTGATGCGGTGTCTGTGGTGCAAAAAGTAGGAACGCAGCACCTGCATCACAGATGTCACTTCTGTTCCGAGGGGAAAATCTTGCTTTTCTGTTTGCCAGCTCTGCTTTTTCGTATTCTCCTGATAGTGATGCAACACATGTCCTTGTGACTTCCAAATGGACGCGCAGGTCCTTTCCCTGCATGTCTCCTCATCAATCACCTCACATTCATACTCGGGTGTCTGCTCATGCAAATACATGACTGCGCTTGCGTCCGCACCTCTCTCACATGCGCACGTCTCAGATGAATTATGCATACAACGGGTGCCTTCGCACTGATTATCAAAAAGGTCCATGTGTGCCCACCGACTTTGCATTCGTCCATTAAACTTGCTGAGTTCTGCTTCACTTTGGATAATACCTTCTGCAGGGGGATTGAATATATTAATTCACTATTCACCTCATATTCGTTCGCATGGAAAGTTTCTGTCATCAGTCCCGAACTTCTCACTGTGACTTTGCTTTGCAGATCTGGTTGAGGCAAAGCTGGTGGGTATCTTGGATATTCTGGATGAGGAGAACCGTCTTCCCCAGCCCAGTGATCAGCATTTTGCAGAGACAGTTCACAGCAAGCACAAAGATCACTTCCGTCTCACTGTAAGCTATGGTTTGGTTTTTTCCAACAGCCAATTATATATTTAGCAAAGAAAAGCAGGCAAACCTGCAGGGTAGTTTTTTAGTTCCTCAGTTGCTAAAAAAAATTATACTTGGTTCTGGACACTAAATCAAATTTCACTTTTTGCATTTTAATTGGGCTTTCAGTGTCATCCTGAAGTTATCTTGAAGGATTGTTAAATAGTAGCCGAATATTTAGTGGAAGATGGAGTAATTTTCCTTTAATTTTCCTTTTGACCATAGATGTATCTCATCTCAGCACATTTAATAGTGATTCTCTTATTAATCTTGAAATCAATATTTGAAATCAATTCCATCTGAAGAATTTTGAGATTAAAGGGTTAGTTCACCCAAAAATTCTGTCATTAATTACTCATCCTCATGTCGTTCCACACCCGTAAGACTTTCGTTCATCTTTGAAACACAAATGAAGAGCTTTTTGATGAAATCTGAGAGCTTTCTGTCCCTCCATAGACAGCTACGCAGCTGACACTTTGATGCTTCAAAAAGTTCATAAAGAGATCATAAATCTAATCCATATGAATTGAGTGGTTTAGTCCAAATTTTCTGAAGAGACTCGATCGCTTTATATGATGAACAAATTTAATTTAGGCTTTTATTCACATATAAACATTGATCAGTGAACATAAACAAGCTCAAAGGATTGTGTCTCTTCAGAACATTTGTAACGCAGTCACTCCTACTAGACACATTGGCGGGTTAAATTTTAATTTATATATAGCCTAAATATACATTTTTCAATTGTAGTCTTTTAAAAAAGCATCTGAAATAATAAACTAAGAGCAATGTTGTCAAAAATATTGATTTTTCGATACATATCGATACTGAAATATCTGAAACGCTTTCAATACTCATTTTCTGCAGAATAGACACACAATACCAGCTGCGCTTTCTCGCTCTCTCATCTCTCCAACGGCGAGTTGACACACACACCCGCCTCCCCTCACTCATTCATTTTATTTGCTCCAGATGAATATGGTTGGTGTTACAGGGCTTGAATTTCGGTTTTGGGATTGCATGTATCGCAGATTTTGTGCGTGAGTATTAAGCTACCTCTCAGTACTAAATTGAGTTGTTTTTCGCTGCTTATAGTGCTTAAACAGTCAAATACACACAAAATAATATTGTTAATTATTGCTGGTCTTTGGCGAGTATTCACGTAAACACAGTCAGTTATGTTTTAACACATATGTAACAGTATAATGGATCCATGTGTCAGGTCTTAAAGTGACAGCAGCCTAATGTACCTGCTTGCCAAATTATGAGATAATATTAAAAATATCTATATGGCAGTTTTTTCCCATGGGTGGCTAGTAACTTTGTAAAAATACTAGCAAATGTGGCTGGTGTGCAAAAAAGTTAAAATGCATAATTAGGCACCATTTTCTGTATGTGAAATATTATTTGTTGTTTTATTTCTTTTGATTTATGGGGTTTAAATATGACCTGGACAGTTTTTATGTGATTCACCCTGACATTCGATCAATGTCAAGACCCAAATATGAAGGAAGTCATAAAAATACAGTTGGAAAGATGGATTTTGCTGTTTTTTTTTCAGGTGCCCAGGAAGTCAAAGCTTACAATCCACAGGAATTTGAGAGATGATGAAGGTTTCATCATAAGACATTTCGCTGGTGCTGTGTGCTATGAGACTGTAAGGTCCCAATTCACTCAGTTCATTCTGAATCCTTTTATTTGTAGAAACCATCTTATTGTTTTAGTTTTGTAACGTGACAGTCTAACATAGGTTAATTAATTTCTGACTTAGGGGAATCCCTTTGGTAAAGTTGTTGGGTTTCTGTGAGGTTGACTTTGTGTTTATTTCTATGCCCTGTGGGTTTTTGTGTGTGTGCGTGTGTGCGCGCTTGTATGGTGTATGTGTGTGAGCAGACCCAGTTTGTGGAGAAGAATAATGACGCCCTCCACATGTCTTTGGAGAGCCTGGTGTGTGAGTCGAAGGACAAGTTTGTCCGGGATCTCTTTGAGAACAACTCCAATTCCAAGGACTCAAAACAGAAGGCTGGCAAACTCAGCTTTATCAGTGTGGGAAACAAATTCAAGGTGAATCTATCCTTTAGCTTTGAACTTATATTCTCATGATAGCCAGAAAACACACATTGTCAAAGGCATTAATAATTCTGAAGATATGACAAAAAAAATTTAAGCCCTCAAGGCTACAGGCTTTCCTCAGATTAGGAGTTGCTCAAGGCTTCATCTTTGGACCGCTGTAGTTTTTGTTTTATGGGGCTAGATAGTTCACTGTTTTCTTTTGTTCTTCTTGGTAGTTGTAGGTTTTAAAAGGTTTTGTGAGAGACATTTGATCTCTTACCTGGTGATCTAATTCCTTTCCTTCTAACTTTTGCCCTTTCTCCATCCTCCTTTCTTAGACCTTATCCTGTTTCTTCAACCTTTCCCTGTGAAAAGTTCTGGGGCTGAAATAAATGTAGAAAGAGAGAAACAAGGAAAAATGTGAAAAAAAACTGAAGCTTTTGTAGGGTAAGCCTGGCTGAAATATTCAGTGCCGGCACCACAGCGTAACCTACAACCTCATAAACACATGTAGATCTTAAGTTTCTCCCACCCTTCTCCTCCGACCTCTTTCACCAACTTGGTCCATTGCCACATCTTTGTTTGAATGCGGCTGCCACATTTTTAGTCTCTGCTGTAGTTGTTTGCCATGTCATTGCTGAAGAAATCATACACAAGGAATTCATACTGTGAGAGAGCCCTCACTGTAAACACATCACCATGTCATTTGTCACCATGACATATTGAACTTGTAGAAAAGATCTTTGTAATTGGACCAATCACCAGCAAAATGCATGCCTGTTACTTCCTGTATGTGTCAAAATCTGTGATACTATGTGCATGGCAGCACAACTCTACAACTGTGTGTGTAGAATGTGTTAAATTTTACAGGACTCACTCTCACGTTTCTTTTCTGATCAAATTTCATAGACCCAACTGAACCTTTTACTGGAAAAGCTTCGCAGTACGGTGAGTAATGTGTTTAATGTTATACATTTATTAATTATAAAAATGGTAGTGACTTGTTTTGGTTATTACTGAGTGTGTCTAATGCATGCCACAAACCAAGCGGCACAGCAAATAATATAACGTGACAGTTGCTGATTTATGACTCTAGTAAAATAAACAAAATGTGGTTGTTTGCTTTGCATTTCAGTAAGACTGTATATTCCTGTCTAAGTTGGCCACAATATGCTGTATGGACTTTTTTCACAGTCTGTGATGATGCAAAAAAAAGTAAATCTAGCAGACTTTTTATATTTTATTTTGTTAAATGAATGTTATATTATTTTGGCATTAAATAACAAACAAAAACTAGTCAATACTGATGCAATTTTAGATATAGCTGCCATCTTTATTTCTTTTTATTGCTGCAACTTATCTCTATTTTTGTTTTTTCCTCTTTTGGAAAGTTGTAGAAATGCAATAGTGAAAACACAAACAAATATATTTGCTATGGTCTCCCATTTACCCTACTGTTCAAAAGTTTGGAGTCAGTAAGTTTTTTTTTTTATTATTATTATAACTTTTATTCAGCGAGGGTGCATTAATTTATTTCAAAACAATAGTAAAGACATGCATAATGTTACAAAATATTTCAACACCATTTCAAATAAATGCTGTTTATTTGATCTTTCATCATCAAAGAATCCTGAAAAAAGTATATCACGGTTTCCACAAACACATTAGGCAGCACAACTGTTTTTAACATTTTCATGCATAGAGGTCACTACAGTGGACATCTATTCAAAAAGCATTTTCTTGCATATGCATGGGTTTGGATGGCATAGTTGTACATCAACCTCTACAGTAGGGGTGGGAATCTCTATGCACCTCACGATTCGATTCGATTATGATTCAGAGGGCTGCGATGCGATGATAAAATGATTATCAATGCATCTTTTTTTTTCTATACAGATTTTCTTTTTCTCACTGTGTGACTACTTAGTACTTTTAAAGCAAAGTATTTGAAATGATCCATAATGAATTACTTCCAATATCTTTTATTAATAAAACAAATGGAAGTGATTTGGCAAGTCAACTGGAAGGTTACATTTGCCAGCCTATGTCCCAGCATTGCAAAGAACCAACAGAAAAAGAAATGTGTGCCTGTAGCAGCAAATTAATACAGACTTCAGCATATTCTGAATCACTAACATAAAATAATAGACTTCTAACATCCTCCTGTTATGTGCAATAGACAATATAACAATATTATATAATATTAATAATATAGCAATAACACAACTTGCATGTAGTGTGGCTTTTCCAGGGTTGCGTTTCCCAAAAGCATCGTAAGCCTAAGTTGATTGTAGAACAATTGCCACCAACGATCAGCTAAGGCTTACGATGCTTTTGAGAAATGCAGCCCAGGTCCTTTTCCCCTTCAACTTTATAGAAGTGCTTTCATACGCTAGCTTTAATGCAGAGTGCCGGTCAGATCTCTCGCACAGCCTTCATGGGCCTCTTACGGTGCGTATCTACTGGCGCGAAGCCAGCAGAGCAGAGCGAGCGTTTTCAGTTCATTCCTATGGAAGATGAGCTTCATGGTTCAAGCTCAACTTCCATAGAAATGAACGCTCGCACTGTTCCCGCTCCGCACCAGTGGTCACGCACTGTTATGTGCACGTCACAGACTGTCCAGGCGCTGCACTTCTGCGCTTCAGAGTTCCGCCTTTTGCTTTCCGTCAACATTACGTTATCAATCAACATTTAGAAAATCGATTTTTGACATTTGTGAATCGATTCAGAATCGTCTGCGTCCCCATCGCGATTCTTCTAAGAATCTAATTTTCCCCCCACCCCTACTCTACAGTGGACCCTAGTGCATCATCCTATACATTGACACTAAGTGGCAAGCCATTGTATGTTGATTTTTTTCCCCTCCAAACCAAGAGGGCCGATGGCCAGTCAGAAATGTCAAGTTGTTCCGGAATATCCATCCATTCCTTCTATCCTAGAAGATTCTTGCAGGTGAAAAAAAAAAAAATTTTTAGTATCAAGCAATATCTAATGAGTCATATCACAGTTAAATTTTCCAAGTATTGTTTTTAGAATGTAAGGAAATTCTGATTAATCATCTGTTAACTAAAGTGGACATCATGCATTACTAGCTATATTTTAGTTACAATTCATACTATTACTGTGACTGTTTTTTTTTTTTTAAATACTTCATCTGCAGTAACTTTCTGACTGTAAATAAATGTATTTGTGTTATTAGAATGTAATTTTCTTTAAGATCAAAAAAGTAATGTGATTACATACGTAATGTGCGTTACAATTTATTACAATTAATGTACGTTACTTGTAATCCATTGCTTTACTCGTTACATCAAAAAAGTCATCTGATTACGTAATGCACGTTACTTGTAATGCATTACTCGTAACACCGAAAAAGTAATCTGATTACATAATGCATGTTACTTGTAATGCGTTACTTTACTCATTACATCAAAAAAGTAATCTGATTATGTAATGCACGTTACTTGTAATGCATTACTTTACTCCTTACATCAGAAAAGTAATCTAATTACGTAATGTGTGTTACTTGTAATGCATTACTCGTTACATCAAAAAGCAATCTGATTACGTAATGCACGTTACTTGTAATGCATTACTCGTAACACCGAAAAAGTAATCTGATTACGTAATGCATGTTACTTGTAATGCGTTACTTTACTCCTTATGTCAAAAAGTAATCTGAATACATTATGCATGTTACTTGTAATGCGTTACCTCCAACACTGCTCATTTAAGATGAGATTGAAAGCACCTGATTGCTAGGTTTTCTCAGAGGAGAGTTATGGTAGAAATGTGTCCATCTTGAACATAATTAGAATTATCAGCTAATAAGGGTAAATCAACATACTTCGGTAGACTGGAGGGAGCGTGAGCGTTTTTTACATAATCTGAGTTGGGTTTCCACAGTTGTATTTTGACAGGTTCATGTCTTCATGTTCTGATATCAAAGACACGCGTCAACTTATATGAAGTTCAGTTGTATTTGCAATATTTTTTGTATATATTTTATAGTTTTCACATGATTTTATATAATTGTATTCATTGGTTTGTTAAATGCACTCAATATTGGTGTGTTATTACTGTATTATGTTTAATACATGTTTCACAGTATTAAAGTTGTTTACTGTATTTTTGATTTTAAAAAAATGCTCCTTTGGTGAGCATTAGACTTTTGAAGGTGGACCTATACAAAAATTTACCCTGCTATAGTTTATTTCTGTGTTCCAATCTGCGATATCCTAGACCCTATGGCCATTTAGACAATGGTCTTGTCATGCTGACTACAAATATAATATTGTTTGTGCTCTGTTAAAATGTAATAACATCTCATGTGTATACATTGTACAGGGCTCTAGTTTCATCCGTTGTGTGAAGCCTAATCTGAAGATGGTGAGCCACCAGTTTGAAGGAGCTCAGATTCTGTCTCAGCTGCAGTGCTCGGGTATGTATATGATTACATAGGTGTATTTTTTTCACTCTCCAATTCATCTCACAGCACTTGTGGTAATGCTTCACATATTTCAATTTAAGAAAACCCATCACAAATACACAGCAATCATAAATTGCAAGCACTCTTTTTTTTTTTAACAAATCCCAATATTGCCTATAGAGCGGCCATATTAAATGTCAGCTCCACTGATTTTTCATTATCTATCGGAGGTGGCGTTACCACAAGAGTGTTTTGAAGGTTTTGTTATTGCGTTTTATAGGCTGTTAGCAAAGTTTTAGAAATAAACTTTCAGGCAAGAGACATAAAAAGAGTATATCCTAGAAGTTGCACTGACATGTCTTTAAGCCAGTTAGTTTGATACCTTTTTTGATTAGTTGTGCAACACATGAGGTAAATGTAGACTCGTCAACTATTTCCCTTTTAGCATGTAAGTACTCGTGTCTCTAAAAAATAATGTGTTGGCTCAACAAAAAGCAGTTTGCATCATTTTTTTTTGACAACTTTGAGTGAGTTGACGTTCAACCAACAAGCTACAATGAGTTAGAGGAACTTAATATTTTGTAACATAAACACAAATTTTTAAGTTGATTACTCAAAAAAATTAAGTTGCTCCAACTACTAGAGTTGTAGCCCTGGAACCAATTAATTTTATCTTTCAGTTCAAACCAACAGCTATCATAGCACATGCTAGCATAACTTATTTAACATATTTATTGAACAAGTAAGATATTACTTGTCACTGGCATTAGCGCAGTCATTGCTTATAGAGTCAATGTAGTGTTTACCTCCATGTATCTACTCTTCAGCACAATGGTAACCACAAAAACTTCAACATTACAGAAACTCCTTTACATGTCAAACATAACAGCAATAAACACTAACAGGTCTTTCCCTTCACTAAACACAAATAAATTAACACTTATTTTCAACATTCATTCACCTTATCCAGTCCTATGCAAATCATGCTGGGAACTAGAAATCCACTGCCTAATTTCCGAAGTTATCAAGACAATTTCATTAAGTTACTACAACCTAATTTTTTAATAAAAAAGCCAGTTAACACAGAAATTTGAGTTTAAATTACAGACGATATTAAGTTGATGAAGTGATCAACATTATTATGTTAACAGAACTACAAAATAATGTTTGCAACTTTTTATTTTGACAAAGGCAAGCACATAGTGTTCAGGAACAGGTTGACTGCACATTACTAAGAATAAGATGTTGAATCTTCCTTTAAACTTGGTTCATGCTTCAGCTCCAGCCTTCAGTGCAGCAAATCCTGTAGCTTCTGTGGCTACATTATCTGTACTTCTCTTCTCCTCTCAGGCATGGTATCAGTGCTGGACCTGATGCAGGGTGGCTTCCCTTCCCGAGCTCCTTTTCATGAGCTTTACAACATGTACAAGCAGTACATGCCCAACAAGCTCACAAGGCTTGATCCTCGACTCTTTTGCAAAGTAAACCTCTATTGTTTTTTTAATCTTTATCATTGCATCTCATTCTATTCTGATTGTTATTCATCTGATGTTCTTGTGTACATAATTAGGATTAGTATGATAGATGATGGCTAGCTGGATTATTTTTAGAAAAGACTATATGACCTTTCATTTCCACTTTCCAAAGCACGCACAGAGTAATCCCTCATTGATTTCCATGATAAATGATAGTGGTTTATCATCAGTAGTTACAGATACATTTGGAAGTCAAATTGCATTTTAATCTTACACCCGCGGTTAAATCTAAAGTATTTACTTTATCATAAAATGTACAATTGGATTCCACGCTAATAAAGTATATGAGCAGGCTAGAATTAATGATTGATTGCAATTATTGAAAATTACTTCATTTTGATGATCGCATTATGCTTGTAATGCAATATCTAGATATGACAGATATCTAGAATAATCAAGGCTCAACAAAAAGGGCTGTTTTTCTGCTGTCTCTGCCAGGACAGATTTTCATTCAAGCACGTATTAGGAGCATATTTTTATAAACTTAAAAATGTATTTATATTTTTCATTAAATGTTGTTTTTTTCTCATAAACAACCCAAAAACAGTTTGTTTTTAATTTGCACTAACAGCTGGAAAATTTGCTCCACTATGATGTAAATATTTGACAGCTATAAACTTCATAAACACTTAAGCTGGAAAGTGGCATAAGTTGCAAAACATTACTGATTTGATTATTGTTTTCAAATCATTATAACTGATTCTAACTCACAAGTCACTCTCACAATAATGTAAAACAAAACAGCACAGAAAACCAAATGTTTAAGTTTGCAAGGCGCAAAAAAAAAATGAAAACATACAATGAAACGTAATAGCATACTGGCCCGAGGACATAGTGCCATTCTTGTTGATCTCTGAAAGTCATTTAATAAAGTATGCGTTCCACTGTCTGATTGTATTGTCTCCTCCTGCAGGCTCTGTTTAAAGCACTGGGCCTCAACGAGAACGATTACAAGTTTGGCTTGACCAGGGTTTTCTTCCGCCCCGGGAAGGTGATCATTTCTCACAATATTTCTCATGAGGATTGGAATACAAGACTGTTAAAACCGCTATCCTGTTTCATTAAGCTTTCGCACATGGGAACCTCGTAAACAAGAATTCAGCTACATAAATCTCAACGTGTGTGTGTGTTTGCCTCAGTTTGCAGAGTTCGACCAGATCATGAAGTCTGATCCGGAACACCTGGCCGAGCTTGTAAAACGGGTCAATAAGTGGCTGGTGTGCAGCCGCTGGAAGAAGGTCCAGTGGTGCACACTGTCAGTTATTAAATGTACGTCACCCTTCATAACCCCAACAAACTGCCTTTCATAAAAGCAATTAGAAGCATCCCACACCCTTCCATTCATCTTTGTAGAGTTACAGTTTGCTATTGATGAGTAAGCATCTTCTTCCTCTATCTTTCACTTGCTACAGTGAGGAACAAAATGAACTACAGGGCCAGTGCTTGCATCAAGATTCAGAAGACGGTTCGCATGTGGCTGTGCAAAAGAAGACACAAGTCTCGGTATGTACACACATTACACCTTGAAAAGATCTTAAGTATTATTTTCAGAATATATATAAGGTAAAAGGATTTTTTAAAAGTTTTAAACCTTACTTAGTCAAAGAATGTATACCATTTTCAAAACAAAAAAATATATATATAATATATATTTTAGGGATGTGACGAGACTCACAAAATGAGATACGAGACCAGATTTTTACACAGTATTTATAAGAAATCCTCAATGACGAAATACATGACTAGAAAAATAGTCTGCTGCATTTGAAATGTTTTAACTAATCACCTTGTAATGAATGTCATTTAATTTCTTTAAGAATTATCATATGCAGTAAAAGACAACAATACTCAAGCACTGTAAAAGGTTTTGCCACAAACTCAACTAACTGGCTTCTCTCCTGTATTATTTCATACGAGTCTCTTCAGACCTTTCAGAACTGTACGTGATTTATGAGCTTCTACACACTTATGACCTCCTAACAGAACTTCTTTCCACAAATTGATCATAGAAATAGAGTAATATAATTTATTAAGTGCAAACAATAAGTGCAACCATAATCAAAGTACTCTCTCAATATTCAAAGTGCAAATACAGACCAAATTTTTCTTCAAGTATGATACAGAGCTGAGAGATGGTTACAACTACACAGCCCAGCCTAAGATAGCTTTCATATTGGGAGATATTTGCATGCATCAGGGAGCCGCTTTGAAAATGCGGGGTATTGAAATCACGTTTGAATGCGTGCTCGCGTTTTACTTTCGCTTTCTATTTCGCGATCGCGCATACTCTGTGAATAGGGAGCGGCGGTGCTGAGCGCACATTCTACAATACAAGACATTTGTCAGACGCTTAGCTCTGTTGTGTAACGAATCCTCCGCCATGGTCTTGTCAGTCATCTCGTCGCATGATCAGTGAACTCTGATTCCTGCTGCACTATGTATGACTCTGCAGCTTGTGTTGGATGAGCTGGATGGAATTGAAGTGACCGTTATCCAACTGAATTAAATGTTTATTTCTATAAAAAGCAAAACGACAGTGGAGGCGTACTGTAAATGTAGCGGTGGCATATTCTTTCCTAATTTCACCCTCGCACTCCGTCATGGCAATATCAGGAGACAGCTTTTCACCTCGACGAAAAAATCTCGTCACACCCTTAAAATAAATAAATAATATATATATATTATTTATTTGTTTACTTATTTGACTATTTGACCTTGACATTTGTGGCTTTATGCCCCTGAAAATTACACAAAATATCAAGATGAAATTTAATACAGAAGTAAAAAAAAAATGCTAATCATGTGTACAAAAAATGAACACCATTGTCCCTATTCTCATGGCAGCATTGATGGCCTGGTGAAGGTGAAAAATTTGAGGAAGAGGATGGAGAAGTTCACCGAGGCTGTGAATGGACTCAAAGAGGGTAAACAGGAAATGAGCAAACAGGTCGAGGAACTGGCCGCCTCCACAGACACCCTCATGGCCAAGATCAAGGTGAGGTTTTCCACTGGAAAACCACCAAAGGTTTACAAACCCCCCTTTCACCTCCTCTAGCTTACAAAGCACAATGATGTTACGCGGTGTAGCTCTTTTCTTAGCCTTCGTTCTCGTATCAGTTTCCATGCATAATTCAAAAGGTGTGTGTTTTTCCATGTCCTGATGAAGACTGTCCAAAGCTGTAGCTTGAATTGTCTGCAAGCTTCGAGTCTCTCTCTTTTTAGGGCCCAAAGAAAGAGAGCTGATGCTTTTCGTTTCATTCTGCGGAAAATCTAGCACTCAACAGCAGAGTAATAAATATAAAGTATGCAAATCAACAGTCTGACAATGAGTTTCTGTCTGCAGATCATCATTGACATTCGCGCCACACGCTGTCAAGTCGATTTTCAAGGATTTGCCGCATTATGCCGTTTCTAGTGTTGATTTCTTGCCTTCCCCCGAACTTTCAGCTGCGGCTGATTGAATGCAGTATATGCATTGTTGTATTCTCTACGTGGAGCCCAACCTCATCTGTCAGACTTGGAGTGCATTATTGACAGGGAGCTCGAGAGACATTGTGACCTGTCCCTGATAGATAGCTGGCACCAGAGCTGAAACTTTTCTACCTGAACACTCCATTCCTCCCTCTAAATGAGATGCGCTCTGCACTTCTGCGCCTGTGATAGCCCTCTTTGTTATTACCATAGCACTTTTTGATTAGCATCTGGCTTTTGATTGGCAATGCCTTCTATTACCTTACCATCTGGACTGGAGATTACTGTGGCCTCCCTGGCTAATAACGCAGATTGTGTCAATAGCTGTCATTCAACACGATAGCGCTAACTCATCTAGCGTTAGGGGGTGAGACGGACCTTGTCATTGGGTCCCTGCCCCCCTGCGGTACAATGATCATTCACAATGCTCGCATCCTTCCACGCTCCTCTGGTGCTCTGCCAGATGGCACAGAAATCCACATCCAGGTTTAATGAATATCTGCAGGATATTAATACAACTGCGGTGCATGTGGCCCGTCGTCGAGCTGACGAGTAACCACTGAGTTGCTGCAACTTTCTTCACTTTGAAATGTAAAACTGTTATTTTTCTTTAACGAAGCACCTGTCGTTACTGTAGAGCGCAACCAAGTGGCCCGTCTTGTCATCATTTATCATCATTTACTCACCCTAATGTTATTCCAACCCCTTATTATTTTCTTTCATTCTTGATAGACAAAAGGAGGTATTTAGGCATAATGTCCTAGCTTCTCCCTGGTGAAAAATATACTAAAATGTATTTGAAATACAATTATTTTATGCTAAGTATACTACAAATACATTTACATATTTATGTACTCAATATAAATACCCTGCAGTTGTACTTTTGGTATACTAAACTGGTATACTTAAAGTCTGCTAAATTGGAACAACTAATTTTCTACTTAATGTACTTTAGTTATCGGAAATAGTGCTGATGTCCAACTAAAGATATACTTGAGTATATTTGATTGTGCCTAAAATGAAACTATTGCAAGTATACTTTAGGTACTCTTTAAATATCTTGCATTTAAAGACTGATATTATACAAAGATCATACAATCCTCATTAAGAGTGATATTAAAACACTTTTTAGCCATAATATTAAGAATGTGCATTGTGCAATAAAGAAATACTCCAAATAAAGTTTGACTGATATAAATATTATAATATGTTAATGGACTTCGTATGAAATAAATGTATTTTAAATTCAATTTGGTGTAGGTTTTTTCCCACTAGGGGTGTTATCCATACAATGAAAGTGGATAGTGATTTATACTGTCAAAATGTTTTTTTCAAAAAAGCAAAATATATAACTGACACACTATATTCTAAGTCGTCTTATAATAAACAATGAGAAATTGATCAAATTTAAGTTATTCAAAGAAAATCTTTCTGTCAGTTAAAATCTCATTTGCGGTCATGTTTTTAAATACACATGGTAACCAGTGGTTTTGTCATCAGTGCATCATCAGTGCAAAGGCATTGTTTTTTGTTCAAACAACAAGCACATATTATATTAATGAGAATATTTTTGGTGAATAACTTGTTGGCCTGTTCTTGGTATATAGCATGCTAATTGACCTTACATCAGATAAACGTCTGACTACCCAAATAGCCAATCAAATTGCACATTTACATTTAATCATTTAGCTGAATTAATCAAATTCAGCAGCCATATCACCCTGTAGCCCAAGACTGGTTGCCCACTGAAGCTAAGCAGGGCTGAGCCTGGTTAGTACCTGGATGGGAGACCTCCTGGGAAAACTAGGTTGCTGCTGGAAGAGGTGTTAGTGAGGCCAGCAGGGGGTGCTCACCCTGTGGTCTGTGTGGGTCCTAATACCCCAGTATAGTGATGGGGACACTATACTGTCAAAAAGCACCGTCCTTCGGATGAGACGTTAAACCGAGGTCCTGACTCTCTGTGGTCATTAAAAATCCCAGGATGTCCTTCGAAAAGAGTAGGGGTATAACCCCGACATCCTGGCCACATTTGCCCATTGGCCTCTGTCCATCATGGCTTCTTAATCATCCCCATATACTGATTGGCTTCATCACTCTGTCTCCTCTCCACCAATAAGCTGGTGTGTGGTGGGCGTTCTGATGCAATATGGCTGCCGTCGCATCATCCAGGTGGATGCTGCACATTGGTGGTGGTTGAGGAGATTCCCCCTTCTGTATGTAAAGCGCTTTGAGTACCCAGAAAAGCGCTATATAAATGTAAGGAATTATTATTATTTAGCAGACACTTTTGTCCAAAGCTACTTTTGAAAGGAGAACAATAGAAGCAGTTGAACCAACAAAAGAAAAAAAAAAGAAAAAAGGTGTTATGGCACATGTAATTCAGATACTAGGTATCCAGAGAGGCTAGTGAATGGAGTTTCATTTGCCAGTAATCTCAAAATGCAAGCGTTGAATCAGACTCAGCATGAACAACTACACTTCTGAATGATCGTCTAAAAGCATGACTTTCACTGTTTGCACAAACTAATAGATTTTAGAAAGGGGAAATAGTCTAAATAGCGCTTGTTGTTTTTCATGACATTGACCTTCATTCATTTTAAACTTCCGTGATGTGTTTTCTCCATTAAATACAAAAATACATTATTTAGCCTGTTTGCATCTGGAGAAAGCTCTTTTTCCCCCGTTCTTTTCAGTATTTATGACATATCAACTGTCCGACTTGGGTAGATTTCCCCTATGTAATTTCACTATTTACGCATCTTCTACTGTTGTATTTAAGGTTTCAACATAACCTGATGAAAAAGCTTGTGCCCTTTTTGCATGATGATAAACTGCATTTTAATTAATTAATTCCAGTATCATCAGCGAGCGAGCTGAGTCTCGATATCATTGTCCCTGCTTTCCATTCTGAAGGACCCATCCCTATGCCCTATGCTGAATCCTTCATTTCGAACGGCCCCTTGAAGTGGCCAGTTTTCAGCACTTTGGTTTGGAATGACCCTTCAATATGGTGCCATGATTGTTCTCATGGTTGTGCCCTTCAGAGACAGATTTATCCCATTTGGAGCCTGTTTTTGACGGACATAGATAGAATACCCGCCCTTGAAAAGCTGTGGCCGTGGTAACTTAATGGCTGTTGTTTCAATTGTATGAAATGCTTTTATGATACTTTTATGGAGCTTGTTTGCCTATTTGGAGCTTGGCAGTATAAATCAACATCCACTTTTATTGTATCGAAAACTGAAGCTCTCATTTTGTGTTTCACAGAAGAAAGGAAGTCCCATGAGTTTGTCTTTCTATTGAGTTCAACATAAAACGTAATCAGTGAAGTCTGAACAAGTGACTCTTAAGAGCCTCTTCTTTTTAGTTAATCAAAAGCATAAAGTTTGACCAGTGTTGCCTGATTCCTGAAAGAATGACTCTCATGAGTTACCGGTTTGAGTCTGCCGAAACACTGCCCTGTAAAATTTCTTTTATATGTTGGCAAAGCAGACAAGAAGCTTGTTTCCGCCACTAAATAAAAAAATAAAAAAGGTAATTGCAACTTTTTATCTCACAATTCTGACTTTTTTTTCTTGCAATTGCGAGTTTATATCTCACAATGCTGTCTTTTTTCTCAGAATTGTGAGATTTAAACTTGCAATTGCGAATTAAGTCAGAACTGCATGATATAAACTTGAAATTGCGTCTTATAAAGTCATAATTGCGAGATATAAACTTTTTCTCAATTTTCTCAATAAATTTTTTCTCAAAATTGTGAGTTTATATCTCACAATTCTGACTTTATAACATGGAATTGTGAGTTAAAACTGCGAGTTATAAATTGTGAGATATAAACTTTTTTCCCTCACAATTGGACATTATAACACACAATTGCAAGTGTATATCTCACAATTCTGACTATAAATCGCAGTTTTGACTTTATATCACACAATTCTGACTTTATAACTCGCAATTCTGACTTTATAACTCGCAATTGTGAGTTTATATCTCACAATTCTAAGAAAAAAAGTCAGAATTGTGAGAGAAAAAGTTGCCTTTTTTATTTTTTGCTTCCATACATTATAACTAAAATATACTCAAATAAATCAAATTGAATCAATTTTGACACTCTTTTTATCTCTACTCTCAGTCCACAGTGATGAGCCGGAAGGAGATCGAGCAGGAATATGAGGGCCTGGTGAAACGCTCAGAGCAGCTCCTCTCCTCAATGCAGAAGAAGAAGCAGGAGCAGGAGGAGACAGAGAGACTCAAGCGCATCCAGGAGGAGATGGAGAGAGAGCGGAAGAGACGTGAAGAGGAGGAGCAGTTACGCAAACAGGAGGAAGAAGACCGCCGCATGTGAGTCACGTCGCAAGTTTCGAATAGGATGAACCGTACATTAGGTCAGAGTCCCAGCACATTTGAAAGAAGAACAGGAGTTGAAAAAAAGGGTGTAGGAGGGGATTGGCAGAGAGATTAATATATCACTGGAGGGTTCGGCTTGACCTGCTCTCTCTTATGCATTCTCAAGAGCTTTCTGTCATGGACAGCATCTGTCATCGTTTCACAAATCAGGTCATGATGATATTTCTATGTTTATAGTCTTGTCAAAGAAAATTTAGTTCCACACCAGCATATACAACAACAGCAACTTCTGTCCCGTCCACCCTAGAGCCCTTCCGTATAGATTATTAAAGTATCTGGATTTAACTATTGACGATTTTACATACTCCTGTTCATTTTTTTTTTCCCCCTGAAGCTCATCTCAGTTTCATTTAAAGGGTCTATGTGTAAGAATTTTCATGTATTATTTCACTTTTTTATTGCCAATGTGTGAACAGCTTGTAATGAAACTTCAAAAACGAGACCTTCCCCGACTTCCTAGGTTGTTTATAAAAGCCTGTAGACTGATTTTTTTTTTGCCAGCAAAATCAAAAGACATTCATGCGGGCTCCCAAAAACCTCTCTTCCGTTCAATGACACTTGAAATTAATGCTTATACAATGTTCAGGATAATGTCGAAAGAGCCATTCTGTACTGTAATGCCAATGTGTCATGCAAAGAAAAGGAATTAATTCAAACCATAGTCTCACATAGCCAGACCTGTATAGTCTGTAGTCTTGAATATATATTTTATGATTTAAACTATCATAACAGTGTAATTTAATCATGTCATCTGTCGACATGATGCCGGTGAATTGCAGAGCTTGTGCAAACATCCACATCGCTATGATCACATGCTTTCTTAACTGCCGCTTTCTCACTGCTGTCATTTTTGTTGCGTTTATTTTGTTATTGAGAGGAAAGCGTGCAGCACATATTTACATATTCATCTAAACGGCGCGCTCAGCAGCATGGACGTTGTCTAGATGTTCGTTAGTATATCACTGCAAAGGTATTTCCAATTTCTTTTTACTTCTAAGTGAAGAATGAAAAAGAACTTCGCCGTGAGTATATTGAGACTTTGAATCATGTTCAGTCTCTTGAATTGTACGTGTGCATGAGTGTGAGCATGTTGCTGGCTGCAGTTCACTTTATGGCCACCAGTGTAGCTAATAACAAGGGTTTCTGAATTCTACATATAGCCCCTTTAAGCAACAGGTCAAACATTTCAAACATTGCAGGAGGTTTTATGTATTGTAAATGGGATTAGATCACAGCTTTATAAGCAGTGATAAGTTGCTGCTTCATTCTTAAAAGAACACCCTGCAATTTTCTTTGTTTTAAGCTTTCAATGGAAGCGTTTAAAGCTATCTTGTATATGCCATTACACAAACTTACCATATTTTAATTTGGGATTCAAAATCTAATTTAGACCTGAAAATAAAGCTTTAGGATAATGATGTACTCTAATATGAATTTTAAAAAATAGATGTAATACCATTCAAAAGTTTGGGGTCAATAAGATGTTGTTGTTGTTTTTTTTTTTTTTTTAAGAAATGTGTATTTTATTTAGCATGATGCATTAAATTGATCAAAAGTGATAGTAAAGAAATTTATAATAAAATTTTATTACATTTATATTTTAAATATATCACAGTTTCCACAAAAAAATATTAAGCAGAAATGTTTCTTGAGGACCCAATCAGCGTATTAGATTGATTTCTATGGAAGCTTGTTTATGCCACTAAATAAAAAAATAAAAAAGGTAATTGCGACTTTTTATCTCACAATTCTTACTTTTTTCTCAGAATTGCAAGATTTAAACTTGCAATTGCGAGTTATAGTCAGAATTGCCTGTTATAAAGTCTTTTTCTTACAATAGACCCTTTTCACAGACTGTGATGACGCTTTTTAACGGTCATCAATATCGCAAATCCTGCAAAGTTTTTTGTATTTTCATTTTTTATGGAGTTTTTCTCAGCTATTGTGGAGTTTTTCTTTTGCTATTTGAGCAAATGGAAACACAAAAAATATATTTAATGTATTCGCTCATTCACCGCTATAGAATTTTACCCAACTATGACGACTTCTGCTACTGAGAAACCCGGAAATGTGAAAAGGGTCTATTGCGAGTTTTTATTACGCAATTCTGACTTTATAACTCGCAATTCTGACTTTATATCACGCAATTCTGACATTTATAACTCACAATTCTGACTTTATAACTCACAATTCTGACATTTTTTTCTCAGAATTGTGAGATATAAACTCACAATTGCAATTTATAGTCAGAATACCATGATATAAACTCACAATTCTGACTTTTTTCTCAGAATTGCAAGTTTATAACTCGCAATTCTGACTTTATATCACGCAATTATGACTTTATATCACACAATTCTGACTTTATAACTCACAATTCTGACTTTATAACTCGCAATTCTGACATTATAACTCGCAATTCTGACTTTATAACTCGCAATTCTGACTTTATATCACGCAATTCTGACATTTATAACTCACAATTCTGACTTTATAACTCACAATTCTGACATTTTTTTCTCAGAATTGTGAGATATAAACTCACAATTGCAATTTATAGTCAGAATACCATGATATAAACTCACAATTCTGACTTTTTTCTCAGAATTGCAAGTTTATAACTCGCAATTCTGACTTTATATCACGCAATTATGACTTTATATCACACAATTCTGACTTTATAACTCACAATTCTGACTTTATAACTCGCAATTCTGACATTATAACTCGCAATTCTGACTTTATAACTCGCAATTCTGACTTTATATCTCACAATTCTGACTTTATATCACGCAATTCTGACTTTTTATCTCACAATTCTGACTTTATATCACACAATTCTGACTTTATAACTCGCAATTCTGACTTTATATCACGCAATTCTGACTTTATATCACACAATTCTGACTTTATAACTCGCAATTGTGAGTTTATATTTCGCAATTGCAAGAAAGTCAGTAAAAAAAAAGGTCAGAATTGTGAGATAAAAAGTCGCAATTACCTTTTTTATTTTTTTTATTTCATGGTGGAAACGAGCTTCCATAGATTTCTGAAGAATTATGCTAATAATGTAGTTTGTAATTAAAGATGTAAATTACAAATTATAAATGCAAAAATCGCTTTGGGCCCACTGTCATGCAAATCACACTCCTTCACTGTGAGCAGCTAAACATTCAACAAATTGTATCATTACTGTACCCCCAATCCCAATCCTCACAAATCTCCCTATTTTCAAGGTCTCAGGGTTGGCAAGGATGCATAAATAAATGCCTGAATCCATGATCAACAAAGTACAAAGAAAGGCTCGGCAGATTGTGAGATGTATATAAATATATAGGTCTTTTGATATGAAAATGTGAACAAAGCTCACGGCGCACTATTCATTTTCATCTGCTATTGAAGGGACTCGCTTGCACTACAAAGACTAGATGCGGTCCACGTTTCTCTGTGTGACAATTGTGAATCCACATGTGGGTGTTTTCAAGTCCCTTCCTGTGGGTCATTGATCAGGAAGAATAATTCCCCGCTGGCCGGAGTAACTAATTAATGGTCCACCCTCGATCTCTCTTCCATCAGGAAAGCTGAGATGGAGCAGAAGAGGAAACAGGAGGAAGAGGAGAGAAAGAAAAGAGAAGAGGAAGAGCGAGTCATGCAGGTGTGTATGTGTATACGCGCTCCCTCTGTGTATTGATTCCTCTCCTCCGCTGACTCCTTCGGAAAACCAAATGCCCACTCCGTCTCACGCTGGCATGTTCAGAGCTGACCGAGACTGGCTGTTCTGCAGGCATAATCATGACTGTATTGAGCTGCCACAGCGGCCTGTGGGTTTATTCATCAGCCTCTGCCTACCTCCTGGGGCTGGATTATGCTGCGTCTGCGGAGTGAAAGTCCTATGTCCCCTTTCTCCTGATGGCGATGCTGTGTTTGGGGGCTTGGCTGACTTCCCTTGCGCTGCTCCCTCTAGATGAATCACCCTGCAGAGACGCTTTGTGCCCATGCTGACCGAAAACTGTTGCACAGTCTTAGAAGTCTTCTGTTCTGTTCTATTCTATTCTATTCTATTCTATTCTATTCTATTCTATTCTATTCTAACTTACTGTGACCTTTACTCAGTGTTGGGGGTAACGCATTACAAGTAACGCGAGTTACGTAATCATATTACTTTTTTCAAGTAACGCATTTCTTTTAAAATTACAATAAAATATCTGAGTTACTTTTTCAAATAAGTAACACAAGTTACTTTGTTTTCCCATTTATTGGCTGACACTTCTCCTGTCCCCATGTTGAGAGAAATCAGGAGTAAGTGCAGAGGTGTTGTGTGCGCTGTGTAAACATGATGGTTATTCTAGACTAGTTGTAGACTTAATGTGAGCATACATTTACTCATTTACTTCTTATGCGTCTTATTCTTCTGTATTCCAGAATGGCCACACAGCTGAAAGGTTTGTTTGAGCTGCGCCCTCTACTGTACAGGCGTGAATTTGCATTTCCTTCAGCCTGAGGCTTATTCATTTCACGTTTCGTGTGAAAGGGCCTTTACATTTACCAAAATAGGACTTTTTTGTTATAAAAACAATCAAACAAACAAACAGCCCAGCCCAGATAGGAAAAAGTAATGTAAAAGTACTTTCCATAAAAAGTAAGCAAGTAACGCAATTAGTTACTTTTTTAGGGAGTAACACAATATTGTAATGCATTATTTTTAAAAGTGACTTTCCCCAACACTGCCTTTACTATTACAGTTCAGTTTATTTAGATTTATTTTATTATGAGGCACACACACATAAACACTCGTTTTCACTATTGAAGCAATGTTTAACGGTGCATTCACACCATTCATCAGCGTTAATGCTTGTCTTTTACTTTGAATGGGTGACGTCATGCGTTGTCGAACTGAATTGTGGGTTCCGTTGCGGCGCGTCACTGGCATTGCTCGCGGCAGAAGGTTAAAAATGTAAAAAACTTTTTCAACTTTAAGCGTCTACACAGGTGTCAGCCAAACAGATCGCCTTATACAAATACCCTAGCGCAGATGCTAGCCAATTGCGTTAATGCATTAGCACTCGCATCACCGGCCTCGCTCCGTTCCCATGGCTCTTGGCCCCGCCCTGCTTGCCACATAAAAAAAATCTTTGTGGGGACTCTTCATAGGCGTAATGATTTTTACACTGTACAAACTGTATATTCTGTCCCCCTATACTAACCCTTGTAAACCTACCCATCACAGAAAACTGTCTGCATTTTTACATAAAAAAAAAAAAAAAACATCATTTAGTATGTTTATTAATTTCAACATTTACTAATACATTTTTAAAAGAAATTTTAAAAGAAAAGTTAATTTTGAACTCACAAGAATGGACAATGATATTTTTATCAACTACAATTAATAAAAAATACTGTTGTGGATAATTGTTCATGCTAGATAAAGCATGCACTAATATTAATACATGAGACCTTATCATAAAGTCTACTACTGTGACATTTTTTATTACAATTCTCTATTTCTCTATTTTATTCTGATTGTATTCTATTTTGAGGCATTATCTATGTTCCATTTTCTGAAAATATATATATATATACAGTCAAACCAAAATTTATTCAGACACCTTGAACATTTCATTCATTAATACAGTTTATTCACTTTAGTTTAAAAAAAAATGGTAATAAAATATGACAAGATCTCAGAGTTAAACTGTGTCAGAAAAAATTAATCTTAATGATGTCAGATAACACTTAAGCAAAACATGGTCAGGTCAAAGTGTCTGAATAATTTTTTGTTCAGACACTTTGACCTGACCATGTTTTGCTTAAGTGTTATCTTTCATTTTATTTGTTTTGGTCTTTTTCGTTTTTCCCCATTTAGCACAGTCTAGACGTAGAATCCCAGGCCGGCTGGCTGCAGTACAGCCTATATATGAATGATCAAAGTTTATAAAAAGTTTTAAAATCACCTTGGCTTGAAAATAAAATTGTTTTTGAATCCTTGAATAAATTGAAGACCTTTGCAACAGAAAACATTTGCAATTCACTCAAAGACTGTTGTCACATTGTTTATAAAATCTTTATCACGGTTATTTTCGGTCATAATATATCACTCTGTTTTCCACCACGTCTCTCCTGCTTTTAGCAGTTTGATTCATAGCTCAGATTTATCATGACCAGTGTGTGCTGTAACCCTCTCTCTCTATATGTCTTTATATATATGGGCATTACACCTCAGCTGCCTTGCTTTTTCCTCAGAATAGTGCCTGCATCATTTTTCTTTCTCTCTGAGGTTTTCTCTGAAGAAAATGTTCCATCTAAGCTTTTCTCTTCTATCACTCCCTTGCTCTGTTTTGACCTATGCTTTTGGACCATGCTGCTGGACTCTATCCCAGACTGTTCTTACTCATCTAAAACCATCCTTTTCATTTTATTTGTTTTGGTCTTTTTCTTTTTTCCCCATTTAGCACAGTCTAGACGTAGAATCCCAGGCCGGCTGGCTGCAGTACAGCCTCATTTTTATGCCTAATCACACCTTAGCACACAGGAGGAAGTGTAATGGCTTAATATCCTTTCAGTGGGCAGTGCTATAGATGGGTTACAGTTTGTCTGGGGCAGGGCCACCTTGCTAATCTCTCTTTCCTCAGATGTACCAGACGCCACTGGACGGGGAGATTGAGGGAATTCTGTAGCCTGCCTTAAACAGCATCATGTTGATTGCGCAGAGAAATGTTATGACCAAAAAGCTTCCCCAACCTTCCTGAAAGTCAGCAAAATCAGGGTTTTAGCAGGTATAGGCTTTTAAAATGAACTTTAAAAATGTCTTCATCTAGCACTTATGGGCATATCCAAATTTTTGTGCAATCAAATGCACTCTAGAATGAGGATGTCCCTGCCTCTGACTAGCAAGTAGCATGGTACAGTATGGAAGCTTGTTTCTGCCATGAAATAAAAAAGGCAATTTCAACTTTTTATCTCACAATTCAAACTTTTTTCTTCTCAGAATTGTGAGATATAAAGTCAGTATTGCGAGTTATAAAGTCAAAATTGCGTGATATAGTGAGAATTGCTTGATATAAAGTCAAAATTGCATGATATATAGTCAGAATTGTGTGATAAAGTCAGAATTGCTTGATATAAAGTAAGAATTGCGAGATATAAAGTCAGAATTGTGACAGTAAGAATTGCATGATATAAAGTCAGAATTGTGAGTTAAGTCAGAATTAAAAATTATAAAGTCAGAATTGCATGAAATAAAGTCAGAATTGCGAGTTATAAAGTCAGAATTGTGTGATATAAAGTCAGAATTGTGAGTTATAAAGTCAGAATTGCGAGTTATAAAGTCAGAATTGCGAGTTATAAAGTCAAAATTGTGTGATATAAAGTCAGAATTGCGAGTTATAAAGTCAGAATTGCGAGTTATAAAGTCAGAGTTGCGAGTTATAGTCAGAATTGTGAGTTATAAAGTCAGAATTGTGTGATATAAAGACAGAATTGTGTGATATAAAGTCAGAATTGCGAGTTATAAAGTCAGAATTGCGAGATATAAACAGTACAGTCTTTTACAGTACAGACTCGCAATTGCACATTATAACACGCAATTGCGAGTTTATATCTCACAATTCTGAATTTATAAATCGCAATTCTTACTTTATAAGAGGCAATTGTGAGTTTATATCTTTATCTAAAACTTGAAATTGCAATAAAAAAACTTGATAACTTGAAATTGCGAGAAAAAAAGGCAGAATTGTGAGATGAAAAAGTCACAATTACCTTTTTATTTTATTTTTTTATTTAGTGGCAGAAACAAGCTTCCATAGTACAGCATATTTCACGGATGTGAAAAAAAGATATTGGCTATTTTAAAAAGGGACAAGTTCTTCAACATGTCCTGTCTGGCTTCCTGTTTCAACAGGAAATGCATCAACACAGGACAGAAATCGTGAACTATTCAATTGGGTCTTGAATTTCCATGTTGGTCCAGGCTGGGTTATGCTGATTAGTACTGGTTTGGTACTGGTCTAGCTGGCTGCTTATCAGCAAAATTTAGCTGAAGCTAATCAATCAGCATCTGTATGGAGAAAATGGTCCACAAACAAGTTTGTGCTTGAGGACACCAGCAAACAGGCATCCAAAAGTCTTTTTTTTTTTTTTTTTGGGATGGTGTCAGCTTCATTCGGATTCTTCTTTGGCCCACCACAGTTCATTGCTCTGAGCTCAAATATGTGTTCATTACTGTCAGCATCCCCACCGGCACCCATTTGTTTGCTTGTGTCTCTCGAGTTGGAACAGAACGAAGGCACAGGTGTGGCAAACGCCAAAAGTGTTGAGATTTGTGTGTGTATTATTGATTTGTGGGAATGTATGTTGTTCCAGGCTGAACTTGAGATGCAGCTGGCATTGGAGCGAGAGGAAGAGACTCAGAGACAGACCATGTTGGAGCAGGAAAGGAGGGACAGAGAGCTGGCCATGAGGATCGCTCAGAGCGAGGCAGAACTCATCCAGGATGAAGCCCAAATGGACCCCAGCTTGCGCAGGTATGCACAAACACACGAGTGCACCATAATAAAATAATAAAGTCGACATCTCAAACAGCGTCACCAGGTGAAATCAAACAAAGAAAGACTCCATACTCCTGCATGTTACCATTCATAAAACACATGTAAATCAGCGCTATTTTTATATGGAGATTTCCATTTGAAAAGAACCTGTATGGTCCCGAGCCGCGGCAGAACAACAAACAAAGAACAAGGTTCTGCCAGACAGCGTTACATAAATGCCATGAATCATTTTTAATGCGGCCAGCTCGTGTTTCTACAAAAGCAGGTAAACAGAAACACGAGATGCCTGCGGTGCAGCACTCGGGAGTCATATTTCATTTAGTTAATGGAAGTGGACAAAGAACTGTCGCCTGTTCCTGCTTTATGTTTAATAAAATAAAAGGCTCTTTTGATGTTATTACACATGCTAACTGGGTGCTAAGAAGACCATGTTGTCATCCAAACCTTTTTTTTCTGCTTCCTCTCCCCTCCAGTGATAGTACCACAGGTGTTGGGTTCTTCACAGAGATGTAAGACAGAGAATCTTTTTCCCCCTGATTTTCCGCTTGGTTCAGTCTAACCACACTCACCCACAGTCACGTCCTGTCCCCCTAATCTCACCACAACCTAGATAGAGGATTACTCATAGAAAGTCACAGTAAACAATGGGCTAATTCTTAGTTTTGATATTAACCTAAATACTTCATACATGAATAAGTTACTGGATTAAATAGAGACCTAGCACGTGGTTATATTTGTAGATTTGTTTTTGTTTTTTGCCAACCAATGAAATCAAGGACAGAGAACTGTAGTTCTCGGGAGTTTTTTTAGGTTTTTCTTATAGGTGTTTGTTATTCATACTTTAAATAAACCCCTAACACTGCATAAACTGCCCAGCCAAAAAAAAAAGTCGCTGTTTGATGCACCTCTTGATGGAAATAACATCACAATATTTATTTCCATCAAGAGAATTTTTAATCAAGGTCTTGTATTGACAATGTAAGAGGTGAGCACTCTGTAAAGTCTCCTCCAGCACATCCCAAAGACTTTCTATGAATTTAAAGGATTAGTTCACTTCAGAATTAAAATTTCCTGATAATTTACTCACCCCCATGTCATCCAGGATGTTTTTGTCTTTCTTTCTTCAGTCGAAAAGAAATTAAGGTTTTTGAGGAAAACATTCCAGGATTTTTCTCCATATAGTGGACTTCAACAGTTACCAACGGGTTGAAGGTCCAAATTGCAGTTTCAGTGCAGCTTCAAAGGGCTCTACACGATCCCAGACGAGGAATAAGGGTCTTATCTAGCAAAACGATTGGCCATTTTCTAAAAAAAAAGGGAAAAAAATACAAATTTATATATTTTTTTAACCACAAATGCTCATCTTGCACTGCTCTGCGATGCGCCACGCATTAAGTAATCACGTTGGAAAGGTCACGCGTGATGTAGGCAGAAGTACCGTGGTAGGGCAAAAAACTCCATCTCATTTTCTCCTCCAACTTCTAAATCGTCCGACATCGTTGTTTTAGCTTTTTTTGTTGTAAAGGCTGTTTGACTTAGTCTTTGTACGTTCACTTTGTGGATCGGTACTTCTGCCTTCGTCAAGTGTGACGTTTCCAACGTGATTACATAATGCATGGCGCATCGCAGAGCGGTGCAAGATGAGCATTTGTGGTTAAAAAGTATATCATTTTAATTTTTTTTAGAAAATGACCGATCGTTGCTAGATTAGACCCTTATTCCTCGTCTGGGATCGTTTAGAGCTCTTTGAAGCTGCACTGAAACTGCAACCCGTTGGTAACTGTTGAAGTCCACTATATGGAGAAAAATCCTGGAATGTTTTCCTCAAAAAACTTAATTTCTTTTCGACTGAAGAAAAAAAGACATAAACATCTTGGATGACATGGGCGTGAGTAAATTATCAGGAAATTTTAATTCTGAAGTGAACTAATCCTTTAAGGTCTGGACTCAGAGGTGCCAATTCATCTGTGTAAATGATTCTTCATGCTCCTTACCAAACATTCTTTCACAATTTGAGTCTGATGAATATTGACTTTGTCATCCTGGAATATGGCCATGATGTGTCTTCCTACATGGTTGTTTAAGAAATGAAAAGCTGCACACTCCATCAATAGGGTTAAAAGATCCATTGCCAAACATACAACATGCTAGAAACATAATAATCACTAGTAATAATGATCCATCCATAGACTCTTAAGTATTTGCCTATTAAAAACCAAACAGCGACTTTTTTTTTTGGCTGGCAGTGTATTAAACTTTGGCATGTAACTCAGCCTTTTGCTACATGAATAAATTGTGTGGCTTTTGAGAAACTTTTACTCTTCTAAGTAATAGATTTACAATTATTTTGCTTGATGAATTATAAAATGGGCACAAAAATCACATACACTTATACTGAAATGATGCAAGTCATATTTAGCAGTGACCTGGCAGCAATTTTTTTACAGTGAAGCCCCACTCACATTTTTCTTCAGAAAATGTAAAAATTTAGTTGTAGATTGGTTTCTCAAAAAAGAAAGAGGAAAAAAACAAAACAAAAAACACAAATAGCAAGAAATGATGGACATAGAATGAGTCTTTGGGAGTCTCTTATACGTGCTGATCCATTTCAATCTTATTTCCTAGGGAGCTCAACAACCCTATTTCCATTTAGTTATGTTGCCTCAAAATATATGTTGTATTTATGCATGTCAAGCACTGCAGCCTTCACCTGCTCATAGGAACTGTATATGCAAACTCTCAGCATGAACATTTTCAGTTCTGGATGATGGTACTCAAGAAAGAAACTTTGTTTGGCGTTTTAGTGTTTACTGAGAAAGGGTGCTTTAAAGAGGAAAGAGGGTTTTGTTGCAGTGTGTTTATGATTCTCTGTCTTGTGCTGTCATCTGGAGTCATCAGTTTCAATTAGCTCAGAGCAGAAGGAAATCTGTCACAATAAAATAGTAGCCTGTTTGGTCTTCTCTACACATTAGGAAGTGCCCCATATGGCACCAGTGCTGTGGAGTAATTAACTAGAAGAATTGGTGCTACTACTACTTTTATTTAACATTTATTTTAGAGACCTGGTTCGTTCAGTCCTTTCGCATAATTTTACATATTCTATTTTCTACTGAATGCTTTAGTAACTGAATGCTTTAAGCAATGCTTAAAATGTATGAATGTCATTGCTTTACATAAAATATCAAACCAAGTGACATCTGCAAACAAATTGTGGGACAAATAAGCCTCAAACACTTGTTTACTTTCTACATATATATGAAGTTTGGAGTATATTTGATGAAACATACAGTAAAAACTGTAATACTGTTAAATATTATTACAATTTAAAGTAACATTTCTATTTTAATATATTTTAAAATTTCATTTATTACTGTGATGACAAAGCTGAATTTTCAGCATCATTACTCCAGTCACATGATCCTTCAGAAATCATTCTGATATGCTGATTTGGTGCTCAAGAAACATTTCTTATTGTTATCTATGTTAAAAATAGTTGTGCCGCTTAATATTTTTGTGGAAAATATGTTTGTTCAAAAGGACAGCATTCTTTTAAAATAGAAATGTTTTGTAACATTATAAATGTCTTTACTGTCACTTTTGGTCAATTTACTGTGTCCTTGCTGAATGAAATTCTTGGAAAAAAAAAAAGTCTTACTAACCCCAAATAATAGAATATAATATAATATAATATAATATAATATAATATAATATAATATAATATAATATAATATAATATAATATAAAATGTCACAAATAAATCCCACTTGGTTTGATATTTTGTTATGTCATTCAATAACATTGACTCATTTTTAAGTGTGACTGAAGTATCCAGATATCTTTTGGGGCCACTGTATATTTTAAAAGGTATTTCCCCTTTAAGCTTTATGTAGCTTTAATGTAGTTCAGTGCTTTTTGTTTGTAGTTTGTGTAGTAACGACTAGGGCTCCCCCTAATATGTTAGTCGCAGAAAAAAAAAAGCCTCGTGGCGAAGTCACGTGAATGACAGATCGTTAACGGCGGGTCTGAACGTTCGCCTATCATCCATCGACCTCAAATATGACTTAACATTTGAAACATGTAAGTAGTAGCAAATTTACATGGCCGCTCGCTCTAGCGTTAACCTAGATAAATGTGCGCTATTATTAGGCGCATATCTAAGTGTTTGTGCGGAGTGTGGAAGCTGAAGTATAGCGCGCTTACTGCAAGACATGGAGGCGTCGACGCGATCTCTTGTATTTTTTTCTGATAACAGCGGAAACAACTTAAAATACTCTGTCATTTTTGGTCACACAGATAAGAGTAATACATAATTCAAAACTGTAAAGGTCTTGTATTTGTTTAAACTCACAATAACAAGAAAACGTTGTGCCTTTGTAAAATAAAGAAAACAAACAGGATACGCTTTCTACCGTCTCGGTCTCTGAACTTGAGTGCGTCAAAAAAATAGACCAAAACTCAGTGTATACTTGCCTCACAGACATGAGAAATATATCTATAGAAAGCTTGAAATGTCAAGCGATTGTCAACCAAGTCAAGTGAAAAACAAATATTCTCAGATTATGTAATCCATATGAAACGTGCATAAGGCATGTGCACTGCTGCGGAGGGGACGAGTCAGCATCATTGACTTAATCTCTGCAGCCGAAAACACAGACAACATTATCAATAAATTATTAAAATGTTTAGACAGTCTCCTTGCTGTTTTTTCACGACACATTCATAATCATTACTTTTGCCGGTACGCTGTGGCAAGCTTGAGCGCTGATTAGGCTATGTATTATATATGGGCAATTAAAGGCTCATTATTATGATTTATATGGTTTATTAATATACATGTGTGATTAGTTGACTAATCGCTTAAATGAACGACTACTAGTCAACTTGAAAAATATTTAGTCGAGGACAGCCCTAGTAACTACTTTTTAAAAATGTTTGCTTGACTGTAGTTTAACTACTTTGAATTATGAGTAGCATCCCCAGTGCTAGTGTTAACATTTCTTTTCTGTTCCTGTGTGTGTTTGTGTTAGCACTCCGCTTACACCTGTATGAGAGGGTTAATCAGCAGGGTTGCTGGTTCAGTGACTTCTCTCACAGGGTCTCCGTTAAGCAGCTTTGCTCTTCACAGCTGTCAGAGTCGACAGAGTGTCCCTACATCCAGTGTCACCATGTTCAGCCATGCAAGAGCTCCTCCCAGACTCACATTGACAACCCTCAGTCTCTTATGGGACTCCTGTCACTGCTTTTATATGAGAAAGTTTGCTTTAAGGCTATAGAGTGACATCATCACTTTATGACTTTAAATCTTGGCCTCCGGTACTGGAATAATTGTCTTCTGTGGTAATGCTTTGGCTCAGGAGATCACAGGTTTTTCTAAAGTAGGTTGGGAATGGTTAGCTTGTTATTGAAGTCACCTAATGAAACCACAGTCTTTATCAGAGTTCATCATTAGCGGTGCTTATTATACCTTCGTTATTATTCCTCATACCATTAGAAACATGTTGAAAACTTCTCAGAACACCTTAGCAATCAAATACCAATTACCTGATAACTACACACAACACCCTAGCAACACTCTAACAACCATTTAGCACACTTAGCACCCTAACAACATGCTAATAAACACACAGCAATCACCTAGAGCAGCTACCCAGAACACTCTAGCAACAAGGCAACATTCTCTAAGGACACTTATCAACTACCCAATATGATAACAACCATTCAGAACCATAGACTGTAAAAAAAAATATGGACGACGCACCTTCACTCTCTTCCATTGTAGATAAGTGAAGCCGCCAATGTCCAAATATGGCGCTGACATCTTGGAGCCAGAGTCTGCGCAATAGTGAGTGTAGCCACGGTATCAAGGCCTCGCGCACACTCAGTTAGCACAGTTTACTGCAGAACATCTCATTATGTCGGTGTGAAATAAACAGTTATGGAAATGTAGAAATTGAAGCTCCAATCTCCCCCCGAAAATCCTGATAAAAGTCCGTTGGTGACTCCTTCGCTCAGAGAAGCTGTCGATCATGACGTCAAACCCCAGTTTTTATAGCATCAAATAACTAACTAAACCCAAACTTATTTAAAAAACGAGCACTTGGAGCCAGATTTACTAAACAGGGCAAATTAGCGTGAGAGCGCAATTCCACAAATGCGCCGAATGGAGTGGCAAGTTTTGCGCGTGATCTACTGCCGATGCGCAAATTAAAGAACACAGACGCGGTCAAATCATTTACATTATGACCAACGCAATCTAACAAGAGCAGCGCAAATTAGCGTTGGGTCGCAAATAAGCAGAGCTGATGCTGATGCTCTCATCAGGTGCGGGACGACGCAACTTTTTACATGTATAATCTGACAAATACGTACACATATATAATATCTTTTGCCAACAATATGTTCGGATAACGTCTTCCTCTGGCATTCCAAAGAAATTAATACGAGTGGAAAATGTTTTCTCCCTTCTACCACGTGCTCTCTGTTCTCTGCGGTGTCTCCTCCTAGCAGCAACAATTGCAGCCATGTCGCAAAATGGGTTAAGACATGCTTTTTTGGGGCGTTAAATAATGTTGCAAATACCAGTAAATTGACGAGCGCAAATATTAGTAAATCGCGTTGCGTGATTCATTTAAATACTCTCCTCCCATAAATTTTGCATCTGAAAGGGAAACTCCTACAAATGCATATGCAATAAGGTCAGCCGCAAAAACAACTCAATCCACGCCTTTTCAGCGCTAATTTTGCACTGTAGTAAATTCCGACAGTAGTTTTTTAATGCCAAAAGAGGGTTTGCGCTGGCGCAAGCTGTTAGTAAATCTGGCCCTTGAACTTACATCAAGCGTGATAAAAATTACATAAAATGACACAAACCATCTTTGGAAAAAAAAATCATTTGAAGTGTAATTTGTTTGTTCAGTTCGTCACGTCCCATTAGATTACACAGAGAGGGCGGGGTTTATGACCTATACTGCATCCAGCCACCTGGGGGCGATCGAAACGTTTTCACTTTTCAGGACTTGTGTGGCATACTTGAAGAGTTCATTTGCAAAAACAGATAACGCCGTTTTTATTCATTCTCATAAATCATGTTTTTTTTTATTGTGCATTCCAAGTAGTATCAATCAAACTGCAGTTGGGTTGTTTTGATTAAGTAATAATAACTAAAAAATACAGGTAACTTACAAAATTAAAGTTCATTGAAAGTATGTTTTTTTATATTTTTTTATATATATATTAAAAGTAAGTTTTTTAGCAAAAGCAGAAAACTCCACATTTCATGTTTCAGAGTTGCACACACACATGCACACTCACGCTTTAACAGATGGGCACACACACACACGCACACACGCATGCACGTGCGCGCACACACAAACGCAAAAGGACAAACAAGGTTTCAGCATGTAAGACGTGTATGGTGTACAAGGAGTTGCACGAGTCGAAATTATAAATCCTCGATCACTTTTAGTCAGCTTTGACGAAACTCCCTTCAGCTAGCGCGTCTTTTCGAAGTGACTAGCAGCCTTATCACCTGACCTGAATATTGTGCGCTGATTCACTAAAACTTATTGGGTTATGTACACAAACAACTAGGGTGCTTGTCGGTTTCTGCTGTAAAACGTGAACTTGCGATGGCTTGACAGTGGACAATACCAGCTTTTTTGACAAAACGTATTTAGGGTTCAAAATAGTTTAAAATTCTCCACATAGCTGTATGTGGAGAATAACGCACGATAGTCAGTTCATTTTTTTAAACGTGCCGTTTATCGTTTTTGCAAATGAACTCTTGTTCAGAACACATTAGAAACCACATAACACTCTACTAAAAGTGGCATTGGTATCACCAGCTGTTTACTTCTTATTTTTTTGGCCACTCACAACCACCTGAAACCATATCAAAAATCCACATGCTAATAGTTGTGAACACATAGAAATTGTTGGAGCTCTAGGGTGGTGATGTTTTAGCCATTGCCCCACAGATCCTCACAGACCTTGTGTGCCTTTAGTAAAGAAAAAGACAATCCCTGCACTGATAGGCTTAGAGCTCCCTGCACCGTGGGAGTCAAAACCCTCGCAAAGCTCACGTGTGGCCTTTCCCTCGCTCACCATTAACCATCGTTAACCGCCATTAACCGCCCTCACTGTTGCAGCACAGTGTTGCCAAGGCTGCATCTAATTTGCTCAGTGAGGTGTTAATTTGGCATGATCCGTGCTATTTCCATGTCATTACAAGTTTCAGAGAGAATGTATCTCCACGTAAGCAGAAGGCCAATTAATCATCTGATTGTGCTGTGGCCTAGGGAACGTTTAGCAGCTGGTAACAGGAGCTTAGGAGATGGATCAGAACCTTTGCCTATGGAGAAATATGAAGCTAAGAAAAACTCAAAATTGTTCTTCCTCTGTGCAATCACAGGGGTGCGCAGGTGCAGGCCAACAAGGTGGCAGCTGGGGTGAAGAAGTACGACCTGAGCAAGTGGAAGTACGCTGAGCTGCGAGACGCCATCAACACCTCCTGTGGTAAGATCAATCAGTCCCCTCGATCTGATCTCAGAACTTCCCGCTCACTTGAAGCTGTTCATGTCAAAAAGCATGTCATTTTGGAGATGAGGGACTAACATGATGAATAGGGATGGTGACAGTACAGCTTTTTCAGAGAGACCGATTATGCAGCTTGCTCTCAATCCGTAATTTATGTATTTAAGAATTAATGAATTATATATGCTTTTTATTTGGAGATCTCTTAGGAATAGTTTACTCTAAAATGAAAATTCTGTCATCATTTATTCACCCTCATGTCATTCTAAACCCATATGGTTTTCTTTCTTCTATGAAACACAAAATCAGATGCTTGGCTGAGTGCTCCTTTTCACAGAACAAAAAAATATAGTGACCACAAGTTCCATCAAGTTCCAAACATGACCAAAAACCAGCCTCAATGTTGTTGTGGACTATGTTTTTGGAAATTATTCACTGGATTCAAAGTCACTATTCTCTGTTGTAGCTTTCAAATCTCATTTGTGGTCATGAATATTAAAAGCTTGAATTCGCTAATGAGATTTGAGAACCTTTTCACACAGCCATAAAGATCAATTGGGGTCCTCTGGATGCTGCATTATCATGCTTACTGTTATTACCTTTTCACTTCAAAATAAAAGTGTCATGTTTGCACTTGTGCAAGTTTTTCAGTGATCTCAACAGTTTTAAAACTACTGATACTTACAACCCGAATTCCGGAAATGTTGGGACGTTTTTTAAATTTGAATAAAATGAAAACTAAAAGACTTTCAAATTACATGAGCCAAATATTTTATTCACAATAGAACATAGATAACATAACAAATGTTTAAACTGAGAAATTTTACAATTTTATGAACAAAATAAGCTCATTTCAAATTTGATGCCCGCTACAGGTCTCAAAATAGTTGGGACGGGGGCATGTTTACCATGGTGTAGCATCTCCTCTTCTTTTCAAAACAGTTTGAAGACATCTGGGCATCGAGGTTATGAGTTTCTGAAGTTTTGGTGTTGGAATTTGGTCCCATTCTTGCCTGATATAGGTTTCCAGCTGTTAAAGAGTTCATGGACATCTTTGACGTATTATTCGTTTAATGATGCGCCAGATGTTCTCTATAGGTGAAAGATCTGGACTGCAGGCAGGCCAATTCAGCACCCGGACTCTTCTATGACGAAGCCATGCTGTTGTAATAGCTGCAGTATGTGGTTTTGCATTGTCCTGCTGAAATACACAAGGCCTTCCCTGAAATAGACGTCGTCTGGAGGGGAGCATATGTTGCTCTAAAACCTTTATATACCTTTCAGCATTCATAGTGTCTTCCAAAACATGCAAGCTGTCCATACCGTATGCACTTATGCACCCCTATACTATCAGAGATGCTGGTTTTGAACTGAACGCTGATAACACGCTGGAAGGTCTCCCTCCTCTTTAGCCCGGAGGACACTGCGTCCGTGATTTCCAACAAGAATGTCAAATTTGGACTCGTCTGACCATAGAACACTTTTCCACTTTGAAACAGTCCATTTTAAATGAGCCTTGGCCCACAGGACATGATGGCGCTTCTGGACCATGTTCACATATGGCTTCCTTTTTGCATGATAGAGCTTTAGTTGGCATCTGCAGATGGCACGGCGGATTGTGTTTACCGACAGTGGTTTCTAGAAGTATTCCTGGGCCCATTTAGTAATGTCACTGACACAATCATGCCAATGAGTGATGCATCGGTTGTATAAAATTTGTTTATAGAAAAAGTTTCAAACATAAAATTATGCCATGTTATTTTAATTTTAATTTCTTCTTATTAAAACATTTTAAATAGTTTTCTTAGTCTGTGCATTTGTGCGGACGGTTGTGCCACCTGACATTTTGGGGTTTTAAGAAACCAAAACATAAAATAATATTTATTATTTGAATGTACTGAAAATGTAAACTAAATAGTTTTTATAGAATAAAGTGATACATGTCATGAATTTATCAAATTATTTAAGGAATTAATGCACTTGGACACAAAAATATGCACGTCATGTTATTTGCCCTTAGGCCCTGTTTACCCCTGGTATTAAGATGCGTTTTCCTCGATCAAATCACAAGTGGATTACGCTAAATACAGGTGTAAACGGGGTTTAAAATGTTTTGAGCTTGTTCACTTTTGACCACTTCCAGAGTTAGTTGAAAGCTCATTTGACCGGATTGCTTTCGTAGTGTAGACGCTCATGTGGTCGAATGTTTTCACAGCCGCAAAAGACCACCTACTCTCCGCCCACTGACCTAATGAATAAACATTATGAGAAGCGTGCTAGCCAGATGGGATTTAAACTTTGTCGGCTGAAGACCCAAGTATGGTTTGAAGACGAAAAAAAAAACGTTCCAAGCACAATGTTCTCTCACCATTCCTGATTTCTTACATGTACTCAGAGCGTTTGTCATGGTCTTGCGGCTGTCAGAGCAGAAACGAAAGCTGCCTATTTTCTTTTTTTGTGTTCATATGTGAATGTGTGAGCTTATTTTGCCCATTAGATCGAAAGATCTGAAAAAGCCCATACATTTACCCTCCCATAGACCCTCCCCTCGAAGAAATCGGGACAGAAGTGGTTGAAAGTGGACAAAAAGAGATGGATTAAAATACAACGTGTAAATGGTGGCTCCCTTGTCTACTTGTGACCCGATTGACTAAAACGCATCTTAATACCAGATGTAAACAGTGCCTCAGACATTCTGATCAAAACATCTCATTTTGTAATCCATTGAAGAAAGAGAATCATACTGTACATATTTAGAAAATTTTGGCAGTTTTGCATATGGGTAACCATAAGCTAGGAAAAATATTTTTAATAGAACGTAGACAAACTTTGGAGCAGTTTTTCCATGTTCACGTTCAGCACAAGCCTGATCTCATAAAATGAAGGGTCATGTGAAACTCGGCTCACAGCGTGACACTGCAAAGCATTACTGACTATATGATCTCTCACCCTTGTAGATATAGAGTTGCTGGCGGCGTGTCGAGAAGAATTTCATCGTCGTCTGAAGGTGTACCATGCCTGGAAATCAAAGAACAAGAAACGAAATACAGACACAGAGATGAGGGCTCCCAAATCGGTCACTGACTATGGTAAGATATAATCCGTTTTTTCCCAAGAGAACGATCTGCACTGTGGCGGAACAACAGAATGCAAACTGCTCTGTGTAGCTGATTATTTCATTTGTAATGGCAAAATGTGATTCAGCATAATATTTATTCTGGAATGATACTTATTTCTTATGTGAGTGTGTGTGTGTGTGTGTGTTGCAGCTGTTTCTCAAGGTTGAATGTGCACTTTTGTTTGTTGTTCTTTTCAAGTTCCTTGCAGCACATTTTGTGATTAGCATTAAGATTGTGAAGCACATAATGCAGACAGCTCGAAACACATCTAAAGGCACCCACTGCCGTTTCAAGGAAATCAAACTCCTCACTTATTTCCCTGTTTGAAAGGCATGTCACTGTATTTGGTTGCTAGAAGACTTTAGTGATTTTTAAAGTGTTTGCTCGTGCAGAACAAACAGAAGATTTAGAGTTGCGTGACCTACAGGTTCACTTCAAACTCTCAGGCTTTCTTGTTGTGAAATCCTCAGAAGTGTCTTGCCTTCAAACAGTGGAGTGTTTGTATCAGGTGCGTGGGGCTTATGCTGCCTCACTCCAAGAAATGAAATAAGGCTTCTGGCTTTGCAAAGTCAATATTAAAGTGCAGAGAACTTCTCTGAGAACTTTCTTTACATTAGGCAGACTTCTGAATCCGTTTGATCCTTAGGGATGATGGATTTAAAATGCCTACTTCCATTTATGATGTACTTTATGTCTGGTTGATATGTATTTTGAGCATTAGGTATAAATAGATGGTTTGATATGAAGATTTGGTTTGAAGAAACCCTACTTTGGTGTGTAACTCATACCGTACCAATTGTGCTACGTACATGAATGATTCCTCAAAGCATGAGGAGAGATGTGAAATGAGTCCCATCATGGAAGGGCTTGAGTTTAATATAGAGTTTGCAATTGAAAAGTGTCTATGAAGAGAAAATGCTGAATTTCAGGTTCTTTTGGATCAACCAATGCCACGTAACGTTATGTCACCATTCAGTTCTCACATCAGGCCATTTTGTGACGGGCTGTCAGATCACCCTGACCAAGCTCTGGCACAAGAACCAAATGCCATTGCAGTGGGCAAGGTGTAATAGAGCCGTGGGAGTGAGCTTTTGAGTTACAACAGAGTGCGGCGCGAGACAAGTTCTGAATTACTGGGTGTGGGAGGGAAGATATTGATGAGTGCACGGGAAGCGGGGGAAAGAAATGACTCAAGGGAGTCCTGCAAAATATTAATATCTAAAAAGAAAATGTATATTATTGTTTTAAGGTACAGAATGTTATTCGTCTATTTAGCAACAAAAATAAATGGTTTACAGGTGCAGTGTTGAATATTATCAATGTTTTTTTGATTGTACCCGGCACCTTCCTTTTGCCTGCTGCAACAAATGCAACAAGGTGATGTCTGAAGTAGTGCTGTCAATAGATAAAAAAAAAAAATAATAATAATAACTCATTAATCGCACATTTTTTCTATAATTAATCACGATTAAAAACATTGGAGTTTTTAATATTTTTTTTTAATATTGTAATTATTTCACAGTTACTCTTTAAATTAACCGTATATTTTAAATATTTGTTTAATGGCATCTTTTTATCAATAAAGGCCCGCATCACTGATACTAATACTGGTACTGATGTCTCTTATGAAATTGATTTTTTTTAAACATTATTTATAGACATTTGACATTAGAGTATAACTAAAAGCTCTCAGTTTCAATATTTATTAGGCTTTAAAAAAAATAACTTAAAGTGAACTTAAAAAAATCTTCACATAAACCCATTATAATAAATGTCATATTTACCTGTGGCCTTCTGTCTAACAGGTAGGAAATGTACAGAAATTGAATAAAGTTATTAAACACTTTACAGTCTTCACTGTATAAATGATAAATTATAGATTAATCTATACAATTTTCTCTGTTAACTTTGTTCTTTGAATAACATTAATGACAGACATCACAGCAACTGGTTTATTAGGCTGCTGTCACTTTAAGAGCTGCTGCTGCTGAATATGACGCGGATCTGACACGCATCTCAGTTTCTCGCAACTCTTTAAGTTCATTTAAGAGGTTATTTAACTCATTTAAGACTGCTCTTATGAGGATACTCGACAAAACGGGCATTTTGGCATAATTGTGTGTGTTATTGTTTGTTCAAGCATGAAAGAACTCGATACTGGAGTGCGTCTTTCTGTGCGCACGAGTCGTGTGTGCCACACAGACAGAGCGTTCTCGTTTTCTTGTGGCACTTGAATGGTTTAAAATCATTTGCGTGAATAAGAGCATGATCATATAATGTAACTCTAGCCAAATTATGACAGAAAAAACGCATGATGCGTTAATTGGTTAAATATTTTTAACGCGTTAAACTGAAAAAAATGTATTGCATGCATTAACGCATTAATTTTAACAGCCCTAGTCTGAAGTGTTGTGTGTGGGGGGGAATTGGAAAAAATAGACTGAAGGTGATGATACACGGTGCAACTTTTTGAGCAATGTTGCTGGGTAATGTCGCCGAGCGATGATGCTTGGGCACTTTACCATTGAGAATGGGAAACAAATTTCAATCTAAAGTATCCAGATAGAAATTTGTCGCCTATTCTCAATGGGAAAGTGCTCAAGCATCATTGGCGACATTGCCCGGCAACATTGCTCAAAAAGTTGCCCCGTGTATCATCCCCTTAAAGGCCAATTCACACCGCACCGACAGATGCCGACAGACAGTGTGTTACCCCTGTCTTGGGTCTGTTGGCATCTGTCTGAGCTTGTTTTGACCGATTGAACATGCTGAATCGGATTTAGAATGTCTGAGAAGTGACATGCTGTAATCAGGTGATGTCTGGTTGGGTCTGCGTCTGTTGGTGCAGTGTGAATTGGCCTTTAACGGCACCAGAGTGAGACTGAAGGTCCATGTAGATCCCTACCAGGCTTTTGCAACAGGAGTGGGACAAAACTTGAAAGTTGTGGGTATGACAAAATATAACTGCCATCAGTTTTGGGGAAAGTTACTTTTCAAAATAATGCATAACAATATTGTGTTACTCCCTAAAAAGTAACTAATTGCGTTAGTTACTTTTTACAGAGAGTAATGTTACATTAATTTTGCGTTACTTTTTCTCACCTGGGCTGGGCTGTTTGTTTGTTTGTTTTATAACAACAAAAAGTTCTATTTTTGGTAAATGTAGAGGCCCTTTCACACCAAAAGTGAAATGAATAAGCCTCAGGCTGAAGAATATGCAAATTCACGCCTGTACAGTAGAGGGCGCAGCTCAAACAAACAAGCCTTTCAGCTGTGCTGCCATTCTGGAATACAGAAGAATAAGACACAGGAGAAGTAAATAAGTAAATGTATGCTCACGTTTAGTTTAGAACTACAATAACCATCATGTTTACTCAACGCACCCAACACCTCTACACTTACTCGCGATTTCTCTCAACATGGGTACAGGAGAGCTGTCAGGCAATAAATGGGAAAACAAAGTCACATGCATTATTTGTTTGAAAAAGTAACTCCGATATTTTGTTGTAAATTTTTAAAGTAATGCATTACTTTACTAGTTACTTGCAAAAAGTAGTCTGATTACATAACTAGCATTACTTGTAATGCTTTACGCCCAACACTGACTGCCATTCAGAACAAGTGCATAGCAACATGCTAAAAATGACTCCGAACACTTTAGCAACTGTATTGAAACCAACCCCAACACTCTAGAATCATGGTGGCAATTTTTGAATGGACAAGCAACACTATCAGAATTTGTTTAGAAAGAGTTAAAGGGTTAGTTAGAAAATTATGTCATTAATTACTCATCCTCATGTCGTTTCACACCCGTAAGACCTTCGTTCATCTTCGGAACACAAATGAAGATATTTTTGATGAAATCCGATGGCTCAGTGAGGCCTCCATTGACAGCAAGATAATTAACTCTTTCAGATGCCCAGAAAGCTACTAAAGATATATTTAAAACAGTTCATGTGACTACAGTGGTTCAACCTTAATGTGATGAAGCGACGAGAATACTTTTTGTGCACCAAAAAAACAAAATAACGACTTTATTTAACAATATCTAGTAATGGGCGAAGCTTTACGAATCTTTTGTTTTGAATCGGTGGTTCGGAGCGCGTATCAAACTGCCAAATTCACGTGATTTCAGTAAACGAGGCTTTGTTACGTCATAAGTGTTTCGAAATTTCAGTGGTTTACCACTAGGGGGGCGTGACTTTGGCAGTTTGATACATGCTCCGAACCACAATATGTCTTTAATAGTTTCTGGGCATCTGAAAGTGTTAATTGTCTTGCCGTCAATGCAGGCCTCACTGAGCCATCGGATTTTATCAAAAATATCTTCATTTGTGTTCCGAAGATGAACGAAGGTCTTACGGGTGTGGAATGACATGAGGGCGAGTAATTAATGACAGAATTTTCATTTTTGGGTGAACTAACCCGTTAAAATATTGTTAATATTGTCATATTTTCTGTTATATTTCTTCAGCCCAGCAGAATCCCGCTCCACCTGTCCCAGCCCGGCAGCAAGAGATCGCAATGAACCGACAGCAACGTTACTTCCGCATTCCTTTCATAAGGCCTGCGGATCAGTACAAAGACCCTCAGAACAAGAAAAAAGGCTGGTGGTACGCTCACTTTGATGGGCCCTGGATCGCCAGGCAGATGGAGCTTCATCCAGACAAGCAGCCGATCCTCTTGGTAGCAGGTACCAAAGGCCTTCTTCAGTACTACCTAGTGTTTTGATAAGATAAAACAATTTTCCCCTACTGTGAACAATGAATCCTCTGGAATAGAAGCAGGAATTGAAAGATAAAATAGCTGAAACCGTTACTTGAAAATGTGACTCTTATCTTCAGATGTGAGGTGTGCACCTGGGCATAGCGTGATGCCTTTTATCCTTTGCTGTACCTAGGTAAGGACGACATGGAGATGTGTGAGCTCAGTCTGGAGGAGACCGGGCTCACGCGAAAACGTGGAGCGGAGATCCTCCCCCGACAGTTTGAGGAGATCTGGGAGCGCTGCGGCGGAATACAATACCTTAGGAACGCCATCGAAAGCAAACAGGCCCGACCCACCTACGCGACCGCCATGCTCCAGAACCTTCTCAAGTGAACATCCTCCTGGTTCACATTATCTATGCACGTGTAGATGTAGATGGTAACGTGGTGTAACTAAAACAAAGGGCTGCACAACTCTGTCCAATTTACTTTTTGTTTGTAGTTTGTTCTTCATTTTGCTGTGAACTTAGAAACCAGTTTTCATACAAATCTGAGCCTTTCTTGAACCTGTTGCTTAGAGATGCCTTAAGATTTTCAGGCCTAACTCATATCTCATTTGATAGGGATGTTATTAAAACGTCACACTCATGTAAACCTGCTCATGAATCTAAAATACACTAGGTGTAATCTTTATAAAAGGACACATTTCAGTGTGTAGCGAGTTCTGTTATGGTTATGCGTGTTATTTGTGATAAAATAAGATAATGATCAGACATAAAAATGGCAATCTAACATTGCTCCATGTTCAGCCTGAGCAACATTGGCTCAGCCACTATTGGACTATCTGTTTGTTTGACAAATGGTAGGTGTTCAGGACTTTTTCCCCAGTTCTGTTGGCTAATGTCGCAGAAACAACACACACTTCACCTTTTAAATGATTAGTTCACTTCAGAATTAAGATTCCCTGATAATTTACTCACCCTCATGTCCTCCAAGATGTTTATGTCTTTCTTTCTTCAGTCGTTTTTGAGGAAAACATTCCAGGATTTTTCTCCATATAGTAGTCTTCAACAGTTACCAATGGGTTGAAGGTCCAAATTGCAGTTTCAAAGGGCTCTACACTGCAAAAAATGCTTTTCTTACTTAGATTTTTTGTTTTGTTTCCAGTCAAAATATCTAAAAATTCTTAAATCAAGAAGCATTTTCTAGACAGGTAAAAATTATTGTCTTGTTTTCAGAAAAAATAAGTCAAAATTAAGGGAGTTTTTCCTTAAAACAAGCAAAATAATCTGCCAATGGGGTGAGCAAAATAATCTTGTTTTTGGTTAGAAATAAGATTATTTTGCTTACGCCACTGGCAGATTATTTAGCTTTTTAGATTATTTTAGATTATTTAGATTATTTTGACTTATTTTTTCTGAAAACAAGACAATTTTTACTTGACTAGAAAATGCTTCTTGATTTAAGAATTTTTAGATATTTGGACTAGAAACAGGAAAAAAGCTCTAAGAAAAGCAGTTTTTGCAGTGTACAGAATCCAAGCCGAGAATTAAGAGTCTTATTTAGCAAAACGATCGGTCATTTTCTAAAAAAAATAAAATTTATATACTTTTTAACCACAAATGCTCGTCTTGCACTGCTCTGCGATGCGGCACGCATTACGTAATCACGTTGGAAAGGTCACGCGTGACGTAGGCGGAAGTACCGCGGTAGGGCGAAAAGGACGTTTGACTTGGTCTTTGCACATTCGCTTTGCAAACACTTGCTCGGTACTTCTGCCTACGTCACGCTTGACCTTTCCAACGTGATTACGTAATGCGTGGCGCATCGCAGAGCAGTGCAAGATGAGCATTTGTGGTTAAAAAGTATATAATTTTTTTTTTTTTGGAAAATGACCAATCGTTTCGCTTGATAAGACCCTTATTCCTCGTCTGGGAACGTGTAGAGCCTTTTGAAGCTGCACTGAAACTGCAATTTGGACCTTCAACCCGTTGGTAACTGTTGAAGTCCACTATATGGAGAAAAATCCTGGAATGTTTTCCTCAAAAACCTTAATTTCTTTTACTGAAGAAAGAAAGATATAAACATCTTGGATGACATGCGGGTGAGTAAATTATCAGGACATTTTAATTCTGAAGTGAACTAATCCTTTAAATGGTCATTATTGTGGAACAACATTTAATATTTTAATACATTGAATAACTAGTCAAAGTATCCTTAATCTAATCTAATGATGGTGGTAAAGGCTAATGAGGAACATGCACTGGAATACATTAGGTTGCAATATTTTGTCTCACCTTTGTAAATGTGGTAATAACAGCAGTGTCGTTTCAAAGAACGAAAATTGCCTTTACATATAGTTGATAATGAATTTTATAGATGCATTCAAAAGCAGCTTCAGTTCATAAAAAGGATAGTCACTGCTGTCATGCATGGTTTTGCTCAGCAATTTTGTACTTAAATCATGGTGATATGCTAAAGGGCATATTCATTTCTGTTCAGTGAAGTGATAATGGCACCTTTGTTAATGATTTGCTGTGAATTCTGTCGGCGTGTGTGGTAGATTTCTCTCATTTTTACATTTATGTACCAACTCAAGGAAATATTCAGTTTAAATGAGCTTGTACTATGGAGTGTCTCGTTATGCGCCTCTTTTTATCTCATTTGCTCATAATAACTGCCTGAAGAACAGAAGTAATGGGAACATTCGAAACATTTCGAAAACTTGGCACAGACCAAATTGCTGCATCAATTTGCTGTCATTTTCCAGACTTTGTTTATTCATATGCTAATGTTTTTCTCCATTGAGCCCTGAAATAGTGTCATCTCAAACTATCGATTTATGAATATTATACTTGTTAATTATTTGTTTCTTGTCTGTCAATTTATCTTTGATGTGTCTGGGATAAATATACTCTGATTTTCTTATTCTGGCCACTGTTACTCTCTTCACTTTACTAGACCAAAATAAACACATTCTATATAAACGTGTTATGTTTCGATCTTTGCATTTATAATGTTGTAAAGAGGCTTTACTGAGGGACCCTGACTATTATCTTTTGAAGTCAACATGAATGATTCATCAGTGCACATTAAAATTTAAATAGAAATGACTGTAATTATTTATTTTACAGCTGAAATATACTACAATACTTTTTCTGTTTAATGTAAAAACAAAGATATCATCCCCACATACCTGTATTTGTCTTTTTTTTTCCCCATTAGGAGTTACAGAAATACTTTACATTCAATTTCTTTGTTTGGGATACTGAGAATAGAGATGACTAGAATCTATTTTCTATTTAAGATACAACTCAATGTATCGATTTGTAAATAAATCCCTCATTGTGAGGGAGGAAACAAACCTTTGACAAGGGTTCAAAGCATCCAACACATTACATGTCTCATATACAATTTACATATTTTTGCAGGTACAATTAAAAATAACTTAAGGACTGATTTAAAGTCCCCATTCCTGGAGGTATTCCTTCAGTTGTCCAAGAATATGGCTGATCCTTGAGTAGAGCGGTTGTATCATAAACTCACCAAATGTCTACAAGAAACCAGCAAAGTTGAGTTGCTTGAATAGCACTGAAGAGCTTTGGTGCCATGCATAGCTTTAAAAAAAAGTGTCTGGACATCATAAAACAGTCACTTCAAAGCCTTCACTATCAGGAATCCTCACAACACAGCAAGAGGACCTGCTGGACATCCGCCGCATCTGTAATACAACATGAGGAAAAACAACATGGTCATTCAAGAAACGAAGAAAAACACGACGCACAAAACCATAAGTTGTGGTATAATTGCAATGCAACACGTCTTCTTCCTGTGATTATACTTTAAGGGCAAAGCATTGATGATATGACTATATTAGATCCAATACTTAAGATCTGCTTGGTTACAAACATTCTTCCAAATATCTTCATTTGTGTACAGCAGAACAAAGAAATGTATACAGGATTGGAACAACTTGAGGAGGAGTAAATGATGACAGAATTTTCATTTTTGGGTGAACTATCCCTTTAAGAGGAATAAGCATGTTATTTCTAAGCAAACTATTTTTAATTATATATATATATATATATATATATATATATATATATAATTATAATATAATATAAACAACACTTGGTTGCAAGTATGGATATAATGATTCTGTTTATGTTACAAAAACTTGATTCATTTCAAAAAGGACATCGATAACGTACGGTTCGGGCTCAGTAAGTTGTTGATTCAGTAAAGATTCAGTTCATTCAGTGAATGATTCAATTCAGTGCCGAACCTCATCAGTAATAAACGATTGCTGCGTCCCAATTCGCATACTATCCGTCCTAAATAGTATTCGAAAACAGAATTAGTGTGTCCCAAATCGTATAAAAAAGTGTTAAAAAACTACAAACATGGCGGATATGCGAGACCGACGGTTAGGCAGAGCGGTTAAGATAAAGGGGTTTGAGTGATTAATAATCAGTATCTAACCTGACGAAAAAATATTTATTAAATGTTATCCACATTATATTTCATCTGCAACAGCAATTTGAACTTTTATAACGATGCGTTTAGTCATTAACTTTTAAATGCATCATTATGCAAACATGAGGAGAGTTCTCCATATGAAAGACCCATGACTGGCAGATTAACATGCTACTACATTTCTCTCCGAAACGGTAGGAAATTAAATTTAATTGAATGTGGAGGATTTTAATTGTGACAAGATGATTGACAGGGCAGTTTAAACGGTTACGGGTTGCGTAACTAAGCGACAGAGCGTCCGTTAATGACGCAATTATGACGAAGTAGTATGTCCCAGAGCTTGCTATATGCTACACACTTAAAAGTGTGTACATTTTCTTCACAAAAATAGTAGTAAATGCCTTTAGGGCGTAGTATAAGTAGGCGAATTGGGACGCAGCATATGTTGCTTTTCGCTCGAACATATCTGCTCCCACAGTGCATTGCGATTTCAGCAGAGACACGTGAGCGTCAAGGAAATGTCGATTACGGATATGGTTTTACTCGGTAAAGGTACTAAATATCAGTATGATATGTATTATAATATATAATTTATATATTTAAATATATAATTTAAACTAGTCGACTTTTTTGTTATTTTTGTGCTTAATATAGTAAAGATTTGTGAGCTTATCAAACATACAACTGTCAGAATCCACTATAAAAGTCATTATTCGACCGGAAAACACATTACTCAGGCCACTTAGTGAGTTTAAAAAACACAGCCATTACCTTAATATTTTTTCAAGCTCATACCTTATTTAATATTCTATTGTTTACAAATCCGTGATAGTTTACATTGCTAATTTAACAATTCCACTTGGGGACCATAAACAAGAGGATTACTTTCAGGCATAATCAATGTAGGCTATTATATCACACTTGAATGAATAAAAATCTGACATCAACTCTCATCATCCTTCATGCCTATAAACAATGCAAAATATTTAAGCCTACTAGACCAAGTAATGCTGCTTCTGATTGTTATTACATTGCAATATATTTATATATTTAATAACTTGTTTGAAATACGTAGCCTACATATTTATTTGGGTTCTGAGATTGTGAAAGAAAAATGTAATTGGAACTGAACATCGGTGGGAAGGACGCAACATACCAAAAACATTTAGTTTAATATTATTATATCCTCTTCTGTTTGATAGTTGACATTTTGATGGGAAAGATTTATCATCTTGACATGATAAATCAAGTTGTTTGATTATTTACGGTCGCTGTTAGCTTCAAATTGGTTGTTTTCACACCCGCTTACCTCGTCAGGTGGTATACACTGATGGAAGTCAACCATTTCTGACGTTAACTTTTCTGATCTTCTGGTGTAGAGTTGTCTGGGGATCTGGGAAAGGAATGACAGACCACCATCAATCTTGAACCTTTTTTGGCCGTAGAGACACAAGCAAGGTACATTTTTTGGCACTATATGATAATCCAGACTGTCAGTATTTTGAAGAGCAAAACATCTGTTGCTGAAAAAAACTGATTATTATTCATAATATCATTAGTTTAGACAACTACAGATGCACTAGTCTAAATGAGATGCAAAACCCATGCATGCTGTCCATTATTTCTAGTATCCTCTTAGGAAATTGTGCTTAATGTTGTGTATTTTAAGGGCTCAGAATAATGGATTTTTTTTTGTTGGAATACATTGTGTCTGTAACTTGTTTATAGAAGGAAATACATCTTGAATCTGTTTTATTATGTCTATGTTTTAGTGTGTTAACTCTGGTGAGGATACTGATGCATGGATTTTGCTGATGTGTTCTCTTTAGTCTTTTAGTTTCTTCTAGACAAAGAAACACTCTAAAAACAGCTGATTCACCAAAAGCAACACATTTTTTTGCTGAAGTTACTGGCTATTCTGTTTACAATCCTGCCCGCTACATAAATGTAGTCTATTGTCACTGTCTTTTTTGCAGTGCATGGTTTTCCTATTCCATAAGGTAATTGAGTGCAATGTCTAAAGCGTGATTTTAAGGTAGTTTGATCTAATATTTAGGGGTTCAAGCGTGTAGCGTTGAAACCCTATTGTAATTTTTAAAATTTCCGAGGATCAGCATTCTCCACTAAAAGTGATCGGGCAAACCAAACCGTACGTTGTAGAGATTTGAAACTTTGAGGGCTGGTAGTACTTACACCGTCTACAATGTCAGCAAGGCTTGCCCTGATCGGCCTGACGGGGGCGCTACAACGGTCAAAAGTATGAAATGGCTCATAACTCCTGAACCGTAAGGCGTAGGCTCAAGTGTCTTTGGAATTCTTGGCTCAAGACGGACAAAATGCACGGCTCAGATTCGCTCATCTGGTAAAATTTCAGGTATTTTGGATTTTTTGAAAAACCTTCTTTTGCGAACTAGTCCTAGTGTTTTTGGCCCGATCAGAACCAAACCAGTGCAGCAAGATTCTCCAGAGTCTGATTGTCAATAGTTATCACAAAAAAATTGGAAATTTCAATTCACAGTCTCTAAGGACTGCCAAAATGTTCAAAGTGGGGGGAGCCACTTTTACTAAAATGGCTATAACTCGTGAACAGAATGAGATATTTTCACCAAACCTGGCACACCTATGTAAGAGCTCATTCTGTGGTTGTGTGATAAAGGTGCTATAACAGCAAAAAAAACCATGAAAACGGCTATAACTACTTCACCGTTAGTCTATTCGACTTGAAAATTGGCATGCAGTGTCTTTGTCCGAGGTGCCATGACTGTCTATAAGGACACTGACGTATCTCAATAAACATGTCCATCGGCCAATGAAGTTTGAGCAGCTATCAGACAAGGTTAATGGAGGCCGATTGGAATGAAACTCACTGGGCCTTGAGCAGGGGTGTCTAAACTCGGTCCTGGAGGGCCACTGTCCTGTAGAGTTTAGCTCCAACCCCAATTAAAAACACCTGAACCAGCTAATCAAGGTCTAATTAGGCATACTAGAAACTTTCAGGCAGGTGTGTTGAGGCAAGTTGGAGCTAAACTCTGCAGGAGTGGCCCTCCAGGACTGAGTTTGGATACCCCTGGCCTAAAGGCCTGTGAGAAATTCGAAAGAAATCGGCCACCGGGGGTGCCTTCACGTTTTTCACGTGCGTGAAGGATTGTGTATCACACGATTTTTTTTGCACAAGCCCACGATATTCGTGCCAAATTTTGGAACTCCTCATTCTGAGCAACTTCACGTCTAAGACCGTCTCTGTCCATCGAATCGTTCATTAAATATCGGAGATTATTTCAAAAACCAACTTTGGCGAACTAGTCCTAGGTTTTTGGCTCAACCTCGATAACTGTTAAAAAGCTTTAAAAACCATATATTTGTTATAGTAAATTTCCTGTATTGGTTGTAGATGGCCTTTTCCATCCATGATCGAGATGGTTACAGGCTTGCTAATTAAAATATAATACCTTTTTACGCATGTGCTTAAAGGCCTTAAAGCACTTGAGTCCCGATAATTGCTGCTCGCAGCTATATTTATTTCTAATATTACACATATTCTGCAACAAATATTGCACATATTGTAATTATGTAATTAATAAGAATCCATATATGAATTTGCTGTGAAGGATGTGCAAAGTGGTCCGACATTGACTGCTGGGGAAAAAGGCCCCAGAGGGATTATAGTGATATATTAATATAATCTACAGTATATTACTATAGATTATTCATAGATTATATTACAGTATCACTATAATCCCTCCGGGGCCTTTTGCCCAACACTTTAGCTGTTTTATATTGAGATTAATTTTAATTAATACAATTTATCTTTTTTTTTTTTCTATCCACAAATTAGGTTGCTTAATCTATTTTTAATAAAAATGAATATACCTGTATACATTAATGTTCAGAAGTTTGTGGTCAGTAAGATTTTTTTTGTGTGTGTGTGTGTGAAATAGTGTCTTAATAATAATAAAAAAAATTAAAAACTAAAGACTATGGCATCCTTTTAGATTTGAAACCTTTCATATGAAGAAATTTTTTAAATATCATCATTGAGATAATTGAAAAACTTTTGTCCAGCAGTTTGAATGTCAGGGCGGCACTGAAAACATGGCACTTTTATTATGAATTGACAAAGTAATAGCAGTAAACATGATAATGCCTCATCTAGTCTCAAAAGTTTGTGGTTAGTAAGATTTTTTCTTTTTTTTTTTTTGAAAGAGATTAATACTTTTTAATCAGCAAGGATGTGTTAAATGGATCAAAAGTGACAGTAAAAACATTTATAATGGTACAAAAGATTTATATTTCAAATAAATGTTGATCTTTTGAACATGTATATTCATCAAAAAATCCTGATAAGAAATGCATCAGAGTTTCCACAAAAATATTAAGCAGCAAATCTCTTTCCAACATTGACAATAATTCAGCTTGCCATCAAAGGAATACAGTACTTTTTAAAATATATTTAAATAGAAAGCAGTTATTTTAAATTGTATTAATATTTCATAGTATTACTGTTTTTACTGTATTTTTGATCAAATAAATGCAGCTTTGGTGAGCATAATAAACTTTTTTCAAAAATATGAAAAATTCTTACCATCCCCAAACTTTTGAACGGTAGTGCATTTTTTGATGATATGATGATATTTCAGCTGTTAAGTTAGTATATTGTAGGCTCTCAGGCTACTAGGCTCTGAAGACTTTGTTCAGACTGCACACAAATTTGGTTTGGTTTTCAAATCCATTCACTGAGGGCCGTTCGAGAGTAGCTGTGTATTTATACAAAATAAAAATTCTGTTGAGGGGAAAAGAAACAGCTAGCATTTTCTAGGCATTATACAGCAGACCTTCTAGAACTCGGATCTGAAACCAATTTAAATAAAAAAAAAAAAAAAACCTGAAAATTTTAAACAGATTTCAATTCGCATATGGATGTGTTTTGGGTCGGATTTGTAAGCATCAGATTTCATGTGCTTTTTTGCTGTTCTGACACCAAAAACTAAATCGATTTGAGTCAGATATGCCAAAATAATAGTCAGATTTTTTTTTTTTTTTTTGTCTGAACAAAGCCTACATGTGACTGTTATTCATTGCAAAGTTGTTATTCATTACAGGAAAAGTTAGTCCGTCCTCTCCACAAAATCTCTAACGAAGGACAGATACTGTATGATTTAACCCTCTGGTATTGTTCATCTGGGGGTCACACTTGGGTTTTTTCGTGGTCAATAGTGACCGAACACCTGAAATGTAACTTATGTTCAATAATATTTTTTCTTTTTTCTTTTGTATTTTGAGACAATTTCATGGTACTTATTAATATTTATGCAATAATTATGATCAATTTTTTCCCCCATTGAAAATAATAAAAAATATATATATTTTTATTACTTTTCAATTAAAGCAGTATTTCATGTTAAAATGGACACAATGTCTTTAAAATACAATTTTTTGAAGGCAGATTAGTGCCATCTGGTGGGAGTAAAAACATCTGTAATGCCATGGTTTAACCACTAGATTCCTATAAAGCTCTATATAAAGTGGCTTATAAATTCTCTAGTTGTTTTTAGACATAAATACTTATTTTTATTAAGTTGTGGATTTGGACATATATTTTGACATTCTCAAAGAAAGTTTTTGTAAAGGTTTAGAGTTTTAAAGGTTTTTTTTTTTAAATGTTGATTTGAAGTGTCAGTTTTTGCATTAATTTTACTAGTCAAACCTGAACATAGAGAAAGACATTTTGTTACACATAACATCAAAATTCAATAAAAATGTAACAAAAATGAACAGGAATGGTTTATCAGAGGTTAATTAACCTGATTTCAACCTCTTATTTGAGTCTTCTGGCTCAATTTTGCCATATTGTTACAGCCACACCACTTCATTTGTGTGTGTATAATAGTTTTTTTTTGTGTGTGTGTGTGTGTGTGTGTGTGTGTCTGTGAGTGTGTGTTTGAGTGGGTGTGTCTGTTTTGTACTCTTGGTATTGTTTTAGAGTGTAACCCCTTCCTTGGTGTCTGTGTTTTTACTTTTACTGTGTTTTGTAAACACAAAAAAAGTCTCTGTATTTTCATATTTTTGCCTATTTCCCATTCATTTCCAATGATGGTCATTTTTGACCGTGAACAAATCAAGTGTGACTATTTTTTTATTTTTTTTATTTTTTTTTTTTTTACGACCATTTAACTTTTTTGAATCAAGTCCACAATTTTTTTTTGTGGTCACATAGTGACTGCCATAAAAGTCATCGAGTTTCATACCATTCCGATGAAGTAGCGATTTTTAAAATTAAAAATATATATTTTTTTCGGTCTAAAATGACCGAACAACACCAGAGGGTTAATCAGAAATGGGTTGATTATGGATGTTAGTAGCGGTCATGACATCGGTTTAAATAAATAGATCATTAAGAATACCATCTTGGTTGTACACTTTACCTCAATACTAAGTTGTGTACTTTCGCGTGATCGAAATGTGCCTTGGCCTGACTGTTGTAAGGAGGCTGAGTCAGAGCTCATGGGACAGAGGATGCTCGACACATGTGTTAAGACCCCATCGTCATTCTCAAAAACTGGATTTACTCTCATAGTATTACCAAAAGGGAATGCAGATTGTGAACGCCTATAATGCAAAGGAGATCAGGTCTTAATGTTTAAAACGGGTCAGCACTGCAAATCCAAATCTGTAAAGAAAAATCAAATATCTACATAAAAAGAAAAGGGAAAAAGAAAACCCTTCTTACACAAGTCTCATGGTCTTTCTGGTCCGTATACATTTCTTGTTAATGAAAATCAAGATGCCTATCACAGCACAAACCACCGAGAGGCTTCCCACCAGGCAGGCTACGAAAAGGAGAGGGTCAACGGGCACAGACACCAATTCGTTGCAGCGTTCTCCGTGGTAGTGCCAGAATTTACCTACAGGACATCTGAAAGTGGTTGAGAGAAAACATGTTAGAGAAGTGTGCAATGTAAGATTGCAATCCATATGACTCGTCTCTCTTGAATAGCTTTTTTTCACCGTTTGCATATTTTCTCAGTCACATAACAAGGGGTCAAGATTTGGCTGTCGATTTCGAGTCTCTTTTGTTTGAAAGTGCCCCTTATGCTTTTTCAAATAGTACTTTTCATTCAGTGTGTAAAATAGCTTTTTGTGAATGTAAAAGTCTCCTGAAAGAAAGAATCGATTCTGAACTACTGAATCGAGGCCGAAGCAGTTCCAACAATGTAACAAATTTGCATAATTGCAGCCTATGGTCTTCATTGGCTGCTCACAAACATTGGGCCCTATCATACACCCGGTGCAATGTGACGGCAAGCGCAACGCAAGTGTTTTTTGCTAGTTTCAGCCCGACGCAATTATCATTTTCACGTCCAGCGCCCACATTGTTTAAATAGCAAATGCACTCGCAATCTGTTCGCTCATGGGCGTGCTGGTCTGAAAACAAGGTGTGTTCAGGAGCATTGTTGGCGTGTTGCTATTTTGAGGCAACTGAAAACGACTTTTATTTATTTTTTTGTTATTTAAGGAGCGCGTTAGTAATATGCGCCTATAGGCGGGTGCACACAGCACACAAACATGCCAAATATTAAAAATAAAAGGATTACAATGTAAAAGATTATTATTGTGTACATAAAGATAAAAATGCCTACATGTCATAATGGATAGTCATTGCATGTATCAGAATTAACTATTTGCAGTAATGACGAAACACACCCATGACTCATTAAGAGACTAGATACAACCATTTTAGACCATGCGCCTGGTGCGCCGACCATTTTTTCCGTCATTAAACTAGCAAAAGTGGATTCGGACACGCCCTAAGTGCACCTGCGCCATGAGCTTCAGACCATGTGCTTAGATTGTAAAAATATGTCCCAATGTCTACTTTGACCCGCCCTCAAACATTGTAGTTGTAGCCGAAGCCTGGAAGAGTTTTGTTTGTGTTGTCTACATGGCGAGAAGACAACATTTTTATTTTTAGCGCTGCAAATCAATTTTGCATGCACTTCAAAAGGATTGAGGACTCTGGAATTGATACGGAAAAAATGACGCCATAATTTCTGTTCGTATCGCTGTGTAAGCTCTGGAGGCTATATATACGATTTAAAAAGAACAGCATTTATTCAAAATAGAAATCTTTTCTAAAAATATAAATCTTTACTATCACTTTTTATCAATTTAACACATCCGTGCTGAATAAAAGTGTGAATTTCTTTCAAAAAATAAGGAAAACAATTACTGACCCCAAACTTTTGAACGGTATAGTGTTATATTTTTAGAAAAGATTTCTATTTTAAATAAATGCTGTTCTTTTTTTAATTTTTTATTCATCAAAGAATTTTGAAAAAAGTATCACAGGTTATAAAAAAACATTAAGCAGCACAACTTTTTCCAACATTTAAAATAAATCAGTATATTAGAATGATTTCTGAAGGATCATGTGACACTGAAGACTGGAGTAATGGCTGAAAAATTCAGCTTTGCATTATAGAAATAAATTATATTTTAAAGTATATTAAAATAGAAACCATTATTTTAAATTGTAATAATATTTTACAATATCACTGTTTTTTCTGTATTTTTGATCAAATAAATGCAGGCTTGATGAGCCTAAGAGACTTCTTTCAAAAACATTAAAAATAGTAATATTTCCAAACTTTTGACCTGTACTGTATTAATTATTTTGTTTGGCTTTTTACACGCTTTTTAGACCTTGTACTACTTATTATACTGGAAAAACAAATTATTAAAAAAACATCTTTCCAGGAACTTATAAATTTCAGACGAAAAAAATGTGCAAAACATTATAGAGTCAAACCAACAAATACGCTGCAACTATTTCAGTATGTCATAGAAAAAAGTATGAAATGTTCTTTTGCATCACAGCTCAGAATAATCACCACACTCTCCTGTAGGTGTTCAACAGCTTGTCACTGGGACAGTACACTTGAAGGAACAACTTTGTACCTTATTTACTTTATTATTCACTGTAGTACCTTGAGGGTACATATTACTAATAAGCTCTAAGGTACTAATAAGCACCTTTTAAGGGTAAATAAGATACAAATTTGTACATTAAAAGGTACTTTCATAGTGACAAGCTGTTGTACCCCTATAACTTTTACACATTTTTTCTGGCAGTGCAGGTGAAGAACTTTGTATGCTCTGGTGGTTTTGGTTTTTCCCTACATCCTTTTAATCTCCATCAAAATGAACGGATTTACAACACTCTAGTGTGCACGATTTCTAAGTTCTTTGACATCCTCTTTCTCTTTCAGAGGTCATGTTAACGTACCTGCAGGTCGCTCCGTGTCCTGGTATAATTTCACACTGGCCTCCGTTCAGGCAGTATTCAGGCTGTAGGTCACAGATGCTCGTACAGGGCTGGCCGTCCTCTGTGCTGTAGCCCGGATCACACAGACACTCGGGCTCTGTGGTTAACGTGTTCACCACGCAGCGGGAGAACTCGTTACACCCCATAAACTTACATGGATCGACGTGATCAGCTGGATTAGACAATGAGAACTAATTGGATTTAAATACTTGCAGCTAGACAGACAAAGACGCTTAGAGACAGTGTGGTTATCCCTTTATGTTAATGTGGATGCTTTTGTTTACTGTTCTGCCCCGTTAACTCTGACAATAACATTTGAAAATCTCATTACAAATTAGATGTGTTGTTAAATAAAAATAAGATGAGATTTTCATTTGACAAGGAATCAGTTGTTGATTAACATGTGATTTGTGAAATTGCCAAGTCTCACTGAAGTTTAACAACTTCTGGTATTTTTTTTCACAGCAAATCGCAGTTAGCGTGAACAGCAGTTATCTTAAAGGGATAGTTCACCCACAAATGAAAATTTGTCATCATGTCCTTCCAAACTTGTATGACATAGTTACTTCTGCGTAACACAAAAGAAGATATTTTGAAGAACATTTGGACTCGTTAACATTCATTTTATGGACAAAAAACCCCCCAAAAAAAACAGAAATCTTCATTTTGTTCCACAGTAGAAAGAAAGTTAAAGAGGTTTGGAATGACATGAGTGTGAGTACATGACTGAATTTTCATTTTTGGGCCAACTATCCCTTTAGAGGAACATCCTGTATTCTCTTTTTAAAGGGATAGTTCACCCAAAAATGAAAATTATCCCATGATTTACTCACCCTCAAGCCACAATCAGAGTTATATTAAAAATATCCTGTCTCTTTCAAGCTTTAATGGTAGTGAATGGGGCTCAAGATTTTGAAGTCCAAAAAAGTGCATCTATCAATCATAAAAGTAATCCACATGACTCCAGAGGGTTAATAAAGGCCTTCTGAAGCGAAGCAATGGGTTTTTGTAAGAAAAATATCCATATTTAAATCTTTATAAACTAAAATAACTAGCTTCTGGCAGACGGCCTACGCAAATCGACTTGCGCCAAAAGAATAATCTATGACCTGACGCATGACGTATTGACGAAAGTGGAAGCGCAGAGGATAGAGCAAAACAAAACACCGGTCATGAATTAGAAGTCTAAAATGAGAATTTTTAAGGAGAAATTTTGGAGGATTTCGAAATAAGAGTAGAGGAGCTTGAGTTTGTTGCCCAGCCCTATTTGTTTGAATCGCGAGAGGCGTCTAAGCTTACGATACTCCTACATTATTTGTCATACATCGCGTCAGGTGTTACTCTTTACTCTTACTTATCTGCCGGAAGTTATTTATTTTAGTTTATAAAGTTTTAAATATGGATATTATTCTTACAAAAACCCATCGCTTCACTTCAGAAGGCCTTTATTAACCCCCTGGAGCTGTAAGGTTTACTTATATGATGGATGGATGCACTTTTTTGGACTTCAAAAACAGGAGCGCCATTCACTACAATTATAAAGCTTGTAAGAGCCAGGATATTTTTTAATATAACTCTGATTGTGTTTGTTTGAAAGAAGATAGTCATATACACCTGGGATGGCTTGAGGGTGAGTAAATCAGGATAATTTTCATTTTTGGGTGAACTATTCATTTAACACTGTCCTTACCTGCTTCCACATCCACTGATTGGGAGTCAATTTCCATGTTCAGTCTCTTAGACGCCGCATTGCAGAAGTCCTCAAGCACGCACTGCACCCTCTCCGTAACATTGTACGGAACCAGTTTGTTTAGTTTCATCTTGCTGTTTACCACCACACTGCCATTCTTAAAGTTCAGAATCTCCAGCTCCTTAAATCCAGTCAGGTTGGACTGTAGATATGGCAGGAGCTGCGGGAAAGTGGAGATAAAAGTGAAATTGAGTGAGTTGCGACTTCTCTTTCATCATTGCTGACTAGTGCAGACTGGTTAATTGTGCATGAACGTAATGCAGCTCAGATGCAAAACTTTTGGGATTGTCAATTCTAAAGCAATTCTCCTCAATTCCTCGAAACTGAACGATTTTGGCTAGTGTCTGTCTCTCATCCTATTACAGTATGCAAAATCTTCTCAATGCTCATTTCACTCCGCACGAGGAGGGCCAGTTAGAGATAAAGACGGTTGTTCAGGAGAAATAGGGCGTAGCAGCTCAGTCATTCATCTCGGCTCAAGATTTCAAGAGCTTGATTGCAGCAGTCACACAAAAGATGGAAGACTTGAGGATATAATATATATTCGCACAAGAGTCACAGAGATTATTAGCGTTTTGAAAATCTCTCCACTTATTATTCAGTAATTTACCACTTTAACCTTGGAGTTTTTGTTTAATGTGATGAATTAAAATGAAAACATTACATGGAATGCATGAACAATGCAAATTAAAAAATTCCACATAAATATAATATGAAATTTAAATTTCAAACACCATTAAAGACAACACTCTGTAATAAAATGTCCATATGACATCTTTTCTTTTAGATGAGCATTTTTACCGGGCTCCTATGCTTAGGTTCAGTAATTTCACTTTAATGGCAATGAAAAGGTTATTAGTCAGTTATTGAAATGCCTTATTTTCATAAATGTCACTTTAGTCAATTCATTGGCATTTAACAAATTTGACTGTCTTTTGCTGCAAAAGTCCACCTCTTCGGACGACAAGACATAGTAAAACATCCATTTCTGTCAGTTTTACAGCAGCAAAAGGAACACTGTTGTGTTTACTTGCAAAATCCTGTCATCACCACTGTAACGATGGACAAATCCTGATAAAAACTTGCAGCTCGGCAATTGAAAGCGGCTCATACGCACACCGTCATTCATCTTGAAATCATATGATTCGATTCGCGTCTTCCGATTGGTTCTTCTGTGGACTTAGAGGCTTTTGTTGATGAAGGGAAGGGGCGTTTAGCGGTATTTCAGAATGGGCTGACGCTGGGATTTAGCGGATTTGAAGCAATCGTGAAGTATTTGATGAACGTATACAATGTGCGGAGAGCATTCGCTCAATATCATTATCTAATTTTTGACGGAGGTGGCATTTAGCAGCTTTTGCATCTGAACTCTTCAAATAATAAGCTACAAGTAACAGCACAAATAAGAACAAAAATTCAAATAAAATAAACAGTGCTTTTCAGGTTTTTCAGGTAAATCTAACAGTAGTTAGATGCAGATTAGGTATAGAAATTAAGTAATCAAATGTAAAATAACTGTCTTCACTGTATAAATTAAATAGATGAATCCTTATTAAAGTTACAAAAGTTATTAAGTCAAGAGCATTGAGTAAATTTCTGCAGTGACTCTTTTGTTGTTTGATTAACATTAAAAACAGACAGCAGCAGGAATATTAGGCTCCTGTCACTTTAAGACATAATGCACTGATCCAATATACTGATACTGTTGCACGTGCGTTTTTTTATCTCGACTGTTTACATTCACTTAAGATTTAACCGACTATGGATACTAGCCAAGACAGGCATTTTGTGGGAAATTGTCCGTTCAGATGTGAAAGAGAACTCAATTCAGTATTCGTGTGCTGTCAGATGTGCCTTTCTGGTCGTGCGCTTCGGATGTGTGTGTTATTTTGGCGTTTTGCGCTTGAATGTTTAAACTGGTAATGCTTAAACATGTGGAAATGATAAACTTTCATGACAATGCAGCACTGGCCCTATCGAGACAGTATTGATTCTCTTCACGTGGCATATATAAGCCTCTCTATTTCTCTCACGTTGAGTGCGCGTGTGAGAAAGGGACAGAGGGCGCTCTCAGCCAAGTGACGGTGCGAAAAGCTCAGCAGGCAATAATGTTATATCTACGCTACTTTTTGCCTCTAACTCAATCACAAGCAACTGAAATTTACTAGCCATTGGCTAATTAAAGACATTTTTAGTCCTCCAGCGTGAAATTTGGTCCCATACGCGAGTGATTTATTCGCATTGTGTGCATGCCTGTATAACAGGAGGTAATCTGTATTAGAAGGTAGACCTGATCTGCCAGTCATGATCAACCTCTCACCTCTCGGCTAAGTGCCAGGGCAGAGCAGGTGTTATTCTTCCCCACAGGGCAGGCTGTGACTCAGAGCTCAGCCTCAATCAATGTTACTGTCTGGCTGATGCCAATGTCGTGACCTTTGATTGGCATCACAGGACAGAAGGAATCAGCTAATATATACAGTAGCGCTCATTTCCAAATAGGTTAATAAATGAATGAATTGTCACAGGTAGCAGCATTGTAGTGTATCCCTATTCTTGAATACTGGTTCTGACACTTTCTCTAGCATGGTGCCTACACGTGTATCTACTGGTTTATGGGGATCTCTGTTCTGTTCTATATTTTATATTATATTTTTAGATATGTTTAATACTTAATATGAATATATTTTTAAAATATTAAAATTGAAATGAAACATGTCCATGTCCAATCGAGATGGTTGCTACACAAACCAGTAGAGACAGGAGTAAATGAGCATCCTACAAGGTTGAGAGGCTGAAATCAATGCAAACCTAGTATAGGACTGAAATATAGCTGTCTCTACAAAAGCTACAAAAACTTTGAATTATAAATGGGCAAAATTGATGTGTACGGTGAACAAAATCAATGTTCTTTTTTTGAAGAGTTTGCAAGAACATAAATATCTAACTATTATCAAATTATCCTTTAAAAGCCCATTTATGAATCAATAAACTAATTTTACGGCCATTTTACCTAGATACTTACCAGAGTAGCTCCTGATCAGATTTTTAGTAGTTCATGTGATAATCCAAAAGGACTCAGCGCTAGTCATGACAAACTACAACACAATACTAGTTTGGGCAACAACTAATTATTGGAAATGGAGTTTTGTATCTTAGGATTCACACAAATTTCAAAAACAATATCTTACTACAGAACAGAACATATAGATGTTGTAAAATGTACAGTAGTCCCTTTAGAGCTGTGTTAAAGGATTAGTTCACTTCAGAATTAAAATTTCCTTATAATTTACTCACCCCCATGTCATCCAAGATGTTTATGTCTTTCTTTCTTCAGTCGAAAAGAAATTAAGGTTTTTGAGGAAAACATTCCAGGATTTTTCTCCATATAGTGGACTTCAACAGTTACCAACGGGTTGAAGGTCCAAATGTCAGTTTCATTGCAGCTTCAAAGAGCTCTACATGATCCCAGACGAGGAATAGTCTAATGCTATTTCATGCATTCTGACTTATTTACACTGTTAAAGAGTTGCATTCTCATGCTAAACATGGCCAAAGTTTCAAAACACGAGTTGGACGTATGACGGAGTATTTCTGTGCCAAATACACACCTTCCGGATTCGGATAAGTTTCGGAAAGTTTTTTTTTCGAGTATGGCCCTTATTACGTAATAAAGAGCAGAATTCCTTGTATGGGCACTTCTCCCTGATAAGCGTGCACACACACATCACCCAGAGCAAGAGCAAGAGCACGCTCAGCAACGCGCTTCGGTCGGGTTACGGAAGCCGAGAGATTTTTCAAAAGTGTCACCAAAGGAGTGTGTTTTTGGTTGTGAGGGAAAGATTACCTTTTTCAGCTTCCCAAAGAACCCAGCGTTAAGGGAACAGTGGGTGAAGTTTGTTTTTCTGGGGCAGCAATGGAGTTGTGCATGTAAATTTGTTTGTTCCCGGAATTTGCTTTGTAAACATGTTTTGTAAACAAGTCCCAGTTCGGCACTGGATTTGCAGATCGCAGGCAGTGAGTTTTGTTGGCAATCGGTGCGCAAGTGCATTTAATGTAAACAACACAAACGTTTTTGTTCCCTTTTTATTTATAATGATGTCGCAGCTTTGCAGACGATCGCTACGCAAAAGCTGCGTGCGCTCGTGACTCTTTAGCTCTGCCCACGGCACGCCTCCAGGAACTCTGCTTTTTTCGGAAAGAGTCGGTACAGCGTATCTATCTTTTATAAATATGATAAAACTAAAGACTTTTCGGAGATATGAAGGATGCAATACTACTCTATAGGTAACTCAAGATTAACATGAGATTGGCCGAAACTGTGTGTGTAATGTACCCTTTAACTAGCGAAACGATCGGCCATTTTCTAAAAAAATATATATCTTTTTATTTTTTACTTTTTAACCACAAATGCTCATCTTGCACTGCTCTGCGATGCTCCACACATTACGTAATCACGTTGGAAAGGTCACGCGTGACGTAGGCAGAAGTACGGATCGTGTATATATATATATATATATATATATATTTTTTTTTTAGAAAATGACCGATCATTTGGCTAGATAAGACCCTTATTCCTCGTCTGGGATCATGTAGAGCCCTTTGAAGCTGCACTGAAACTGCAATTTAGACCTTCAACCCGTTGGTAACTGTTGAAGTCCACTATATGGAGAAAAATCCTGGAATGTTTTACTCAAAAACCTTAATTTCTTTTCTAATAAAGAAAGAAAGACATGAACATCTTGGATGACATGGGGGTGAGTAAATTATCAGGAAATTTTAATTCTGAAGAGAACTAATCCATTAAGATAATAAAACTGCACACACATTTTTAACACACGAAAACCAGTCTGGATGAGTCTAGATTGACCTTTAAAAAATATTTTTAAATATATATCAAAAGAGATTGCATTCACCCAGAACCATTCACAACAAGCCAAAAAAGCAGCTACTATCTCTGTGAATTGCTTTTATTACAAATAATTCATTGAGCTGTTAATCTCAAAATCAACAAAAAGTGCTTTGTCATTGATGGTAACACTCTAGTAAATAACATTTGGAGACTGATTACATTCAAGGACATGTCTCACCGAAGAACAATTCTAAATCATTAGGCTGCCTAACCAACTAAAAGCAATTCAGAGAAACAAAACTAGACAGCAAGTCTCTGAGGGAATTTTTTTTTTTTTTTTTGGGCGTGCTCTGTTTTTGGCTGTTTAATTCAACAGGATTGTGAAATTATTTCCTCTGTGTTTTACACAAATGAGAAAAAAAAAACAACAACTTTATTTACAGATGTACAGTTTTAGCATTTGATATGAGCACATATTCCCATAATATGCACATATTCAAAGCACATAAATCTTAAAGTGCACTGAGATCCTGAGAATTGAAAATATGCACAGAGCAATAAGGCAACACTCACACTATCTAGAATTAAACAACAACAAGTACCAAAAATATGTTGCAGGTTGGGCAGATAAGCCATAGAGTAAGCGTTTAGCTTTGGTTAATGCTGGTTAGAGAGCTCATTAATCAGCAGTTATTAAAGCAAGTTATTTTGATCAGTAAGATTTTGGCTGTTATTAGACAAAGGTGCAGAATTTAGTGCCAAAAAAGTGATTATGCTTTTTCAAGCTTGGATATAGATGTACCGGTATTGAGGCTAATGTCTTCTGTTCTCTCTCAGTCACGTGACTAGAGGCCTCAGGGTTTGCCGAGTCACTTGGTTCAGAGAACTGTCTCTAGTTGAAAAAACAGGATATTATAAGATATAATCTGAATAAAAACAACAACACTTAAATATGAAACTGCAGTATGATTGGCCAAGAGCTGTTTTGAAAGTTCCAAGTTTGTAACACTCTTGTCCATGTTGTATATGAGTGGTGCGGAGTGGAAGTTGAGTGTTTTTCCTTGGGCAAGTAGTGAGTTTTTTGAAAAGTTGAAGCATTTGTGTTTTCTTTTGCAATAGGATTGTTCAGGCAGGTTTTCTCTTCAGTGAGCATAGAGTGCAGAAAATGGAAAAAAAGGAGAGTGGAGCTGGAGCGGAGTGATTACACATAATTTTGAACAGGTAGGAAAAATTGCTCCACTCATATGCTGTTCAAGTCTATGTTGCTTGGTGACATGCAAAGCTTGATGCTTTGGTTTGTTTTGGAACAACTGGCAACATTTTGTCTGAAATTTAAGTTACTCAGTTCTTATTTCTTGTTTAGTGAACTGTTGTATGCAATATCACACTCACAATCTATCGGCATGATTGTGATTACCTGCAGCCCTATGCCCATGGTTTAATTGTAGCTGTGGCGTATTCAGCACTACACCACTCTTGATTGTGTGAGATTGCACAATTATGCTTTGAAATGGCCATACAGGATTTCATTCTGTGTTTTCCTGTCTAAATTGAAAAGGTAAACAAAGTTCATAGAAAAAACATTTGAAGTGACAAAATAAGTATCCTTGCACAAAATGTACAGAAATGTAATTCACTTTTTCTGTCGGTCACCCAAACCCTTTAAACAGTGGCTTTATAGAAAAATGTATATTACATTTTGAACAACACTGTTCTCAGATGCCATCTGTCAAAACCTTGCAGACAAATGACACACTTTATCTATTCAGTCTTCCCAGCATGCACTGCGGCACAAATAAAAAAAAAAAAAAGTAAAGCTAACAAAAAAGGGAGGTTAAAAAGGCATGCAGCAAGAGAAAGTCAAAGACAAAAGTGTGTTTACCTACCAGTTCAAGAAACGTGTTCTCCAGTGATTTGTACTCGGGGGAACTCTTGTTGAAAAGATCCTCCGAAAACATCATATTAGTCACACGTAAACTAAAAAACACCACTAACTCTTTGGCCTGGTTAGAAGCCATCATCGAAGGAGTGGTAACGTAAGCTATAGGATGAGCCGAGGATTGTGGATTCTCGTCGATCTCCGTGGGGAATCCACTCCCAAAGTCCAGATTCTCGTCCTCCTCCTCATCAGACTGTTCTACGTCGTCTTGTGTGTCTCTATCATTATCTGTTCTACCTTCATGTGGGGGAGGTGAAACTGTCCAGAGAGTCTGTCCCTCTTCCTCGAGGAAATTGTCCGGGGTCAGGTGTGAAATAAGGTCTTCTGTGGGCGTTAGCTCAGAGGGAATTGCGGCAGGGAGAATTGGTTCTGGAGTGGTAGGTCCAACAGGAGGCTCCTTTTGATGGAGTGTGTCTACGGTGGCACTGGCTGATGGAGAGTCTAAGTGGTCACTAAGGTCAATTGAAGTGGGCAACTCTGGGCTATCAACTGGACCGGTAGGGTATGAAGGAAGACCTTCGGTAGAGGTCTCTAAAGGTTCAGAGGGGCCAGTTGTGTCATCTTCCTGCAATACAGCATCTTGAGCTCGTTCAGTAGGGGTTAGGGATGTCAAGATTGATGATGTTGCCTCTGCGAGAGTGGCCTCTGGTGTCATATCAAAATCCATTTCAGGTTGAGCTGAAGTAGATGCTTTTGCTACTTCAAAAGATTCCAAGTCCAGTGGTGCAGCTGTGGCAACAATTTCATTTCCTACATCCTCTTGGACTTCAGACAACTTTGATAGGTAATCCACTGTAGTGGTTCTTGGCGAACCTTGAAAACAAAGAACCAGTTTCAGAGAGTGTCTTTGAAAGTGCGTCTAATGTAAAACTACAATTAATTCTGTCATTCTTAGGCTGCATAACTTAAGGGTCTTAGCTCGAAAGCAGGTGCTCTTATTCACTACTCACTACAAATTAGAAAAATGTACCTTTGGTAGCTAAAGTGTCTTCAGTGATTAGACTTGTCGTCTTAGAACCCTCAAGTTGGGAGTGGCTGATTACCTCTGTGGCTACTGGTAGTGTGGGAACATGGGACCATATATCAGGTACTTTATGTATAACAGTCCTTTCTGTCCCCTCACCCTCAGTCCTATCATGGCCTAGATCTCCAAAAAAGATGCCCACACTTCCAGAAGGCGCTATAGATTCCTCAGAGTTGGCTTTTGTGGACTCTGTACTCATTTCCCCAGGTAAAAACCTCGATTCTTTACTGATTTCAGTACTGGATCTCGTGTTTTCCTGCTTGCCTGCTGTTGAAGAGTTTGTACAGGGCGATTCAGGTAAGGTTAAATATTTGCAGTCTGTCTAGGGCCCTTATATTGACTGTATTGATTTTGTGTACCTTGTTCGAAAGTTAGGGAAAGCACGTCCACAGGAAGTGATGCGTCCTCACTTAGCGCCTTGACCACCATGCCCTTTAGGACTCCCTCTATGCCATATTCATCAGTGGAGTCTGTGTCACCTATGGCCTGTGTCCCATCAGTCTCAAACACTACAGCAAAGCTTGCTGTAACACCTCCAGCTCTGGCCAGTGTTATGAAGGGAATTGTAAGAGGTTTGTTATTCATCTGTCTCAGCACTCATGTTCCCTTTAAAAGACCCCAAGGCCCTTTTAATAGCTCAAAAATAATAGCCCTCTAAATGGATTTATTTTATATAAAAAAAAATGAGAAGAGGATAATTTTGAAATTAATATAACCATTTTAAAAATGAACAGCTTTTGTGGTTTCTGGAAATCTAAAGTCAATCTCAACAGAATATGAGGGTTAATTATCACAAATTTTATAAGTATACTACACAGTCTACAGTACAATATAAAATAATGGTACAGTAATTGAAACGCAGTTGCTCTGAACACAATTTGCCAAGTATTTCTTCAAATACTTACCCCAAGTTGTCCCTGTGAGAGAATTACCCATCCAAAAATACAATTTTCAAGTTCAATGGACTGCAATATCTCGGTGAATCCCACAGTTCCAACATACAACTTACCGAAATCCCAGCACTCGAATCTCTTTAAACCCAGGAAGTTTGTTGAACGCATGCAGCATCTGCAGAAATGTAAATGAAAATGTTTTTAGATATATTTGCAATATCTCTTTTTTTATTTCAATAACTACATATTTCAGTAATTACATAACCTCAGATTATGGATCAACAGACATGCTGCCATGCTGTAAAATCATGTGCCATGGCTCTAGTCTTATTTTAACTAATCTCATGCCGGCTTCTGAAGTTACCCAATTCTTGTTTGGCTTTCCTGTTTTTTTGATCTTTTACGGTAAGCTACTTTCAAACCTTCTATAGTAGTTTGTCTTTGCCTTGTCTATGTAGTTTGAGAAATACACAACCACTGTGACTTATTATCTATTTGTTTTTAAAATGGCAACACTTTGAGATGTTCTCTAGAATGTTTTTAAAGGAACACTCCACTTTTTTTGAAAATAGGCTCATTTTCCAACTCCCCTAGAGTTAAACAGTTGAGTTTTACCATTTTCGAATCCATTCAGCCGATCTCCGGGTCTGGCGGTACCACTTTTAGCATAGCTTAGCATAGTTCATTGAATCTGATTAGACCATTAGCATCTCGCTCAAAAATGACCAAAGAGTTTCGATATTTTTCCTATTTAAAACTTGACTCTTCTGTAGTTACATTGTGTACTAAGACCGATGGAAAATGAAAAGTTGCGATTTTCTAGGCCAATATGGCCAATTACGCCGGAATGAGAGTATAGTTCCTAGCCATATCGGCCTAGAAAATCGCAACTTTTCATTTTCCGTCGGTCTTAGTACATGATGTAACTACAGAAGAGTCAAGTTTTAAATAGGTGTTACATGTATGTATATTTATGTATTTGCCTGCCCCCTAGGGGCAGGAAAAGCGTGATTTATATTTGTCCTATTTAGCAGATTCCATACACCTGTGGACTATAATCCTTTGTTTAAAGGAAGCCAAGTTGCCACACTTCAGCGGCGGAACTTGAGCGGCCGTCCCGAGATGGAGCTGCGCTCTTTGCTGTCTAGCCCTTTATTTTCCTGTCCTATTTTCTCCCACTTATTGTTATACTTTATCTTTTTTTTAATAAATTCCCCTACTTGACCGAGCCTTTGTGTCATCCCTCTCTTATGTTATGGCAGTGGCTGTAACATAACTGGGGGCTCGTCCGTCGTTTTTTTCCCTTCTCTCAGCTGTTTAGTGTGGGAGAAAGAATGTGTATGGCCGTGTTTTCGTCGTGATTGTTTGAATTATTTTTTTCGGTTGTGAGTAACTACGAGCGTCCCAGGTGAGTATTTACCCTATTTATTCTGTAGTCGTCGGGTAGGTCTGAACCTGCCACTTTGTTATTTTGCCTTTTTTATTTTTAGTGGTTATTCGGAGTGGAGGCACGCTTCAGTTCACCTGCGGCTGATCTTGTTAATGGGATCGGTGTGCAGGTGTTCATGATTTCAGCGTTTAAAGTGGCCTCGAGCCCGTAACGCCACTGAAGACTAGGGAATTAACTTAATGTTTAAATGGGGTAAATACGTGTGTGTTGTGGGATCGCTTTTGGTTATTCACTTTGTAAACTTAAATCGGTAAGTGAAGTTTGTTCTTATTCGTATCATTTGTGGTAATTCCGTGTAGCGGCCAAATTTAGTTTGTTTCGTTTAATTAGGCAGGTAAATTTAGGATTCGTGAAAATGATTTAGTGGTTTCATTCATGAATATTTTATGAATCATGTTGAAACCATTATTTCGTTATTTTTGGTGAGTACGTGTGTCGAAATGACTTCGGTAGTTGATATATTTCGGGAGTCTCCTTCTGATGAGCTGCTTTTATCGTGCACAAAAGAGCAGTTATTGCATATTGCAGAGTCTTATAAAATTGAAATCGCTCCTAGGTATAAGACTTTGAAGGAAACTTTGCGAAACGTCCTTAAAGGCTGTCTGGTGGAGTTAGGCGTTTTACAAATGCCATTAGAAAATGTTAGTGTTGTGGAGGAAGTGCCTGATCCTTCAGTAAGTGAACATGCTATTCGATTAAGAGAGCTGGCAATTAAAGAGAAAGAATTGGAGTTATCGAAACTCTTTGGTCATTTTTGAGCGAGATGCTAACGGTCTAATCAGATTCAATGAACTATGCTATGCTATGCTAAAAATGGTACCGCCAGACCTGGAGATCGGCTGAATGGATTCGAAAATGGTAAAACTCAACTGTTTAACTCTAGGGGAGTTGGAAAATGAGCCTATTTTCAAAAAAAGTGGAGTGTTCCTTTAATACAAACGCACTATTTACTTTATTTTCTCAAAATGATATAATTACAGTCATCACTCACTACCCATGGCCATAACTCAGTGCTTCATATAGATTAAACTGTATATTAAGCATAAATATAAATTTATAGGCCTATCTTTTACAGAAACCTTATTATGTCCTGACAAAATTAAAATGTACATTTTAAAAATCTTTTATTAGGTTTCATAGCTGTGTTCCTACTTATTGTCAATGTTCCTGTTTCCATATTTCACCTGCTTTGAGTTCAACAACATCATGCAGGCTCTGATGAGATGTATAGATCTTTTTAAAAAGTCACTGTGCTCCTGTTTTTGGTGTAATTACTCTGACATACCATAGTTGATAGATTTGTTTAAGATTTTTAGATAAATGTTCTCATAATTAGTACAGTAGGTCTTGTTTGTAGCTCGAAACATCAGAAAATCCAAGTAAAACTACATATGTGACCCGTGCTCGCAAAATGAGTCACAGGCTAATTTCGAGCTACAGGCAAAACAAGTGAAAAATATCAGTTTTGGTTGAAATTGAGGTTTTCACAAAAATTAGTTCATTAAGCCCTCGTCTAGCGATCCCAATGCTCCAAATAGCAATTAAACATCTAAAAGTATCTTTATTTGTACACACAGAATTACAGTACTTAAAAAAAAAAAAAACTGTCTTGGCGAGTATTCATGCAAACATTATCTCTTATGTCTTAAGTGAATGTTTGGTTAACTGTTGGGGAAAAACATCTGATGTGTAACAATATATTAGATACGTGTTGTACAGTAGGTCTTAATAAATAGGCTGTCTGTTTCATTAATGTTAATCAAACAATTGTAGAATTACGGGAAAAAAGTTGAATATATATATTTTTCCTATAGATATGGGTTTTGACTTGGTTTGTGCCAAATTTGTTGGTATTACCAGGAATTTTAAGGTATAGTTGCTAGGTGATTTTGTTTTGGTACCTTCAGAAAACTTTAACTCGATTTTTCTCAGAATTGACTTTGCTGACTCTATCGACTTCAAACAGGTGTAGCTCAGTCATTTTTGTCAGATTCCAACAAATCAACCTAACCTGCTTGTGAAGATTGTGAGTGAGGTCTTCATATTGAGGTCTGCCTGGATCCCTCAGTAGTGCGCTGTAGACGGGGTCTACTATAGTCATGCTGAACTCCACAATGTGCTCCTCCAGCGTCTGAGGGACAACATCTGGTGCCCCAGTTTCCTATCAGATCAGAGAATAGTCAATTTGTTTGTTTCTAACTTCATCAGTATGTTAAGTGCATATTCTAAAAAGCATGAGTTAGTGACCGTACGCTGTCAGATTCCATGATGAAAAGCTCAGCAGGACTCTTTGAACCTAAAGCATAAAAAGCCATCAATCAGTCGCGTTTTTATAAGATCAACCAGTATTTCTTTCTCATTCGGACGGTGAGGACTTACATTTCTCGCCTGGTGCAGGTGTGAGAGCCCTAAAAATAATTGAAAACATGTTGAGAAGGGATGAATCAATCCGAGAATGATAAATGCAATAAAATTCATTGTCCCCGATCAAGGGGTTGACTGCATATAAGCCCGGGTATGTTTGTGTGGCTCTAACACCCAAGCGTAATATGTCTGGGCACAGATCCCTCTTATTAAAGTGGATCAGGTCAGAGAGCAGTGTTTAGCTAGGCCACCAAATATGAACAAACTTTGTTTTTTAAAGGACAGGCTGAGATTTTCTCATTTCCCACTAGTCAGGTGACCTCATTCTAGATATTTGAAGGGTTTGGGCCCAAAAAGAAGACAAATTAATCGCCATACCATGAATACTGAAACCAAGAAGCCCTTGAATTCAAGATCATCTTTGGGGTTCTTACCTCTCCTGTTCATCTTGAGAATCCACTCTCTGTAAATGATATTTAGAAAAAGAAAGATAAAAATTTCAATTTAATGATATTGGCACATTTGGGCTGTATTGGCAAGACGATTGGACTGAATTGGCAATGGGACGCAAGCAGCTACTCACACTGGCTACCATGTCAAGATGCTCCTGTGTGCTACTAAAATTTCGGGCCAGATCCTCCATGCAAAGCGAGTCTCTCTGACAGGCGTACACCCACTGCTGGTACTCCATGGTGTCAGGAACTCTGTCAAGAAAGATCCGGAAGGCCTCCCACACAGCTTCTTGACAAACTGTTAAATATCATAGGAATTATTTAGAGAAGACCGCTAGAGAATTGTGTTGAGACAACTAACAGCAAAGACCTGATAAAAACATGCCATGCACTCACAATTAATTATATGCACCACTGATAGAGGTGTAACATACTTAATAGTATTTAGTATGCAGTCATTTTCTGCCATTATCTCATTTTGCCAACACAGTTATTATGGACATTTAATTAAGAATATCTCTTAACTGCATCTGACAGCTAAATATGCCTCACCTTTAGCTTGTTTGTACCAGTAATCTAATAATATCATGCTATCTGGTTCACTGTCAAAATGTTTTGTCAATCAACCAAAAATAATGCTTCATGTGGTTTTATCTTAATTAATTGGTTTTATTCTAGCCAAATATATGAACTAATATGACTAAATCAACATGAAAACATTAGGATACACCAGTGAAAGTCATTTTTAAAGGTCAGATCAAGTAGAAACTGATCTTTAAAAGGAACACTTTTCAAGTTTTTAACTTTGATTTTACTTCCCTTGCCTCATTTTACTGTATAAACACAGAGGGCCCTATTTTAACAATCTAAGCACGTGGTCTGAAGATCATGGCGCAGATGCACTTAGGGCGTGTCCGTATCCACTTTTGCTAGTTTAATGACGGAAAAAATGGTCGGCATGCCAGGCGCATGGTCCACAAGTGTTGTACCTAGTCTCTTAATGAGTCATGGGTGTGTTTTGGGTTTAACGTGCAATAAACCAATCAGTGTTATCTCCCATTCCCTTTAAAACCTATAGGCGCATATTACTAATGTGCCCTTTAAATAACAAAAACATACTGCGCCATTGACTTTAGACCAGGTTTTTGTTTGTCAATGGCGCAGTCGTTTTCAGTTGCCTCAAAATAGCAACACGCCAACAATGCACCTGAACACACCTCGTTTTCAGACCAGCACGCCCATGGGCGAACAGACGGGCACGAGTGCATTTGCTATTTAAACACCGTGGGCGCTGGACGTGAAAATGATAACTGTGTCGGGCTGAAACTAGCAAAAAACACTTGTCGCACCTGGCGCCGCATTGTACCGGGTGTATGATAGGGCCCAGAAAAAACTATAATAAAACACTAAAAGAAGAAGCAAGTCTAAAAAAAGTACACTACTTCTTGGCTCAGAGCCACTTCTTTTTTTGGCTTGGCTTGATCCTTCATCTCCCAGAAGGCTACAGATGATTGGGAAGTTAATTATGATTTATGAGGATCTGAGGTATTGTAGCCAAATTTGGCACTGATGCTCAAGGCTCCGTCCCCTATGGTGTTTAGGGTAGATGTTGTCCTACCTCTTAGTTTGTAGTAGGCTTTATGGCTGGTGATGACCTCCGCCATGCTCTCCCGAGGACAGACTTTCACCCCCGTACTAAACAGCGCTGATCTCTTTGCTCGATGCGCATCTAGAGAAAGTGAATCTCTGCCATCTGTCAACTGTTTGATTGGCTGTGGCGTCTCCAGGAAGTGCCTGTACTTCACATTTCTGATCCTGAGAATCAAGTCGTCAGCAGCGAGTTCTGCAAATGTCAACAACAGCGTGTGTTCATTGTTTCAGAAGAGCAGGATTGACTTTACCTGAGGATAGTAAGCCGATGGATCATATAATTACACTTCATGTAATTACGCTCGCTCAGAGACCATTTGAAACCCTTTAAGTCTATGATTAGTATGCTGAATGAACATTTAATTGGATTAAGCCTAAGTCAAGCAGTCGGTTATAACACCATCCATGCAGATGTTAAGTGCGTTCGCTAGATAAGAGTTTCAAAGGTCTGCTCTCTATTTGTATTAATCTAATTGCGTTTGATAGGAGTCACAGAATTTTTACAGAAAGACAAAGCTGAAAGAAAGTCTTCAAAATTATTTAAAGAGAAGGCTTGGTATAATGTTTGGTTTAAAAACAACCCAAGTTTGTTTGAAAGTGGACAAACCCAGCAATTAGGTTGTTTTAACCCAGCTGTTGGGTTAAATGTTTGCCCAACGTGCTGGGCATTTTTATTTAACTCAACTATTGTGTAAAATTACTATATGGCTGGCTTAAAATGAACCCAAAATAGGTTGGAAATTAAAAATCAGACACATAATTACTAGAGGTAACAATGATAATCAAAAGGTGAACATTTATTAATAAGCAATTTAATAAATGTTTATTGTTTATTATTCATTGGGTTAAAATAACCCAATCGCTGTGTTTGTCCATTTTCATCCCAACTTGGGTTGTGTTCATTGAAAGTTCTTACTTGCCAAAGACCCTCAGGATCCCATGCTGAGACCTAAGAGTATTTATACTGAAGGTGACCCACCTTCTGACCTGTTATCTAATCAGTTGTGTCCAGAGATAGCTGATAGAGTTAACCAGCCCTGCGGTCATTGGTCACGTGTTTTACTGGTATTTACAGAGCAGTGAAGTTTAGGATGGATGGTCCGGATATTAGAATGACAGCAAAGCTCGCTACATTAACTTCAGTTCATATCATTGTCACAGAGAACATATGCACTGCAAAATGACACTGATCCATTTAATTACCTACTTCAGTAATGAAGCATCGAACAATTATTCAGTTAATAGGTCTTGTTAAAATGCATCTGGATGTTTTTACATCAGATGACAACAGTTTTGGCTAGTTTAATAGCTTGTCTCTTCAGCGGTTATCTTTATAATTTCCTCTTAGATGCTACATTCACAGATCCATTAAAAAACAGACAAATTGTTTGTTCCCTCCAAGTAAGATCTGAGCCACTTCAACACCTCTTGAGAAGCTGAGAGATCATATTAGTTCATAGCCATCTATCTCTATTCAAACCAAAGAAATGTCGTACCATGAGGTTATGCAAAAAGTAGGATACAGGGCCTCCATTGAAATGGGCTAAATGTTTTCAAAATGGAGTATTGTGTGACCAGCTGGTAAACTTCAGAGAGCTTCTTAAAACATTAAGCCCTGCTCAGTAAGGGGGTCCCTTAGACTTCACTGGACCTCTGTTTGCCACTCGCAGATTAGCACAAGCTAAGTAGACAAGTAATAGCGTTAGCGATATAAGTACAGTGGAGGCTAAAAACATACCTCTGTTTTTAACATTGTGCCGATAACTTTCAAAGCCAAATGAGTAATCTTGCTTTACAGAAGTCCTCTTGTACCACACTAAGACAGGATTTCCTAGTACATGATTGTGTACATGAGCAGATTTCTCTGCATAGCATAGGTATATGATATCTGTATATTGTGTTTTGGATGTTAATGACCTTTGTTGACCAGGCTTATCTGCTGGTGAATTGCATAACCACTACAGCTAAACCAGCACTTAACCAGCATAAAATAGCCTGGGCTAAACAAATTTGGATACTGACAAAAGAAAATTGCATTCAGTAACTGTAGCAATCTCAGCTCGGGCTCTTTGGAAAATCGTGCCTGTGGCGACATTTCTGCAAAATGATATTGTGTTGCTTCTTGCACGTTTTGCAACACTTTCAAAATGTAATGTTCAGTGAGTGGAATGTGTGTTCAGTGTGTGAATTGTGCTTTTTATCCAAAACAGATGAACATGAATCTGGTAACATTTATGATGTTGGTTGTTGTATGTATCACTGCAGTTTGGAAATGAAGTAATAGTTGAGCACTCTATTGAGTTTGAAAATAACGTACTACCTAAACTAAACTTTATTGTAAACCTAACTGATAGTGTTAACAAAAGCAAACGTGAGATAAAATTTGGTGCTGTCAAGTCAATTAATCACGATTAATCGCATCTAACATAAAAGTTTGTTTACATAATACATGTGTGTATATATTATATTTATATATTTATTATATTATATATATATATATGTGTGTGTGTGTGTGTGTGTATACATATACAAACACATGTATATAGTGCAATATAGTGTTGTCAAAAATATCGTTTTTTCGATACATATTGATACTGAAATATTTGAAATGCTTCCAGTACTCAGAATAGATACACGATACCAGCTGCTCTTTGTCGCTCTCTCATCTCTCAATAGTGAGTTGACACACAAACCTGCCTCCCCTCATTTACTCGTTTCATTTGCTCCGGATGAATATTGTTGGTGTTATAGTGCTTGAATTTCGGTGTGGGATTGCGTGTATTGCACATAATTTTACTCATTCCCGCAGATTTTGTCCTCACACCCAAAGTGCGCACAGATAAAGCCACCTCTCAGTACTAAATTGAGTTCTTTTTTGCTATTTATTGCATTTAAACAGTCAAATACACACAAAATAATGTCAAAATGTCAGTCTTGGTGAGTATTTATGTAAATACAGTCAGTTATGTTTTATGTGAACGTAAACAGTTCAGAAAGTAAACGCGTGTGTAACAGTATAATGGATCTGTGCGTCAGGTCTTAAAGTGACAGCAGCCTAATATACGTGTTGCCAAATTATGAGATAATGTTAAAAATATCTATATAGCAGTTTTTCCCCATGGTATCTGTCAAAAATGTGGCTAGTAACTTTTTGGAAATCCACTAGCTACAGTGGCTGGTGAGCAAAAAAGTTAATGTCAAGCCCTGTATATATGTATAAACATACTGAAATATCTGAAACTGACATATATACAATATATATAAATGTATTAATATATGTACACACACACACATATACACTATATTGCTAAAAGTTTTGGGACGCCTGCCTTTACGTGCACATGAACTTTAATGACATCCCATTCTTAATCCGTAGGGTTTAATATGGAGTTGGCCCACCCTTTGCAGCTATAACAGCCTCAACTCTTCTGGGAAGGCTTTCCACGAGGTTTAGGAGTGTGTTTATGGGAATTTTTGACCATTCTTCTAGAAGCGCATTTGTGAGGTCAGGCACTGATGTTGGTGAGAAGGTCTGGCTCGCAGTCTCCGCTCTAATTCATCCCAAAGGTGTTCTATCGGGTTGAGGTCAGAACTCCAGTCAAGTTCCTCCACACCAAACTCGCTCATCCATGTCTTTATGGACCTTGCTTTGTGCACTGGTGCACAGTCATGTTGGAACAGGAAGGGACCATCCCCAAACTGTTCCCACAAAGTTGGAAGCATGAAATTGTCCAAAATGTCTTGGTATGCTGAAGCATTAAGAGTTCCTTTCACTGGAACTAAGGGGCCAATCCCAGCCCCTGAAAAACAACCCCACACCATAATCCCCCCTCTACCAAACTTTACACTTGGCACAATGCAGTCAGGCAAGTACCATTCTCTTGGCAACCGCCAAACCCAGACTCATCCATCAGATTGCCAGACAGAGAAGCGTGATTCGTCACTCCAGAGAACACGTCTCCACTGCTCTAGAGTCCAGTGGCGGCGTGCTTTACACCACTGCATCCGATGCTTTGCATTGCACTTGGTGATGTAAGGCTTGGATGCAGCTGCTCGGCCAAGGAAAACCCATTCCATGAAGCTCTCTACGCACTGTTCTTGAGCTAATCCGAAGGCAACACGAAGTTTGGAGGTCTGTAGCTATTGACTCTGCAGAAAGTTGGCGACTTCTGTGCACTGTGCGCCTCAGCATGCGCTGACCCCGCTCTGTGATTTTACGTGGCCTACCACTTCGTGGCTGAGTTGCTGTTGTTCCCAATTGCTTCCACTTTGTTATGATACCACTAACAGTTGACCGTGGAATATTTAATAGCGAGGAAATTTCACGAATGGACTTATTGCACAGGTGGCAACCTATCACGGTACCACGCTTGAATTCACTGAGCTCCTGAGAGCGACCCATTCTTTCACAAATGTTTGTAGAAGCAGTCTGCATGCCTAGGTGCTTGATTTTATACACCTGTGGCCATGGAAGTGATTGGAACACCTGAATTCAATGATTTGGAGGGGTGTCCCAATACTTTTGGCAATATAGTGTATGTAAACAAACTTTTTTGTTAGAAGCGATTAATGGATTTAATCGCATGCCATTTTAATTTGGTTCTATTAGTCTTTGAGCTTGTTTCATGACTAACGTTTCACGGGACTCATACCCGAGTATCGTGCAAAGCTTTACTAGGCGAGCTACCGAGCAAATTTACTATGTCAGAAAAGCCATACATATAGAGCTGGTAAGAGTGTTTTGAGGTTATAACACAGTATTATGCAAGGAACTGTGCCTCTAATAAGTCTTTATTAATGGATAATCTACCACAGTAGTCATAATTTGTTGAAAAAAGGAATAAAAGTTGGTGTTTTACTGCCATTTGTGCTCATTTCCTTGGTGTCAGATCAGATTGGACATTCAGTCTAATTATTTTGGTCTGACACAAAAGACACCCTGTTCTAGTGCCACATGTGGCCCTATTTAGAAATGTTTGCAGTGGAAGACAGTGAGCTGATCACTCTGAGATACGAGAGTCTCAACAATGTGTTTCAGGGTCAGAGAACATCTGAGCACATCTGTTAATTAGCAAATGACCAGATGTAGGGCCAGTGGTGCAATTTCTCAAAGATAAACCAGGGTGACTGATTTGATCATGTGTCCCGCTGCTGTCTATGAGCCTGCCGAGCACATGTGCAGACATGAGGGGCGGCGATGCTAATTGAGCTGTACTTCTGAAGCGATGAGCGAGGCCCCACAGCAAAGCTACAAGCCAGAAAAGATTAGCGTTCCACACGGCCACAAACAGAATGCCTTTTGTTTCCCTCTCCTAATGAATGGAGCTTCTGAACACTGTAGCCAGACTGGAGGCATTCAGAGCTCGCATGAAATGTTAGCGAAATGCACTTTTCGAGCATATTGTACCAAAAAAGTAAGTGCTAATGGTGTGCGTGCCACAAAAATGTTATCAAATGATTTTTCATGAGGCTTTGTTTTGCATAAGAAAAATCTTTTATGTCCTCACAAATTGGCTCCTAAAATATTTAAAAGCTCATTCGATCACTGAGGGCGGTCGGATGCTATTGTGTGAGGAATCGCATAGGCTGTAGTAGCTCTGAGGCGTTGTACGTTACCAAACGTCCTGTTATTGCTGAATTCTAAGACTTTGTTTAAATAAAACAAGCAAAGAGCATTCCAACAGCGTTCAAACACCGGCTTACCTTTGATTCTGGTGGCTTGGAGGGTAAACAAGAACAGAATGAGGAATAATCCTGTTTTCAATGGCATGTTGCAGTAGATTATGTCCTTTTGGATGTAATGTTGCTCATTTGGGAAGAAAAGACAGTCCGTATTGACTTATCTGACATCCGAGGGCGAAACAGTTAATTTCCATTGACTATGTGTCCAGGCTTCCATGGACGGGGCTGTGTGTGGGCACTACTGTAGGTTGGGTGGTATTCCTGATAGATGGTGCAGGCTCTTGGGTACAATTTGGTCTCAAGTGTGCGAGTGGGTGGAAGATGCTCTTCAGGGTGTGAGGGGAGTGATGAGGTTAAAAGCGCTGCCTCTTTTTCTGGACTAATCTGTTTACCTCTCACTGACTCCTAATCCCTGTGGGCCCACGTGGTGGACTATCTTCATCTTGTTAGTAGCCTTCTGGACCAGCATCTGCTAGCCTCCGTGCTTCGGTCACAAGCCACTCAACTAGCGTACTTGCTCTCTTTCCAGTCCGCCCGACGCCCGTCTCTCTCAGTCTGGCCCACTCGAGACAAGTTTCTCAGCTCTCTGCCAGCTTTTGTGGCTGCCAAGCCGAAGCGCTGTATTCTACTCCCCCTGTTCGAGACAGCAGGCTCTGCCCTTCTCTGATCATGGGGCCAGATCTGTGTACTGAGCGTGTGTTGTCGTACCCTTGTGGTGCATGTTAGTCCCCAGGCCTACTGCTTGAGCTGGGAAGAGGATTACACACCCCCTGCTTATTAAATTTCACAGCCATAAATAAGTCTCCGCAGCTCAAAATCCATTCAAGACCTTCCACGGCGCTGGACCGTGCAAGTTGAACTTCCAACTTTCAAGAGATAATGAGAACAGGCTGGTGGCCGTTTGTAACCAGCAGAAACCCCTCTGGAAATGAGAATTTTAATTATTTTTTACCTAGTTAGGGCTCTGAATAAAGCTGCTCATTTCACTTGTGGCCTGGGGGAAAAAAAAACCTCTCAACTGCACTGCATCTTGAAGTGTGGCTTTACATTTATATAAGAACGTACTATTCTAGAAAGAAATATTGATTATCATTATTGTCTTAAATGTCTCGGACTAATAATAATAATAATAATTTGAATAATAATAATATGTATACATTAGGGGTGTAACGGTACATGTATTTGTCCCGAACCGTCATGGTTCGCTGCATACAGTCAGACGACAAAAATAGTCAGTCACAGGCGACCTACACTGCAATACAGAAGGGGGCGCGCGGTAATGCAACACTGTTTGCTAACCGCCACAACAGGGAAAATAGAGCAGAAGAAGAAGAGACGATCTATGCACCAACCCAAAACAAGAATGGTGACTTGCAATTGGCGAGTTCAAATGGCATGCAAGAGCTTGCTAGTTGCCTCTAAGCTAAGTTTCGATTCATTTTTGTTACGCGCTCCACAAACTTCACTGAAAGGAAACCGGGATGGCAGAAAGCATCCTGGCATCCATGGCATCCTGATTGTTTTCTTTATTTTACGAAAGCACAATGTTTTGTTTTTATTATGAGTGTACCGTTTCGAATGATGTCTTACTCTTATCTGTATGACCATTAATGACGGAGTATTTTAAGTTGTTTCCGCTACTACTGTCCAGTGATGAAATATGTGTGTCCTGGAAATGGGAAGCCCCAGGTGCCGCTTCACTCACTTTTTCTCCTCCTCACTCATCTTTCCGTGATTTATTGAAAAAGCGTTATATTGAACTTTGTGCATCCACCATTGTCACCGCATGTTAATGAACTCTCACTCGCAAAGAAAAAGTTTTATTTTTCATTATTCTATTTATTTTGTACTTTTATAACACAAGAGATGCTTTTCAGTTTTGTAGCTGATTGTGACAAACCTTTTTTTTTTTTTTATCAGCCCTACAAAAAAAATATGACCTGTGCAAGAGTGCATTCTGTTTACTGCTTAGTGCTTAACACACTAAAGGAGGCTGTAATGTATAGGGGACTAAATGCCGCTAGGTGGAACAAACTGTGATTTGCACTCTGTTCAAAATAAATGAAAACGAACCTAGCATTGGGGATTTGTTGCTGAGGTACGTACAGAACCTTGACTTCTGTACCTTTACACCCCAGTTTAAATTAAAAAAAAGTTTTTAATCTGTTGTAGCCTATTTGTAAAGTTTAGGTTCCAAAAAAGGCCTTGTATAAAAATTTACCATGGTAAACAGGTTTTTGCCAATTTAGCTACACCGGTTATTGTTATTATTGTAAAATCATAGTAAATTCTTTTCCATCTTAAATGTTTATTTTCTATATAGAAATTATTTCTCTGTCACTTATTGGAATTTATTGATTTGCTTGTTTAGCAGAAATAATGTTTGTTTTATGGGGTTTTATGTTCAGTTATGTGCAATAATATATTTAAAAATATATATAAATAAGTTAATATTAGATCTTGAAACCATGTATGCTTCCAGAATCTGGCTGGCATTTTTGGCAACTATCTTTGGCAAGATAGTGTTCGCTGACACTAAGTTACCATAGTTTCATTTTAGTAACATTAACTATAGCTATGGCATTGTAGTTAAAACTGGTTACCATGGTACATTTTTGTGATCCTTAATGTTAATTTTTTCCTTTTTTTTTTAGACTATAATTTATTTGCCTTTTTTTTTTCCTTCAAAATGTTGTAGTAATGGTTGCAGTTCTACATTAGAGGTCATTCATATATACAGTGTGGTCCAAAATACTGAAACCTCTAATGATTTTATTTTCCATTTTTCTGATTTTCATTTTAATAATATATATTCAGCATAATAATATGCATTGATTAATTAACATGGATTTCAGAATGTCTTTGTTAAATCTCTCTTTCGCTGTAATGACAGCATTAACTCCAGCATATGAACTCCACAATTTAAAGGCACAATATGTAACTTTTTGCCGCTAGAGGTCGCTTATTCAAAACAAAAGCGTAGCTTGACAATCGCCTGGGAATCATGGGAGCTGTTGTCTTCACGTCTACAGCCAGTGGAAAAGAATTTGACGGAACTCTGGCAGAAATCATATTCATGGATGAGCTAATATATTAAAGATGTATTAACATTACTGTAGTGTGAAGCAGGGTGTGGCTGAAAGCCGTTGGAGCGGAACGAGGCCGCAGGAGCGATTGCTAATGAGAGACGAGCGCGACACACGACTCAAGAGCAGTGGAGCTTTTATTATGCCGCAGACGACCGCTTCCGCTTCTTCCGGTCACGAGTATGTGGGGTAACATTAGATACATTTGTGTGTTGAAAGTTGTTATAATGCTACTCTGTGCGTTCGCTCGGCGGCTGCTATGAGACACTTGTTTCACACTGCAGTAAGCTAGATCGATATTAGGCATGGTAAAACATGGTACTCGCGGTAAATCAAGAAAACGAGATTTAAACAATAAGACTTACTGTGTTGAGCTATATAACATGATTAGTTTTCTGTCGATGAATGTATCCAAACAGTTGCTCACCTGTCTAATAAAACACATAATATATTAAAGCATCTTTGGTGTTTCCATGGTTTCTACAAAATAAAACCAGAAATCGAGGGTAACGCGGGTATGATGTCATTGATAGGCGACGCACAGACACGGTCCGTGTCCTGGTTAAAATTGATTATTTCTCTGGATTTAAACATTCTTGGAAACATTTGGGATAATGTAAGTACACAAGTCAACAAAATATATAAGATTGTTCTAGTGGTTTTTGGATATTGTAATCCAAAAATCTTATATATTGTGCCTGTAAAACCTGATGATCATGTTCTCCAAAATTATTTGAAAATTAACATATTGGGCTTCAATGGAAGTAAGAACAATCAAGCTATGTCACAAACTACTACCTATGAATAGTGCAGAATCTTAAATATTTCTTTAGCATTTATGTCATGATGTTTCTTTGTTTTAAAATGTTCAAAATCCTCAAAGTTCACACTTATTTCCTAGTTTAAATTAGCTTTTAAAGTTAATTTAATTTTCAAATTAGATCCTAGCTTTTCAGAATGGTCTGTGCCTTACTAGATATCTGGACCCCACTGAACGATCAGGACACTCCAACCAGCTGCTCTCATTTTCGGCTCTTAAATCAGAACCAGAGAAAAATCCTATTCTGACTAAGAACCTCAGCTCAATGGCAGATCCCTGCAATGCGGCTTTCAAATTCACCTGTCTAATAGTAGAGCTAATTCATCTGTCTTGATGGCAGGAAAAGTCCAGGGATATACCAGCGATACTCTGAAAGTCAGGAAAATCAGTCGACCGACCTTTCTACGCTTAATTGTCTTCGGGAGCCTGATTCTATTAAGAGTGGTAAAAATGAGCTCAAATGCAAAGCAGGCTGACCTTCTCACCTATGCTAATGAGTTCCATCACTGACCAATCAAAATGGTGAACTTCAATTAACCCGGAGTGAGTGACTGTCCGGCAGCTGTCTGGAGTCAGCACATCTCTCCTGCGACAGAACGCTCTCCTCCGCGTGTCCTCTGACAGAGCTTTATATTGATGGATGACTGACTGAATTGTCACTGTCATAATCCCAGGATACAGCTCTCATTATTTCGCCACATGCTGCGTGACATACATATGATCCGTTCATCTTTGCATGTGAGATCTTCGAAAGTTGTTCTACCCAAGTCCCTTAGATGAGATGATTTTCGTATAGATACATACCCTTCTACTTTAGGCTTGGCTAGTTATAGCCCAGGAAAAAAATTATACATTTGATGTTGATCTTTTGTGACAACATGCTGCAAAAAGTATTATTTTTTTCTTTTCTTGCAAATTTTAAAGGCTGTTTTGTTCTAAGACAGTTTTGAACTAGAAATGTGATATCAACATACAAAACCATATCTGAAAAGTAGAACCATTTGTATAGTTGGACACAAATTGGACTTAAAACCTTGCCTCAGTATTTGACATTTTATTTTATTTTATTTTATTTTATTTTATTTTACCTCGCTCCAGTCTCCCTTATATATTTAACATAACTTTTTGTTTTTTAAATTTTTATTTATTTATTAATTTTGGTAACTGCATGTTGAAGATATTCATCTGCTGCTTAGGATTTAAGGCAATGTGTGCATTACTATGATAATTTTGATCTCCAGCTGTGGTTTAATCTAAAAAGAAAGCAGTATACCAATTGAGAAAAGCTCCTCCAGGCTCATTTTAGGAAAATGATTATATTATAATTGTGTTATATTGTGTGATGGACAGCTTCTCTGACAGATGTGGCCAATTCTTTAAGCAGCACCGGGCCGATTCTGTCATACATTGAGCTTTTGCAGCTCCAGGCTTCTCCTATGGGTGATCTTGGGTATTGCTTTGACTGGAGATTGAGCTCATGTCATGACTGAGTTATCAAACTCAACCTACTTATTTTGCAATGTGCATTCAGCCAGTTTTTTCAGATACTGTGATTGATTGAGCCCTTCTTGACGGCAAAAGTGGGCAAGACGAAGAAAATCAATCATGTTATTGAGCTCAATATTTCATACATGCAATGAACAGACCACACAGAACACAAGATTGTGAGATTTGTATAGATCTGGTTTCATAAGTCGGGCCTGCTTTGAAACCACCAGGGGGCAAACTTTAATTAATTTAAACCTTGTGTGTGTGTGTGTGTGTGTGTATGCGTCTCAGTCTGTGTATAAAACAGAAAAAAACAAACCCTTTGTTATACATTCTTGCTTGTTGTGCATCTCCATCATGGATCTAGGTTGATTCATGGTACAAAAAAATGCTGGGTTAAAAACAACCCAAGTTGGGTTGAAAATGGACAAATTGATTAATAAGTTGAATGAATAATAATTAAACAATAAACATGTATTAAATTGCTTATTAATAAATGTTCACCTTTTGATTATTATTGTTGCCTCTAGTAATTATGTGTCTCCAACCTATTTTGGGTTCATTTTAAGCCAGCCATATAATAATTTTAAACAATAGTTGAGTTAAATAAAACCGCCCAGCACGTTGGGCAAACATTTAACCCAATCGCTGGGATAAAACAACCCAATCACTGGGTTTGTCCATTTTCAACCCAACTTGGGTTGTTTTTAACCCAGCATTTTTTAGAGTGTAGGAATTAGGGCTGCACGATTTATCGCACGGTACGAAAAATAACATTGAACTTAAATGCGATTATCGCTTAAACGCGATTCTTAATGCGATTATGAAATCGCAAAGGCTGCGATAATTTTTTTTTTTTATGCGCAGCTTGTCAATGAAGTATGGCTCCAAATGCTAATCCATCTGAAAGCACTGCGAGTTTCAGTCGCTTATAATGTACATTTGAAAAAGCAACACACGTCAAAAATCTTTTAAGAAATGAGAAGCATTTATTAACAACATTTAATAATAAAAAATGTTTTTACTCCAAACTCACTTCATAACGACAGTTGAGCATCCTTCTGTGAGAAGATGTGTCTTCTTACACAGAATAAGGCAGTCGTGTGTTTATTAGTCATGTTTAATCAATCAGAGCCTTTCAATCTTCTGTTTATTCAGCTACAGCGACATGACGCGTGTTATCTTCTTCTGCGGCAGGGCATATTTGGAGTTTCTGCGCAAGAGCGCCCTCTGGCTTTCAGATGGAGAAGCATTTACTACTGATCACAGAGCCGTACAGCTCTGACAAGCTGCACATAAAATAATCGCAGCCTTTGCCAAATCGCGTGCGGTTTAATCACGATAAATCATGCAGCCCTAGGAATACTTTTTCCTGTTTTTCAGTTTATGTAAACACATCACTTCATGTACAAGAAATATATAAGCAGCTGTATATAAGCATCTAGTGAATACAGGGCATTTGTTAAATACTATGTTCAATCCTGTTGTAATATTTGAGGAAAGAAGTCATTGAAGCGCACTTTCACTAAAGCCATTAGTGAACAGAAACTCTGATTGCTTAGATAAATGGCCGGCTGTCTAGAGTACATGCAAGGTGAATTGTAAACAGTGTAAATTGCCCTGAATATGGCCATCTGTTCTGAAAATGAGAAGCATAATAGATGCTGTTACAGTGACCATAGGCTAACATCGTCATGACTCAAAACGGAGGCACTGAAATCACAGAAATCCCCTGTTTTCAAACAAGCCATCACGCATCCTTGCGAAATGCTTTTTCCTGCAGTATATTTATGACTGTGCCCAGTGAAGCCACTCTAAATCTATATGTGCTATGAAGAGCCGAGATGTGCTGCCCCCAGGAAACTTCAGCAGACCGGAGTAATGACTCTGTGCTGTGGAGAGAAGAATTTCAAATTTGACTCTCGCTCCTAGCAGACCGAATTCAGCATCCTTGAAGATTTGATGTCATGTTGAAATGAAAGCATTTTCAGAACTAATGCAAGTCATTGACCAAATAACATTTCCACATGCTGGTGTGACATAATGACAGCGGAGCGTTTACCGAGGCCAATCATATTTAATTTATTTTAATGCCATCGTTCCGGTTGCTTAGCCATTGCGGTTTTCTTTATTATAAACAGAAAGTTAGACTGAACTGACATCATTTTTCAAAAAGTAAATGGGAAATTAAAAGTCTAAGTATCTAGCCAAAACATACTTGAGCAAAAGTAAAAACAGTTTTTTCATTTCGTTGGTATTTAAACGTTAAAAAAAGGTCTTTTTTTTCTTAGTGTTTGAAACTGACTTATGAGACAGTAGAGATTTTCACATTAAAGTAACTTTGATGCACTAAAAGGAACTTGTTCAATCACAGTTTTCCCATTGTGCTATAGCTCAAGGGCACACCTGTCTACCTGAATCTGGTGAACATTAAATGTAGCAGAATCTGCTTCATAGTGTAGTTTGACTGTTTAATATAGGAGTCTATGCAGTAGATTAATCATTTACTGTGTTTACAGTTGTGTTAGGTTATAAGTTACAGTTGAATTTCTTATTATCAATGTTGAAAACAGTTGTGCTGCTTAATATTTTTGTGGAAAAGGACTCTTTGATGTGTAAAAGAACAGCATTTACTTGAAATAGAAATCTTTTGGGTAACTGAAATCACAGAAATCCCCAAATTGCACGGTACTACATGTACTTACTATAGTAATAACAGTAAATAATGCATAATTACAAGTAACCCTAAACCAAACCCTAACTGTAACTCTATAGTAAGTACATGAAGTTAATTAATATTACTCAGTACTTATTTGAGTAAGTACAATGTAACTGTATCACCTTAAAATAAAGTTTAACCATCTTTTGTAACATTATAAATGTCTTTACTGTCAATTTTGATGAATTTAATGGGTTACACTTTATTTTAAGGTGACGTACATTGTACTTACTCAAAAACTCAAATAACAAGTACTGAGTAATATTAATTAACTACATGTACTTAATATAGAGTTACGGTTAGAGTTAGGGTTTGGTTTAGGGTTAGTTACCTGTAATTATGCATGATGTACTGTTATTACATAGTAAGTACATGTAGTAATGTGTAACTATGTCACCTTAAAATAAAGTGTTGCCATTTAATGCATCCTTGCTGACTAAAAGTATTAATTTCTTTTTAAAAAATGACTGACCCCAGTCTTTGAACTGAAGTGTGTAATAATTTTAAAATGAGGATAACATCATGATGCCCACACTCTAAAAAATGCTGGGTTAAAAATAACCCAAGTTGGGTTAAATTTGGACAAACCCAGCGATTAGGTTGTTTTAACCCAGCGATTTAACCCAGCAATTGGGTTGTTTTGGCCCAGTGGTTGGGTTAAATGTTTGCCCAAGTATGTTGGAAATTAAAAATGGACAAACCCAGGACAAACCCAGCATTTGGGTTGTTTTAACCCACGCGATTGGGTTGTTTTGACCCAGCGGTTGGGTTGTTTTAACCCAGCGATTTAACCCAGGAATTGGGTTGTTTTAACCCAGCGATTGGGTTGTTTTAACCCAGTGGTTGGTTTGTTTTAATCCAGCGTTTGGGTTGTTTTAACCCAGCGATTAGGTTGTTTTAACCCAGCGATTTAACCCAGCAATTGGGTTGTTTTGGCCCAGTGGTTGGGTTAAATGTTTGCCCAAGTATGTTGGAAATTAAAAATGGACAAACCCAGGACAAACCCAGCATTTGGGTTGTTTTAACCCAGTGATTGGGTTGTTTTGACCCAGCAGTTGGGTTGTTTTGACCCAGCGGTTGGGTTGTTTTAACCCAGCGATTTAACCCAGGAATTGGGTTGTTTTAACCCAGCGATTGGGTTGTTTTAACCCAGTGGTTGGTTTGTTTTAATCCAGCGTTTGGGTTGTTTTAACCCAGCGATTAGGTTGTTTTAACCCAGCGATTTAACCCAGCAATTGGGTTGTTTTGGCCCAGTGGTTGGGTTAAATGTTTGCCCAAGTATGTTGGAAATTAAAAATGGACAAACCCAGGACAAACCCAGCATTTGGGTTGTTTTAACCCAGTGATTGGGTTGTTTTGACCCAGCAGTTGGGTTGTTTTGACCCAGCGGTTGGGTTGTTTTAACCCAGCGATTTAACCCAGGAATTGGGTTGTTTTAACCCAGCGATTGGGTTGTTTTAACCCAGTGGTTGGTTTGTTTTAATCCAGCGTTTGGGTTGTTTTAACCCAGCGATTAGGTTGTTTTAACCCAGCGATTTAACCCAGCAATTGGGTTGTTTTGGCCCAGTGGTTGGGTTAAATGTTTGCCCAAGTATGTTGGAAATTAAAAATGGACAAACCCAGGACAAACCCAGCATTTGGGTTGTTTTAACCCAGTGATTGGGTTGTTTTGACCCAGCAGTTGGGTTGTTTTAACCCAGCGATTTAACCCAGGAATTGGGTTGTTTTAACCCAGCGATTGGGTTGTTTTAACCCAGCGGTTGGTTTGTTTTAACCCAGCGGTTGGGTTAAATGTTTGCCCAACTTGCTGGGTAGTTTTATTTAACCCAACTATTGTTTAAAAATTACTGTATCGCTTGCTTAAAATGAATCCAAAGTATGTTGGAAATGAACATTTATTAATACGTTTAATAAATGAACATTTATTAATAAGTTTGTTGAATAATAATTAAACAATAAACATTTATTAAATTGCTTATTAATAAATGTTCACATTTTGATTATTATTGTAGCCTCTAGTAATTATGTGTCTGATTTTTAATTTGAAACCTATTTAGGGTTCATTTTAAGCCAGCCATATAGTCATTTTTAAACAATCATTGAGTTAAAAACCTGCCCAGCACGTTGGGTCAAACATTTTTTAGAGTGATATACTGTATATGCATAATATCCCCCCCCCCAAACACACATTTATACACATTGGTATAAATTCCCTCAAACACTTGTTTATTTGTCCAGGAAGCACTTCTTATATATCTGATAGTGTTCCAAATTGCTTGTCTGCTATCTGTTAATCACAGTGGTCTTGTATGCAATGCTAAAGCACTTTTGCAAGGCGCTCTACATAAGAGCGTCTGCTAAATGCCATAATGTAAAGTATAGAAATGAAGTGCAATTATTCAAGTACTTTACACCCCTGCATACGAGTCAGTCCTCTCAGAATAGCAGTGCTGGTTATGTTGCAGCATTGTCAGCACTGAAACTACTACGTTTAATGGATGAACATATTTCCCATGATACTGCATGCTTACTAGGGTAGATCTGAAAACAGCTTACCATAAAGGAGCATGTTTCAAATCTGAGAGAAATTATATGTGGTTTTATCCATGAATGCCACAGTCATTTGTCCTGATAAGAGAAAACACAGTATCCCCATGGACATGATTCGAAAAAAGCTCTTACAATTACTGAAATGCATTAGGGGACATTTTTCCTGCCATACAATGCAAGTATAGACATTTTTATTTCATAGATTTATGTAACAAATGATCCTGCTGGAACAAAACAATCCATTTTTTTAATAAATTATAGCTAAAAAGATGGTTGTATCACAAAATAGACCCCATCTACTTTGATGACACTCAACATGTGCCATTAAATGTCATCCCATTTGTCATATCTAGATGACAATTTTGTTTGATGACATTCTTTGCAAAATTCTTCCATTTTTCAGTCAACCACTGGAAAACATCTAGGGCCAGATTTACTAACAGCTTGCACTAGCGCAAACCCTCTTTTGGCGTTAAAAAATTAGCAAAATTAGCACTGAAAAAGCATGGACACAGTTATTTTTGCAGTTGCATATGCATTTGTAGGAGTTTCCCTTTCAGATGCAAAATTTATGGGAGGAGAGTATTTAAATGAATCATGCAAGGTGATTTACTAAGGTTTGCACTAGTCAATTTACTGGTATTTGCGGCATTATTTACCGCCCAAAAAAAGCATGTGTTAAACCAGACGCTAATTTACGCTGCTCTTGGTAGATTGCATTGGTCATAATGGAAATGATCCATTATGACCGGCTGCGTCTGTGTTTTTTAATTTGCACGTCATCGGTAGATCATGTGCAGAACGTTCCACTCCCATCTGCGCTTTTTTGAAATTGCACTCTCACAGTAATTTGCCCTGTTTAGTAAATCTGTCCCCTAATCTAAATATCATCTATGACGTTTATGGCCCTGACTACTACCATATCACATTTTGATCCACTCAGTTATGCTATCCACGTTTAAAGTCAAGTCTCTTTGCTATGCAGTGACGCACAGGCACAATCAGAATCGCTGACACCGCCAAACCGCTGATGTGAAAGGATTATCGTGTGATTATAAGGATGACCTCTACCTTTTATATGTAAATGTTTGTAAATGAAGAGCAGATATTAATTTATCCATCATGTTGACTTTCTGTGTGAGCATTTCCCCCAGCAGATTTTATCTCCTTTGTGATTTTACCTTATTGTGTCCTTCAATTGTTAATAAGAGGCATTACATAAGAAAGCGCTAATTCGCTAACAGGACTGAAACAACTTTAAAATCTCTCAGAACAGTGAGACAGCAGGCCAGACTCCTGCAGATTATATAACACATTATTTGCAAAGTCTCTGCTCCTTTGAGACAAGATTGTGCCATTTCAAATGTCAAAATATCCTTGAGAAAGATAAGACGGATGCTATACTGAATGCTTAAAAGTGGAATTGTCATTAAAGGCACTGGAATAACGTGGCATTCACGACGTGTCGCTTCAAAGATGCCGACATTACGGCGCGGACTTCCTCCCTAAAGCCTATGAATGTCAGACGTCAAGATGAAGACCTCTGTCAGAGAGGTATGTTTCCTCTGAATATGAGTGAGTGTTTGGATCAGAATTAATGACTTTTTGTCTTGACATTTACTGAACTGATGATTGCTGTCTGTTTCAGACCATGTAGAAATATAATGGATTAATGGCCTGTGGTAAACTCATTATCTGCACAGCATTCGTAAGACAAATGCCTAAATGTTTCCTGACATAAAGTCTTGTTTTTGAACATAGTGAATATATATTCATGCTTAATTAGTAATCCTGAGGTGAATAATGCAGAGGCGCAGCAAAGATATAAAGCCATAAAATAGTATTACACTGATAATAAGCCACTCTAACAAGTAAACAGGTATCTGTCAATCTCAAGGAATGGCATTTAAAGAAAAGGGGGAAAAAAGTGCAGACTTTTAGTCATTAATATTACTTCAGTGAGCAGAAAATGAACTGTAAAGCCCAGTATTTTGCAAAGGAAAAGCTCAGACATTGAATGCAGTGTGCTGGTGCAGTTTTCTTTTCACAGGGTTAAAGGCACAACTAGACCTGAGCATGCAGGAAAGAGGGAGAGAACTTGCGTGAGTGACAGTTCAGATGTTTGAATGGTACAACCTGGGGTTGTGAATCTGGATGTCTCACTTAAAGGGATAGTTCTCCCAAAAATGAAAATTCTGTCATTAATTACTCACCCTCATCTTTGTTCATTTTTTGAGCGGTTTAGTTCAAATTTCTGAAAAGACTCGATCGCTTTATATTATGAACAGATTTAATTTAGGCTTTTATTCACATATAAACATTGATCAGCGAACATAAATAAAAGCTCAACTTAAACTGCTTGACACGTGAGAACAAACCTCTTCCGGAAGCTCAAATGTGCTGCGTAACACGAGAATCAACCTCATTGGTTCTCGCATGTCAAGCAAACATGCTTGAGTTTCCGTTTACCACAATTGATGTGTGAGTTGATGAATGTTTATATGTGAATAAAAGCCTAAATTAAATCTGTTCATTATATAAAGCGATTGAGTCTCTTCAGAAAATTTGTACTAAACCGCTCAATTCATATGGATTAGTTTTACAGCGTCAAAGTGTCAATTGCGCTGTCAATGGAGGGACAAAAAGCTCTCAGATTTCATCAAAAAGATCTTTATTTGTGATCCGAAGATGAACGAAAGTCTTACGGGTTTGGAACGACATGAGGGTGAGTAATTAATGACAGAATTTTCATTTTTAGGTGAACTATTCCTTTAAGGCACCATAAATGTTGACTCTATGGCTACGTTCACACAGCAGCAGAATACGGTTGTCAGTCCTGTATTTGAGTCTTTAATATGGTTACGTTCACACACAGTACGGTTATAGAGTACCTCAGGGATGACGTGTTTTTGTAGGCAAAACCCGGAAGCGAGTTAGCATTTTAGGACTTCTGGTTCCATCGCCCCAAAGTCAATGGGTTTTTTTGAATGGGTTTTTGCTAAATCGCCTGAAATAAGGTCTGTGGTTAACAAAGCCTCTAAATATTTTCACGTTTTGATCTATGACATAAAATACACCAGTTATAACCCGCTTGTGATTTTTTTTTTTTTTTTAAACCTTTATTGTGTCTTAAAAACGGTGGTTGCTAACAAATTGCTAAAAGGGACTACTTCCTTTGGTGGGGACTTTAGACGTCATCATGACAAACAGGACATTTGGACAGCATTTCTCATGGAAAAAGTGGATAAGTATTCATACGCAGCGCAGATCATAATCAGCGAGCATGTTTTTAGATAAAGTTGTTTTTTAAATAAAGTTTGAGGAAGCTTGGTGGTGGTGACGTTGATCCGCGACCATGGTGTGCTGTAGTCCGTTTATAGCCTACTGTTAGCTTTTTATATCTGACGACTTTATTTAGGCTTCAAAATGTATAAATGTTGTGTTAACTTGTAAAGATTACCTTGATAGACAAAACGTGGAAGTGTCATAACCCTTTGTTAAACACAGAGCTTATTTTTTGCGATTTTCCAAAAGTCTATGGGAAAAATGCATAGGCTTTCGATCGAGGGAACTCGTGCGCCACTAACTTCCAGGTTGGCCTACAAAAACACGTCATCCCTGAGGTACTCTATTTACGGGAGTGACAACCGCATTCTATAACAGAACTCACACGCGTAAATTTTCAGGACTCACAACCGCATTCTCGGAATATTTGCGCTGTGTGAACGGAACCGCACTGGACAACTAGTTGTCTGTCACGTCATACAGTGCAAGAGAGCCACTCTGCTAAGGTGTTTTGTGTGTGGTTTCGCTTTCGGTAACTTACTGCAACAGAGATGTGAGCTGTGTGTCATCTGAAGGTGTTAGATCCAGTCACTGTTCTCCACCGGAGCGGCTCCCGTCAGTTTTGTGTTTCTTTTCCAAATTCAAATGCCGTGTCATGCGCGAGACGTCGCAAAGACACGCGAGTACAATGGTTAAAGACTCCGACTAGCGCGTGTTTACAAGCTGCTGTTGGTTAATGAAGTTTTGATGGATGAACTCGCAGTTCAAATGGTATTTTTTCATGTCAGAAGTGATAATACTTTTCAGTTTTATGGACGTCGCCATCTTTAATATTACGTTGGTCACTGTGGTTATGGTTACTAGTAAGAGAATACGGGCTTGACTCTTGCTGCACGTTTATACAGACAGTGTTCCAGACGCTACTGTGAGTTGCTGTGTGAATGAGACATTTCAAGACTCACACCTGTAAGTAAATGCGGTTGTCAGTCACAAAAACTGACAGTGTGAAGGTGGCCTATGTATGCAGATATGCTCAGGGAAAAATAGATATTTATGGAAAAGACATGACGCATGATTGACGTATGATCTATAGCTCTGGTTGAGCAGATAGCATAATATATAGAGAGTGACACATGTTCTTTAAGGGATAGTTCACCCAAAAACGACAATTTTGTTGTCATGTATTCTTGTCAGAGAATCTTTTCAAACTATATGGTAGCTCTGTGTAACCAACCAACCTAAATTTAAGCTTTGGCGTCATTTGTTACTGGTGTCTTGATTCCATTTGTAAATGTAAGTGAATGTCAAAGAGATTTTAAGCAGATCAGTTCTTTCATCCCAGGCTCATCGGTAAAACTTGTCTAGGATGACATTTCTGCGAAATGATATTATGTTGCCTCTTAGACATTTTTTGAAGTGAAATGTCCGATGAGTAGTGCTACGCTCTTCAGATGGGTCACCGTGATTTTGCCAAGTAAGATGTGTTCCTGGATAAACATATTTTGTTGATCCTGGAACAACATTCCTGTCAGAAAACATAGTCCTAACCTATTCCTACCTGTAAGAAATTGTAGTGTGCCTCGACCCAGATTCCACTCCAAAGTATATTTTAAAATGAGCTCATCCCCTAAATGGCTTAATTATCACAGAGAAGAAGAAAGTCAATAGTTATGTTGTTTCTGCACCATTTGGGTTGATCACATCCTGAGCAAATGGTCATCAACTGTAGAATGGGAATGGGTGTGGGACAGTGGGAACCATCTCAGACAATGGGGTGTGCCACAACATCATTAATATACAGACCACAGCTGTTAATACATGAGCAACTACATTTACATGAAGAGTGGTAAACTGTAACAGGATAAAAGGCTTGAGATTTGGATGTTCTGGGTTCATTCCGACGCCAATGAACCCAAGGTGCTACATGTACTTTGTCACTGCTACGCTGCAATAAACTTCTTCATCAAGATCTTCAACTTCCTCATCATTTTTCTTACATACCCCTAAACTTAACCTTGCCCATAAGTTATCCCTAAAATCAGAGGGAAATGATAGGTGAATAACACTGATGTTGAAGCACCTATCCCTGGTTGTAAGCCTAAACTTGACATAAACTCTAAACTTGTCCCTCAAATCTGGTTGATTGAAATGTTGATCCATGTTATATTTGGTGAAATCACCTTCACCGCTTCAGATGACTTGGAATGTAGCATGTTGTATGGACACCTTTTATTGTCAATCTTTTGTTATTTTTGAAAGTCAATCTTCCACGTCCACTATAATTGTATAGAATCATATTTTACGTTTCGGCGAATTGGTGGCTAATTTGTATGATCTCATTTGTATGTGATCTGCTCATGCCCCACTAACAGTTAGGTTTAGAGGTGGGCATTCATGCTTACATTTTTTTTTTCTAAAAACGTACATTTCCGTATGAAGCCAAAAGTGCCATTTTGTAAAATAATAATGTTTTCACATGAGATTGGGTTGGAAAGTACGCAGGTTTGGAAAGACATGAGGGTGAGTAATCTGATTATGGGTTTCTCGACATTACATAACACTGGTAATAAGTATGCACAGTTAGACTAATTCAAACATTAAGCTGTGGTATATGAGAATACATGTTAACATCATTACATATGGTCCATTTAGCACAATTAAGGTAAAGTGTAATTGCAAAGCAGCTTGACGTGTTTAAATTGCAAAGGAACAGTTGGTGTTTAATAGCAGACATGGACGAATATCCCCCATAAATGAAACCTTTAGAGATGAGATTATGATGAAGGTCAATGTCCAGCAAAGCTAAAAACATAAGTTCAATGATTAATGACTGTTTCTCGTAATTAGCACAGATTTTATCAAGGCGACATACTGTATATGCAGGCCATATATGTAATATACAGCAGAATGATTTGCATGTTGATTATATCAAGGTCATATGTTATCAAAGGCAAGTGGTCATCATATGCCTGCAAATGAGTGCTTCTCTGTTTGCTCGTGATTAATGTTCCATCCCTAGAGGACATTAAGGATGAAGAGGGAAAAAAAATCTTCAATAAACTTTATTTGAAATGAGTCATATGCTCTAACCAAATATTTCAATTTTAATTATATTAAAAAAAAAAAGAACAACATTCATTAAAAACAACGATTTAAGACAGAAATGCAAGGTTGATTTTGCATAGTATTAAACCTACTACTTTTAATGGGCTCAGAAGAAGATAAATGAGATTACATTCAAATTAATTAAACTTGCAAACAAATAATTAACGGCTCCTCCAAGCCTGTCCAAATCATTTTATACTAATACTACTCATGATAAAAGACATATTAATCGGCATGCTCAAAAAAGACCAATATGTTTAAAAAACTAATTATGCCATCACGTTGCTTGCTTTCCCACCAGCTCATTTGTGATTCACTGTTAAACCGTTCTGACAACACAGCTTACACTTATTGCGGGTGTTAAGCATTCAAGCTGTAATAGTATAAAATTAGGCCTTCACATCAAATTCATAGGCATTTAAAGGGTCTGCGCTCTCGAAGTCCCAAAAAACAGTGAAAATATCAGCATGCTAATTTCCATGTCAGTTTCTAGTCCATTGGCCCCCTGCTTAAAAATGTCCCCAATTTCACAGGCTACTGTGGGAGGTTTCGCAGCATGATAACTAAATCAATACCCACCATGACTACACATAGAATATCAGCGTTGAAGGAAACACAGGCGGAAATGTGGGAAATATCAAACATGCCTTTTCATGAAATGCTGCGACTTTGCAGTGATCCTTCCCTGTCACCTCCATATGGGCTTGATAGGTCGATATATCTCCCCCTCAGCCCTTTTCTGGTGCGTCTTTGACGTATTACTCACCTCCTGCGGTAGACGTGTCATTCACAGTTACTCTGTGATCTCTCATACTGCCAAGTGACAGATAATATGACTTATGAGCGTATATAGAGCAGAATCAATTTGGGTTAAAAGTAGGTCTCAATTCACATCTACGTAAATCTTGAGAACCTCAGGTTGGTCAGTTTAACTGTATCCAATCCACTTGAACTCTTTTTGTACTGCTTCTGTTTGTACAGTGAATACTTGACCTCAGTATAAATTCCCATTGGTTTCATCTCAGAATGCTTATTGAGTGGAAACAAAGGACCAAAACACCTATAATTTTGGGAGCTTGGACAAAGGAAGCAATACCAAGAATAGATGTAAGAATTTATCATTAATAGGCCTGTTTTCATTATTCAAGCATACTGAACACATATTTGTACTGTTTAATCAACCATAAGACAGGAAGAAAGAGGTATGGAAATGGATTACCCAGCTTATTTATTAAGTTTAGGACCAGTCAGCAGCAATAGGCAGTGACCACATAAGAGCAATTGAATTGCACATTTAATAAAGAATTAAGACAATGAAGCTTTTTACACAGTTTTGCATTATTAATTAGCGACTGGTTGACCACAAGCTGTCGAAACACTATTATGAAATCCAAAGTCATTGTACATTCTGTTGAGTTTTGAAGGAGTACAGCCTACGTCTACTATGTTAAACGAGGCCCACTTAACAGTTTATTATGGGTTTCTTGATTCTGATTTCAGTCTAATTGACTGAAACCTGCATGTTTCCTATATAAATGTGCTTGTGTTTTGTCTCTGTCGTCTTTACAAGGTAAACGAATAAAATATCAACTCAATAATTATTTAATGTCCATTTATTTATTCATTTAAGTAGCCGTGTAACAAGTCATGTAATGTGCAGTCAGACGGTCATTATTAGGACTCAGGATTAAGGTGACGTAATATGGCACGACGTGAATTTCCAATAATTCAGTGGTCTGGAGTCCATTATTTCGCGTATACCATGGCTACCATGTTACATTACGGTTTTTACCTCAATATATTTTTTCAAGTTTTCATCCCAAAAACACCATTATTTTTTTTCATTTTTCTTGTTTAGAAACTTGTTTATTAATTCAAAAGGGTGTAAACTAGTAGAAATAGAACTGGCTTGGGCAGTTTCTAAGCAGTTATTGGTGTAACCAAGGTTGTGCGCGTGACAGCGAGAGGGAGGGAGCGCGAATGTGATTACTCGCGTCCGCTGCGGCTCTCGGGAGTGTCACTAGGCAGCAATATAATTACAAACAGCAAAGCTATTAGATTAATTAGTTTAGGAAAGATCGATTTTTATCCTGTTGTCTGTCATTTAAATGCTTGGTCGTGTATTTGTTGTCTGCTTCTTTGAATAGGCCTGTTCTATGCTGTATAGCTCTTTGAAAAACAATAGGCTAATAATGTGGCGAAGTGATATTGGACTAATGACATGGAACTGCTTCATAGGTAGTGAGGAGCAATCAACACCTTAAAACGTATAGCATCCTATCAGAATCAAGCATTCAACACAGTGCCGTGATATCACTTGCGTTAATGACCGACTGACTGACCATTATCCCTTATACTTATTTATTTTACTATCGTCTGCAACATCTAAAGCTTATGAGTTTGTGAAAAGCTTTCTTAAAGTCGTCATTCGACATGGTGTATATTATTGGATTGATCAGTGAGTTGACGTAGCCAAGCCATGTGAAAAAGTCAAAGAGTTCTGCGGAAAAGCACGATTCACAGAGGGGAACCAGCAGTGTGTAAATGAAAAACGGCAACCAGCACACAATATAAGCTCCTAAAATAACGCCCAGGGTTTTGGTGGCTTTCCTCTCGCGCGCAGCCGATATTCTTTTTTTCTCCAGAAGTGTATCGGACACAGTTACTCTAATTTGATTGTCACTGCCCAGAGACGCGGTGTCCGAGCAAAGGTCATGCCTTCCACTGTGCAAGGGAGAGGTCGAAGCCACCGAAGCGGGTGAATTAGTGCTCAGATGTGCCGAAGTGAGTCTTTTCCCCGCTTTTTTGGGAGACTGCTTCAAAATGCGCTTCCTCGCCTCCACGTAAATCCGCCCGTACAGGGCGATGAGCAACAGCGTAGGGATGTAGAAAGCTCCGAAAGTGGAGTAGATGGTGTAGAAGATGTGGTCCGTGTTGACCGAGCAGTTGGTCAGCTCCCCTGCCTTCACCTGTCGCCAAAAGAAAGGCGGAAGGGAGATGGAGATGGCGATGATCCAGGCGGTCGCCACCATACCCGCGGCGCGCGCTTGGGTGCGTTTCTTGGCGTACTCGACCGCGTCCGTTATAGCCCAGTATCGATCCAAGGCGATTATGCAGAGGTGAAGTATGGACGCGGTGCAACAGGTTATATCTGAGGACAGCCAGATGTCACACATAACCTGCCCGAGCGTCCACTCGCGAGTGACCGTGTACAGCACGCAAATGGGCATCACGAGCACTGACACCAGGAGGTCCGTGACGGCCAGGGACGCGATTAAAAAGTTCGCCGGTGTCTGGAGCTTTCTGGACTGGGAAATGGTGGCGATGACAAATGCATTGCTTAATATCGTTGCAAGAGTGATGAGACCGAGAACTGATGCCAAGGTGACTTGGAAAGCGAAACTTTCTTGTTTTTCGTCCGTTTTAGGTGTTAAAGTCACATTGGTGCCGGTCGAGCTGTTCAAAACCTCGAACTGGGCAGGTGTCGGCTTGAAATGACCGCTGCGCTCCATCCCAGAAGACTTGTGTTTTCATATTTTGGAAATAAAGCAATATTTTCTTCGCTTCATGATTTCTGTCAGCTCTATCATCAGGTGCAGACAGACGCTCGTTTGTGTGTTTGTTCTGTGACATGACATATCTTTCTGCTTCATTCTAAATCTCAAACTTCGCTCTCTAAGAAAAATTAAAACCAGCTTCGAACATAACAGTTGCAAAGCTGCGCAATATAAAGCATCCCAGAAGTTGTGGAAGAACATCCTCTTCAGTGCTCCTCTTGCTTCACGTCCACAAACGAGTCATCTTTAAAAGGTTGACAGTTTGCCTGCAAGCGGCGGCAATTTTTCTTAGGTTTCACTGATAGGCGGTCGCTGGGTTCTTGCTTTTTATAGGGCTCTGATGCAAAAGTTGCAGCTTTGATAACCATGATCTTCTAGTTTGAGCGAGGATGCTGTCCTCTGGGTCTTAGTGCCTCCTACTTATCACCCTTTTAATTAATCTAAAATATAAATTCAACTTCAGCTTGTTCCAAACCCTTTTACTTTTATTTATTTAATTATTTATTTATTTTTGACAGATCTTTACAACAAAAGATGAGGTCCAAATAAGATAACATGAGTGCATTTTGTGTGTTTGTGTGTGTGTGTAAATTAAACACAACATCTTGCTAATTAAATAAATATGATACATAAATCATTGTAATTACTGATTAGTTGTTCATGACAATGTGTAAATATGCACTTATTTGGTAGAGCTTTTATGCCACCTCTAAAAAGCCTATGAAAAATTAATCATACATTTATTAATAAACCTTTTGCAAGAATAGTTTTACGTTTATTTTTTGTTAACATTAAACTGTATACCATCCTTTGACAATGGAATTTTAATTATTTTTTCCCCCAAATATTTATTCCTATCAAGTAGGCCTATTAAAATAATCACTAATGGAACCATTAAAGTCACCATGAAATCAAAATGGACAATTCTTCTTTTTTATGGAACATTGCAGTGTTTATTACAAATGATTTATCCGTGCACATCATTTTTTTATTCACGTGCCCTCATATTGCTTAATTAAAGGGGTCCTTGATTATGATTTCACTTTTTTAACTTTAGTTAGTGTGTAATGTTGCTGCAAAGTTACGACGCTCAAAGTTCAATGCAAAGGGAGATATTTTCTTTTACAGAAATCGCTTTTTAAGGGCTACAACAAACAGCTGGTAGGGACTACAACGAGCTTCTTCCCAGGTTAGTGACATCACAAACCCTAAAATTTACATAAACTCTGCCCCCAGGAACACGCAACAAAAGGGGTGAGGCCATGTTGGGCTGCTTTAGAGAAGAGGAAGAGTTGTTGTAGTAGAGTGTTGTTGACATGTCGTCATTTTACACCGGACTTCTTCACAAACGAGGGTCAATTCAACACTGGATTTGCACAAAAGATTAACATGACGGCACATGCTAGTCGATGAGTTGAATCAACTCCACAGCAACTACATAAATTTATCCACTAACCATTCAGAAACGTCTAAAAGTTGTAACTTCTTCCTGAGTCTCTCCATCAGTGTCCGACTCCGGTTTGAACAATGTAAGGCTGAACACTGTTACTGACAATCCTCATTTTGGCTGCGTGAGATTCTCCAGCTTTGTTGTTGTTGAGCAACTGAAGCATGAGCTGTCAAAGCTCCACCCTCTTCTGGAAAGGGGGCGGGAGCAGCAGCTCATTTGCATTTAAAGGGACACAAAAACGGTGTGTTTTTGCTCACACCCAAATAGGGGCAAATTTTACAAGCTATAATAAATGATCTGTGGGGAATTTTAAGCTGAAACTTCACAGACACATTCTGGGGACACCAGAGACTTATCTTGTAGATCTTGTAAAAGGGGCATTATAGGTCCCCTTTAAAATAACCTCTTGCAGCAACATCTCTTCTCTGATGTGAAAACTTGTCAATCACATGACATCACAACAATGGCAAACCACAATGATGCAGTCAATTCATGGTTGACATAATCAGGAAGCCGTTTCACTCAATATGGAAGAAAAGACTATTGCAAATTCTGTTTAATGCCAGGAACTGGAATCGTTAAAACATCATATGGCTTCAGAAGACTTTGAATATGGCACACATGCCATATGGACCACTTTTATGATGCATTTACAGTTCTTTCTTGTGTTTTTTTTTTTTTTTTTTTTTTTTTAAGAACTTGACAATGTCTCCCTATGAAGGCTTGTATGGAAAAGTGCAGTGTGAAGATTCTTAAAAAAATTCTTCTTTCATCTTTCAGAGCAAATGGGTTTGAAACCACTTGAGGGTGAGTAAATACTTCAGGATTTATTTTTTTCTTTCTTTCTTTTTTTCCTCCCTAAAATATTAGGGTTAAGGTTCTTTACCATACTTGAGGATTAGTTCCACCAGAACTGGTATTGTGAATGAATTTCTTTCAAGCACATAAACTTTATGTGAAAAAATGTGTTCAGTGCTGGCCACTTGAGTGAATGTCTTTAATTTCCTAGACAAGTTTATTGATTTTCATGTAGGTACAGTATGTACACCTACACACCTCTTAATTAAAATGGCTCTGACAGAGGAAATATTAAGCGTGAGGTGAAGTGCTAATCAATTTCTTAAACTATAATAAATGTGTTTGACTGCTCTGATAATGACTGGCCAAGTAAGCCATAAATATAAGCTATCAAACCAGTCACTCATCTTGCGAAGCATCTAAAATTGAGAAAGCTGTCTGTCATCAAAAGTGATCTTTACAGTAGAAGTGAACCTAAACAATTATGTGACCTTCATTATGTAATCACTGAGTAAGCAGGAGTGTACTGGAGTGAATTATAACATATTGAGCGCTTTTGTCAATACAGTTTCTCCTCCATCCCCACTGATGCTATTGTGTTGTACTAATTTCCCCTCATTTTGTGTTTTAATCACGTGACACACACTTTATTCCCACATGAAAAGACTTTCAGAAGACACAATTATGATTCTCTTTTATATACATATATAGCTTCTTATGTTCTTTTCATCGCTTTCCACAATGCCCTGTTGAGCACAGTGGTGGTTCATCGAAAAAAAAAAATTAGTTTCCCTAGTACAAAACCTAATGCAGCCAATTATCCCCAGAAAAGTCACATTTGTCGCAGCTCGAGTGATTTGAACACTCCATATTGGAATGTGCGCCTCTAGGTGGGCGTAAGTTAAGTATACTATAAAACTGAAGCAAAGGTTGTCTGGTTATATAACATCTGCATGTAGACAAAGTGAAAAGAGGAGGGCAATCTAAATATATGCTTACCAAATCAACTAAATATGTGCTCATCAAACTATCTGTGACAATGAAATCTGAGCAACGAAACAATGTAGGCTCAAAAACACATTTAAAAATGCAGCACTGTTAAAATTTGCATGTAGACAAAGTGAAAAGAGGAGGGCAATCTAAATATATGCTTACCAAACCAACTAAATATGTGCTCACCAAACTATCTGTGACAACGAAATCTGAGCAACGAAACACTGTAGGCTCAAAAACACATTTAAAAATGCAGCACTGTTAAAATGTCATATTAAAATTTTTGGTTACACTTTATTCCGATAGTCCACTTTATACATTCTACTAACTATAAGTAACTTGTCAACTACATGTCAACTAACTCTCATTAGAGTGTTGGTAGGCTGTAGTAGACTTAGGTTAGGGTTAGGTGTTAGGGTTTGGGTGAGTAGAATAAGTTGACATGTAGTTGCAAAGTTTCTTACTGTATAGTCAGCAGAATCAAAGACTTTATACATAGAAAGACGGTGCACTCGTATTTATATAAATGGGAGAAAGTGCAACGCGCAATATGGCGGAATAAGTCCCGCCTTCTAAATAAGAGCCAATCACTGATTGGTAAAGTCATCGCATCACTGCAGCGGCCGTTAGAAGCTCCGGTTTCTATAGAAACAGTCAGACGCGTGCTTCCTATAGAGACACACACTTAGGACTGCACATGCACATTAGCTTGATCCAGCCTGAAAAATGCAGTTTTTTTTTGTCATGATTTGAGCGTTTAGAAACGAGTTGTTGTCAGATTTCATTGGTGATTTCAAATATGAAATTTAATCGAAAGCTTGGCGAACAGCTTTGGAGAATTTGATGTTCCCCATTCAAAGAGATAGGAGCTGCACTTGCATGCCCGAGAGGCGTTTCAAAGATGGCCGCCACGTGAAATGACTTGTCTTAAAGGGACTTTGGTAGAATTTCTGTTGGCGGAGCATCAAAATAAAGTGTTAGCAGATATTAAAGGGATAGTTCACCCAAAAATGAAAATGATCCCATGATTTAATCACCCTCAAGCCATCCTAGGTATATATGACTATCTTCTTTCAGACGAACACAGTCGGAGTTATATTAAAAAATATCCTGGCTTTTCCAAGCTTTATAATGGTAGTGAATGGGGCTCAAGATTTTGAAGCCCAAAAAAGTGCATCCATCCATCATAAAAGTAAACCACACGACTCCAGGGATTTAATAAGGGCCTTCTGAAGTGTAGCAATGGGTTTTTGTAAGAAAAATATCCATATTTACAACTTTATAAACTATATATACCATGCTAGAAACATAATAATCACTGCAATAATGATCCAATCAAGCATTTGCCAATTTAAATCCAAACAACGAATTTTTTTTTTTTTTTTTTGGCCGGGCAGTGTATATAGGTCTACATATAAAATTATAAAATTCAACATGATTTTCTCAAGTTGTCACATTAGGTCACATGTATTCAGTTTCTTATAGAAAGTCCCATCTGTAATCTGAAAGCTTTATGACTCCATAAAAAAGAGTTTGTTCCTGTTTCCATGGATTTGCCTTCACAGTCACCCTGTTATATGCACCATCCCATCGGAAGATCATTTCATTTTTTTTTTTTTTTTTTTTTACAACATCTATAAATGTTGAACACTGAGATGGTAATTCAGTGGGGTTTTTTAAGATGGCTGATGTTTTATATGAATCCTAAAGCACGAGCCACAGCTAAAAGCTACACCCTTTTAACAGAAACTGCTCTGTAACTGAAGAGAATCTTATTTCTGAAACACTTCGGCTGATGTTTGATACAGTACATTACCTTGCTGTAGTCGTGATAAATATTTCCACTGCTCAGTCATTACCTAACTCTGGTTAACATGATTGCATCTTCTCATGTTCATATGAAGTCATAGAATTTGAAATGATTATCAGTCATCAAACTGAGAGGTCTGCCCCACGGCCTATTGAAGGTCAAGTATTATATACCATAGTTAAAACTCAGGTGATCACGTATGTATTTATGGGACAGTTGCAGTGGGTTGAAGGCTAGGCTCGGAGCTGGAGCATTATCAATTTATTGTCCTAGATTCCAGCTGCACCCACACTTGTGTGAATTTGAATAATGCTTCTGTGTTCTTCCCTTGACGGTCTTACAGACAAAATTGAATAAAAAAAGTTTCAGATTCTATGTGTAAATATGTGTTTTTCCCAAACATCTATTTGGCTTAACACTTTCACACTCCCCTCACTCTTTTTTCTACTGTTCCAACAGTTCTTATGATTTGTTTGCAGCCTACTATAGACGTAATAGTAGGCTTGAAGGATTGAAATTGCTGTGTGGTGTTCAATCACGAGAACACCTTTGAAGATCTATAAAATGCATAAACGTATGAGTCTTGAGAGTGGAAAACAGAATACGTTTTCCCAAGGTCACAGAACAACATAGTCCAAGTTGAAAATCAATTTGTAGACATGCCCTCCAACATCTGACCCTCCGCAATCATTTGGTTGAGCAAAAATAAACTCTTCCATGTCAATGATTTTCTTTCTTCTCTGTCTAATTTAGGCCTTTGTTATTTTAATTTCTTTCCCCACCAGCCGTCTGCCGCAACATACAACAGGAAGTACAGCAAGACATTACGCCATTTGACATTATGAAGGCACCTTATATCCTTCGTCCTCTGTAGTCAAATATCAAGTAGTCTGCAGAGAAACTTATATATCCTATCGATTTATACTCGTCTAGACGCTGCATCAGTTCATATGATGTAACTTTAGATTTGTTGTAGCTACAAGCTGCCTGTTTTCATACCACAAGATTTACGTTATATCGCCCAGAACAAGGGTTGTTAAACTTTTGCATGCCAAGGTGTCCTTGGCATTAAAGTTTAAAAACCCTAGCTTGGGTTCTGTAAGATTTTTTAAAAGAAGTTTCTTCTGCTCACCAAGGCTTCATTTTTTTAAATCAAAAACACAGTAAAAACAGTAATATTGTGAAATATTATTACAATTTTAAATGACCTTTTTTCTATTTGAATATATTTAAAAATGTAATTTATTCCTGTGATGGCAAAGCTGAATTTTCAGCATCATTACTCCAGTCTTCAGTGTCACATGATTCTTCAGAAATAATTCTGACAAGCTGATTTGCTGTCCAAGTATCATTTATTATTATTATCACAGTTTAAAACGCTGATTAATATTTTTGTAGAAACCATGAGAACTTTTTTTTCTGGAACAGCAATCATTTGAAATAGAGATTTTTTGTAACAATGTAAAAGTCTTTACTGTGACTTTTGATCAATGTTGTGGCAAAATTATCAATATAATAATAATAATAGTTTATTAGCTTAGGATTGGGTATTAACAATAGGGTTGGGTATCATTTGAATTTTAGCTGATCGATTCCCAGTTTCAGTTCCAATATGGTAAAAAAAAAGTCAAACATTTAGATATCAAACATATTTATTCTGTGTCTTTTTGCAAAACATTCTGTTGCAGCTGAATACCATGAACAAAAATCAGCAGCCTAAAGAACAACTAACTAATAAACTAGACTAATATACATTTCAAACATTATTAAAGACAAGTAAACATGGAGTAATACAATACGAACAAATAGGCAAATTATCAATAGCACAAATAAATACAACTGAATACATTTCAGAAATTTAAATCAAATGTAAAATAACACTGCTTAGTTTTATATTTATTTATAAATCATTTATAAGTAAAATATTGATTTATCCTTAATAAAGTTACAAAAGCTATTCAGTCAAGATCAGTGAGTGATTTTCTTTTTCTTTTGTTGTTTGAGTAACAGTAATGATACAGACGGCAGCAGGTTTATTAGCCTGCTGTCACTTTAAAAGAGAATGCACTGATCCAATATACTGTCACTGTTTACGTTAACATACAGTAAGATATAACCAATTGTGTTTACGAGGATATTTTGACATGATTTTGTGTGCATTTGTCCGTTCAAGTGCAAGAAGATTCGAAAGAAAACTCAATTCAGTATTCACGCACTATATAAGAGGCAGCTTTTTGAGTGCATGCTTTTAATGTGCGCAGCTCCGAAAACAGCATGTGAGTGCCGAATTGAGTTCTCTTTCGTGGTTTCTTGCGCTTCAATGATTTAAAATCACATTAAAATGCGCACGCATGAATCGAAAAGCAGAATCTAAATTTTAATTTCATAACAAGTATGTGATTCCTGACCTGACGGATAGTTCATCAAAAAATGAAAATTCTGTTATTAATCACACTCATGTTGTTCCAAACCAGTAAGACTTTCGTTCATCTTCTGAACACAAATGAAGATCTTTTTGATGAAATCTAAGAGCTTTCTGTCCCTCCATAGACAGCTACACGACTACCACTTTGATGCTTCAAAAAGTTCATGAAGAGATAGTAAAACTAATCCATATGAATTGAGCGGTTTAGTCCAAATTTTCTGAAAAGACTCGATCACTTTACATGATGAACAGACTGAATTTAGGCTTTTATTCACATATAAACATTCATCAACTCAAACATCAGTTGTGGTAAACAGAAGCTCAAGCTTGTTTGAACCAATGAGGTTCATTCTCGTGTTACACATCACATTTGAGATTCTGTAAGAACCAATGAGGTTCATTCTCGTGTGTAACGCAGCACATTTGAGCTTCCACAAGAGGTTTGTTCTCGCATGTCAAGTAGGTTCAGTTGAGCTTCTGTTTATGTTCGCTGATCAATGTTTATATGTGAATAAAAGTCTAAATTAAATCTGTTCATCATATAAAGCGATCGAGTCTCTTCAGAAAATTTGGACCAAACCGCTCAATTCATACGGATTAGTTTTCCAATCTCTTTATGAACTTTTTGAAGCCTCAAAATGGTAGTTGTGTAGCTGTCTATGGAGGGACAGAAAGCTCTCAGATTTTATTAAAAATATCTTCATTTGTGTTCCGAAAATGAATGAAAGACTTACGGGTTTGGACTGACATGAGGGTGAGTAATTAATGAAAGTATCCAATTCCAGAATTGGCATCAATTTTCTATTCCCAACCCTATTCTTCAACTACATCAACAACAGTATTAATATATATACACCCCGCTGAGTGTCTCTGGACCCCAGTTTGAAAATCCCTGGCTGGAAATTACAAAGAAGGTGAGTCTATCTTTGTCCAACAGCAACAGAAATGTGTCTTGGAGGCCCAACTACACTGGTCTCCCATCAGTAGGCTGGTTTACACCATAAAATGACTTGAACTGAGAGCTTCATAAATCATCAGGCAGTAGTAATTCTTTGGACATTAATGGGCTCTGATGAATTATGAAAATAGCCTCTGTTTAGTTTACTGTCAACGCAGGCAATTAAGTCTGCTCGATATGTCTTGATTGATGCATTTTTCTCAGCACAACTGTAATGTAATGACACTCTCAATATCTTGGCTCAAAGGGGTGAAACAACAGCATCTGAACACTAGTATTCACTGACTTCTATTCCATTCTAAAGATGCCAATAAGGTATTATGTGACTAGACAGTGTGGGCCAATTTCCCAGACACAAATTAAGCTCTGGTCCTGGTCTAAAAACCATGAATGAAGAATCACTGTTGTCAGTAAAACTTAACCTAGGACATTGGCTAATTTACATCTGGGAAAACAGCCATTAAAGTTTCCCAAACACAGATTAAATCTGGCCTGCATTAGGGAAACCATCCCAAAGTCATCTTTAGCAAAGATCAGTAGCCATACTTTGCATTTAAATGCATGGTGTTGATCAAAATTCAAGCGATCATTCAAAAATAAAGTGAGTACAGCCATCTGACCCAGCACTTTCATCACATTCTCGATGTCATTTAAACTTAATCGAAGTGAGAAAGATGCCAGTGTCATGACATGTGTGATTTGCATGCAGATGATTTGGAATCTTATCACGAGGAAGAGCAAATCTGCTTTTCCCAACACATTTGCAAGGTGTTATATTGTGTTCTGCAGGTGTTTCACAATGAATATATTGAGGGCAAAGGTATGTGACGCACTGTTGACTGTTTTCAGAGCATTTTTCTAAGTGTATAGAGAGGGAAGCACTAAAACGCAAGGTCGCTGGAAGCCCAGCAAAGTAGAATGGACAGATAACATATACTCTATGTCTTTAAGTGTGTGTAGGAGAGTGCTAGTGATGATACTCATATGCTCTATAACACTGAAGCTCTGTAACCTAGACTCTCTGCAGTGGCAGGAAAGAGAAGGATGTCAAAATTGGGATCCATTATAAACTATTCCAGACATCCTGTGCTTGGAGCTCCTTTAACTGCCAGCTTATTCCACCATAGTGTTGTAAGAATGATGCCATCAGACAATGCAGTGTCTCCTTCCTCACCTCCTCATCCTCCTCTTGCCATTTCCACCTTCAGGCTGTTTCCAGTCAGAACTAACAACATTGCACTTATACAGAGTTTCTTTTCGCACACATGGACTTCACACCCGTTCGTCTGTCTACTGTATGTAATGTAGAGATATCGACCCAAGGCAGGATGTGTCTCTATATTGATGTATTCCCTTAGGAAATGTGTAACCATATAGTATTTTTGTTTGAAAAAGTACATTTACTTTGCCTTTGTTCAATTAATAATTCACCCAAAAACTTCTGACACTTTTTACTCACCCTTATGTTGTTTTATGATTTTCTTTCATCCATGGAATTAAAAAAAAAATATATATATATTTTGATGAATGTAAATGTGGGTAATATCCGTACAATAACAGCTTATACTGACCATGTCTAAGTAAAAACAGTATACAGCATTATTCATTGATAATCTTCCCCTCAAATGAGCTGTTAACTAAAGTACAGTCTTAAAATAGCTATATTCTCTTCACACAATGCTATTGTTTTGCTTCAGTCATATGAGCTACTGTTATGATACTATTATGTTGCTTTTTTGGTGTTTTATGTCATTTTTGGAGCTTGACAGACAGGGTCACTAACTATCATTGTACAGCTGGAATTCCCCATATTTTGGTCAGCCGAACACTTTTTAGTCCTAAAATATTTACTTGAAGTACCTCCTGAGATTTTAAGTTAATATTTCAAGAAATTAACAACACATTTGCATGTTCACCACTCTCTGTTTTGTAATGACATGCAGGTAAACAATTTAAACATTTAAATTTTTGCATAAATATTCCTTTATCCAGTCTTCATGACAGCTCAGTGCCACACTCTGGGTGACTACTCCGTTTGAAAGTAGTTTGTTTTCATGTGAATACATGTAATGCTTATGAACAACATGACAAAATCCATATGACAGAATGTGAGTGCTGAGAAATAAGCATGTTTGCCAATTACAGTATGTCGACTGCTGAACAGCTTTTTGTAGCAGTTTGTTTCTTTAATAACTAATAACTCATAGTGTGGATCAGATGCTGAACATATCTTTTGGTGCGGAACGGGAGTATTTATATCTGATGACTTGAAACACACACACACACACACACACACACACACACATATATATATATATATATATATATATATATACCAATCAGGCATAACATTGTGGCCAACTGCAACTGTTTAGTTTACTGTCAACGCAGGCAATTAAGTCTGCTCGATATGTCTTGATTGATGCATTTTTCTCAGCACAACTGTAATGTAATGACACTCTCAAAATCTTGACTCAAAGGGGTGAAACAACAGCATCTGAACACTAGTATTCACTGACTTCTATTCCATTCTAAAGATGCCAATAAGGTATTATGTGACTAGACAGTGTGGGCCAATTTCCCAGACACAAATTAAGCTCTGGTCCTGGTCTAAAAACCATGAATGAAGAATCACTGTTGTCAGTAAAACTTAACCTAGGACATTGGCTAATTTACATCTGGGAAAACAGCCATGAAAGTTTCCCAAACACAGATTAAATCTGGCCTGCATTAGGGAAACCATCCCAAAGTCATCTTTAGCAAAGATCAATAGCCATACTTTGCATTTAATTGCGTGGTGTTGATCAAAATTCAAGCGATCATTCAAAAATAAAGTGAGTACAGCCATCTGACCCAGGTGAACTGAATAACACTGATTATCTCTTCATCACGGCACCTGTTAGTGGGTCGGATATATTAGGCAGCAAGTGAACATTTTGTCCTCAAAGTTGGTGTGTTAGAAGCAGGAAAAATGGGCAAGCGTAAGGATTTGAGCGAGTTTGACAAGGGCCAAATTGTGATGGCTAGACGACTGGGTCAGAACATCTCCAAAACTGCAGATCTTGTGGGGTGTTCCCGGTCTGCAGTGGTCAGTATCTATCAAAAGTGGTCCAAGGAAGGAACAGTGGTGAACCGGCAACAGGGTCATGGAGGCTCATTGATGCACGTGGGGAGTGAAGGCTGGCCCGTGTGGTCCGATCCAACAGACGAGCTACTGTAGCTCAAATTGCTCAAGAAGTTCATGCTGGTTCTGATAGAAAGGTGTCAGAATACACAGTGCATCGCAGTTTGTTGCATATGGGGCTGCATAGCCGCAGACCAGTCAGGGTGCCCATGCTGACCCCTGTCCAACTCTGAAAGCGCCAACAGTGGGCACGTGAGCATTCAGGAATGGTTTGAGGAGCACAACAACGAGTTTGAGGTGTTGATTTGGCCTCCAAATTCCCCAGATCTCAATCCAATCAAGCATTTGTGTCATATATATTGTTTTGGATATTGATATTGATATTGCTATTTACCTGTTTCAATGTCATTTGCTTGCTTTTAAGTTAAGGCCATGCTTGAATGCCTGAATGATTATGAAATTAAGTAACTGCAATACTTCCTTTGTTTATAAGATAAGATGACAAAGCAACAGTTGTGAAAGTTAAGTGTTTGAGTTTGACGTCTGTAACCAACCACAAAGGTTAACAATAAGGATGAAGAGAGCATGTTGCAACCTCGAGCAGAGGTGAGCCAGATGAACACTTCAGTGAAGAAGAGGAAGTGCTAGAAAAAGACAACAGCGTTACCAAAGAGGAAGGATATCTGGCTTAGTAAGCAAGAGATACAGAGACTGATATATGCCTACAACAGGAAGATTGGATCATACAAGCCATTGATCAAGTATTGAGTGATATGAAGCTGGAATTCCCCAAAAAGTAGTATGAAAGTCTGAGGTCTCCTCAGATGCTGCCTGCATTAAGCATAGAAGGACACCTGGTACCCTAATGAGGGGCGCTTAACAGCATCTCCAATATTGCTGGATAAAGCTAGGTTAATGAGCTTTTTATCTTAAGCTGATTTAAGTTTTATTTTGTTTTATTTTGCATTAACTGCTCTGTATTGTAAACAATAAAAGAGGTATTTTATTGTTGCGATTGCCATCCGTGAGACTTTACTTATAACTACAAACTGAGCCTCAATAAAGAACAACCACAAGGGAGTCTTCTAAGTCATTTCTGAAGGAAGGTCACACAGACTAACAATATATATACTGTATATAGTGTGTGTGTGTGCGCGTGTGTGTGTGTGTGTGTGTGTGTGTGTTCACATATTTCAATCACCGTCCGGTTCAAAGTCAAACCTAATCTCTTTGCAAGTTGCATTTTGTTAGAAAAGTTTATCTGTGAATTGTCTTTGAATACTGAGCATCCAAAGTATATCATTTTTATTGGAACAACAGAAAAGCTGAATTTTAATTTAGATGTGCATACAGTACATCTGTACAGTACATGCATCATTTTGTTTAGTTATGTGCTTGGAAAATAAGCTATCAGCACACGTCTGATCCATCATGTCAAAGCACTCTCAGATGGATGCATTAGCAGGAGAATGCTCTCCACAGACTGAGTAAAGCTCCACGGGACGAGAGAGACTTAAATGAATTACCGTTAACCGATCAGATGGAATTCTGATCTGTTCCTGGCCTTAACATTGTTCGGAGAATGGAATTCAATTTGGATGAATTAGTTAACCCATCGAGGAACGGGGGAGCGCCCTTCTTCCACCGGCCTTTGGCTTCAACAGATTCTCCACAAATCTGATAAAGCTGTTTTGTGAAAAACTACACACTTAGATATTGAATTGTTTTACTGTGTTGGATACGAGCGGCGGTTTGTGAGCCATTTGGCGCTGCCCGCATTATCCACCATACGACACAAAAGATTTCACTTCTGTTTGTGTTTGTGAGTCAGTCCTAGATCTGTTAGATTGTAGATTCGATGCCTACACCGAGCTGAGAGCGTTGCCAGCCTTCTGGAGCTGATAATATTCCACCACCACCGAACCAGCCTCAAGCTAAGGAGAGAAATCCCAAGCTCCCACAAGCCATTGAACAGATTCCAGTGTCCACCCCCCTTCGTCTCTGCCTCTTTCCACTGAGAGCTCGCAAAAGAAGGGCCAGAGAAGCCATATTATCTGGCTTCCGTCTGCAAATTGCACTTGAAAATCTTAAAGCCCCATGAAGCGCAATGTCCTTTGGCAAAAAAGTCAATTGTTTCAATTTCCGCATTCATACGCTTGCAAATTTCTTTAGCAGCGCCACATTATTTCATCTGTTGATAGCCTTATTAGGCGTTAATGTCGCTTTCAAAGCAGGATGTATGGAAATGCAGATCTCAGTTGGAAATGGTTACATAAGCCGAAGTTTTTTTAAAGCGATGTACTTTCCAATGACCCTCGTGATACTGTATATATTCCCCAAATTGTAATAGTCATCCTCAGGGTGTTGACCTATATAACTGCGAAGAGTTCTGCATCACTTCCCCCTCCCTACCGATCCATTACGATATGTTTACTCTGTCAAAGGAATGATCTCTAACTAGACTGCATCTGAGATATTTTTCTCTATTTCTGGGTTGAAGCATGTGCCCACATTTAGAATGTTGGTGCGAAGTAACCTGGCAACCGTAATCTGCAATATGTGCCGCTCTGTGAGAGAAATGATCTCTCGCAGTCGGAGCGGTGATGCACAACGCTGGAAAGATTCATGTTAATAGAGCGCTGGTCGCTGCTTTGACACGTGAGTGAAGGAAAGACACGGAGGACAGCCGATACTGGGTCAGCCACTCATATCCAATCCTCTTGCTAAAATTGTTACCTCTGAAGGGGAGATTACAGATGTAAGAGCCAATGATAGGGTTGGGGTTTCGGATAGCACTCGATTGCATGCCAGATGATAATCTTGTTAAACCCCTTCCAGGTGAAAAGAGAGTAGAAGGGAGTTTGTATTTACACTGTGCTCCTATTTTGACATTTTAATTATGTTTATTCACCTTGGTGGCACTTACGGTTCCAAAAGGTGTGTTTTCCTGGTATGTGTCAACGGTGATTGATGGCGGTTGTTCTGGTTATTTTCAGAGTGAGATGTTACACTGCTGGTTTAATGCCCATTTGAGTTGGGAAATGGGCATTTGCCTATTAAAAAGAATATTTCGGGTTCAGTACAAGTTGCGCTCAGTAAATTTTGTGGTATAATATTGATTATGTGTTCCCCATTTTGAGTGTCCCCATGAAACTTTGCGTTTACTCAAAAAACATTTGCATTCCCCCGCGAAACTTTCCATTTACTTGCAAAGCTTTTGTGTTCGTCCACTAAAGATTTGCACTATCTTCCAAAAGTGTTGCATTACCCCGAGAAACTTTGCGTTCACTCGCAAAACATCAAAACAGTTGCATTCCCCCGAGAAACTTTCCGTTTACTTGCAAAACTTTTGTGTTCCTCCGCTAAACATTTGCGCTGTCTTGCAAAAGTGTTGCCTTCCCCCGAGAAACTTTGCGTTTGCTCGCAAAACATTTTCATTCCCCTCGAGAAACTTTCCATTTACTTGCAAAACTTTTGTGTTCGTCAGCTAAACATTTGCTTTGTCTTGCAAGTGTTGCCTTCCCCCGAGAAACTTTGCGTTCACTCGCAAAACATCAAAACAGTTGCATTCCCCCGAGAAACTTTCCGTTTACTTGCAAAACTTTTGTGTTCCTCCGCTAAACATTTGCGCTGTCTTGCAAAAGTGTTGCGTTCCCCCAAGAAACTTTGCGTTTGCTCGCAAAACATTTGCATTCCCCCCGAGAAACTTTCCATTTACTTGCAAAACTTTTGTGTTCGTCCGCTAAACATTTGCGCTGTCTTGCAAGTGTTGCCTTCCCCCGAGAAACTTTGCATTCGCTCGTAAAACTTTTGCATTCCCCCGCAAAACTTTCCTTTTACTTGCGAAACTTTTGTTTGTCAGCTAAACATTTGCGCTATCTTGCAAAAGTGTTGCGTTCCCCAGAGAAACTTTGCGTTCGCTTGCAAAACATTTGCATTCCCCTGCAAAACTTTCCTTTTACTTGCAAAACTTTTGTGTTTGTCCGCTAAACAATTGCGCTGTCTTGCAAAAGTGTTGTGTTCCCACAAGAAACTTTGCGTTCACTCGCAAAACATTTGCATTCCCTCGCAAAACTTTCTGTTTACTTGCAAAACTTTTGTGTTCGTCTGCAAAACACTTGCGTTCAATTGCAAAAGCACTGTATGTACCTTTTCCCTCCCAACTCATATTACTCAGGAAAATGCAAAAGTTTAGCGAGGAAGTGAAAAGTTTCTCGGGGGAACGCAAAAGCATTGAAATATAATTTTTCTGTAAAATGTAATAAGTTGACTTTACTTAGAAAAAGTGAGGAAACCGATTGCCTTAAAATTTCCAAGTAAAGTAGTGTATTAATTTTTAGTTGTCATAACTTAATTCAGTTAAGTAAAGAGAACTTGTTGGTCAAGTTCTGTTAACTCAATATCATTAGTTGGGTTAACTTATTACTAGTGTTCACATTACTAGGAAAATCTTAGGAAACCGATTGCCTTAAAATTTTCAAGTAAGCTGAACTAAAAAAATATAAGTTAAGACAAGAAGCAACAGATCTTAGGCAAAACATTATTTATTGCTCATCAATTTTCTTCAGACACTACAATGTACCAAACAATGCCATTCTGACACCCCTAAATTCTAAACATTTTTCATTAATGTAACAATATGCATTACAAATCATGACTGATGAATAAACCAATAATACTAAGTCTTTTGACAAGAAACTGAATAGCTGACCATGGAACAAAAATCAATGTTAGCTTAATTTTGACAGTTTAAACTTTGGCAGGTGACAATTTAACACTTTAATTAAAAAGAATGTTGACTTTAGTGCAAGAAGAGATAGTTCACAAAAAAATGAAATTCTCTCATCATTTACTCACCCTCATGACGTCACAAACCCATAAGACTTTGGTTAGACTTTGAAACATAAATGAAGATATTTTTAATGCAATCTGAGAGGTTTCTGTCTGTCCAACTGAAAGTCCAGGTAACCAAAACTTAAAAGATCCAAAAAGTTTCCAGCCTGTTTTTTTTAAAAATATCTAAATTTGTGTTTGAAAGACTAACCAAAGTCAAACAACATGAGAGTGAAAAACTGATGACAGAATTTACATTTTTGGGTGAACTAAGCCTTTAACGATCTCAAACAGCCTTTGCTTACATCAACAGAAGTGAATGTAATTTTGGTTTCAGAGAACTGTGTCCAAGGGAAAGAAAAACTCCAAATTTGGCACTTATCAGCCCAAAAATTAGTCACATGGCACCTGGAAGGTTTTCAAGTTCATCCATGACAATGACTCAGTCTAGAATAATGCTGTGCATGAAGACTCCAAATGTAGTTCTTGTGGAGGAAAAATCCTGGCTGTCTTCTGTTATCACGGTCAGAATCCCGAAGAAGGGTGTGTCACAATCACAGTCCTAATAAAAAGGGAACAGCAATATCACAATTCTGGTTACATTACAAATTAAAATCACAAATGTACATATAACAAAGTACCAGGTCTACGTACAACTAACAGAGATTAATTATGGTTGTTAAAGGGTTAGTTCACCCAAAAATGAAAATTCTCATTAATTACTCACCCTCATGTCGTTCCACACCTGTAAGACCTTCGTTCATCTTCGGAACACAAATTAAGATATTTTTGATGAAATCCGAGAGGTTTCTGACCCCTCCATAGACAGCAATTTAATTGCCACTTTCAAGGTCCAGAAAGGTACTAAAGACATCGGTAAAATAGTCCATGTGACTGCAGTGTTATGAAGTGACGAGAATACTTTTTGTGCGCAAAAACAAAACAAAAATAACGACTTTATTCAACAATCTCTTCTCTTCCCTGTCAGTCTCCTGCTCTGTTGACATAGTAAACACAGTCCACAGCTTCCGTGTTCTTCGTCTAAATGCCGGCTCAGTATTGGCCGGCTCCTGCATCAGCATCACACACGCGTCATGCTGCTCACGTGAACAGCATCAGCCAATACTGAGCCGGCATTCTGACGTAGAACCTGGAAGCACTGAACGTAAACAGCGTAGGAGAATGAAATGGAAGAAAAGAAATTGTTGAATAAAGTTGTTATTTTTGTATTGTTTTTGCGCACAAAAAGTATTCTTGCTACTTCATAACATTAAGGTTGAACCACTGCAGTCACATGGACTATTTTAACAATGTCTTTAGTACCTTTCTGGACCTTGAAAGTGATGATTATATTGCTGTCTATGGAGGGGTCATATACCTCTCGTAATATCTTAATTTGTGTTCCGAAGATGAACGTAGGTCTTACGGGTGAGGAACGACATGAGGGTGAGTAATAAATGACAGAAACTTAATTTTTGGGTGAACAAACCCTTTAAAGTATTGTCTGGAAGATAGACAAAATAAAAATAAAAAATAACTGTATAATGATGACAGAACTTGCATTTAACAAAATGCTGGATAAAAAAAAAAAAATGAAACAAATGCAGAGTTTGTATGTCTGATCCAAGATAAGAGAGTTAAATGAAGCATATTGAATGCCTATATGTAATGTAACACACCTAAACTAGCATCCAAATATAAATCATTAGAGTAATTAGAAAAGTTTTCCCCAGTCTACATTGTACACATAATAAAAATATCTAAAACATAAAAAAAGTTCCTTTATTCAAAACATGCAGCCAAAGACCAGTAACTTGCAAATGCTAACTGCTAATTTCGATTAGCACAATCAAACACAACTCAACAATTTCAATAATATAACATCACACCCAGTGTCACTGTGTAAGTTATTTAATCTGATTATATTACACTATCGATTAATGTATATTAAACAATTCAGAAATTTTTAAATATGACAAACAAGCACCAACTCACAGTTCCATGTGCTTCTCCCCTCAGAATACGTTGCAAATTGACTCCACCTACAGGTAGAACTGCGCATGACCACTCAAAAAATTTCGTACTACTCATTATTTTAAGTAGAGGATAATTGAATCTATTGAGTTTAATATCTTTCAGTTCTAAAAAGTTGTCGTTACTTAGTTAAACTCAGTTAGGTCAACAAACTTACTCAAAATAAGTTAAAATCACTTAATTTTATTAGTAAGATCATGACATTTTAGCGGTTCTGTAGTTTTTCCACAAGACAAACAATATGTGTTAACATGATTTTAGTGAAAAAAGAAAAAAAGAAAAAAAAGAAAGATTATTACCTTTTCTGTGTAGTTACAGTATATCCAATTTTATGGCTTGCCATGACAACGTAATGCCTAAACACTAAAATTACTGTAAGAACAGCTTTACAGCTCAAATAATACACAAGTTTTAACAGATGAATTAATGTAGGTGCTTTTATAAAATCATAGGCAATGCTTCACATTTCTTTCTTTCTTTCTTTCTTTCTTTCTTGCTTGTCCCCGAAGGGCAATTGGTTTTGCAGCAAGACCAGCATACAAAAAAGACAATTTACAATACATTTAAAATAACATAAAAAAAAACAGTTTGTAAATGATCCAGAAACTGGCCCCATTTACTTCCATTGTTAGTGCCTCATCATGACCTTGTGTTACCATTATGCCACAAACGCTGCTGATTGAGCATAACTTATATTGAACCCAGTCATCTTTTCCATATGTTCTTAGTGCCTGCTGTTTGCCCTCTTTCTTTTCTTTTCCTGTCCCTCTCCCTCGTTCTTTCTCTATTCTTTATTTATATGATGACTCATCAAGGCACAGCTTCACCTGAAGGTTTTTGCTGAAATGATATATCAAACGCATGATCCCCCAGATCTGTCACCGGCTCACCAGCAGCTAATATCCTGCCTCCAGATTTAGGTATTGTGTCCACACTGCAAAGTAATTTTGTGTCGAGTCATCAGATGCAAGATAAGCGCTAAGGTCTCAATGAAAAGTTTACAATGCAACAATAAAGCACCATTATCATGTCGGAGGGAAATAAACTCGGGCTGATGAGCAATTCCTCAAGGCATCAAAATTCACTGCATGCTGTTCATGAACGGGAGGGCATGTCTCTGAGGTAACACTTTTAGATGAAAGAGTCCTTTCCTTCAAATAAATGGCTGTTTCTGTGTGAGCATGTAATGGCTCGTGGCATGCATTGTGGCTGGTGTGAGGTTGTAGGACTCTGGCTTCATTGATATTCTGATGATTTTTCCAGTGTGTCTGAGCAATATGAAAATGCAGTCAGTGAGTAATCATGTTTTATATCAAGAACAAATACATCGCTTTCTGTGCACACACACTTCACGTCATATAGTGTTTCACGTGCCATTGCACATCACAGTTATGGATCAAAATAATAAAAAGAACTGAAGAGAAAAAACATTTATAGGTAGTTGATGAGAAACACACACACACACACACACATACATATATACTATATATATATATGTGTGTGTGTGTGTGTGTGTATATATATATATATATATATATACACACATAGTTCAGTCATGAAACTCTAGATGGCGCAGGCTGATGGGTCCTTAACACAAGCTGATGATAATTACAGCGTTAACTATTGGCACAAGCTGATTGGTCCACGTTACTTCTGCAGCCAATGAGCTTGTTGCTCACACATTTGAATGGCTGGTTACATTCACTATAGCAGTTTGCAGCGCGCTTCAGAGTTCATCTAAAACCCTCCACCTTCCCCAGCTCCACCTGTATAGATCTGCTGTGGGTTAATGATATATACTATTTGTGCAGCAGCACTATATCTTACTCGCAGCAGCGTATCAGCGTATGTATTGGCAGTAGCAAGTTCCTGTACTTGCTCTGCAGCAGCAATATTCTACAACAACAGCAATTCAGTACCAGCGTAGCAGATCTATTCCGCCAAGACCAAATACATTAACATTGTCATATCCATTACCATGCTAACAATCTTCAGAGAGTTGTCATATGCACATTTGTGTCCTCATATACAAGAACACACTTTCCATAGACATAATGACTTTTTATACTGCACAAACTATATTCTGTTCCCTAATCCTATAAACCATCACAAAAAACTTTGTGTTTTTACATTTTAAAAAAAAATCACTTAGTTTGATTTATAAGCTGTTTGCCTCATGGGGAACAAAAAAAGGTCCCCACAAGGACAAGGATTTCGGATATTGCCATCTTTGTGGGGACATTTTGTCCTCATATTGTGCACTGTAAAAAAATATTTTTATGATTTGTTATTACAACATATTTTCTTTTGTCAAATCAACTTAGATTAGTAATTAGGTTCAGATAACATAATATTTTGAGTTTCTGTTAATAAAACAATCACCTTCTTGTATTAACTCAAATTTTTAATTTCAATGAACTCAGAATTTTAAGGCAACCAGGTAACTTACTTTAAGTTAAACCAACAAATATATATTTTTTTTTTTACAGTGTAGGATTTACCTGAACTACACACACACATGTTGGTGCACCTATCATTATCAGGACATAGGCATAATGTTTTTTGTACAAACTGTATATTCTGTTCTCTAACCCTACCTCTAACCTACCATCACAGAAAACATTCTGCATTTTTACATTTTTAAAAAAATGTATTTACATTTATAACCCTATACATTGTATTATATTACCTTTGCATCAAACTACAAAAAACTAGTTAACGCTGCTGTGAGGGTGTTTCTAATACAGCGGCTATGATGGTAAAAATGACATCTTTCTCTCTTCTGACTGCCGTTATCAATTGCTGTCTATTTTTTTCCACTTTTTGAAATTTGTGAAAATACAATTGTGGAGTTTTTCTTTTGCTATTTGAGCAAATGGAAACACAAAATATATATTTAATGAAGTCTCTCATTCACCGCTATAAAAGTTTACCCAACTATGACAACTTCCGCTTCTGAGAAACCCGGAAATGTGAAAAGAGTCAATTCTGGAAATCTGTATTGACCAATCAGAAGCCAGGACTGACACTCAATGTTTTTTTAATACAAAACAAATAATTTCTATAAATATAATTTATTACATTAATATAAATCTATTTATAGTATATAAATAATTTAACCACAAATCTTGACCCATGGACACATTATAAATTAACTACCCATATGTAAAAATTAATCTACTTTACTTTGACACATCTGGGACAATATGGTTTCATGTATTAATCACTATAAGAGTTATTGTCTTATTGCTCACTGTCTTTCATAATGGCTTTTGTTTCCCTCTTGTGCTTGAAATAACTCTCATAGCACACACAATAATCTAACTGTGAACACGAGGCATATTGTGATGAAGAGACCTGCGTAATGTGGAGGTGTAGGAAAGAGAGACATATAGATGAGCCAAGAAATTTAATCATATTCATATTTTAATAATGTGTTTTTTTTATTTATTTCATATCATGCATGTGTATTTGCATATAAAATAGAAAAAGTAAAACAGAGAAAAGTGAACAAAAAATTTTGATGGTTAATAACTGATTATCTAAGAAAAGTTTTTTTTTTTTTTTTTTTTCATTCAGTACAGTGTTTCTAAAAGCACTACATCCATGCAGGTCATTGAGCTCGTAGGTTTCAATGCATGATTTATTTCAACCATCTCTTGATTAACAAGTAGAAGTTGGCACCCTTGCACAGCGTGATTTATTCACTCATCTTTCAAGAAAATAAGTGCCTTTAATGAGCTGAGATGGGTGAATGGGCGTTAAGTCCGACAGCTGAGCCGCCTGCCAACCTCCTGATCCTGACACAGCACAAAGTGCCATCTTTCTGAAGGTGCCCTTAAGTCAGACAGGCCTCTATGGCTGTCATGCTCCGGTGGTCAAGGTTCGTCCTCTCAGGGCTCTGATCCACAGAGGGCTTTTAGCCTTAGTGGAGCAGAATGCAAGAGCAAAACATCCAACAGCACACTTTTTAAATTCAGACTTTATCCTCATCCTCTCCGGTTCAGAGACAGGACAATGTCAGACAAAACAGAGGGGGTTAAGCTATTATTGAGAGAAAATGGATAACCATTTTTTTCCCATTTACTAGGAGAATTTAAATCTATTGTCAGCATGTAGATGGTAACAGTATGGAAGCTTGTTTCCACCACGGAATAAAAAATAAAAAAGGTAATTGCGACTTTTTTTTCTCACAACTCTTGACTTTTTTTCTCGCAATTGTGAGTTTATTTCTTGTAATTGTGAGTTTATATCTCACAATTCTGACTTTATTTCTCACGATTGAGTTTATGTCTTGCAATTCTGACTTTTTCTCGTAATTGAGTTTATATCTCGCAATTCTGACTTTATATCTCACAATTCTGACTTTATTTCTCGTAATTGAGTTCATATCTCGCAATTCTGACCTGACTTGCAATTCTGACTTTATTTCTCGTAATTGAGTTCATATCTCACAATTCTGACCTGACTTGCAATTCTGACTTTATTTCTCGTAATTGAGTTCATATCTCGCAATTCTGACTCAACTTGCAATTCTGACTTTATTTCTCATAATTGTGAGTTTATATTTTGCAATTCTGACTTTATTTCTCGTCATTGTGTTTATATTTTGCAATTCTGACTTTATTTCTCGTCATTGTGTTTATATTTTGCAATTCTGACTTTATTTCTCGTAATTGAGTTCATATCTCACAATTCTGACCTGACTTGCAATTCTGACTTTATTTCCCGTAATTGAGTTCATATCTCGCAATTCTGACTTTATTTCTCGTAATTGTGTTTACATCTCACAATTCAGACTTTTTTTTCTCGTAATTGTGAGTTTATATCTCGCAATTCTGACTTTTTTTCTCATAATTGTGTTTACATCTCACAATTCAGACTTTTTTTTCTCACAATTGTGAGTTTATATCTCGCAATTCTTACTTTTTTCTCGCAATTGTGTTTATCTCGCAATTCTGACTTTATTTCTCATAATTGTGAGTTTATATATAGCAATTCTGACTTTATTTCTTACAATTGTGTTTATATATCGCAATTCTGACTTTATTTCTCGTAATTGAGTTCATATCTCACAATTCTGACTCAACTTGCAATTCTGACTTTATTTCTCATAATTGTGAGTTTATATTTTGCAATTCTGACTTTATTTCTCGTAATTGTGAGTTTATATCTCACAATTCTGACTTTATTTCTCGTCATTGTGTTTATATTTTGCAATTCTGACTTTATTTCTCATAATTGAGTTCATATCTCACAATTCTGACCTGACTTGCAATTCTGACTTTATTTCTCGCAATTGTAAGTTTATATCTCGCAATTCTGATTTTATTTCTCGTAATTGTGAGTTTATATCTCGCAATTCTGACATAACTTGCAATTCTGACATAACTTGCAATTCTGACTTTTTCCTCACAATTGTTTATAACTCGCAATTCTGACTTTATTTCTTACAATTGTGTTTATATATCGCAATTCTGACTTTATTTCTTACAATTGTGTTTATATATCGCAATTCTGACATAACTTGCAATTCTGACTTTATTTCTCGTAATTGTGAGTTTATATCTCGCAATTCTGACTATTTCTCGTAATTGTGAGTTCATATCATGCAATTCCGACTTTATTTCTCATCATTGTTTATATTTTGCAATTCTGACCTGACTTGCAATTCTGACTTTATTTCTCGCAATTGTGAGTTTATATCTCGCAATTCTGACTTTATTTCTCGTAATTGTGAGTTTATATCTAGCAATTCTGACTTTATTTCTCGTCATTGTGTTTATATTTTGCAATTCTGACTTTATTTCTCGTAATTGTGAGTTAATATCACACAATTCTGACTTTTTCCTCACAATTGTTTATAACTCGCAATTCTGACTTTATTTCTTACAATTGTGTTTATATATCGCAATTCTGACATAACTTGCAATTCTGACTTTATTTCTCGTAATTGTGAGTTTATATCTCGCAATTCTGACTATTTCTCGTAATTGTGAGTTCATATCATGCAATTCCGACTTTATAACTTGCAAATTATTCTGAGAATTCTGAGAAAAGAAGTCAAAATTGTGAGATAAAAAGTGACAATTACCTTTTATTTTTTATTTAGTGGCAGAAACAAGCTTCCAAATAACAGAGATATTACTGTACATTTATTTATTTCCATATGTCAGTAATGCTATAGGAGAGTATTCTCTAAATGTCACAGTCAGCTGAAAAGTAGAGATGATGATGATAATTATAATTAAAACTTGTTTCAAAATTGATTTAAATAATCTCAGTTCAGCTGATCATAATAATAATAATAATATTTATTATTATTATTATTTGGTGTTTTGTCACAATAAATAAACAATATGGAGCCCCTAAAGAGTTTATATCTTATATAAGTTAGTACTTTTGCATTCTCTCACAAAAGTTTTGCATGGTTTCCACAAAAATATTAAGCAGCACAACTGTTTTCAACATTGATAATAATAGTAAATGTTTCTTGAGCAGCAAATCAGCATATTAATGATTTCTGAAGGATCATGTGACACTGAAGACTGGAGTAATGATGCTGAAAGTTCAGCTTTGCCATCACAGGGATAAATCACATTTTTAAAACATTAAAATAGAAAACTTTTTTTTTTTTTTGATCAAATAAATGCAGCCTTGGTGAGCATCAGAAATTTATTTCAAAAACATTAAAAAATCCTACCGTCTCCAAACTTTTGAATGGTAGTGTACAGTATATGCAGTGTATTTAGACAGTATGGGACACTTACGCCACATTTAAAGGTATAACCATGACCCCATACATACAAAAATAAGATGGGTTTCCTCAGCATGCAGTGTCACTGTAGTGCTGTGTGTCAGAGTGAGAACTGTGCTGCAGCACAATTTCAATTTCAAGGAATCGATTTTTTTTTTCTCTTATCACGTTATCATGTTAGTTTTTGTTAACAAGGGAAGGATATTCCTTAGCAACACACAAGAGCACAATAGAGCCCTGGAGATGAATGACGTCTTAATGGTTTTATTAAGTTTGTTTATTATTACCAGTGAATATATATATAGCAGCACATGTAGATCTGATCCTCATTGTCAGTTTCTGGCATGTGACTCATTTGTAAGTACAGTGCAATTATAGAAAATGAATTATGGGATTTCTAGTGCAACTGAGAAAATAAACATTGTTCATTTCAGAACAACTTAACTACAAAACAGAATTAATTACAATTCGAAAAAAATAATTGAAAGCTAAATAATTACAACAAAAAGAACATTAGAAGTTAATATAGTATAATATAATTAAATGCTGTCAATCAATTAAAAAAATAACCAATTAATCGCACATTTTTTCTAAAATTAATTTTTTCTGTAATTAATCGCACCCAACATTAAAGTTTTTAATATATTTTTATATTGTAATCATTTCATATTTAATTTTCAAATTAATGTAGAAACAACATAAAGACAGTATATTTTTAATATTTGATCTAATGGAAATATCCAGAATCAAAGCAAAAAAAGTTATCAAACACTTCACAGTCTTCACTGCATAATTTAGATTAAAATATAGATTGATTTTTAATAATTTTATTCAAGCTACAAAAGTTATTCTGTTAAGAGAAGTGATTTTCTTTTGTTCTTTGATTAATATTAATGGCAGACTGTAGCAGGTTTATTTGGCTGCTGTCACTTTAAGACCTGCCGCACATGATGCGGATCTGCACTATAAAAAATATATGACCAATAAGTTAAGACAGCATATGTTTTTACATTGCTTTAACTCATCAAAATAAATTAAGCAATTTTCAACATTTTATGTTATACAACATTCAACTCAAGTTGAAATGACGTAAACATTTAAGTTGATTGTACTTAATTTAAGGCAGCAACTTTTTTTTGTGCATTCTATTTGTGTTCTTTGTGTTCATTAAGACTTTATTTAACTCATTTAAGACTGCGCATACGAGGATACTCGACAAAATGCGCATTTTGGCATAATTTTGTGCGTTTTTGTCCGTTCAAGCATGAAAGAGAACTCAATGCGGCCGGTGTTACAGTAGGTAGCACAATTCGACAGCGGTAAATGCTACCAGTATCATATTCATGTGGTTTGAGACTTTATTAACATCCATACCTACCCCTACCATATACCTTCCCTTAGATTGGTTGCATAATCTAACAGGCAGCATTATTCGACAGAATTCGTCTGTCTGAAGCGGCTTTCTGTGCGCACGAGTTGTGTGTGTGTGTCACACAGACAGGAGAATCATAGACAGCGCACCAGTACCGCACTGCATTCTCTTTTGAATCTTACCGCGCATTTGCATGAATAAGACCGTGACCATATAATGTAACGCTAGCTAAAGTATGAAATGAATGCTGCGTTAATTGCATTAAATATTTTTAACGCGTTAAACTGAAAAAAGTAATTGCGTGCATTAACGGGTTAATTTTGACAGCACTAAATAATATAATATAATTGTATATAATGTAATGTAATGTAATATATGAGCAGTATCACGCTCGTAGCCGTGCGATATGGCTGTATATCAGCACATAGGTAAATATATTTGGCCGTAGGTAATCACAGCTTGCTGATATACAGCCATATCTCATGGCTACGGGTGTGATATTGCATTTATACAACAGTTCGACTGCACAAGTGTGAAAATAAATAAGAAATAACAATGGAGTGTCTTTAAAACCCTCTTTTGTGCAGCACTACTTCCTTCCGTTATCAGTTTGACCAAGGCTCTGTTACTAATTCTAAAACGTCACTTTAGAACTAGTAACGAAGGAGTCCCTTCATTGAAACTCATTATTGTATTTTGTACAGTATTATTGAGAGATAGAGAAAGAGATCGCCCAAGCGAGCATTACCTGTGTCTGATATAACATTCATTCTTCAGGTCGATGTCCATAATATTATATCCATTGTAAAAATCCGTTTGAATGTCCGCTGAGGAAAGCGATCTTCGTATTTGTCCTTTTTACAGTTAAGGGAATTTTCCATAACATACAGCGCTCAAACAACATCCTTTGTTTACAAAAGTCCCTTTCAATCTCTTGCGACTGACTGACTCATTCACTCGTAAAGTTTGCCGCCATCTTTCACTCAATCCATATTACGCACTAATGGACCCTTTCTCAATACCAATACATAAATAATATTTATTGAACAACAATATTTAAATTAACAACAATAACCATTATAAATGACAATAGGAAATAAACACAATTGTACAATTCAGTTAAACGTACAAAAGCAGTGCTCTACAGGATTAAATATAGCCTTAATATTAAATTATTACATTTAACATAGCCCAATTCGATTTGCTCAGGAACAAGTAATGTTTAACCACTATAAGACACAGCGGCAAATCCCTAAAGCACTGGCCGAGATGAAGCTGTTCTCGGCGGGTACTCGAGCTCTGAACAGCCGCTGACGGCCTGGAACTCGCATCTATGAAAACGTATAAACAAACTGTAAAATAGGCGCTATGATTAAATATGAGGTGCTATGATTACATATTTCAGGTCTAAACAACTACATTCTCACCTAAAAACTCTTAAAACTACAGTTCTTGGTACAGCACGTGTAGTATTTTTAAAAAATATTGTGGATTTGCTCGGCTGCCATGACAGTCGCTTCAAGTGGAGTGATACAAACGGTGAAAAGGTAGGAGTGCTGTTATCACTAGAATATGGCACGGCTCTATATAATATAATATAGTTTTTATTAGTAAAGCAGCTTGAATTATTTTATTCAACCAAGCAATGCAAATAACAACATCAGCAGCACAATAAATGAGTCCATTCATTTTTCTGGATTTTTCCAGATGAAATTCCGGTAAATATTTACTGCCACCCTGTGTACCAGTGCTCAAACTGCAGCATTTTTGTTCCCAAGTTTTTCTCATCCTGGGTAACCTCAAATTAATCAAGCTTCTTTGTAACTTACATGTTTTCTGCTCTTTTATATTGTAGTACATTATGTGTTTGCTTTGGCATCTAAAAAATATATATATAAACAATATAATTAATTTCTTACCTTCAGCACTATCTTAACTAAAACTTGTGAATGTTGGGAATGCTTTTAATGTCTAATTTGTGAGGAATGTGTTAAGAATCGTTCTGTCACTGACCCTGATGTTTTCCCATGGAATTATCAGAGAGGAGTGTTGCAGAGCCGCTCTTATCTTTGTGTTTACACGTACTTGCTCACTCTCAGGCCTGTTTCTTGCAGGGTGTGTGAGATGAAAAATTTCAGAGAGACCACCAGTGAGCAAACCTCCATTAACTCACTTGGATCCATGTACTGGCTGGGTCTGCTGCATATTATATAGAGGGCTTTGAAATTCAACATAAGGTAAGTCTATTTTATAAAGCAATATGGTGTCCCGCAGGTGGTACAGACAACAACGAGACAACTCAGATGTTACCTTTAAAGTTGGTAGTTACAGGAGACGTCATGGTGTGACTGTTTACTCTCTAGTATCGACTTTGAAATGAAGGTGGATGGTTAGATAGTTTGGAAAAAAGATAAACTTTTCTGTGTATTTGCTATAGTAGCTTGTTTGTGCTTGTATGTCACAAGATTAATTGACTGTGGAGAGATCATCTGTTGAGTCCCACTTGTTCCATTTTTTGAGCACCGACCTTTTTGTGAATCCAATAACAGCTACTACATTTTACAATCAACATGGCATTGAAATTTGTCTTAGCATTTGATTGTAGATAAACATGAATCTTCTGTTTCCAGTATGGGTGGAGAGAAGCTGGTGGCTTGTCTGTTGGTCACTATGTTAAGTTTGACACTAATGAGGTCAGTTTATGGTCAGCACATGCCAGAAGAACCATGCTCAGTCCAGATCCTCGTCCCTGGACTCAAAGGTACTACAAATAAATTACATCACATTAGGTCATCTACACTAATGACACTAACTGATTTGATCAAATGTAATGCGTTTATTTTATCAAATATACAGTAAAAACTGTGATTTTTCTTTTCTTTTGATTTTTTTGATGAATAGAAAGTTCAATAGAACAGCATTTATTTGAAATACATTTTTTGTAATGTTATAAATGCTTTTACCGCCACTTTTGATCCATTTAATGCATCCTTGCTGAATAAATTTTCTTTCAAAAAATAAAAAATAAAACTTCTTGTACTAGCATATCTTTGTAATTCGAAGTTTGTATGAAAATGTCTTTGCAGTCTATTCATCACACTGGACATGGAAGCTCAAATTGTGTGCATTAAACTCTTAGATACAGTATATTTGTATATATTTAGTATGTAGGTCATAATGGTATTCAGTGCATAGTGCATACAGAAAATGTGCATACTGTGCAAAGTATAGGGTGAATTCAGGTTGATTGGGACACTTTTTCCAAGTCATCTCCATGGCAAAAGTGTCCCAATCACCCTGAATTCACCCTACATACTACTGCAACAATAGTACAAATATAGTATATGCTATTCTGAACAGGTTTGTCTGTACAAGTCTATGGCTGCGTCTGAAATCGCATACTCTCTTGAGTAGGTACTTATTTTGAACAAGTAAATACTTTACAAACACTAAAAAAGTATGTTCTAAATAGTATGAATGTAATCTGGACGTACTACATTCGCCATGTTGTTATTGTCACGTGACCTACCAGCGTCAGTTGTGTCACTTCACTGCCATTCACAAATCCTCTCCCGTGGCCTCATGGGATAGTGAAGTGTCCATCGAATGCGCTCTTCAGAATCTCACCAGAAGTAGTATAGGTCATCTGGGTACTTTTTGCATACTCTTCTATAAGTACTGTGAATTGAGACACTTCTTTTGTCACATACTGTTTTTCGCCTACTATATAGTAGGGATGTATGCAATTTCGGATGCAGCCTATTACTTTGTTTAAAGTGTTCCTGTTGTCTTATAGGTGAAGCAGGAGAGAAAGGAGAGAAAGGAGCACCTGGGAGACCTGGGAAAATAGGACCACCTGGAGAGCCAGGTAATACTAAACTGTTTTGAGAGGTTAATTGAATTCAATCATATGCTTTTTAATTACTATCCACTTACACAATAAAACATGATTCAAGTTTTGAACCTATAAGGAAGTTTTTGATGTTAAAAGAAATTGCTAAATTTCCAAAAGTGTACACTTTAAAGGAGCCCCTAAAACTTCCCTTATCTTGCTTTTAGATAGTTTAGATAGTATTGACCAATCATGACTTGTGTTTATAAATGCCTTTAAAGTATGTTCACTTCAGAATTAAAATTTCCTGATAATTTACTCACCCCCATGTCATCCAAGATGTTTATGTCTTTCTTTCTTCAGTCAAAAAGAAACTAAGGTTTTTGAGGTTTTCAGTGCAGCTTCAAAGGGCTCTACACGATCCCAGCCGAGGAATAAGGGTCTTATCTAGCAAAACAATTGGTCATTTTCTAAAAAAATAAAAAAATTATAAACTTTTTAACCACAAATGCTCGTCTTGCACTGCTCTGTGATGCGCCACGAATTACGTAATAACGTTGGAAAGGTCACGCGTGACGTAGGCGGTCTACAACGCCCATGTCAAACGGCCTTTACCAAAAAAGGTAAAACAATGATGTTGGACGATTTTGTAGTTGGAAGAGAAAATGATCTTTCCAACGTGATTACTTAATGCGTGGCGCATTGCAGAGCAGTGCAAGATGAGCATTTGTGGTTAAAAAGTATATAATTTTTATTTTTTTTTAGAAAATGACCGATCGCTTCGCTAGATAAGACCCTTATTCCTTGTCTGGGATCGTTTAGAGCTCTTTGAAGCTGCACTGAACTGTGTTAACTGTTGAAGTCCACTATATGGAGAAAAATCCTGCAATGTTTTCCTCAAAAACCTTAATTTCTTTTCGACTGAAGAAAGAAAGACATAAACATCTTGGATGACATGGGGGTGAGTAAATCATCAGGAAATTTTAATTCTGAAGTGAACTAATCCTTTAATGATTTAACATACTGATAAACAAGGGAATCAAACTCCATTCAGGGAATTGCTATTCTTTGGTTTGTATCCATGCATATAATTTTTGTACATATTAAGTTTATAAGTTATTTTTCAGGTCTCCCCGGAGTCAAAGGCCAAAAAGGTGGTCCTGGACGTTATGGGAAGATGGGTCCCTCTGGACTCAAAGGCAAGCTTGTGGGGAAAAAACTACAAATCTAAAAAAAATCAGGCTTCTTTTGTCTAACTTATTAATAATGGTACTTTTTTCTAGGTTTAAAAGGTGATATGGGAGATCCAGGACCCAAGGGCCCAGATGGAGAGCCAGGTAAGCCTTGCTTCAGTTCATAATCAGTTTATAATTGGTCTGAACTCAATAGGAATCTGTTTAATGCTTGAACTGCTCGTGTGAATGGTCTCATATTTAATTTGTTTCCCCAGGCGTCCCCTGTGAGTGCGCACCCTTACGGAAAATGATTGGTGAAATAGATATTCAAGTGGCGCAATTAACCAGTGAGCTGAAGTTCATTAAAAATGGTATGTCCAAAAGAAAGGATGAACCGCTTGCTCTCTCTACCAACGTTCATGAGATTACAATAATGTGAAGTTGTCAAGTTGATTCATACAGTTGTTCGTTTTGATGTGCAGGGTGAATACACTTAGACAAACGTATTTAGCTATTAGCCCGAAGCTCTTTTGTTTGACTGTCTGAATGCACTTGTGTGAACGCTGGCTGCTGCGGTGTGATTATAGAAATTCAGATCCTCATTTTTCAGCACTGCCCTCCCCCGCAGCTGTCGCTGGCATCAAAGAGACAGACAGCAAGGTCTATCTGCTGGTGAAGGAGGAAAAACGCTACAGGGATGCGGAGGTGTTTTGTCAGGGGCGAGGTGGACACCTGGCCATGCCCAAGGATGCGGCGGCTAACAGAGCCATCGCTGGCTACGTCACTGAAGCTGGCCTCAGTAGAGTGTATATCGGCATTAACGACCTGGAGCGAGAAGGCCACTTTGTCTATGTGGAGCGTTCACCCATGACCACTTTCAGCAAGTGGAGGGAGGGCGAGCCAAATAACGCTTACGACGACGAGGACTGCGTCGAGATGGTGTCTTCAGGCGAGTGGATTGATGTAGCTTGTCACCTCACCATGTACTTTGTGTGTGAGTTCGACAAGGATGCAGTATGACTTCACTGAGCATCTGTAGGGCGGAAAGCCAAATACAAGAGTTTAAAATACTCTAGTATCAAAGAAGGCTGAAATTTCAATGAAAAAGGTACAGCATTTCTACCTTTTCTCATCGTTCACATAACATTTTAAGCAGTCACAGCAGTGTGACATGTTATGTAAAGCTGTTTAAAACAAAATTAATTAGGTTATACTTTATTTCGATGGTCCACTTTAGATATTCTACTAACTACAAGTAACTTTGCAACTACATGTCAACTATCTCTCATTAGAGTACTAGTAGACTGTTAGATTAGGGTTAGGTGTTAGTGTTCGGGTTAGTAGAATAAGTTGACGTAGTTGATAGTCAATAAAATGTATGTTGGCGGACCATCAAAATAAAGTGTTAGCAGAAATTATGCAGATAGTTTAATGAGAGATAATTGACATGTAGTTGCAAAGTTACTTATAGTTAGTATAATATCTAAAGTGGACCATCGAAATAAAGTGTTATTTTTAGTTAGTGATTATACACATAGTTTAGGGTCAGGTCCGATTTTTAAATGTTTTTAAAAGAAGCCTCTTATGCTCACCAAAGCTGCATTTATTTCATTATAAATACAGTAAAAACAGAAATATTATTACAAAAATATATGTATTTATATTTTCAAATGTAATTTATTCCTGTGATGACAAAGCTGAATTTTCAGCATCATTACTCCAGTCTTCAGTGTCACATGATCCTTCAGAAATCATTCTAATATGCTGATTTGCTGCTCAAGAAACATGTATTATTATTATTATTATTATATCATTGTTTAAAACAGTTGAATGAATATAAATGATGAATAGAACAGCATTTATTCTAAATAGTTATCTTTTATAACATTGTAAATGTCTTTACAGGCACATTTGATCAATTTAATGTCCTTGCCGAATAGAAGTATCAATTTCTTTCAAAAAATAAAAATAAATAAAAAATCAACTGAGAGATATTCAATATCTTATATCTTTAACATTATTTGCTTAGTGTTAAAGTTGTAAATGTGGTATTAAACGTCTTTTTGTGTCATTCCATAGTAGTTTAGGATGAATTTAATACTTTTTTATTATTATTATTAAGGGAATGATATTCACATAAGGCCTAAGTTTATAAGTTAATGTCCATGCTTCTTTTCAACTTCCCCATACTGCTTTAATTATGACACTATATCATAATTAATAACACTAATTGTTTAATTTCTTGAGATTTTTTTTTTTTACTATTTTTACTAACTCTGTGTAAACAATTAATATGGCAAGATATTTCTAAAACATAGCCTAATAGATGGGGATTCATTATACAGCATACATTTTATGTCTTTGTTAAATAAACACATTTTATCTGTATATCATGAACAACCAGTTTTGTCCTAAAACATTCTTTGTCCATTCGTTTTTTTGTGTGTATTTTCAATGTGTGTTTTTCTGAGGCACTAATAAAATTCCATTACTCTTTGCAAGGTTTCTTCTTCATCTTTACACTGTACAGTTAGTTTGATAGAGTTGTAATCTGGCGCTCTCTAGTGGTCACGTCTGGCTCTACACAATGTCATTGTCCTTCGTTATTTACTGTATATGTGAGTATAAGATAAGGGAAGAGAAGGCAGGAAATCGGATTAATTTGTGGCAAAGTGGCAATCTATAGGCTACTATATAATCTTTAAAGACGAAGGGTGTTGGAATTTCATAACAGGTCTTAAAAATGAACTTTACAAACATAATCAGGCGACCTGCTTGTGTAAACTGATCCGTTATTCTACACTGCCTGTCAGACCAAACAGACAATGGCACAAGGAACCTATCCTGCTATAAACTACACTGCCCGGCTTAAAAAAAAAAAAAGTTTTTCAATCATTCAATGTTTATATGTGAATAAAAGCCTAAATTAAATCTGTTTATCATAAATAGAGATCGAGTTTCTTCAGAAAATTTAGACTGAACTGCTCAGTTCATATGAATTAGTTTTAAGATCTCTTTATGAACTTTTCGAAGCGTCAACGTTTCGGTTGTGTAGCTGTCAATGGAGGGACAGAAAGCTCTCAGATTTCATCAAAAATATCTTCATTTGTGTTCCGAAGATGAACGAAAGTCTTACGGGTTTGGAACGATATAAGCGTGAGTAATTAATGACAGAATTTTTATTTTTGGGTTAACTATCCCTTTAAGAAGCTAACAAAATAGGAAAAATCAGGTCGACGCCTATAGATGAAATTGATATTTTTTGAAAAGCAGTCCTGTCTGCTACGACACGTGTAAGTAATAGGCTAAACTGATTAAAATTTAATCTAGTGTTTGGTGGTTGTCTAAGTTAGGTTAATTGGATGCCTGACCGCCGCCATTAAATCTCCAGTTACCTCAGAGCACAAACTAGAACAAAACATTTTTTGAACGAGCCAATAAAGTAAAAAGAAACAGTTATGGCGATTCTATAATATATCCTTAGTTTGAAAGGGAATTGATGGTAGGCCTATACTTGCCTTTTTTCGCGTTTTAGCACGTTCACTCCGTTAATATGGAATCTCGTCAAAACAACATCTGGCTGCCTGAAGCACAACGTTTCAAACAACTCTTAACAACTTTAGGCCGTGCTTACTAAATTAGTGTTTAATTTATATGCTTGCTTTTGGGCTTTTCAGCACCTCCCAGTGGATTACAACAGGATTGATTTGGTTCATAATGTCTGGTCGGGGATTTCATTCACAGCTTCCGCTAACCAAAACGGTTACTGTGTTCAGGAACGGAGATGCTTTTTACCCTGGCCGAAGGTTTGTCATTAATCAACGCCAATCATACACTTTTGATAGCTTTCTGAACACTGTCACTCGAGGCATCACAGCTCCATTTGGGGCAGTGCGAAACATTTACACCCCTAACAAGGGTCACAGGGTGGTGAATCTGGAGCAGCTGGTGCACGGAGAGAGATATGTGGCAGCCGGAGCAGAGAGACTGAAAAAACTCGAGTAAGTTCATTGGATGGTAATGGTGGAATTATTTTCTAATAAAGTAATAGAAACACTATTATAGTGTAAGTAAACTTCTGTGTTTTTGGGTTGAATGACTTTTAGGTTTTGAATCAGCAATATCATTAATTGGAATTAAATTATAATTAAATTTTAATCTTAGCAGTTTACTTTTTTTTTTTTCTAGCAGATTTTATTTCTTGCATAATTTGTGTTAATTGTGACCTGGCTGCCGTGTAGTGCTTCATCAGTGTATTTACTTACTTTGTTATGAAATTCACTTTGCAAAGCCATGAAAAATACACTTTTTAAATACTTATATTAACCATGTTTTTTTTTTAAATTATGTTAACTATACTTTCTCCTTTATTCTTTTGATAGCTATCATCACATGACACAGAAACCACCAAAAAAGAAAAGTGAACTGGTAAGAGTCTTGGAAGCTACAGTATTCAAAACATTTTATCATACTATATTTGATATTTGAAATATAATCTGAATCATGTTTTTTTCTTCAGTGTGTTTGTTTGAGTATCAGAACGGTAAAGGGGAAATATCTGAGTCAAATCATAACATGTTTGCAGTATGATCATTACTGCTGTTCCACATCCTACATCGTTATTGACTCTGCTACATCTCTCCGACAGAATATCACTGCAAGGTTTCTCCAGACTGTAGCGGATGACTGATTTCATGCCTCTTGTTGCTGAAAACCATAAAGTGAACTTGTATTGATATCTCCATTTGAGTCAGCTGTTTCACTCCATTTCAAACTGTCAAGGTCTGGGATAGGCTTAGTTTTCTGACTACTCATAACATTATCATAGATAGTTATTTATTCAGCATTCACTTATACATATATATAAAAAAACAACAACAACAAAAAAGAAAAATACAATTGGTTACAGCTGTTTAATGGTTTAGAAATATCTGTTGGATAATTACCAGTGCGACAATTTAGCACAAGTGTGCTCAGCCCTGCTCTGCAGATTTCAGTTCCACTCCTGCTCACAACACTTGTAATTTGGCTCAGGTGTTTTTCATTAAAGTTGGAGCAAAACACTGCAGGAAAGTGTCCTATAATGAACATTAGCATAATATAAGCACCACGATACTAAAATACTGTATTTGTTAATTGTTATCTAAGGGTATGTTTACATGACAACGATGTACTAAAAACAGAAAAGTTTTTCCTTTGTGTGTTTCATGTACAGACGACAAACTTGACAAAACGATCCCCGTTCACGTGGATTAGCGGAAACGACTGTGTTATGCTGCCAGGCCAGTAGATGGCGATGTCACTTTGTAAAGAAACACTACGTGCCTATAGACTGAACACGTAATACGTGCGCATGACGTCACCGTTTTCACAAATTTGAGTTTTTATGGTTTACATGAAGACGATAACGATATTGTTTTCAAAAACTTGAACGTTTAAGGTTGCTTTCAAAAGTTTGCTGTTTCGGATCCCCAAGACACCGTTGTCGTGTAAATGAACGGCCACAACACATAAGAAGTTTTCCAATTTTAGGGTATATTAACAAGATAACGATGTACTATAAATGAAAAAGTTTTTCCCATGCGTTTTTCGCATACAGACAACAACGTTGTCAAAGCGATCCCCGTTCACACAGATCCACAAAAATGACTAAAAAGGCTGTATTCTGCTGCCAGGCCAGTAGATGGCGATGTCACTTTGTAAAGAAACACTACGTGCCTATAGACTGAACACATAATACGCATGGCGTCACCGTTTTCACAAATTTGAGTTTTTGTAGTTCATATAAAGACGATAACGATAGTGTTTTTAAAAACTTGAACTTTTAAAGTTGTTTTCAAAAGTTTGCATTTTCAGGTCCCCAAAACACCGTTGTTGTGTAAATGAATGGCCAAAACGCATAAAAAAGGGTATGTTCACAAGACAACTATAAACTAAAAAGTTTTTACTTTGCGTTTTTTGCATACAGACAGCAATTTTTGTGGATCCCCATTCATACGGATCCACAAAAATTACTAAAAACACTGTATTATTCATGCCAGGCCAGTAGATGGCGATATCACTTTGTAAAGAAACACTACACGCCTATAGACTAAACACGTAATACGCATGCACATGATGTCACCGTTTTCAAAAATTTGCATTTTTGTAGTTTACACAGAGACAATAACTGTATCGTTTTTTTAAAACTTGGACTTTGAAACCCGATTTTAAAAGTTTGCGTTTTCAGGCCCCCGAAAAGTTTTCAGTTTTTAGTTGAAAACCATGTCGTGTAAACAGCCACTAAAAGAATTATACCGATTGACCCTTTTCACATTTCCGGGTTTCTCAGAAGCGGAACTCGTCATAGTTGGGTTAACAACTACTATAGTGGTGAATGAGAGACTACATTAAATATATTTTTCATGTTCCCATTTGCTCAAATAGCAAAAGAAAAACTCCACAATAGAGTTTTCTTTCAAAAGATGAAAAAAAAAAAGATGTCAATTTGACGTCACTAGTTAACAGCAAGTTTTTTGTAATTTGATGCAAAGGTAATAACTATACTAAGTATAGTGTTATAAATGTACATACATCTTTAAAAAAATAAATAAATAAATAAAAAACTTTGCAGGATTTACAATGCTGATGACCGTTAAAACGCGTCATCACAGTCTGTGAAAAAGGTCCATTCCAAGAAAGTTTAATAAATGCATTTTAAAATATGATTATTTAAATAGTTAGATGCAAAGAGCTAATAATAAATTATGCCATGATTTCTTTGTTGAGTGCAGAATTCTGACCTGTTTCATTTATATATGACTGACAAGTATGCATCATATTGAGTTTATTAGTTTTGTTTATGTTAAAACTGTATAATCTAAATAAATGAAAAAATTTGGGTCTCTGTGACCCCAAGCATAGAAACAGTTAAGTCACTCTCAGCTGTTTTGTTTATGGTTCAAGAAGACGCAGGCTTGGTACTATTCAAAGTTTGGACTATTTGAAGTGACTTATTAAGCTAATTGTTTTTACAACCTTCCTCAGAGACCAAAATGCAGTGGACCATAATAGAGCAATAATCATAAAAATACCCACTTAGAGTAAGTTTGCTTGAGGTTATGGCATTAAATGTCACTGTCTGTCACCCTTTTAGCTCCTTGTTTCCATCCATACAGCAACCAACACAACATTTAAGACGGCTGATTGAAGAAAACCAGATGTGTAAGTGCCCCAAATGAGTAGTGGAACAGTTATTGTCAGTGATGCTCAGCGGGGTCCTGCTTATTTGTCTCCACTGCAGATCCAACCTGTAGTTCACAGCAGAATAATTGTCCCAGCCCGATGGAAGAGAATCAGTAATGAGTCATGCACCATCAAGTGAGCCCTGCTTTTAATGTGTCCCTATTGGAAGTCTTCAATGGCAAACCCTCAGGCTACGGCAAAGTCTAGTTCTTTAATGCTGTCTAATGGTATAAAATCAGATCAATGATCTCTGCTTTATTTAATTATTTATTTCGAATGGCATCTAATTTTCTCACATGTTGTTAATCATCAGTTTTGGAAGCACAAATGTGTGGATTGAGTTCCTAAATGCCTAATTCGATTCTCTTTTGTAGTGTTTTTACCAATGGAGATATCTTGGTTCCTCCAGCACGGGTGATGATTCCAAAACACACGCTTGCTAGCTGGGAAAACGTACTGGCCATGGTGACCGAGAAAGTTCACCTTCGCACTGGAGCTGTGCACAGGTATGTGCTGCATTCATGAAATGAACATGTGTAAAATGAAAGACGATATTCAGTGGTTTCAATCCTTTCAGATTGTGCATGCTGAATGGGAAGCCTTTACGTGGAGCATATGAGCTGCAGAACAACCACTGTTATGTTGCTGTAGGGGCAGAGAGGTTCCGGTCTTTGCCATATCATCTGGTTCCAAGCAAAGGAGTAATCCACAGCCTCACTGATGTGTAAGAAAGATTATAAGACAAGATAATCGCACTGTAAAACTCAATAAATTTGGAATACTCAAAACATTTGAGGAAACTTCTTACCTTAAAACATTTAAGTAAACTAACTCAATTTTTTAAGTTAGTAGAACTTAAATTTTTTGTGATAAGTGGGTCGGTGCCAAGAGCCTTGGAAGCGGAGCAAGGCCAGTGTGGTGCACAGGTCAGGTGTCTCAATCATATTAAGTTCAGCTACAATCAAATTTTGAGTTCACACAACTTTTTTTTTATTAAGTACAGTGAACTTTCATTATTATTTGAGTGAAATGAACTCATTTCATTTAATTAATTTCACTGTTTGGTTTTACAGTGGCAATGACAGATGTATAATGCCCTTTTGTTGCACTTTCTTGTAGTAAAATTTGCCATATTTTGCTCACCTTTTGCCATTCATAACCTGTTTGACTTTCTTTTTTTCCATGGAGTACAAAAAGACTATGGGAAAATAGTCCACTTCTGAAGCCATATGATTAAATCTATGCAGAAATGTGAACAAATGACACTACTGTTTGAGTTTGGAGTTGGTAAGATTTTTTAATGTTTTTAAAAGAAGTCACTTGCTCATCAAGGATGCATTTATTTGCTTAAAAATACAGTAAAAACATTAATATTGTAAAATATTGTTACATTTTTGATATATTTTAAAATTCAGTTTACTTATATGATGATGACAACTGAATTTTCAGCATCATTACTCCAGTCCTCAGTGTCACATGATCCTTCAGAAATCATTCTAATATGCTGAATTGCTGCTCAGGAAACATTTCTTCTTATTATTAATGTTGAAAACAGTTGTGCTGCTTCATATTTGTTTTGTGGAAACTGTGATACATTTTTATTCATTATTCTTTGATGAATAGAAAGTTCAAAAGAACAACATTTATTTGAAACACTGTCACTTTTGCTAAATAAAAGTATTTATTTCTTTCAAAAAAACAAACAAAAAAAAAATAAATCTTACTGAGCCCAAACTTGAATGGTTGGTAGGTTATATTAAATAAAATCTAGGAATAAAGTAAAATTAATATATTTGTAATTGGCGATTTAAATTAACATGAAAAATGTATAGCTTAGATTGCACTATTAACTCATAGAATTAATAAAAATGCCAGAACTGACATAACAAAACAGATTTCTGGCTTCAAAATATTTTAATATTTTCCATGGAAGAAGGAAAGCAAACAGGTTTGGAACAACCAGAGGATGAGTACACGATAACAGATTTTTAAATCATATTTTTTAAATAATATTTTAATATTTCATTTAAATGTTATTTCTTTAAACTATTTCATTTCCTCCTTTTTAGGATCAACAATGGCATTCTTCCAGCGCTAAAAAAAGGAAAACAAGACAGAACTTTGGTAAGGATAATGAAATAATAGTATCAAACTATTTCATGGATAAAATATGCATACACTCTAAAAAATGTTGGATTAAAAACCACCCAAGTTGGGTTGAAAATGGACAAACCCAGCGAATAGGTTGTTTTAACCCAGCGGTTGGGTTAAATGTTTGCCCAACGTGCTGGGTAGTTTTATTTAACTCAACTATTGTTTAAAAATTACTGTATTGCTTGCTTAAAATGAACCCAAAGTATGTTGGAAATTAACATTTATTAATATGTTTAGTAAATGAACATTTATTAATAAGTTTAATGAATAATAATTAAACATTTATTAAATTGCTTATTAATAAATGTTCACCTTTTGATTATTATTGTTGCCTCTAGTAATTATGTGTCTGATTTTTAATTTCCAACCTATTTTGGGTTCATTTTAAGCCAGACATATAGTAATTTTTAAACAATAGTTGAGTTAAATAAAACTGCCCAGCAGGTCGGGCAAACATTTAACCCAATCGCTAGGTTTGTTCATTTTCAACCCAACTTGGGTTGTTTTTAACCAGGCATTTTTTAGAGTGTGTTATGGCATGGGTGTGATGTTATATCTATGTAAATATCTAATGAAAATGCTGGTATTGATTTTGCTCATCAGTGGCTAATAGGCTAATTCTTCAGAAGGCAGGGATGAACACAGGCAAACGAGTGTAGAGTGCCACATTAGTATTATTTGCTCTCTTGAACAGTAATATGGAGATTAAACATATAACAGAGCTAATGTCCTGAACTAGTTTATAAGACACCAATCTTGATCAGCAGCACCCATCCCTTTCCCTTCTGACCCAACCCAGTTAGCGAGAAAATTTCAATTTGGACCAGATATAAACTGGCTACTGTTCATTAGCGCTGAAGATCAGATACTTGAGAAAAATGTTACCGTCACAGGATCTCAGTGTCTCCAATCAGGCTGATCTGTGTCCGTGCGAGTTGGGAGTGGGTACATTCCCCTCATCAATCACTGTCTGTAGGAGGTATTGAGTTCTTCTCACCTCTCCTTTTTCAAACTGTCCCAACGCTCAGAGTTTGTGTTACTTGATCAAGTGAGAGCCGAACTCCCTCACCGGGGGAAGGCGCTGAAACCCTCCCCTGTACCCACTGAATGAGGATAAATTGTTTTGTGATTGTGTGCATGTTGACTTGATGCTTTGGGAGGGTCCAGACTACAATAAGAGCTAGACCTGGCAAATAAGTGAAGGAGAAAAAATACACACTTTGTGGACTGGGACCCGGAGCTCTCCAAAGTAAAGTTTGAGACATCTGGTGATTGTAAATAAGAGAAACGACAGCAAACTGTTTGCCTGTTGATGTTAGAAGGGAAAGCACTTGTGGTTGCTCCATGTCTAATTGAATCTCATGCTTCATCAGCTTCATTGAGTGGAGGAAATAATTTGAAGAAAGTGGCCAATTATCTTTGATACAATGAAGATGGAATAGCAATCAAACTCTCATCAAAGTGTCATTAAATTCCAAGGTGTAGTTCCATAATCTGTTTACATTTACCTGTAATCTGTATTTGTTGAGAGGAAAACAAACACTTTAATACATATTAACTCCCCCTTCAGAGAATCTAGTAATTCAAAGCTTTACTATACCAGATAAATGATTTGATGCTGTTTATTTAATTGGTTTCTTATGATCCTAAGAACATTTTAGATCTTGGGGGGATTTAGCTTATGTTTGCATATTTGAAATTAATTGTATATATATGATGTCAGAAGTTTGGAAACATTACAATTTTTTATTTTTTTGAAAGAACAAAACATTTTCAAAAACATTAAAAATTTGTAGTTTCCAAACTTTTGACAGGTACTGTATATATATTAAATTTAATAATTATAAAATGTTTAATGATACATTTGTATGAATATCAAAATATTTTAAATACATTAATGTTATTATATTTAATTATATTATGATTCAATTATTTACATTTCAAAATTATTTACACAATTTTAATATTTTTATTCAGCAAGAATGCATTAAATTCATCAAAAGTGACATAAAACATGACATTGTTAAAAAGATTTCTATTTTAATTGAATGCTGTTCTTTTGAACTTTCTATTCATGAAAGAATCCTGAAAAAAAAAAAAAAATCATCTGGCTCCAATAATTATCAAATTATCATTGTAAATTGTAATCAATCAAATAAATGCAGCCTTGGTGAACATAAGAGACAATGAAATCTTACCATTTTTTTTTTTTTTTTTTTTTTTTTTTGAAAGGTAGCGTATATAAATAATTATATAAATATTTAATTAAAAATTAATTAAAAAATAAAAATAATTTTAGTGCTGTCAAATGATTATTCGCGATTAATCGCATCCAAAATAAGTTTGTTTAAATAATATATGTGTGTACTTTGTATATTTATTATGCATATATAAATGCACACACATGCATGTATATATTTCACAAAATATATTATATTTATATATAAAGTATTGATATTTATTTATAATATTATATATAAATATAAATACATATCTACATGTAAATGTTTCTTAAATATATACATGTATGTTTGTGCATTTATATATACATAATAAATATACAAAGTACACACATATATTATGTAAAAAAAAAAATTATTTTGGATGCAGTTAATCGTGATTAATCGTTTAACAGCACTATTTTATTCTTAAAATCATGTAAAAGCTATTAAAAGATCTTTGTAAAAAAAAAAAAGAAAGAAAGAAAGGAAGAAAAGAAATTCTATAATTACATAGCATGATCCAAAGCATGATATTTCCTCTTCACAGCATCCTTTCTACAGATCTTGTATTGACCACATGAGGGAGACAAAGACTCAGCTTTGGTCTCCGTCAGCCACCTCTACCAAAACACCTTTCTTTTATCCATCTGGCTGCATGCATTATCCAATGATGTCATTCCAATATAAACATTTTGATAATGAAATTGAATTACCGAAGAATCTGTCTCATCTTCTTTAAGCAATCGATACAGTATGTTTAAGCCTATATTTTATTGTCATGTAAACTGCATGGAGTATTATTAGAAATCTCAGTAGGTTTTTTTTTCCATGTGACAGAGCTGGCACTGCACCGGCAGATGAAAGCAGTAGCACAGCATTTGGTGTTTATTCTCCTACTGGCCTAACAGATGTTGAGCTAGGTGTCAGCAAAGTTGACATGGGTGGAAAAGTGCAACAGGGACAGAGATGATCACACCCCCTTGTACTAGGGGCCACATATCCGTGACTGTGACAAGCGGAGGCAGTAAAGCTGTCCCCGACCCTTTCTGTGGGACTGCAGGGCGAAGCTGTCTCCTCATATCTCCAATGACTTGCTCATGTCAGACCTGCTGCCGTCCCTGCGGAGGCTTCCTGTTTTGAAGCAACATTGGTTTCTCGAGGGGATTGGCAGAGACACCCATCCAGCTGCTCTCTGTCAGGCCTGTCCTGTGCAGGCAGGGGGAGTGGTTCACTGATACAGCGGGGGGTCTTCCACGCCTGGCTTCAGAGTCATTATCACATCGCTTTGGATTGAAGCTACCATCCCCCAGCTTTTGCTGTACTTCCATGCTTCTGTTAGTATAAAGGACACTACAACCTGTTCTTAGGCCTTGTGTAAGCCTGGTATCAAGATCCGTATCAGCAGATCCCAACACATAGAGTCAACTGAGTGGCGCAACTTGCTAAGCCACAAGCCCCAAACCTTTCAGGTCGTGGGTTCGAGCCTGTGGCACAAGCCCAGACCGCAAGAGGTACTATGACCAGAAATGGACATTGCTTCTGAGGCAGCTGTGGCCTGATGGTTAGAGAGTCGGACCGGCAGGTAATGTAGGTGGGGGGAGTGAATGAACAGTGATCTCTTCCACCCTCATTACCCACAACTGAGGTGCCCTTGAGCAAGGCACCTAACCTCCGATTGCTCCCCGGGCACCGAAGCAAAAACAGGTGTGTGTTCACGGTATGTGTTCAGTACTCACTGCTGTGTGTGTGCACTTGGTTGGGTGAAATGCAGAGCACAAATCCCGAGTAGGGGACATTATACTTTGCTACACGTCACATCACTTTCACAAGTGGTCAACTGAGACTTGTTGCTTTTTATACCTAATATTAACATGCCGATGTCTCAATGTTTTGAAACCCGTTTACACCTGATTTTGGCGTCGTCCTGTTTAAAATGATTAAAATGGGTCTTAGATTAGGGCTTATCAAATGTACAATATAGGTTTTCCTATGTACGTTTTTTAACATTACAAACTGAACTGAGACTGAACTGAACTAAAAACTAGTCTCACTTAAAGGGTTAGTTCACCCAAAAATGAAAATATCCCATAATTTACTCATCCTCAAGCCATCCTAGGTGTATATGACTATCTTCTCTCAGACGAACATAATCAGAGTTATATTAAAAAATATCCTGGCTCGTCCAAGCTTTATAATGGGAGTCAATAGTAGTGAAGAGTTTTTGAAACCCAAAAAGCACATCCATCCATCATAAAAGTAATCCACACAGCTCCAGGGGAAGCAATGCATTTTTGTATAAAAATATCCATATTTATAAATTTATAAACTAGAATCACTGGCTTTCATACGCGAGTCAATTCTGGCGGAAGAGTGAACTTTGACCTGACGTATGACGTATTGACAAATGCAGAAGCTCAGAGGATAGAGCAAAACAAAACACCGGTCATGAATTAGAAGTCTAAAACGAGAATTTTTAAAGAGAAATGTCGGAGGAGCTTGAGTTTGTTGCCCAGCCCTATTTGTTTGAACTGTGAGAGGCGTCTACTCTCACCTAAGCTTACGCTACTCCAGAACTCGGCTCTCTCGTGAACGCGCGGACAGACGTTACCGGAAGCTGGTGAGTACAGTTTATAAAGTTATAATTACGGATATTTTTCTTACAAAAAGCACATGATGGCACATGAAGGCAGCGTTAGTCTGGTCAAGCTTCACTTCAGAAGGCCTTTATTAACCCCCTGGAGCTGTATGGATTACTTTTATGATGGATGGATGTGCTTTTTTGGGCTTCAAAATCATGAGCGCCATTCACTCCCATTATAAAGCTTGGAAGAGCCAGGATATTTTTTAATATAACTCTGAAAGACTTAAAGAAGAAAGTCATATACACCTAGGATGGCTTGAGGATGAGTAAATTATGGGATAATTTTCATTTTTGGGTGAACTATCCCTTAAAGCTGGGTTCACACTGTACAATTTTGGCCACGATTTGGCTGTCTGAGACAAATGTTGAGAATCCTAAAAGATTCCTCTGATCCTAGGCCAAAATCTGAAGTCTTTGATCGCTAGTTTGACATGTTCGCCGACAGCTGATTAATGAACGTTGTAATCAGATTTTTCCTCAGACGTAATTCTGGCAGTGTCAGAAGATTTGACGCACAATCCTGCAGTGTGGCTTCTCCTACCACAACCATCAAATCAAAAACCAATAGGAGCGCAGAATCTGATGACACAATTAGTGAGACAACAACAACCACCGCTTCTCCACACACATCTTCTTCATTTCTTTCCCATTTTTCTTTTTAAGACAAGCCATGATCAAAATTAACTCTAGAGATTGTTTTTGTTTGTTAGCCACCATTTCAATCCTGCATGTAAATGCAGCTCACAGTCACCGAACGTGTCACGGATTGATAATGTAAAACTCCGGACAAGTCTTCTTGTGTGTGTCTGTTTTCAACGCGCCTTGACTGCCGTACAGTCTGACATGAATGACAACTGAGATCCTACAGTGTGACATGGCTTACAGCGGGGATCATGTTCATACAGTCTGACAAGAGACAGTCATAAAGGACTATTATAAATCATACAGTGTGCACCCAGCTTTAGCCAGAGTTTGTCTGGTCCACATTGCAGCTTATACTGTCATCATGTGCATCACAATTATCATAAATGCAAGTTTCCTATATAGGCAGAAATTTGACATGAACAGCCTCTCAAGTCATATTTACAACTGGGTAACTCTCAGATCATTTTGATAACCAAGTTTCTGAGTAAGACGGGCCATAAACATTAAACATGAAGAAGAGAACTATTTTTTTTTTCTCCCCACAACATCTACACTGATTTCTCTTGGCGTTGCAATCATGTATATTTACGTATACCAATACCCATTTGATGCATATTGAATGTATTGCATTTATTTGAAATTCAGTTATATCGAAATTCAAGAATTGTCTATCTAGCGCAGTAAAAGGCGATGGCGAATCTCGGGGCGTAACAACCTGCACCAGATAAGCAAGCGACGGCCTTGCCTCCATGATTTCATTCTTTCCAACAACAAAGCACCTGAACGTGACAAACTCATAATTACGACTTGAGAAGTGGAAAGTAGGACATTTTTGATTGTCTGGCATTAGTCTGGTCAAGAATCGTACACTTACTGTAGATGGGAAGAGTCCGTCAGACCAACATGTATAGTGACCGACCACTGTTTATTTAGTTTTTTTACATGACTTTTAGGGGTGTTTTTTTCTGAAATAGTTACCATAGAGAGCACAATAATAGATAGAACCTTCACTCAAAAATTATACATCACTGTAAGTCTGCAACCTGCTATACAAAAAACATCAATTTGGACTTTGAAACTTGTGTCCATTAATAATAAATACAGACACACTCAGAAAACAAAGTACAATATACAGTTCTGCTTGTGAGTATTTGGTTTACCTTCTTCTAAAAACTCCAAACAAAACTCTTGAGTATATTTTCCAAAGATTGGATGGCATAACCTGGCATCACATCTAGGCAAATCCAGTAATTTCTTCTGCAAAAGCACTCATTGTATTAACCCAGCACCTTTCAAACATTTCTTTGTTTCCAGGCGGACTTGTGAACCTCAACGGACTAGTGAAATTGCATAGCCATGCCAATCAGATTGGAACTGCCATTTTTCGATTGGTGTTGGCAGTTTTGTGCAACATTAATCAGACGGTCAGTGAGTGGTCTGTTGGGAGGCCGTCTGAAGCTGGGATTAAATGAAAATTGACCTTGAACTCTTCAAAAACTCAGTAATATAGTTTTATAAATATCTAATTTTTCACAACAACCTCTTGAGTTTGAGTTTACAGCATTGTTTGTCAGATTGTGAATTCTGCACGATCATCCTGAAAGTTTCATTGATGAACTTGAATTCTAGCAGAACTTTTGGCAGTGCTGTTGTTTTATTTCTCCTTTGCCCACCAACAGCTGTTCAAATTCAAAAGGATGTCAGGCAGAGTTTGCTTTAAAAAAGCAAGTGAGTAGAACAACAGCTATTCCCCAGGCCCCATGTTAGTGGGCTTGCAAACACCATTGCCCGAAGTGTGTACCAGTGGAAGACGGAGATCAGTGAAGTACCCCCAAGCCGCCTCTCTATGGAGCCAACTAACAGTGGCAAGAGCTGGAGAAAAATGTATTAAGCCTTCTCTTTCCCTCACTGTGCCAGAAATGGCTCACCTTGCTCCCAATGGTAGATCCGGTATGCACTGCCTGCTGGAAGAAAATTACCTTTTGTGGGAGTATTAATTCAGACATGCATCCTGCTGTCAAAGCATCACTCTAAACTCCTCTTCCCACTGTTCTGTCTCTCTCTGTGTCTCCAGTGCCCCAGTCTTCTTTTTTCATCATCAATAACTGTCTGCTGAAGAATAAGTTATTCCCCCACAAGTCTCTTTTTTAAAGCTTGTTTGGATCCTCATTGTTTGATCTGGCTTGATAAATAAGACTATTGCAGTTAGAAATTCATGGCTGCCCTGTTTCATCAATAAATGATTAGTTTGCTGTGCTCTCTGGTGATTGATAGGTTGTGCATGGGATGTATTGGAACCAGATGAATTCAATACCGTGCCGGTCGCTGGGGAGCTACAAAGCATATCAGCTCATGAAAAATTGAGGTCAATGGAAAATGTGAAAAAGAGAGTAAAAGAGGAAGAACGAGCTGTGCTCGAAACACAGTTGTTTCTTGTTATCAGCGGATTGTAGACACACTTTAAGGATCAGATTGAATCAAAGCCATGTATGGTCTTTATTTGAAGATTGCTTTCTCAACCCTTGTAGTTCGCAAAACCAGGAGTGGACATCGGCGGCTCCGTTTTTTATGCCAAACAGCCTGGGCAGGGCTCGAAAATCCCAGATCTCTTCGCTACGCCTGGTGAGTGTGGCAAGTCGTGATACGATTTTCCTTCTGTCTCCCTAGAGTTCCATTTCCCTGCTCTTCCTTGACCAGATACAGGCTTTTTACATCATCGCTGATAGGCACTGTACAGGCTGTTGTTTTTGTAGAAGTCTTATTTTCTTCGCTCCGTCTTTCTCTTATACCATCTCTGCTGTGTGATTGTGATGCATTTATGATTAAGGGAGTGAGAGAGAGTGGCAAAAAAGAGGGATCTTGTACTCTTGCATGTGTGCGGCGCAATACAGCGAGCGCAGGCGTGTGTGCGCCACAAATTGCTTTGAATTGACAGGCTGTTCTCTAAAGCCCACCTACATTAGGGAAATACACTCTCATTCTTGGATAGAAGGCCGTCCTGTGAGAGGAATATTAAAGCTCAGCATGGATTCAAATGCTGCAAAGGGCTTTAAATCATAGATAAATTCAATCAGGCCATTTTGTTTAAAATGTATGCAAGTGCCTTGTTAGCTATGCCAGGGAAAACAAAATGTTTCCATTTTTTTCCTGATAGGTAATCAAAATGTTCATAAGTTATTCATGAGAAATCTCTCTCTCATTCTCTCTGATTTTTTTTCTCTATATTGGTTTCTGTTCTTTTGCTTTCATTCACCGTGTCTCTCTCACTCTGTTGCATATTGAGACTTATATTGTAGTGTTTTTTCGCTACCTTTGTTTGTTTAGTGACAGTGTGTTCTATCATATATGTTAAATGTTTGGGGTCACTAAGATTTTAATCACTAAGTTATTCATGTTTTTATTCAGCAAGTATGCATGAAATTGATCAAAAGTGACAGTTAATACGTGTAATGTTACAACGTGTTAGCTGTAGTTTTTTTAATCAAATAAATGCAGCTGTCTTGAGCTTAAGTGTCACAAACTGTTCCGAGACACAAGGTTGAGGATCCAAATGTAGTCTTTATTAAGCATAATCCATAATTGCAGACAATCCAAACATAAAACATAGTCCAAGAAACACAGACGAACGAGATAATCCAAAGAACAGGCAGAGATCAAAACCATGAAACAGACGAGAATGCTCAGAACTGCAGTAGTGACACATACAAGACTTCGCAAAGTATGACTGAGGCCCGTTTACAATAGTGCATTTTCGTTTTAAAACGGCGTTTTAAAATGAAAACGATCCACGTCTACACTGGTGTTTCAGAAATGATCTCCATCTACACTACACAACCGAAAACGCATGTCACATGACCGTTCATGCACACGAGGCATGCGCGTAGAAGTGTAAACAGTTCTCTTGCTCATGTAGGCAGCTGCAGTATTAAAAAAAATGCAGAGTATAACTGCACAATGGCTGCTAAAAATGACAACAAAGCCAACAAAGATTGCAGTTCAGTCTCCATGTTATTGTTTACACGGTCGTCAAGGATAAGCAGAGCGAACGTGGGCAGCCACGCCATCATTTTCAAAAGTCTCCGTTTTGGTCCGTTTACACTGAAACGCAACCCAGGCATTTTCAAACTAAAACACGTCCTGCAGCATTTTCAAAAGTCTCCGTTTTTGAGGGTCGAAAATGCCGGAGTAGTGTAAACATAGCAAAAGTTATGCGTTTTAAAGTGTAAACAGCCTGAGAACACCGGGTTTATATAGGCAGAGTTAAACAAGCTAATGAGACACAGCTGAAAGTGATCAGGCATAAGGAGTCCGGGCAATGGATTATGGGAGATGTAATCCATGGTGGAATGAATGGTCTGGGGAGGAGTGCCCTCTGGTGGATATCAAGGGCACTCCAGCTGGTGATCGTGACAATAAGAGACTTTTTTATATTAATTCATTTTATATTATATCACTTAAATAATTTAAGTACTTTTTTTTTTTTTTTTTTTTTTTTTACCTAAAACTGTTGTTAATTATTTTTTTCTTATTTTTTGTTTATACTTTTTGTTGTTGTTGTTATATTCAAAATCCATTTGGCTCACAAATCTGAGGGGGCGCATGTGAATGAGCATGACACTTTTGTAAACTGGGTAAAATGAACAAGACTTTGAATGAGCAAGTGCATTGTGTCTTTTACATGTCATGAGGTCATTCAGTGAGTAATTGCAGGCGCTCCGGGGCTGCCATCACTTTACTCATAAGAGCCGAGCCAGCAGTCCTTGTGATGGAGTTGAGTTTCCCTCACTCATGCAGATCTCGCATTAGCCTCGGACGGTATGTCTGCAGCCATGCTTATAAAAGCCCCTCGATGAAGGCTCATACCTACTCTAGACACTCGATCATGTCTCATGGGGCAGAAAGATTCACATAATGCCATTCCTAATGGCAGAAACAAAAAAAATAAAACAAGAAACCTCCTTTTAACTACATCAATCGCTGCAGAGGGGTAATCAAACATGCCATGACTGAGAGAGCCATTCCCATCACCTACTGGAGGAAGAGTGCATCTGCTGTCAGCCTATCATTAGCCAAGATTGTCTTACCTTTGAATGTCAAAGGCACCAACCAATGCAGTTTGCATCTCAGGATCAAGAAAGCCCATTAAATGCTTTGTGAAGTGCTGAGCTCGAACGGACTTGATTTGATGCGAGGTGAAGTGTTTTGGGTAATGCTGAAGAGTGTTTATCACTTTAACCCTCATGTCTTGTCTGCTGAAAGAAGACGCTCCATCTACAGACAGGTTTTTTTTCTTTGTCTGTGTTAATCTGCGTTTTGAGAAAAGATATTGATTGTTTTGTAACAAACATTAATTGATTTGTAGTTCTAGTAGTCTTAATAGAGCCTGGCCATTTACTATGTCAGTTTTGTTATGTGCACTGCGAACGGTGAAACTCAAGGTTCTTTCTAATGGACCAACCTGATCCTACTTCATGCTGCTGTCTCTAGTCTTCTGATTATAAACATTTTTGGGATTTATCGCCCTCTCCAGAAAAAAGTGTCTTCAGAGCCACCAACAAAAGGAAGGAGGCTGTAGTAGCATCTGAAGTCCTGGAAGATGAAAATATGAAGGTGGATCTTCCCATAGAACAGGTGAAGATGACAACCAATATACATGATGTAACATTTCAGTCTTGCAGCTTATTGAATACCAAAACTAGGATGCAGCAATAAAAAAGCTGAATACTTTCTTCTCCTACAGATGGAAGTAAAAGAAGTTGAGGAGGAACAAAACTCCCACAAAGACCCCCGACCAGAAAGTGGTGGTGACAGCCCTTCCAAAAACTTCCCAACCCATCTAAGCTCATCCCCTTACAGAACCAATAAGGTCAAGGAGAATTTAGCTTGCACCCTAGTAATGCCTTCTCATAGGATAGGATCTGAATGTCAGATCAGCCTGTTCTTACTTTAGTCTTCTTTACTGTGCTTTGACCAGTCTCTTAGAAGGTAATTTAGTAAACCTAAACACAATGCCCATCAACAGATCTCAGAACATACCTCAAATATGAAGGAGTCAGAAGGAGACCTGCAGCTTAAAGGGATAGTTCACCCAAAAATGAAATTTCTGTCATTAATTATTCACCCTCATGTCGTTCCAAACCCGTAAGACCTTCGTTCATCTTTGGAACACAAATTAAGATATTTTTGATGAAATCCGAGAGGTTTCTGATCCCCAAGAGAAAGCAATGTAATTACCACATTCAAGGTCCTGAAAAGTAGTAAAGACATTGTTAAAATAGTCCACGGGACTACAGTGGTTCAACCTTAATGTTATGAAGCAACGAGAATACTTTTTGTACGCAAAATGAAAACAAAAATAATGACTTTATTCAACAATTTACATAGTGCAGTGCTTCCGGGTTCTATGTCAGAACGCCAGCTCAGTATTGGCCGATGCTGTTCACATGAGCAGCACGACGCATGCGTGTGATGCTGACGCAGGAGCCAGCCAATAATGAGTCAGCATTCTGACATAGAACTCGGAAGCACTGCACTGTGTTTACAATGTCGCACAGAAAGTATTCTCGTCACTTCATAACATTAAGGTTGAACCACTGTGAATGTGAGGTTTACACGCGGAATGTGAGGTTTACACGCACAGCTCTTACTAGCCTACATCTGTAATGGCGCTTTTCCACTGCATGGTATGGCTTGTTACGGCTCACTTTTTGGGACTTTTCCACTGCATAGTATGGCTCAGTACGGCATGGTACAGCTCGCTTAAATAGTACTACCTCGATTAAGGTTCCAAGCGAGCCGTACCGATACTAAAATGTGACATGTAAACACTGCAGATCACTGATTGGTCAGAGAGAATCGTCTCTACCAGCGTCATTGGATTTGAAACATGAAACACCAAACTGGCTAGATTTAAATAGTAAGTAACAGCCACCGCAGTATCATTTGTTCGCACAACTTTTTTAACGACTTGCTTTAAACGACCGCTGCACACAACTTGAAAAAAGAAATGGCTGTATCGTGGTCAGTAGACGAGGTGCAGACGTTCCTCTCGTTGGTAGCCGAGGAGCGGATCCACGGCTGTAGAGGCGGCGCAACTATAATGATCAGTCTATAATCCCACCCACTTTGAAGCGGTACTAAACTGCAATGGAAAAGCAAACCCGAAAGTAAAGCGAGCCGAGCCGAGTCATACCACCCAGTGGAAAAGCACCATTGAGCCTCGTGCACACCGGGACGATTATTGCACATGCTTACTGCCAGCGTTTTTCGAGACGTCTTTGTGTTCATACCCAAGCGATTTTCACTGGCGATGCACATGCAAATTCACTCCCTGACAGTATATGGCGCTTGTGCTTAGTGCAAGTAAACGGTAGTGCAAATAAAATATTTATGACATTCTAAATAATATTTCTTGAATGTAAATAAAACAATAAAAATACAGATATAAAATGGCATATACATGACATGAGGAGATGGTAGTCAGAAACGGTAGTGCAAATAAACATATTTATGAAATAGACATTCTCAACTATATTTCTTGAATGTAAAATAAAAAAAACAATAAAAATACAGAAATAAAATGGCATATATTACACATCTATTGGTGTGGCCAAGAACTGGCAGAGCACCCATAGTTTGTAGGGGTCTTCGTCTACTTACTTCCTCTTCGTCGTCTTCTTCTTAGGTATCAATGTGTGATCGGCAAGATCATTTTGTGCTTGAGCGCCACCATGTCGTGTTTTACTGTAACTTCAGCAGCTCCAGGCGCGTGAACAAAAGCGCCAATCTCATTGGTCGACCAGTTTTTAACGCGGCGCGTCAAACCAAAAAAACGAACCTGGGGTGTTTTTTTTTAAAAATGACGCTTTTACACCTGGCGTTTTGCGCATCGGTGTGTATTCTTACATTGGCGCCCTTTGTTTAGTCACAAGGCGTTAAACGTCGGCGATAAGTGTGCGCGATAATCGTCCCGGTGTGCACAAGCCTTTACACTCACCCCCCTAAACCTCACTCCCATCCGGGTCAACGGCACCAATGTAACCGGTTCAACTCGACCCGCTCTGAGCGGGACGCGAACCGTGGTCTCCGGCGTGGGAGTCGGGCGCTCTAACAAGGAGGCTAAAGACTGCAGCCTCTAGCATCAGTCGTTTTACACACACAGCTCTTACTGGCCTACGTCTGTTACATTTAGCAGGAATATCTCACATCGACCTTGAATGAAACACAGCCTAAGTCTGTCATATTCAATTCTGCGTTCTGTTCACACAGTAAATGTGGTCATGAGGAAAGAGGCAGCGACTTGCTTTTTTTTTTTTTTTTTTTTTGTCTGTGATCTAACCCCATAAAATGAGTCCATTTAGATACAGCAGTTATTGTGGCCAATAGTCCTTGACTCGTTATAGTGTGAATCTCATAACATTGATGAAGAGACACAACAATGCTTTGGAATATTACAATGCCATGCAATTTCACAGTGCTTTGAAACAGGAAGATATCGAGCCTTATTTAAACAATCAATAACATGCAGCATTCCATTTAATGAAAACTATAATTTCAGACAAAGGCAATTACACCACTGGGTATTGTTTTGGTGCTGTGACTTTCTGCTGTAGTCTGCATTTTCATAATAAAGATATTCTTATCGAAATAATTATTGACTGGGGAGCACGGTTATTACCTTGTTAAGGACCTCATCAATAGTATAATTCATTTCTTATCACATTTAGTCCTGTATGGAGATTGCCAAATCGAGGGAGGCTATAGATCTCAGGAATGGACCATGTGTAATAGTGAGTGGTAATTCTCACCAGTCCAGCCTCAGCTAATTGGCAGAATCATCATCACCGCTCAAAACATGATTTGATTTACAAGAGCAGATGAGGGCTCCTTTTTATGACCGTTCGCAGTGTCGACACTAAAGACATGTAAGTGCTAATCTTGCTCTTGCTCCGAAGGACTGTGTAATGTTAACCATTAACCATGTTCCCCCGCACTCAACAATGTCCAATAAATATTCTCACGCTGAAGGCTTGTATTCCCATTGCACACATAGCTGCGACACGCTGTTCTTTTCCTGTCCAGCCGTGTTTATTATCCGGCATCATAACACTTGATTATGACCCTCGAAGAGATCTATTTCATAAAAATCTGACAGTAACGTGTTTATTATGGTGTAGATATTTTGTGATAATGAGTTATTATGAGGCTGCTGTGCATTTCATATGGAGGTGACGGTTTTAATCCACCGTCACCGAGTTGATATATTTTACAATGGCAGCTGCATTGTGTTCACATGAGAACAAAGAATAAAAACTATCTCTTTGTGCTAGATTATAATGTAAAAGTGCTGCTTTGGTGAGAATGTGCTCATATCCTTTAGACCCTCTGATGTTTAAAAGCATGTAATATAAGAAGGCTTCTTAAAAGCATGATATATTTGAAAGCTTCTTAAAACATTTCATCACAATATATGAGTCATGCGTCAAAATAAATATTACCTCATCGTTGATGCGCCTTTGAATTATATTTCCCCCTGCTACTGTTACTAGAGTTGCGCTTTTTTTTTATTATTGATGAACAGATTCAATTATATAAGTGTTTTAGTCAGAACAGCCTTCTTAACAGAAATGATGCCATTTTTGATTTGCATTAACACATGCTGAACCCCAGCCCATAGATAAAAGAAAAGCTAAGCTGTCATGAAGACATAAAGATTGTTTACAGTAAATTATAGCAAATTCAGTGTTTTGGTATTATGTTCACTTACAAATAAGTATGTTTTGGAAAAAAAAAAAAAAAAAAGCTTAGTCCCTGTTATGTAATGAATAATTATATTAATTACACAATATTAATTATATTTATTAATAATTATAATTAACATTAAATAGTATTATTATTTATATACTGTTATAGTATTTATTAATATTTTGAATTAGCTTTTATTTTCAATTTGAGTTTTAGTAGCTAATTTTGTTATCTGCTTTTGTCATTAGTTTTTTTTTTTAAATATTTTAATTTTTAATTCAGTTTTGGTATTACAATTCTAGTACTTGAATCTTATTTGTAATTTATGTGAAATGCTCTGGTTTTCACTATATATTTGTGCTTTCAAATTGCAGTTTCAATGCAGCTTCAAAGGGTCGGAACTAGCGAAACAATCGGCCATTTTCTTAAAAAAAAAAAAAAAAAAAAAATTATATAGTTTTTAACCACAAATGCTTGTCTTGCACTGCTCTGCGATGCGCCACGAATTATCACGGCATGCATCAGGTTGGAAAGGTCACGCGTGACGTAGGTGGAAGTACTGATCCAGTGTGTACAAAGCGAACGTGCAACGACTAAGTCAAACGGCCTTTACAAAAAAAAAAAAAAAAAAAAAAGGTAAAACAACAATGTCAGACGATTTTGAAGTTGGAGGAGAAAATGAGATGGAGTTTTTCGCCCTACTGCGGTACTTCCACCAGTGTTACATGTGACCTTTCCAATGTGATTACGTAATGCGTGGCGCATCGCAGAGCAGTGCAAGATGAGCATTTGTGGTTAAAAAGTATATATTTTTTATTTATTTATTTATTTTTTAGAAAATGACTGATCACTTTGCTAGATAAGACCTTTATTCCTCGTCTGGGATCATGTAGAGCTCTTTGAAGCTGCACTGAAACTGCAGTTTGGACCTTCAACCCGTTGGTAATTGTTGAAGTCCACTATATGGAGAAAAATCCTGGAATGTTTTCCTCAAAAACCTTAATTTCTTTTAGACTGAAGAAAGAAAGATGAATTAATGAATGAATATAACTTCTATTAACTTTTATCACCATAACTACGCTTACGGACTCATTTAGCATGTTTAGACAACTACTGTAGTACAAAGCTTACAGTAAATCCATCCTGAGAAAGAATTAGGCCGCACATCTGAATGCAGCAATCGTTTGTTTTGATTTTAACAGTATTGACTGATTTAGCAATCAGTCACCTAAGCAGTTTTTCTTAATTAATATTGTTAGATATGCCGATGTGTCCTGGCACGTTTGATCAATCGTCTTCCTCCTCCACAGAGTTTTGTGATCAAAATCAAATAGATATTGATCACGTTATCGATCTCCTTTTGCCGTGTCAATACAATATCTGTTCATTTATCTTCTGCTTTGCTCTCTGGCTACAGTTTCCCAGCTTAGATTCACTGTTTCAAAGTGCGCTTCACAACAAGGTCAACCATAATCAACCCCCAGACGATAGAACGGGCTGCGAGCAGTTCTCCCAGGCTTTCAGGGCCTCTGCAGTAGACCATTCAATTACTGTTTATTAGACGGAGGATAGTCATTAATCAGATGAAGATGCACAGGTTTTGTCCAATGGGCCGTTGGAACTCTTAAAGGGATAGTTCACACAAAAATGAACATTTTGTCATCATTTATTCACCCTCAAGTTGTTCCAAACCTGAATGAGTTTGGTAAATGTTTGTAATCAGACAGTTGACGGTAGCTATTGACTAAAAAATTACAATGGCTACCGTCAACTGTCTGGTTGCCAACATTCTTCAAAATATCTTCTTTTGTGTTCAACAGAAGAAAGATATTGGAACAATTTGAGGGTGAGTAAATAATTACAAAATTTTCATTTTTGGGTGAACTATCCCTTTAAGAAAACATTGGTTCTCTTTTTTCATAAAAAAAAAACAAACACAAAAATGCACATTTTTCTTAAGTTTCTCATGATTATTTCACTATTTATTTACCCTCATGTCTTTTGAAATCTCTATTAGTTTCTTTCGGGCATAGAACACAAAATGAGATATTTAGAAGAATGTTCAAGCTGCTCTTTTCCAGACAATAAAAGTGAATGGTGGCCATAACTGTCAAGCTACATTTTTAGTGAATAGTCACCTTAATTTCAGTATTTTTTTTTTTTCACATAAGCTACTGTATAGACAGCTTTTTACTTGTACTTTGTTGTTTTATAATTTCTATAGCTTATATACTGGTCGCCATGCATTTTGATTAAAAGAAAAATCATCAGAATATTCACCTTTTGTGTTTCACAGAAGAAAAAAAAGAGGTTCATATGGGTTTGGAACAACATGAGGTTGAGTAAATGTCAGAGTTTACATTTACGAGGTGAACTATCCCTTTAATATGCCAACTAAATACACAAAGTGACTTTCAATAGTTGTGAAAATAAACTCATTTAATTTTACTTACAAGCATTTGACATCCTAATTTAATGAAATGCAATCCAAATAGAAGGAACACAAAAAACTTGTTAAACATCCTAAATGAGCTGATTATCATTCATATAGTACTCATGTGGTAGTGCATAAGTAAAAGCCATATTTCTTTCACTTCAAAAGCCGCATTACCTTGACTTTAATATATCATTTTAAGGCGTAACTTGACAGCTTCACTAAATGAGGATCGTACTGCATTGAAATGTAATTAGATCAAAGGATGAGATACTGATTTATGTTTTCAGGATACCAAGGGGGAGGAGATGTCCTCAAAGAAGTGTGGAATACGATCGCACATGTCTACGTTTTTAAAGGGTAAGTTCCTAAATGCCTGGTAAAACCACAGCCAAAATTCCTTGGATGCAAGTGTACATGATACACTTATAAAGAGACCACTAATACGCTGCACAGTTCTAACTAGCATTCCTCATACATCACCAAGGTCTTGATCACTAAATAATGTGTTAGACACCATCCAGATACCATATGAGATCATTTTTCTTGTTGGATGTCTTCCTATTAAATGCACCTTTCCACTTCTGCACCATGTTCCTTCATTCAAAAGAAGTATTTACACATAAAACCTGTACTTATTGTTTTATTATATTATACTTTCCTTTTTTTAATTGTAAATTTTATATTTTTTAAGAACATTTAACCCCTTAACTGTCATCCCCCCTTTTGAGCATAGACATGAAAATGTACTATCCATACCTAAATGGTTGTAATTCAGGAATGCTTTGGAATATAGACATAAGGTTGGTCTTGTTTTAAAGAAGACACTCAGTAGATTATTACTGAAGAGACTTCCAAAAGCTCTTCAAAAAGTAAAAGTATGAAAAAGTTATGGAAGTTTATATTTACTGTAAATCAAATGTACTGTATTAAACGTTTTATTTTATATAAAATTTATATTTCATCAAATATGTTTTACTCTAAAATTGCTATCAAATCAAAGCCATATGTCTAACCAAGTTGTGTTCCAAATTTGAAGTTGATATCACAAAAATGGAAGTTCCCATAACAAATCTATAAATTTCTATCCAAATATCTTTTCTATCACAGAACAATCACCAAATATGGACCCTTGATACTCAGACCTTTCCGACGATATGTTTTGTCAAGATTAGAAAAAGTTTTAAATACAGTATAAAGTAGTAATTAAAATAAAATTTGTAATATGAAACCTGACACCGCCCACTAGGGGAGGAGCCCGCTAAAAGAATTTAGAGTGCCGTTTCGAAGCTTTACGAGTCTTTTGTTTCGAATCAGTGGCTTGGAGCGTGAAAGTCACATGATTTCAGTAAATGAGGCTTCGTTACGTCATAAGTGTTTCGAAATTTCAATGGTTCACGTGACTTTGGCAGTTTGATTCACGCTCCGAACCACTGATTCGACACAAAAGATTCGTAAAGCTTCGAAGCTTCATGAAGCAGTGTTTTGAAATCACCCATCACTAGATATTGTTGAATAAAGTCGTTATTTTGTTTTTTTTGGCGCACAAAAGTATTCTCGTCACTTCATAACATTAAGGTTGAATCACTGTAGTCACATGAACTGTTTTAAATATGTCTTCAGTAGCTTTCTGGGCATTTGAAAGAGTTCATTATCTTGCTGTCAATGGATATCAAAAATATCTTAATTTGTGTTCCGAACGACATGAGGGTGAGTAATTAATGACTGAATTTTCATTTTTGGGTGAACTAACCCTTTAAGAATGTACCAAATATTTACAGTTAACTAAAACTAAAACCATTAGAACATTTTTGTTATTTGAAATAAATATTAAATGAAAAAAAAATAAAATAATAAAAACTAATTCAAACTATTAATAAATAGTTTTTCCATTTTTACAACTATTTGCATACTGAATTTTGATTGATCGTGTCTTCCTTGAATATATTTAATCATTTATAGCTGCCTTTACACTGTACAATAACACTCCCCGTGACTATGCGTATTTACATACTTCAAAGTGACGAGCAGTACCTCAAATAAGTAGGTGTTTTCGTACATACTGCATGCGCTGAGATGCAAGTGTAGACTCTTTACAATCCCATAAGGTCACGGGAGCTGAGGAGCCATCAGACTTGGCCAGTTCCTATTGTCCATGCCAGAAATCTATATGTTGAAGCCATAAGCTTAACAAATGCAGGCATGGCCTCCTGGGTGGTTATAAGTACACTATTATCCAGCATATGATGGACACCAAACACAGTCTCAGCATGTTTCCTTTCCTCTCTATGTAAATTTAGCCTTTAACTGCCATTTGTTCTTCATTCTCTTAATAGCTTTATCTCTCACGCAATAACTGGGAGAGATAAAGTCATTTAGATGTTTTCATGACAAGTTCTGCACAAGCTATGGTAGCATAAACATCTGAATGACACTATAGAGGCGAGATATTTTGTTTGTGTCCGCCTGACATTTCACAGCTGTGATTTCTAGTATCTCACATACTGTAGTCTTTTTAAAGGAATAGTTACCCAGACATAAAAATGTACTCACTCTCATGTTGTTTCAAACCTTTATTCTATCATTTTTTTTTTTCCAGCGGTACATTTTTACATAAATATTCTGGCCTTTTCCATATAATGATATAAAATAAGGTCTAGGGCTGAAAAAAAAAAAAAAAAACATCTTTTTAACATAAAATCTTTTCAGATTAACAACAAAAAAAGAGTATGATTTCAGAATTATTTTTACAAAGACTTAGGAAGCCTTTAGAATCGTTTTTCCCCCAAGCTACTATTCTACTCAAAAGAAAAAGACTTCTGAAACCTGCCTGTTTAATATCAGAATGTCTAATCCATACCAGACCTCAAAATAGATGGCAGCCCTCCAGTGACCATTGGAAACAGGAAACTCTTCACAGATGTAAAAGTACATCCATGTTTTCTTTGGATTTTGATTGGGGCTGGGGCCTAGTGCTCATTTAGTGTAGTATTACATGCTCTGCAATGTGTACCGCACCATTTTGTATCTTATTTCATGTAACAGGAATAATGAACACCAATCATGTAATATGCAGGCCGTCATGTAATGTGTAAGTGTATCATATGTGATGGTGTCACTTTCCATATCCTATCAAACATTTCCCCCCAAATGAATTTCGAATGATTTTATTTTTTAAAATTTAAAAAGTTTTTAATAAATAAATAAATAATGCACACTCATATCAGTAGTCTATGGAGCGGTGTATATATAACTTGTCACTCAGAATTAAAAAATACTTTATTTTCTAACTTTCACATTTCACATTTTTGCATTTGTTCAGAAAAGAAAAAAGTGACCTTGAACTGTGGACCTAATGGCCTTTAAATAACAGGTATGTACTGAATCAAAAGTCGTTGAACATTTATATATATATATATATATATATATATATACAGGTGCATCTCAATAAATTAGAATGTCGTGGAAAAGTTAATTTATTTCAGTAATTCAACTGTGTATTAAATACATTCAGTGCACACAGACTAAAGTACTTTAAGTCTTTGGTTCTTTTAATTGTGATGATTTTGGCTCACATTTAACAAAAACCCACCAATTCACTATCTCAACAAATTAGAATATGGTGACATGCCAATCAGCTAATCAACTCAAAACACCTGCAAAGGTTTCCTGTGCCTTCAAAATGGTCTCTCAGTTTGGTTCACTAGACTACACAATCATGGGGAAGACTGCTGATCTGGCAGTTGTCCAGAAGACAATCATTGACACCCTTCACAAGGAGGGTAAGCCACAAACATTCATTGCCAAAGAAGCTGGCTGTTCACATAGTGCTGTATCCAAGCATGTTAACAGAAATTTGAGTGGAAGAAAAAAGTGTGGAAGAAAAAGATGCACAACCAACCGAGAGAACCGCAGCCTTGAGAGGCTTGTCAAGCAAAATCGATTCAAGAATTTGGGTGAACTTCACAAGGAATGGACTGAGGCTAGGGTCAAGGCATCAAGAGCCACCACACACAGACGTGTCAAGGAATTTGGCTACAGTTGTCGTATTCCTCTTGTTAAGCCACTCCTGAACCACAGACAACGTCAGAGGCATCTTACCTGGGCTAAGGAGAAGAAGAACTGGACTGTTGCCCAGTGGTCCAAAGTCCTCTTTTCAGATGAGAGCAAGTTTTGTATTTCATTTGGAAACCAAGGTCCTAGAGTCTGGAGGAAGAGTGGAGAAGCTCATAGCCCAAGTTGCTTGAAGTCCAGTGTTAAGTTTCCACAGTCTGTGATGATTTGGGGTGCAATGTCATCTGCTGGTGTTGGTCCACTGTGTTTTTTTAAAACCAAAGTCACTGCACCCGTTTACCAAGACATTTTAGAGCACTTCATGCTTCCTTCTGCTGACCAGCTTTTTAAAGATGCTGATTTCATTTTCCAGCAGGATTTGGCACCTGCCCACACTGCCAAAAGCACCAAAAGTTGGTTAAATGACCATGGTTTTGGTGTGCTTGACTGGCCAGCAAACTCACCAGACCTGAACCCCATAGAGAATCTAGAGGAAAATGAGAAACAAGAGACAGATGAGCTGAAGGCCACTGTCAAAGAAACCTGGGCTTCCACACCACCTCAGCAGTGCCACAGACTGATCGCCTCCATGCCACGCTGAATTGAGGCAGTAATTAAAGCAAAAGGAGCCCCTACCAAGTATTGAGTACATATACAGTAAATTAACATACTTTCCAGAAGGCCAACAATTCACTAAAAATGTTTTTTTTTTTTATTGGTCTTATGAAGTATTCTAATTTGTTGAGATAGTGAATTGGTGGGTTTTTGTTAAATGTGAGCCAAAACCATCACAATTAAAAGAACCAAAGACTTAAAGTACTTCAGTCTGTGTGCACTGAATTTATTTAATACACGAGTTCCACAATTTGAGTTGAATTACTGAAATAAATGAACTTTTCCACGACATTCTAATTTGAGATGCACCTGTAATTATTTATATTATATTTATGTTTATTGTATTTTTGACTTATTTTGATAATGCATAAAGTATTATCAAAGAGTTCAGTGGTGTCCTCACCAGTGTTGGGAGTAATGCATTACAAGTAACGTAAATTACGTAATCAGATTATTTTTTCAAGTAACTAGTAAAGTAACGCATTACTTTTAAATTTACAACAAACTGAGTTACTTTTTCCAAATAAGTAACTCAAGTTACATTGTTTTCCGATTTATTGACTGACAGATCTCCTGTCACCATGTTGATAGAAACTGGAAGTAAGTGCAGCAGCGCTGTTTGCGCTGTGTGAACAAAATGGTTATTATCAGGGCTTGACATTAACTTTTTTGCTCACCAGCCACTGTGGCTAGTGGTTTTCCAAAGTTACTAGCCACTCAGCATTTTCACTGGCCACAATTTTGACATCGATACCATGGGCATGGGGTAAAACTGCCATATGAAGATTTTTAATATTATCTCATAATTTGGCAGCAGGCATATTAGGCTGCTGTCACTTTAAGACCTGACGCACAGATCCATTATACTGATACACATGCGGTTTCTTTCTCAACTGTTTACGTTCACTTGAAACATCTGCCTGTGTTTCCGTGAATACTCGCCAAGACCGGCATTTTGACATTATTTTGTGCGTATTTGACTGTTTAAGCGCATTAAACAATGAAAAAGAACTCAATTTAGTACTGCGAGGCGGCTGTATGTGTGCGCACTTTGGGTGTGAGCACAAAATCTGCGTGAATGAGTAAAATTATGCACAATACGCATAATCCCATGCCAAAATTCAAGCCCTGAAACACCAACAATATTCATCCAGAGCAAATGAAATGAGTGAGTGAGGGGAGGCGGGTGTGTGTGTCAACTCACTGTCAAAGAGATGAGAGCGAGAGAAAGTGCAGCTGGTATCGTGTATCTGTTCTGTGGAAAATGAGTACTGGAAGCGTATTTCAGATATTTCAGTATCGATATGTATTGGAAAATCTATATTTTTGACAACACTACATTACACTTAGTTTATTATGTCAGATGTCTTTTTAAAAGACTACAATTGAAAAATGTATATTATATATAAAATTCAACCTGCCAAAGTAGGTGCGACAGCTGAAATCCACCAGCATTTGGCAGGTTGGCGGGTGTTAATGTCAAGCCCTGATTATTGTAGTTCTAGACTAAACGTGACCAGGCATTTACTCATCTTACTTGCACAAAAACAGATTCAGGATTCCTCAAAATTAATAAAACAGTGAAATGCAAACTCTGTATATTTTGCAAATCTGCAATAATTAAATGTTAAAAAAACACAAATATACTTTATGTATTTAATATCACTTTATTAACCAAAGTCTTTGCTGCTGACCATTACTGATCCAGTTCAACCATATGAATAAGCAAAAATGACTTTAGATAAAAATCACATTTTATTGCAAAAACCTTTCAGCTGTTTATTTTTGACTTTTTTCTCTGTTGTATTATTCTGCAATCCAGAATGACGCAGAACAGCTGAAAGGTTTGTTGAGCTGCGCCCTCTACTGTACAGGCAAGAATTTGCATTTCCTTCCTGAGGCTTATTCATTTCACTTTTGGTGTGAAACGTCCTTTACATTTGCCAAAAATAGAACTTTTGTTTTTCTTTGTTATTAAAAAACAAACAAGCAAGCTCAGCCCAGGTGAGAAAAAGAAACGCAAAAGTATCATAACACATTACTTTCCATAAAAAGTAACTAAGTAACTAAGTACTCCCTTAAAGTTTTTAAGGGAGTAACGCAATATTGCAACGCATTACTTTTAAAAGTATCTTTCCCCAACACTGGTCCTTACAAATTAGAAATCCAAGATGAAAAGTTGAACAAGAAGCAGGAATAATACTGAAGCTTTCTGTTTTATTTCCATATATTTATGAAGACTTCTGATAGATGGATCTTTTAGTAAGAGGATGTTCTTTCACATGCCACATGCAAGACATTAAAGATTCTCAAAGCGTCTCCCCATGGCTTTCAACATGGAAAAAATAACGTTCCAAAGACCTTGTATGCTTGATATGAAGAGACGGCGCTGTCTCTGTGTGATCCCAGCTGCTGTTCTGATGATGGGCTTTGTGAAGTGCACAACTGCCTGGTTACACATTAGTTTGATTGCCAGTTTGCTCTTTTCGAAGCAAGCTTTGAATCATATCTCGAGATGAAAGCCAAACTTCTACAGCGGCTCCATTGTAGCTGTGGTTCCATATTTGCTTCTGGCACAATCGAGACCTTCAATAATCTTCCAATACTCACATGAACATAGTATATAATTTATCACACAATGCATTGCGTCCTACATCCTCATTGTGGGGCCTTATTTGTTCCCTTGTTGACAGGCTCAGTGGTTCATCTGTATATATTTTAAGGTAAGCCTTTGATGCATTCTCTACACTTTGATGGACTGCCTGTTGTGTTGAATACTTACTAATGTTCCTGTGTCTTATGCTTGATAGAATAGTATGGCAGGTCACTAAGAACGTTGTAGCAGAGAAGGCTCTTTTATCCACCAAGACCCTCTTGGAGATGAAACAGTCTTATAAAGCAAATAAAAATGTCTTATATCTTGACAAGCCCACTGTGGATATATATCTTCTTATGTCTGGAATGTATTACATAATTATGCATCGCGATGAATATTGCATGGGCCCTCACACTCATAGTAAGTTGCCTAATTGCAAGAATTAATAGTTAAGAAGAAAGGTCTTGAGCGGGAACCATCGTGGCACTTTTGATCAATTATTTTATGCAATTAATTTTTAATCGCATTAACTTTTTTGGAGGTTGGGAGGTCATATAGTCAATGGAACCAGTATTTTAATAAGAGGGTTCTTGCTTGAGGTTTTAATCCCTTGAATGGACCACAATGCCATGAATCAACAAATTAAACATGCGGCTTGCAAAGCATCAGACAAGTATAGAACAGGGACTAATGATTGACCTGCAGGTCATGGTTTATATCATTGTTCAACGTCATCGCAACAGTGGGGAATGCAAAATAATTTCTCAGGCTGCCTCGGCTCTCGGCTTCATAATTGTGCAGTATGTAAATGTGGCACTTTTAGAAGGACAATGCTTGGCCTTCAACAGAATGCTCTTATTAAAAGCACTTTGATGAAGTGTAGGGACAGATATCCTTCCTAAATCCTTGGGTTCACCCCTGTGCTAATGGGAGAGAAGCTGAGGTTTAATTTGCTTTGTTCATTTGTGAAATGGGTGTATGGATAACTTGCTCTGTGATTGATAAAACGTACTGACACATCATTGTCAGAGTGGCCTATGACATCATACAAGCTCTGCATTTGGCATTGCAAGGACAACATACCTTATTTTTTATGTCACAGTTCGGCATGTCACATGTCGTCTGCTCTAAGATCAATGGTTATTGAGTATGATATCATGATGCGCACAGACATATTTAATTTAACTTGATGAGCTTAAAGTACCTTTAAAAATCAGCTCCACTAAGCCCATGATGATCTCCGATAATATTACTATTACAATCTGAAGTGTGTGTGAATTAGAAACGGGCTTCATAAAGAAATTTAATGATTCAGTTCTAGTTCAGATTCTGATTCCTTTTTAACGATTCCTCAAATTCCTTAACGGTTCAATTAATCATTATTTTAGTACTTTTAAGTAAAAAAAAAAAAAAAAAAAACTTGGACAAAAGAAACATTTTACTTCCAACTAAAAATTCAAATTCCTTTAATGACTTTTCTGCGGAAGAGGATTAGGGCCAAGTAATAATAAAAAAATAAATAAAACCATCTCGAGATTAAAGTCATTATAATGCGAGATTAAACTAGTTAAATTTCTAGAAAAAAGTCAAAATTAAATGTAGAGAATAAACTCATTAAATTTTGAGAATAAAGTCATTGTGTTTCGAGAAAAAAACTTGTTAAATTTCGAGAAAAAAGTCTAAATAAAATGTAGAGAATAAACTCATTAAATTTTGAGAATAAAGTCGTGTTTTGAAAAAAAATCGTAAAATTTCGAGAAAAAAGTCTAAAATGTTGAGAATAAACTCATTAAATTTTGAGAATAAAGTCGTTGTGTTTCGAGAAAAAAATTTGTTAAATTTCGAGAAAAAAGTCAAAATAAAAAATCAAGAATAAATAAACATGCATTCGTGAATAAATTCTTGAGCACCAAATCAGCATATTAGAAAGATTTCTGAAGGATCACATATATATATATATATATATATATATATATATATATATTTATTATTTTTTATTTTATATATATATATATATATATATTAAAATTCAAATTGTAATGATGTTTAACAATATTACTGTTTTTTTGTACTGTATTTCAGTCAGAAAACTACCGTCAAAGATAACTGATAATTAGTTAAACGCTTTTTTTTTTTTTTTTTTTTAATCAAATACATGCAAATAAGTGACTTCTTTCAAAAACATCCAAAAACTTACTGACCAAAAAAGGTAGTGTGTGTATATGTTTTTTGTTGTTGTTGTTGTTGTTGTTGTTTTTTTTTTTTTTTTTAATGAGTGTTACCAAACAAGTTTCCTCAAATACTGTTTTTGCTATTGGCAGACAACAAATCCCAAACTCATGCCACTGATTGAGCTAATTTTATGGCAAGATGGCCAAATCAAAAGATGAAGGTTTGGCATGTTAGCAGGTGTCATAACCACCATCTATCATAACTATCATCTGGCAGCAAAACGTATCAAAAGTAGCCCTAATATTTGACTTAAAATGTTGTCAGTAATGAATTAATACCTGATGTTGTGCAAAGTTCTAACTTGGTTCATCACTTCATAAGTTTGCCTAAAAGTTTTATTATGATGACTGCCAGATGGTACAGAATCATGTCATAAACCTTTGGGATATATTCACCACTTATTAGCTGGAGTTCAGGCAACTTGTCTCAGAGCATTGTATAGCTGTCATTTTAAACCTACTTTACAGCTTCACTTTCAGTTAATTAAAAGGCCTAACCAAAAGTATGAAAACTCAGTTTATGTTCGTTCACCTTGAGCAGAGTCTTTGAAACTAGTAATGCTGACATTTTAGAGTTATGTAAGTCCTCAAATTGATCACAGCTGAACAGGGTGCTGTTCCTTCCTTTGGTTAAAAAATGTACTTACTTGATTGAAATACCATGAATCATGGAACTGTTGGAAACTTACAGGTCTCTCTTCAAACCCATTTTAGCACTGACATCATGCAGAACCACTAGGATGGCTTTGTTTTTTTCCTAGACTGCCATCCGCTTATTCCTTGTTGATGACTGGAAGAAGGGATAAAAGCCCCTAGTGTATGATAAGATTCCAGGCAGGGAGACGTTGGTGTTGCTGGGCCTTGTGCACTGATTAGATGCTCAGAGGAAATATTCTAAAAATAAAAGACAACAGATTGGCCTGTGGTGATATCATTCTTAGCTTGGTCTGGTAAGGTTTACTGCATCATTCTCAAATGGACATGAAGGCATTAGTTATGGAACCTGTTAATGGCAGGGTTGGTGATTTGCTTCAAAAAACATGTTTTTGTTATGGAGGTTGAAAGTCTCTTCACATCCTGATAGCAATCATTAAGTTAAGTGGTCTAAATGTATTTATATGTATATATATCACCTGTGACTCCTCGGTCCGAGGGATACGATAGGATGTCCTACATGCCTGTCAACGTATGTTTTTTCATACCCTTGCGCACCCTGTTCGCGCAGACATTATACTGTATGCCATCATTCACTATGCAGAATTAAGACAGACGTCATGAGCACCGCAACCAAACCATGTTTTACAGTTCCTCCTGAACCAAAACAATGAGCTTATGCTGCGTTCATGCCATAACTACTGTAATTTGGATGAGATGGAAACCCATGACATTATACTCGGTTCGTGACTCAAATTTATGCGTTTCAATGACAATACTATCATCGCTAAAATGAATCTGCAGCAGTCTGGTGTTAAGGGTCAGTGCTAGGGCTGGGCGATAAAGCTAAAAAATTTATCACGATATAATATTTCATATTGATCGTTATTGATAATTATTGAAAAAAAACATTTTTTTTAAAATGACCAGTAGAAAAAAAAAGTTTGAATTTAACCAATACATTTTTAATTAAGGCAAAGAACAAATCATTTTAAAACAAAACAAAATAAAAAAGTAAAATGTAAACAAATCTTTCTTATATTTTATATGAAGATTAAATAAATAGTGAAACTTAGAGCTGCACAATTCTGGATAAATTGAGAAACACTTTTTTTGTGTGTTTCAAACTGAGATCATGATTCTGAATGACAACTAAATGAAATAACGTACTTTACCAGAGGTTCTGACAAAATATTAATTGCTGCAGTCTATTTTAAAATTTTAAATTCATTTGAATTAATTATTTTTTAAAAATCTGTGTATGATTCAATGACTCACTCATAAATACTCATTTCATTACTGGATGAATCAGTGTATTTGAAAGAATCTGTTGAATGAAGATTCAAATACATTTTTTAACCAGTTACTTGTCGCCACCTGGTGGTGAAATAATGTAATCGATAAATGCGTCATTTTCAGCGCCAAGTTTCTTTCTTTCTTTATTTATTTTAAACTATAACATAGACATTAATATTTATATCTGAACTATAATCTTTTATCTCAGTACTTCTGTGATAATTTGAATATTTGTAACAGAAATAAAGATACTGTGTGATTGAAAACACTGTTTGTGCAGCTGTTAATACCTACATGACAACTGCTATCTCAAGACGAACTTTTAAGTAGATCAACTGTAAGATGCAAGGAAACCATGAAACTGCCACACTGACGAGCTGACATACTTTTTTATTCACAATCTCCTTGTCGCCGGTAGGTACAGTACTAATTTTTATGTGTTTGTGTTCTGATCTCACGTGGCGATTGCGCTACTGAACTCCACAGCAACTTGTTTGCGTGTCACTCGTAGCGCGTCTGTTTGTGATCCAGGGATGGAGCGAGCTTGAGAGTTGTTCATGCAACCGAACTTAATGTCTGTTTACATTCTAATGCATTTAAGTGAAACTATATCGAGAGTTATATCGAACATTTTTTCTATCGTTATCGATGAAGGCGTACCGTTGATAAATATCGATACCGTTTTATCGCCCAGGCCTAGTCAGTGCTCTTTAAGTTGTTTACTTTCATTATTATTGTAATGTTATGTGCTTTGAGACATGAGGTAGTTTAACGCCGTCTCTCATGACGCTTTTGTTTGCTCCCTGCTGTGCACGTTCATGTGTTTTGGAGGAGGCGTGGCTTTGCAGACGCTCTGAAGGGAGGGTGGGATCTTATGCTTTTAATGCTAGCTTGCTATTGCTAGCTGCTCCGAAATTGCCCACCCTACCTTTAAATATGAAACGTGTTCAATTCATCTATAAAGCAGCTCTGTAGTTCTCATTCCAATTGTGTCAGTGCAGTCAAATCAATAATATTGGTGAATATTATGTGTCTCCAACTAAGCAAGCCAAAAGACGACAGTGGCTTGTGACTTGGGAGAACCCAGGCTCAGTTGAGGGACCAGTTCTCTTCTGGCCAAATGAACTAACATGGAGTGGTTATGATTCCAGGCTGTCAGAGTGTGGATTGGTATCATTCAGAATATTTACTTTTGCTTGATGATTGGATTGATCACGCCATCGTATGGTTGGAGTTACTGAGTTAAACTTGAAAACTGGATCAGTAAACAAGTCATTCTTTTGAGCTGAGTGATCTGATTCACAAAATTAGACTTAATGATTTGTTAAATCTTACAAAGCCAGCATACATGTTCAGAAGACTTGGAATAAAGAGCACAAGTTGTATAGACCACTTTTGTTGTGCCATTTTGGTGCTTATATGTCATTTTGAACTACGGAAAAGACCTGCGTCTAGATTCTTCAGAATGTCTAATTTTGTGTTCCACAGAAGACCGACATGAGGGTGACTAAATATTGGCAGAATTTAAATTTGGACTGATCTACACCTTTAATTCCCAGCTTTGATTATTAATTGTTATTGGTGAACAGTATTTAGCACAGCAGAGGGAGCCAGTGGTATTCACTCTCCTGATTTTTCACCCTCCCAACATGTTCAGGACCTACATGTATACAAACCTGTATCCTCAGGAAGATGGATGTGTGTGTTCCCAGGGCAGATGGCCATGATGCTTTGCTATGCATATGGCTCACAGATTACCACTCCAGCAGGGTGTCAGAACTGATGAGGCAGCACTGGAGCAGAGTGTTGTGCCATTTGCATTTGAGCTTTACTGCTTAGCTGCATGGATGGCCACGCTGCTTTTCATGCTTAATGTCAGAGGATGAATCCTGAATGAAAACGTGTGTCGGAGTGTACCCCTCCACTTTCAATATAGTTTTCCTATGGGAGAAGTCATTTTAATGCATTCTACTCATTTGAATATTCAAAGCTGAATTTACGAAGTCTTTAAGTGCTATTCCAAAGGGGTGAACGTGATTTCACCAAGTACAACATGATCCTGGAACAATATTCTAATCAACCAATCAGATTTGAGGGACAAGCTTACAGTTTGTCAAGTTTAGCCTTAAATCCAGGGTTAGGTGCTTCTACATCAGTATTATTCACCTATCATTTCCCTCTGATTTTAGGGATAAGTTATGGGTAAAGTTAGTTTTAGGGGTAGGGATAGGGTTAGGACTAAATTTTCGGACAGAAATGTTGTTCCAGGAATCCAGGAACGTCTTACTTGGCAAAATCGCAGTCACCATTACCAACGTTAGCATATCATTTTAATGGAATACATGCAGTGCAGTGCTTGTATTGATTTAAAATGTGAAAATTCACAGATTTTTACAGATTGAGAACTGTACACATCACAAGCAGTGTCATGTAAAATCATCACTCAAACTCTTTGCTTTACATTGTTTTTGGGAAAATTTATTGAATTTTCTGACTTAATAGAATTACCTTTGAAATCCCTTTCATTTATTATTTAGATAAAGTGGGATCTTACTGTCATACTTGATATTCTGATATTCATCTAATCCCGTAATTGCTCTTAATTATTGTGACATTTCATTTTTGCTTTGTTTTTTGTTTCATTTTATTTTTTGTTTTGTTTCTTCATAACTTAACAAAATTGGGTGACACTTTATTTTACAGTGTCCACACGTTACTGTAATTATAAATTATGCATAATTACATGCGACTAACCCTAAACCTAACCCTAACCCTATAGTAAATACATGAAGTTAATTGTTAATTACTCAGTATTTAAATGTATAATAACACTGTAACACGGATACCTTAAAATAAAGTGTAACTCAAAAATGATCGGTGGATCAGAGTGTTCATACAAACAGAAATGTTTTGAAAGTGCTACAGAGCCAGATTGTTGACATATTTAGACATATTTAGACTTATAGTATGTCTGCATATTTAAAGTTCCCCTGTAGTCAATAATTTTATCCCTTAAAACTCATCTTTGATCATCAAAAATTCTTCGTGCCTTAAAATAGCTTGAATGTAACTCTACACCCTTGCCTCATTTAGTATATGCGGTTCTATGAATATGCAAATTAGCCCCGCCTCCACTCACACCAGCTCAGAGATCCACTCGTTGACGATCACATGTTGACGTGATTGGTTACAAGGTAGTTTGTGACGTAAGAAACACCAGCAATTTCAAACCGCATTTTTGAGACTGTCTTTGGTTTTCATCACAGGGGGACTTTAACATCAAAAAAGGACCTGCTTCGCCTTTTGTGCATTTAGTACAGGTATACTGATGTCTCTACATGCCCATGTCCTGCCCTTCCTCTGAACAACCTGCCAGAGTGAAATCTGTTTAGCATATAACGATGACCCATGTTATGAAAGATTAATGCCATTTCATTGCAGTAATATAATGTTTTATGAAGGCCATCATTTTCCTGCCACGCATACTGCCGTTTCTGAGATCTGTCAGATTTAAGAGAATCGCAATCTAATAAATCTCATCAGACAGCAGCGATGTCAATAATTGCTCTATGCATTTTATTTATGCATATGTAAATCTATGTTTTGGTCTGTAAAATCACAGTCACAGTCGCACTGCAACATCACCCAATGCCTTAACCTAATCTTGACAAGGGGAAGGACATTGTCTTTTATCTGTTCCTATCACATTTAATGAATGTACTGATGAACACTGTATCTGATGTAAGAGAGTACAATGTTTTGCTCCCAGGTTCACGGGTGTCTGGAAACATCAAAGTCCTCTACAGCTATAGAGTTTAATTTCTGTCTGCGTAAGTGCTCTCGGGTCACTTCAAAGACAGGCTAATAATGGAATAAGTGTAAATCAAAGAGGTATTTTAGTCACAGCCTTACAATACATGGTCACCTGCCATATTATGAAGAGGTGTATTATCGTCTGATGAAAAACCTTCTTTATTTGCAATGCATTATGGGGTGAATGAGGGTATGGGTTATTTTACCCTATTTGCATCAGATTTTTGGGCTTTATCTGTCTCTTTATCAAAAAATGATCAGTGGATCAGGGTGTTCATACAAACAGAAATGTTTTGAAAGTGCTACAGAGCCAGATTGTTGACATATTTAGACTTATAGTATGTCTGCATATTTAAATTTCCCCTTTAGTCAATAATTTTTTCCCTTAAAACTCATCTTTGATCACCAAAATGACATATTTAAATGTTTTTTTTCATGCCTTAAAATAGCTTGAATGTAACTCTACACCCTTGCCTTATTAAGTATACGCGGTTGTATGAATATGCAAATTAGCCCCGCCTCCACTCACTCACACCAGCTCAGCGATCCAGTCGTTGACGATCACGTTGACGTGATGTTCTTTATTTGCAATGCATTATGGGGTGAATGAGGGTAAGGGTTATTTTACCCTATTTGCATCAGATTTTTGTGCTTTATCTGTCTCTTTATCAAAAATGTACTTTATGCTGTGATTGGGATTAGACAGTAATATAAATAATAATCTAATAATCTAACACATTGAATTAAATGTGAAATTTTGAAGTGACTGAACTAGTATTTTCTTCGAAAACTCCAATTAGTGCAATAAATATAGTAGCAAAAACTGCTAAATATTTTTAGTACCATTGTAATATGTTAATTTTTTAACTTGTACTATGGTAAACATTCATTACCATGGTATATACGTAAGTTTCAAGACATTACCATTTGCTAGCATCACTTTAGGCCTATTATAATATTATGATTTGTAAGGAATATGAGGAAAAGAGCATTTAAGTGTGATTAGTCTACTTTAGCCTACAAGCTTGAGGCTAAATCTTTATGTCCAGAATAATATCAAATTTGACTGATAGATTTACTACATATCAAATTAGACTGATAGCCCTTCTACATAGCAAGGCAAAGGTGTTTTCTATAAGATCACTTTGCTGTGAAACTCGAAAAGATTTGTTTTTGCTTAGATTTTAGCATTAGCCTAGCGCCAGTCTTCAGCATAATTCTTCCAAAATACTGGAGGGTTTGAGTGATGATAACCACATGTTGCTGTTTTATGACTGATTTTGTGGCCTGAAGGACCATACTTGCACAAAACACATTGGTGTTTGGGATCTTTATTTGAATGACCTAAGTGGGTCATTTTTGGTTGTGGGGTAAATAACAGAGAAGACCCTGCTGTCGTCCTCTTGCCCAGAGAGAGAAATCAGACTCATTTGCTGCAGGCTCAGAGGTGGCACTCATTACACCTGAGCTCTCCATGTTTAATTGGCCTCATTAAGTGATTAACTTCACAAATTTACCTTTCCCCTCAAGGGCGCAATGCTGAGCACTCTATCACTGGGCTTCCTGGAGTCACTCCATTAAAATAACCCCTTGTCAGTGGCGAACCCCTTCCGGACCTGTTCTAGGAGTTCAATGGATGGTGTTTTAGGGCGCTTTCTAGTAATATTCTCAGAAATCATTTTTTTTTTTTTGTGCTGACGGAAGACCTCCCTCTGTCGCCTGGCTGAAACCAAAGGCTGTTATTATTTCCATGGAGGCGATCATTGACTCATCATATTTTGTTATAGTCCCACTGACAGCCTGATAAAATTGGAGGTAAAGTGGCAATTCAAGTAGTTAACTTGTTAGACAACTCTACAGGCCCTGTTATTGGTTCTCTTCCTCCTCTAAAGACTCTTCGTGTAGCCTTGCACCAAGGCTGCAGGAATGGAGCAGAGAAGCGGACAAATTGGATCCATCATTTTTCATGCAAGCTGTGACATCCCCGTCAGCCAATTTCACTCCAATAGCCTCTCTCAGGGATCATTGATATCTGCATTAGAGACCTTTGTTAAAGGTCTCATCTAAATGCATTGAAAAATGCCTCGCTCTCCTGTGTACTTCCAGCTGAAAAGGCGAGGGGGGTCTGGCTGTGTGTACTCACCGAGATTTGCCGACTTGGCTCTGTCTACATTAAGGTTTGTTTGTGGCCAGACAATGTAGTGTCCCTGAACTCTGGAGAAAACAACGGGAGAAAAACAACTACCGCAGAAGCAAATGGCAGGGCTTTTGGAGGGCCATTTGCACAGTGAGTTCTTATTGGAACATATGACAAGTCCTCCATCATGTCTATGGCACTGGTCCATCAATCTCAGTTTGACTTGAATGTTCACTATTTCTTTGTTAGAAGAAAAACAGTGAAAGTAAATCTCCAGCTCTCTGCAATAAAGTCTGGTAAACTAGGCAATTGGATGGGGAGTACAATTTTTGCCCTTCAGCTAAGTCTTAAAAGACACATTTTGAGTTTTTCCTTCCCACAACAACTCAACACAGGGGACCGGACAGAAAACAACTAATTTCTTTATGTAATTCTTAGATGTTTGGGAAGTTGAGTTGTAAGCTTTAATTGAAAGTGGCATAAAGATCCTGAGAATCTTTCATGGCTTTTAAAGAAAAAACTAGCTTTTAAGTGACTCTTTCTTTAATCTTAAAGGGTTAGTTCACCCAAAAATGAAAATTATCCCATGATTTACTCACCCTCAAGCCATCCTAGGTGTATATGACTTTCTTCTTTCAGCCAAACACAATCGGAGTTATATTAAAAAATATCCTGGCTCTTCCAAGCTTTATAATGGCAGTGAATAGTAACTGAGATTTTGAAGCCCAAAAAAGCACATCCATCCATCATAAAAGTAATCCATACAGCTCCAGGGGGTTAATAAAGGCCTTCTAAAGTGAAGTGATGCATTTTTGTAAGAAAAATATCCTGGCATATAGCATAGGATGTAGGAGTAGCATAAGCTTAGGTGAGAGTAGACGCCTCTTGCGGTTCAAAAAAATAAGGCTGGGCATCAAACTCAAGCTCCTTCGACATTTCTTTTTAAAAATTCTCGTTTTAGACTTCTAAATCGTGACTAGTGTTTTGTTTTGCTCAATCCTCTGAGCTTCTGTGTTTGTCAATATGTCATGTGTCGGGTCAAAGTTCACTCATCTGCCGGAACTCGACTTGTGTACAAAAGCCAGTGATTCTAGTTTATAAAGTTATAAATATAGATATTTTTTATACAAAAACGCATCGCTTCACTTCACAAGGCATTTATTAACCTCCTGGAGCTGTGTGGATTACTTTTATGATGAATGGATGTGCTTTTTTGGGCTTCAAAATCTCAGTTACTATTCACTCCCATTATAAAGCTTGGAAGAGCCAGGATATTTTTTAATATAACTCTGATTGTGTTGGTCTGAAAGAAGATAGTCATATACACCTAGGATGGCTTGAGGGTGAGTAAATTATGGGATAATTTTAATTTTTGGGTTAACTAGCCCTTTAAATCGGCTGTTTGTGATTCTTCTCATCACTTATAAACTTCAAATAGACCAAAATACAATTGATGTAGTTGTCACTTGTGTGCTGGACTGGTGTCACAGATGTTCATCTCCCACAATGTACACTGTAAAAAGTAATACGCTCTATCTACTCAATAAAATTGTGGCAACAGATTACAAGCAATATTATTAATTAAATTCAACATATAACAATTTAGTTAGAATTAATCAAATTAATTCCTTAAAAGTCAACTATTTAAAATGTGTAAAATTAGCAAACACCATTACAAAAACCACAAACTGACATAAAAAGCAAAGAGTCAAACTGCCCAACTAAATGAAACACTGATCATCATAATGGTGACCAAACATTTTCAATAAAATAAACATCAACATCTAAACCTCTGTTAATTCTTGTGTTTCTCTTTCCTTCAGTGATTCTGCTTGTTATCATCAGGTGCCTTCAATGTTGGCAATAAAAAAAAATAGAGTTCTTAATTCATCTTTGACACTGTCTGTTATTCAGATATTTTTGTTTAAATTATACTTAAATTTTACTCATTTTAAATGGTTGACATTTAAGGAATTAATTTGATTAGTTCTAACTCAATTCTATTTGTTGAATTTAATTAATAATATTGCTTGTAATCTGTTGCCAAAATTTTGTGGAGTAGATATAGCGTATTACTTTTTACAGTGTAAGAAGCTTCAGTTTTCATGTAAACCTTTTTGATCCCATTGTCCACAACAATGTTTGAAGGACCAATGACTTTTTCAGCTATTTATAATTTACTGGATAAGCATTTGTAAGTTTTACTCACAATTTTAGAGCTTGAAACCTCACATCCAAGTTTTCAAGACAGTAAAAACTTTAAGGAGATTAATTAAAATAACATCTTAAAATTAATATCTTGATTTTTTTAGCTTATTTTAATTTTTGAGGCCCCCTGATTGAGAACCACGGGAAAACCACTCTCAGAAAAGATATTGACAGTCATCTATGAATAATTTGTACATTTGTAAATTTTATGCTATATTTTATGTCTGTGTGCAGATTTAAGTAAAAATGTTTTCTAAATCACCCTGTGAAATGTCTCAACCTTTGCCGGACGACAACTGCAAGACCCTACTGCCATGCACAAACCCATAACTTTAATATGACACCAAACTCTGGAATCATGCGGAAAGAAAAATCAGCCCAAGGGGGTCAGTGGCAGAAAGAAATAGGGTTTCAGACCGGGTCAAGCAAAGCATACAACACTCCACACAGAAGTACGAGCAAGGCTTTCGTCTATTTTCAACCCATCGTTATTCCTCATAAATTCCAAACTAGCCTCTGACAGCATGACTGATGAGCCTGCCATTGTGAATGTCAAGAGAAATGGTCTCTCAACCTATACCTCTGCGTTTCTCATTGTGTATGAGACTTAAGGTTTATGGAGGAATACGACCATTTTGATGAGCATTACTCGCTGGGAACCAAGGGCACGCTGATCTACTGTCAGATGAGACAAGCGCCAAAGTACAATTCTTCTAGCCCTGTTTCATTCACATTCACAACAAATTATAATGTCCAAGAATCACTCTATTTGATGCACTAGTTTACAGAAAAAAGTTCTTATTGAGGGCCAGGTTTATTACTTTTATGTCTTTCTTGATTTACATCAAAATTATTAGTATAGGACTATATATTGAAATAACCATTAATATAAATATTGTTGCAAGTTTACAAAGAACAAAATATTTCCTGTAACTGCAAATTACATCAAATTAATTATTCAGAAGAAAGTAGGCTATATCAATCAAATAAATTATACAAATTCTATGGCATGCTGAATTGTCTCTATTAATAAAACTGGCAATCGCTTTACTGCACAGGAAGCTCAGCTTCCCCTAATTGTCATAAAAATGCAAAAGCGAGAATCAATGTTCAACATGCTGTAAACGCCATTTTGGGTCCAGCTCGGATGTCATGCTGTAAGAGCATAATAATTGGTATTTGCATTGCAAAATGGCATCTAATTATTCATTGGACAGTTGGCTTTCAATCACCGGTTGGTCCATCTTCTTTAAATGATGATTGGGTGAGCTTGCAAATGGGCGGGTCTTTGCAACACATGACCAATATTTGAACTTGTGAGTGCTTGGAGACAAACAAACAGGTAATGAAAGTCTGTTGCAACTTTTAGCATTTAAATTTGTGGTTCATAATCTTGTTTCTTACATATTACCATTTGCAAATATTGTAAACATAACATAAACAAAATAAGGCTGGAATGCACTACACAAATCTTTTACAGATTTTTGCCCCAATTTACAGTCTGGAAGAGTCGTTGCTCGTCACCAAAAGCCAGAGACAGTCTGCAGATTTTGGCCAGTCGGAGTTGATAGATTTCACAAAAAAAATCTGTTGTGTTTGATGGCCACAGATTTCAATTTTCTAGTTTCAAACTATTATTTCATCCACTTGAAGAATCAAACATTTTAGAACATAAAGGCTGAATCCCAGATGGCACACTTCTATGCACTTTCGGTCTTGTGGACTTACAATGGCTGCCGCGTGCGTGTGTCCACAGCTTTGAAGCTTAACAAATCTTTTGTTTTGAATCAGTGGATCGGAGCGTGTATCAAACTGCCAAAGTCACACCCCCCAGTGGTGAACCATTGAAATTTCGAAACACTTATGATGTAACAAAGTGTCCTTTACTGAAATCATGTGACTTTGGCAGTTTGATACACGCTCCGAACCACTGATTCGAAACAAAAGATTCGTAAAGCTTCGAAGCTTAAAGATTATATGGGTAAACGAACTTGTGAACTTTTTAGTGGTTGAGAAGCAAATTTTAGGAACAGACACAGACAAAATAGATCTTAATCTACATATTTAACCCTGATAAGTGACATATTTTCTAAGCTTCACCCAGTCAAAAAATCACCAGCTGCTTGTAATATATTTTAAAATATAAGATATAAAGGCTCAAGGTTTGCCTAAGTTAGCAGTGTGGTCTAGTTAGCCCCTGCTGGTAGAAGTAGTAACTACACCATCTGAACCCAAAAAGCATCTTTTTTTCCCCAGTTGCATTACAAAAATATTTGACCAACCAATCACAATTAAGCATTACAGTCAGCTGTGTAATAATGCCGCCCTCACGTGCTATCGAGAATTTGATAATTCCCACTTCTGAAGTCGTGATTACGAGTTCATCGCATGGGAGGGCGTTCACGTGCAATTTTTACCTAGGAAACTCGTATTTACGATAATTCTGAGATCACGTGATTAAATGCAGCGTTAAATTTGGTTATATTATAACTGCCTTGTGGGTTACTGTATACTGAACTTATTTTTATATATTAAAAGTGCAAGTCTTGCAGTGTTTCACCGTAACTGGCACAGTTTCTTGAAAATATGTCTCCTCTTGCTGTGACTTGGGTTGCAGATCAAAAGGAATTTGTTAAGGGAAGCTGAATTCAGCAGGGGCAAATGCAAAACATATTCCCCTGTACCTTGCACCACAGAGGCTCCCAATGGGCTCCCACTGGATAATGAGGGCTGAGGCAGGTTTTAGCAACAGCTATTAGCCCACCGATTGCATATTTATGAAAGCTTTATGAAGCATTTAAGCCTCAATTCCACTAGAGCGTTATGCGCGCAGACTTGACAGCCTTCCTTAGAGATTAGTTTTCGGCTTCGCGGCTAGATTGCACTCTGCACGTTTTTTTGTTTTTTTTTTGCTGCCTGCTCTCAGCGTCTCAGGCATTAAAGGCTGGGTCCTGTACATGATGCGTACATGGATATCAGGCTAGTTGTGCTTGTTTGCTATGCGCTGTGGGAGGAATGAGGAACGCAGCAGTAGGCGCTGTAGTAAATGTCATGGTTGATGAGGTCAGTAGGCCTGGCATCACTCTCACCATTAGGCCAGCACATGCAAAGCATTGTCTCATGCTCCCCGCTGCAGTGCACTACATCAGCAATTCAGCTTTTAGAGCGCTTCCTGAGTTTGAGGAATATTAGATTCATTTCCTTAGCAATCTTCTGGGATATGCACATTTATCCTCTAACACCAGCATAGCAAATGGGAGTAAGTCTGCAATATTACAATATCTTATATCAAGTTATATGGTGTACTAGATTGTGTTTTGTTTACTTTTTACTGTTCTAAAGTTCAGCTTTTAGAAGCACAAATAATGCATCTTGATGCAGCTTTTCTGTTATGACTGTTTATGTATGAATTTTTTTTTCAAACCAACAAGCATAGAAAGTGAGTTTTATTCAAATAATTTTATGATAGACCTATAGCTTTATTTTTTTTTACCATAACACATTGCTATTAGTAATATAAACGAGAAAAAATATTAATAATTAAAGCAATAAATAAAGGCATCTTTATTTAAAGACATCTCCATTTACAAGTTTGAGGTCTTTTAAAAAGATTTTTAAATCTTTTTGAACATTATGCTCACCAAGGCTGCATTCATTTGATAAAAAGTACAGTAAAAACAGTAATATTGTGAAATTTTATTACAATTTAAAATAACTGTTTTCTATTGTAATATTTTTTAAAATGTAATTTATTTCTGTAATGGCAAAGCTGAATTTTTAGCATCATTACTCCAGTCTTCAGTGTCACATGATCCTGTAGAAATCATTCTAATATGCTGATTTGCTGCTCAAGAAGCATTTCTTCTTATTATTAATGGTTTAAACAGTTGCGTACGTAACCGTAATACTTTTTTTTTTCTGATTTCTTTGATGAATAGACAGTTCAAAAGCATTTATTTGAAATCTAAATCTTTTGTAACATTATAAAAGACAAACTTTTGAATGGTAATTTAAGTAGTTGTTAAAATAATGACAACGTCATCATAGCATATTGCCATGTTCATGTAAAATAGTGCTGTCAAATCGATTAATCGTGATTAATCGCATCTAACATAAAAGTTTGTGTTTATATATATATATATATATATATATATAATGTGTGTGTGTGTGTATTTACAAACTTTATGTTAGATGCGATTAATCGATTTGACAGCTAAAAAAGGCCATTTTCTTCTACAAAAATCTACTGTTTTATTGTTAAATCATAAACACCTTGGTATACACTATCCCCCCAGAAACCAGAAGGTTTCTCCAACCCATTTTCAATTTAAGACAGTGTAAATATAACTCTGGGAATGATTCTTTTATGAGCTGTGCAGATGTGTTGTTTGTTTAGTCAGCACTTATTGTGCTCAATACCTGCCATGGAGTTATATCGCAAGAATCAGGCAAAGCTGCTATCCATCTCAGTAAACAGCTATTTGAATTTGTATTACACTTGGAGAGGACCTTCTCACCATTACACAACTTAAAGGGCCCTATTTTAATGTTCTAAGTGCATGGTCTGAAGCTCATGGCGCAGGTGCACTTAGGGGATGTCCGAATCCACTTTTGCTAGTTTAACGACAGAAAAAATGTATGCCGCACCAAGCGCATGGTCCAAAAGGGTTGTACCTAGTCTCTTAATAAGTCATGGGTGTGTTTTGGGGCATAACGTGCAATAAACCAATCAGAGTGTCATCTCCCATTCCCTTTAAAAGCCAGTTGCGCTTGCACCATGGCGGATTGTTGTTTACATGGTGGCATATAGACATCCACAACCTGATGATCAGTTTAAATACATGTGTGTATTTCCAAATAATTAGCCAATTCCATTCGTCATTACTGCAAATATTCTGATACATGCAATGACTGTCCATTATGACATGTAGACATTTTTATCTTTATGTACACAATAATAATCTTTTACATTGTAATCCTTTTATTTTTAATATTTGGCATGTTTGTATGCTGCTGCCTCCCTGTATGTGTGTAACAAGCAGAGTGTACAAGCATTGTGCACCTGCCTATAGGCGCATATTACTAACGCGCCCTTTAAATAACAAAAAAATACTGCGCCATTGACTTTAGACCAGGTTTTTGTTGGTCAATGGCGCAGTCGTTTTCAGTTGCCTCAAAATAGCAACACGCCAACAATGCACCTGAACACACCTCGTTTTCAGACCAGCACGCCCATGGACGAACAGATGGCGAGTGCATTTGCTATTTAAACAACATGGACGCTGGACGTGAGAATGATAACTGCGTCGGGCTGAAACTAGCAAAAAACACTTGCATCACGCTTGGCGCCAGGTGTATGATAGGGCCCAAAACGTTTAAGGGCAAACATTTCTCACATTTGATAGCTTTTGATTCTGAATTCTCACTTTTTATAAAATATCTAAATAGGTGTACAAATTAAGGGAGAATTCACTAAGAATATTAGGAACCTATTTGACTCCTAAACCAATTTCAAGGCCACAGTTTTTTGCTAAATGAGATTTTAGAGGTGATTTCCACACATTGATTGTGTGACTTGCCTCAAGCATGCATAAAGATGACCTGGAAATGTTTCTTTCAGATATGTTAATGAGTTTCAGTCCCAAACAGGTTGAAAACAGTTTCAAAGAGTCACAATCATGCACATTTATATGCTAAAATGGATTAATTGGACGTCTTCAGAGACCAAAGCCAGAGAAGTCATCGGCGAGTCCGCACACTCCATCTAAACCCAGGAGAAGTGAATGCGAGAGGAGCTGCCTGTCAATCAATGTGCATTTCACTCACATTGGCCCTTAATTTAATCACTGTTTAATTAGGGGCTTTCCCCCGGGGGCCTGCTCTGTTACAGAGCTTTTTTCTTTCTCTACGAGTGCAAATATAGCCGACGGACAACTGCAGGCCACTGTCTTCACTATCTCAGCACTATTTAGCTACCTCAGGGCCTCATAAATCTGCTGATAATGTCAAGGGCAAACACGTATGCATAGAAGTGATGAAAAGTGTCTGCAGGAGGGCAGTTATAACTTCACCTCAAGTGCTGAGGAAAACTTACCTCCCTCGGCCCAGTCCCGATTGTCAACTGGCACGATTCTTTGAGGGAGACTAAGGTTCGGGACTGTAGCACAGTTTATTGCATGACAAACACATTGCACGTCTTGTAGTTGGATTACCAGATCACTTCAGACCATATATTGTGACTGCGTCTAGGGAATAGCTCGAATTTAGCTCTTAAGCTACAGCAATCAATATAAATTTAGCATGGTAATAATCAGGCACACTGGGTATAGTTCTGCAGGCCCCCTGAGCCCTTGATACAAGCTGCTGCAGGCAGCCAGCGAAGGAGAACTACTACTGTTACTCAGCTCTCTCTTTCTCTCTCTCTAATTTTCTCATTCACGCTCTCGCACTCTCATGTACTCAATCCTGTCCCTTACTGCCACGCTTTAAGTCTCACAAAACAAGAAAAACTCTTTGAGCGTTGCACGCTTTAGCATTTAGCATTTCTCTGTAAGACAGTCAGGCTTGGGGAGTAACATAAGTCAAACATGCTCATGCTTTTGAAACAGTTAGCAAACTGAATCATTGTGGTAGCCAATACAAAAAAAAAAAAAATCCTTTCAGTGAGTGAGATTTTTAAAGACATTTTAAGAAAAACAGTGTCATTTTACTTGCGTGTAGCATTGTTTTGTTAGCATACAGTAGGTAATTTAAATATAGAGTAAATAGAGTGCTTTTGAGATGTGATGCAATAACAGAAATAGCCAAACAGCAGAATAAATAGCTACTATTTTTGGCATGGAAAAAAAGAAAATAATTCTATTGGCTATCCAGACACAGCCACTATGAGTGCCTCCTCCACCGTGTTGCCGTCAAATAAAACAGTTGCCATGCCAACTTGCTACTGTAAACAAAAGCTCACAAAGCTTTCCCCGCCTCCGGGGCCTTCTGATTGGTCCACTGTTTTGTAACTGACATTGATAAAAATGCTTATTTGCAAGACAGTGCAAAAGACGCGAGTGCAACGGTCATACGCATCCGTCTAGCGTGTTTGCATAGAAAAACAATGGAAAAGTAGCGTATTGAAATGGGAAAACATGTTCTGTGTGAATGGCCCTTAAAGTTGCAATGTGTAAAATTTGGGAGGATTTTTTGACAGAAATGCAATTTAATATACATAACTATGTTTTCAGTGGTGTATAAAGAGCTTACATAATGAACCGTTATGTTTTTATTACCTTAGAATGAGCCATTTCTATCTACATACACCGCGGGTCCCCTTACATGGAAATCGCCATATTGCACCGACATGTTTCTACAGTAGCCCTAAATGGACAAACTGCTACAGAGCGCGTTTCGTCACTATGTTGTTCTTCTTCTAAATCGTTGGTGTTTTTAGAGGCAGCTTGCATCATTATTACGTTGAATACGCATGAAGAAGAAGTAGTAGTAGTGGCCGTCGTCTGTTTTATTAGAAGCAGAGACCATTCTTTGTTAGAAGTAAAAAGAAACCTCATTGGTTGACTGGCTACTCTCTGCTGTCTTAGACGATGATATCTGTCTTGTGTCGGCCAGACAGCCACCGTAGCTTCTCTATGTGCTTCGAAAGGGAGGGGTGAGCGCCGTTGGTTGCAGTTCTCAACCTTACCTCTAGATGCTGCTAAAATTTACACACTGCACCTTTAAGACTTAAATGTTGTGTTTTCCCACAAAAAAAGAAAAGAAATTGAATGACAAATTTTGATACTTTTATGGTGCATTTGCATCCCTTTTGAAGCTTGAAAGTCTCCCATTGATTGCAATTGCATGGTAAACAGTGAGCAGGACATAATTCAAAATGTCTTCATTTGTGTTCCACAGGAATATACGGGTTTGGAACGGGGTATTGGGTATGCTATTAAAGCATATCATTTTTAATTTATCTTTTTGTTTTAACATTTGTTTTAGCATTTGTGCATTTTACTTTTGCATTGAAATGTAGAGAATGAATTTGATAAAAAAATTAAAAAAAATGTACATTTTAATATAATATAGTTGGAGGTAAGGGTTTGTTTACATGAGAACAATGTACTAAAAATGGAAAAGTTTTTGCTTTGCGTTTTTTCCCCATACAGACGTCAACGTTGGAAACGACTAAAAATACTGTATTATGCTGCCAGGCCAGTAGATGGCGATGTCACTTTGTAAAGAAACACTACACGCCTATAGACTGAACTGAACAAATTCACATTTTTTAGTTTACATGAGGAAGATAACGCTATTGTTTTCAAAAACTTGCACTTTGAAACCCATTTTCAGGCACCCCAAACACCATTGTCGTGTAAACGAGCGGCCAAAATGCATAAAAAGTTTCCCGTTTTTAGTTGAAAACAGCGTTGTGTAAATGGCCCCTACACAACAATTACTTTCAGTCCACAGCCCTCAAGTTTGATTTTTGGTCTTTTGTATAGTAAAAAGTTTGGCCACCTCTGGATTTCAGTAGGTCATTATTTTTATTTTGTCAGTAATTAGCATTTATTAACAACATTTTAAATATTGTATTAATATTTAATATGAATCACTTTTACTGGAATATATTTTAAGTAACCCTGATAATGATGAAAATGCTGGCATTTCAGTCTTCAGTCTTTTTTCTGATTCCCGGGTTCAGTTCAGGGGTGCGTTTCCCGAAAGCATCGTTAGCCAACTATTGTCGTAAGGCCCATTGAACTCTATTGGTAACGACGGAACTTGCGACCATAGTTTGCTTTGGGAAACGCACCCCAGGTCAGCTGGAGATGTTCCACTGAGAAGATCTAAATATAGTAAGAAAGGGTTTTGCAGTTAAAGTGTATCAATATTTTGAACTGATGTTGAAATATGTCACGGCTGCTTAGATCATGTGTGTGTTTGTCAGAGCTCAGTGCGAAGACATTGTTTGTGTCATGCACAACGCCTAGCACAAGAACAGAGCACTAATGCAATTGACAACCCGCTGTTCCTGACATTAATAAAGATGGAACATGTACAGGAAATTAAACTCTCACTTTCCCATCGTAATGAGATGGTATCCATCACCCAACTGTTTTCCTCACAATCAGATAAAATGATCAAATTGGAGCTGGGTCAGCCCACACATGTTGCCAGCATCAGCTACATTATTCTTTAAAATGGATGAGAAACCGAATGAAATTTAATTTGAAACTATAGATGAGATTCATCACAGCTTTAAGCATGAATTGATGTTTTTGATGTGGTTTCAGTCACTTCCTGTTTGACTGCAGCACGCCAGACCCTTCAGCCAATCACATATGCTCTCTTATTAGCCCCCGGCAAATGGCACGACGTGTATTCAGGACATTGATGAGAAGAAACAGACAAAGATTTAGTGAGACAAGGATAGAACAATCCCTAGAGGGCATTCTTGCTCAATTCCTTGATGTATCCAAGGAGTGAGTGATTGACAACTGCTTAAATTTGTGAATCGCTACATATAATGCACAAGCGGCCACTAGAGGGGGTTGGCTGCACATTTCACTTCAAATCTAGTAACGGGTTACCACACACCAGAAAAAGAAAAAAGATGATAGAAAAATATGCCATTTTCTTGATCATCTGCTCTTTCTGTCCCAAACTAATTATGACTAATTCAGATTAGAGAGATTAAAAAGACATATTACATATGCTGCAAGCATCGTTGCTGTTATAAGCAACAAGGACCCTGATCAAAGGTTCCCTTCATGTGGCTATTGCCAGGTCGCACTCGAAACAAGTGCTCTGTAACCTTGTTGAATAAATGACCAGACAGGCTCATCAGAATTCAGCTGAAATAGGAAGTTAGCAGAGAGTAATTCAAGGCAGATTTAAGCATGTCCGCCTGGATCCCTGTGCTTCCACTCCACTGTAATTGATGGGGAAATGTTAATTATGTTCCCATATAATAGCAAGACCTTGAAAATGAAGTCGTCTTAAAATCTCACATGAGCTATATTCTCTCCGGGAGTATCAGAGAGGCTCATACCTCATATTTCCCTCTAGTTTAGTGGCTCCTTGGGAGAACATGGCCACACAAAACTCACAGCACGTCCGTGAACTTTGCTGCCTGTCGGGCTGTAGACTTCATGTTTTGGCTATCCTTTGAATGCTCCTTATGAATTCTTAGGCTTGAGCAGGGTGACGGGAGCTCACAGACGCTCTCTAATCGAGAGCCAATGACAAACAGCCAGATGGACAAAGCTACAGTACAGATTCATGGAATAATGCTGCGGGTTTGTGAGCTTGAACGTTGTTTTAAATGAATCCCTTATGAGTTAATCACATAATCGTATTAGCTTTTTTATTTGGATAGTAACATCAATAAATACATGAATGATTGTGTCAATGAATGAGATATAGGCCTATATATATATATATATACACACACACACACAATCAGTGACTTTCACAAACGATTCGTTCAAAGCCGCTGTGTTGTAATTCTGCTGTTGCTTTCGTTGCACAATAGAGCAAATACTCACAATGCTGTGAAGAACATCACTTAATATTACCCTTTTGTTTGTTGAACTGTTGTATAAAATCAATGTCACATTTGCAATTATGTGGATATTTGGATTTGCATTTTTGCTCGTAAAATATTATCAACATTAAAAACAAGAACTCACAAAAGGTATGTTTTGTATCAAGAGTTTGAATCTTAAATTGCTCTTTATGCACCTTTTGTGCCAGGCTATTTGTTCTTCATGCTAGTAAGTGCTAAATCGACTGTACGTTGTCAAGAACGGCAGTAATGTAGCGCGATTTGCTAAGGCAGCAGACACTGCACGCAACCTATATGCACCCATATGAACGCTGCTTATGTGGAAATGGACGCTGTCAGATTTGACCGCAAAAGATGTGGTATTTTGATTGGATGTCATGTAGTTACAGCATTGTGCCTGTTGGAAAATACATGTTTGGTTTTAATGTTATTTTAAAGTGGGGAAGAATTAAATAAACTGCAAAATTTGGCATTTTGTTTGCGTACCCCCTCTGTCACCTCAAGTACCCCCAGGGGTATGCGTACCCTAGTTTGGGAACCACTGCTCTACAGGATGTAAGTTAAATATAGCCTTAATGTTAAATTATTAAATTTAACGTAGCCCAATTCGATTTGCTCAGGAACAAGTAACAGATTAATAAGACCAAAGATTGCCCGTTTCATGTACCAAAAATGAATTATATCTCATGTTTAACCACTATAAGAGACAGCAGCAAATCCCTGAAGCACTGGCCGAGATGAAGCTGTTCTCGGCGGGTACACGAGCACTGAACGGCCGCTGGCGGCCTGGAGCTCGCATCTCCGAAAACGTCTAAACAGATTATAAAATAGGCACTATGATTAAATATGAGTCAAATATTTCAGGTCTAAACAACTACATTCTCACCTAAAAACTCTTAAAACTACAGTTTGTGGTACAAGAAGTGTAGTATTTGTAAAAAATACGGTGGATTTGCTCGGCTGCCATGACAGTCGCTTCAAGCGGCGTGATACAAACGGTGAAAAGGTAGGAGTGCTGTTATCACTAGAATATTGCACGGCTCTTAGCCAATCAGATTCGAGAACCAGAAAGAACTGTTTTGTGTGTGTGTGTGTATATATATATATATATATACATATATATTTAACAACAATATTTAAATTAACAACAATAGCCATTATAAATGACAATAGGAAATAAACACAATTGTACAATTCAGTCAAAAGTACAAAAGCAGTTCTCTACAGGATGTAAGTTAAATATAGCCTTAATATTAAATTATTAAATTTAACATAGCCAAATTCGATTTGCTCAGGAACAAGTAACAGATTAATAAGACCAATGATTGCCCGTTTCATGTACCCAAAATGAATTATATCTCATGTTTAACCACTATAAGAGACAGCGGCAAATCCAGAAGCACTGGCCGAGATGAAGCTGTTCTCAGCGGGTACACGAGCACGTCTGAACAAATAGTAAAACAGGCGCTATGATTAAATATCAGTCACATATTTCAGGTCTAAACAACTAAATTCTCGCCTAAAAACTCTTAAAACTACAGTTTGTGGTACAACGTGTAGTATTTGTAAAAAATACGGTGGATTTGCTCAGCTGCCATGACAGTCGCTTCAAGTGGAGTGATACAAACGGTGAAAATGTAGGAGTGCTGTTATCACTGGAATATCGCATGGCTCTCAGCCAATCAGATTCGAGAACCAGATAGAAACTGTTGTATATACTGTACATTTTATATATATATACATATATATATATAATTTTTTTTCCATACAATCAAAGGGAATGGTGACTGTGCTTGTCAAGCACCAAAATGATGAGAAGCACCATAAACGTCCTTATGAAAATAGTATTATATGACTGTATATACAGAATATAGAGTCAATATGACAACTTGATGTAAGGAACAGAACAAAATTTAAGGCAATGATGACAGAAATGACATTTTTCACTGAACTATCCATCTACATGGTTTTGCTGTGACAAATGCATTTTTAAAAACTACATTAATTGCATACATTAATATTCCATGTAGTCTCTCAATTAAAATAAGGTATAATAATAATGCATAATAATGCATAATAATTACAAAAGAATTAGTTTCAGATGTACAGCATGCATGACGTGTCAACTTTTTCTAACAGCATTTCACATCAACTGCCCATTTATCAAGATCCAGCTATATGATTTTTAGATGACTAATCGTAAACTCCAAATGTCTCCAATTTAACTTGTTGTATACTTCAAAAGAAAGTAGTTGACCACTAAGACGTTCTCTTTTTCCTTTTCAAGATATCATTTATACCACTTCAGAGGTTTGAGTTTAAGCTTGCATGCCTTTCAAGGCTTCTAGTTGAAAATTAGCTTGAAAGTTCAGGTTCAGATCTATTTCAAAAACCATAACCCTGCCAAACAGCTCACTGACAGCCTTCTGTTTCATACAGCCATTTTGTGTTTGTCCACATGTCAGTCGTCCAAAAGCTGTCATTGCATCAGCCAATCAACTGAAAGTAAGATTACTGTTGCAGACCGCAGCGATGGGTGACATGATGATTATTAGGCCCTGAAGCCTGCAAGGTATGGTTTGTCCCCCTTTTTTAAAATGATTGCAATCTGAGGTCTGAGTGCACACTGCTTTGATATGCTCGGCTGGTCGGAGAATTTAGTGTGGCTTTTTTTTCTCCTTAATATCCCACTGTGGAGAGACAGGTGTCTGGTTTCGATTCCCTCCGCACGCATGTTCAACGAAATGCAGATTGCCAGTGGAGATCACAGTCTGACTGAAATGATAGTGCTTTTGGAAATGCCTGTATGAGCTTTAGAGATACATTTAAAGCAAAATGGATACAACAGACAGGAATGATTGCTGTAATGATAGTGCCCTACCCAGGCATTTTTCATAACTGGAAACTTGGAAGTGGGCCTGATTTGAAAGGAGGGTGAACGGCAGTCCATTGGCCGAGCGCATGTGAAGTCCTGCGCAATTTACGAAAATGTTTCGCTCTAAATCACTCCTTGTGTTCTTTAGAGGTTTAAGGTAATCGAGTTCACCACGAGAGTCGGCCGCTGAATGATAACGTTTGGCATGGATTTGAAACGCTGCGATTGGGAGATTTCAAATGCTGTTTTCACAACACTCACATTTGGTGAATAGCTAGCACATTTTCTTGACAGCTAAAATTAGCATCTATGAAGGAGGTATTGCATTACGGCAAGTGGTGATTAAACATAAATGCTTTGATTTATTTTTATTGTGTCTCATACAATGGAGGGTGACCTATAATTCACAGCGACTTGTTACCCTTTGATATATATTTAAAGCCAGACAGGAGGTTATAGCCGTTCTTCATTATGACTACATGTGAATGTATTTATGAGCTGAGATTTACACAAATAGCACATTTCTTTAGGAAGTAGCCATATCATTTCTTTAATGAGAATAGCACAAAGGAATCTGTCTTGTAAAATGGCATGCTTTTAACAGTGAAGTGAAGCCGTGGATGTCAGAAAACACAGGAGAGAGATGGTAATTGTGCAGCTCTATACGTTAAATCACATCATCAGCCAGAAACTATATAAATCTTTGTAACTTAATGTAGAATTTATCATAAAACACTTCAATTAACTGAGGAGGTGAAGCTTTAAAGGAGTGGCTCTCAACCAGTGGGGCAACTAGGGACCCTCAGCAAACTTCCAAAGAGGCAGCACAGTGACTTAAAATTAAAAATTATTAATAATATATTAAAATAATATGACTTAAAGGATTAGTTCACTTTCAAATGAAAATTACCCCAAGCTTTACTCACCCTCGAGCCATCCTAGGTGTATATGTCTTTCTTCTTTCTGATGAACACAATCGGAGATATATTAATAAATATCCTGACGCATCCGAGCTTTATAATGGCAGTGAACGGGATCAAACGAATATGAGCTGAAGAAAGTGCTCCCATCGACATCCATCCATTATAAACGTACTCCACATGGCTCCGGAGGGTTAATAAAGGCCTTCTGAAATGAAGCGATGCGTTTCCATATTTAATAATTTATGAAGTAAAATATCTAGCTTCCGCCAGACCGCCTTCCGTATTAAACTTACGAAGAAAGTGTAAACTGGCGTCGCGTCAGTTAAGCTTTTTCCGTAAGTTGAATAGGGAAGGCGTAGGATGTAGCGTAAGCTTTGTGAACTGCGAGAGTTTTACACTTTCTTTGTAAGATGAATACGGAAGGCGGTCTGGCGGAAGCTCGATATTTTACTTCATAACTTGTTAAATATGGATATTTTTTCTACACAAATGCTTCAGAAGGCCTTTATTAACTCCCTGGAGCCGTGTGGAATATGTTTATAATGGATGGATGAGGATGGAAGCACTTTCTTCAGCTCATACTAGTGACTCCCATTCACTGCCATTATAAAGCTCGGATGCATCATAATATTTATTAATATTTCTCCGATTGTGTTCAGCAGAAAGAAGAAAGTCATATACACCTAGGATGGCTTGAGGGTGAGTAAAGCTTGGGGTAATTTTCATTTGAAAGTGAACTAATCCTTTAATTAAAATGGTAAAAAAATACATAAAATTAAGAAGTTAACTGAAATCATAGTGTTTTTATTTCCCCCCCTCAAAAACTATTGGTTTTATTCAACATACAATTCTTGAAACTCATGGAATCACAAAATGTTTTCGGGGTTAATTCATACTGTATATTGACACTTCTTTCTATTAATAACATTTTTGAACAAGCAGTTTTGATGTAATTGCATCTGGAGGAAATTTCTTTTCTTTATGGGGCCTTTGAATGTTGTATTGGAAAATGTAGAGCCTTCCAATCAAAAAGATTGGATTGGATTGGATAGTTCCCCCAGAAATAAGCATTTTGGCATAATTTTACCCTCATGTCTAGTGTTGGGGAAAGTTACTTTTGAAAGTAATGCGTTACAATGTTTTGTTACTCTCTAAAAAAGTAACTAATTGCATTATTTAGTTACTTTTTATGGAGAGTAATGCATTACTTACTTTTGTTTTACTTTTTCTCACCTGGGCTGGGCTTGCTTGTTTGTTTTTTAATAAAAAGAAAAAGTTATGGTAATAAAAAAAAATGTACACACCAAAACGCAGGATAAGAAAGTTCTTATTTCAGCAATAAAAACAAATGAAAATGAAACACAAATGTGATGTTCATCCAAAGTCATTTTTGCTTATTATTACGGTTGAATTGGATCATTGAAGGTCAGCAGCAAAGACATTGATTAATAATGTGAGTTGAAATACATAAAGTATATTTGTGATATTTAACATTTAAAGGGTTAATTCACCCAAAAATGAAAATTATGTCATTAATTACTCACCCTCATGTTGTTCCACACCCGTAAGACCTTCGTTCATCTTCGGAACACAAATTAAGATATTTTTGATGAAATCTGATGGCTCAGTGAGGCCTCCATTGCCAGCAAGATAATTAACACTTTCAATGCACAGAAAGCTACTAAAGACATATTTACAACAGTTCATGTGACCAGAGTGGTTCAACCTTAATGTTATGAAGTGACGAGAATACTTTTTGTGCGCCAAAAAAACCCCCCAAAATAACGACTTTTCAACAACATCTAGTGATGGGCGATTTCAAAACACTGCTTCATGAAGCTTCGAAGCTTTACGAATCTTTTGTGTCGAATCAGTGGTTCGGATCGCCACTGAACTGTTTTAAATATGTCTTTAGTACCTTTCTGGACAGTGAAAGCGTAAATTAACTTGTTGGCAATGGAGGCCTCACTGAGCCATCGGATTTAATCAAAAATATCATAATTTGTGTTCCGAAGATGAACGAAGGTCTTACGGATGTAGAACGACATGAGGGTGAGTAATAAATGACATAATTTTTGGGTGAACTAACCCTTTAATTATTACAGGTTTGCGTAATATTCAGAGTTTGCATTTCACTGTTTTTATTCATTTTGGGGAATACTGAATCTGTTTTTGTGCAAGTGAGGTAAATGAATGCTCACATTTAGTCAGAACTACAACAACCAAAATGCTTCCGATTTCTTTCAACATAGGGACAGGAAAGGTGTCAGTCAATCCATGGGGGGAAAAAAGTAATTTGCATTACTTATTTGAAAATGTAACTCAGATATTTTATTGTAAATTTAAAAGTAATGCGTTACTTTACTAGTTACTTGAAAAAAGTAATCTGATTACGTAACTTGCAATGCGTTACCCACAACACTGCTTGTGTCTTTCAAAACCTGTTTGACTTTATTTCTTCTTTACAGAACAAAATAAGATATTTTGAAGAACTGTTTTTGTCCATACAATGAAAGTCAGTGGGGTTCAAAACAACATTGATCCCCACTGACTTTCATTGTATGTGTGTTCTGCAGAAAAAAAAAAAAAAAAAGAAAGTCATACAGGTTTCAATACCAAGGTTTGATGGTATTGAAAGACCAGGACACCCAACAAGCTCCGTCCAAAGACCACTGTGATTAAACACAGGCCCTGTAGCACCCAAACCCGCCAGACAGCTCAATTTTCCGGGCTGCTTTAGACCTTCAGGTCAGTTGGTATTTAATTGGGTGCTTAAAATATTCACAGGGATACTGCATAGATAAATGAAGTCCTAAGCACAGTGTAAAATTTACAATAGGTCAGGTGTCATCTAATGCCACGGAATAATTTACTACGCGATCTTAATGTAACGCTAATGCCAATTAATACATTAAAGAAGCATAATGGCATTTACCAGTTACAGATTGTGAAATTATTTGGAATGAGAACGATAAGACCCCGTGTCAAGATCTGGAAGAAGGCACAGGGAAATGTGTTATGTGCTTTTATTTGAACTGCAATTACCTTTAATGGATGGAATCCATTTAAGAAAGGGCTAGAAGATCCTATCATTTTCTTCCAGAGAACTGCATTAGCTCTTGATCCAGTTAACACGACAACATGGAGTAATATCTGTCTCCACTTATCCATACACCATTGTTTCCTATCAAACCCAGGATCCTTACCCTTCCCTTTCATCACTCTTTCTAATGGCTTATTTGATGATAATTAACCCTGAATCCTACAGAGATGGGCCGTGGGCAGATTGATGGCCTAGCCGGGGTGGAACACCTGTTTGGCAGAGGAGCTCACGGCACAGTGCATGCTGAATGTGACCGCGACAAGATGAAGGCGGCGATGCCACAGACAAGCACATATGTGCTCTGGAATGGTTTCGTGGACCTTGAGCACCGGAATGACACAGTTCTCGACCTTGGTCAAACAGGTTTTGAACCTGTCTCAGGTAACTTGGTAGGTGGAGAGAATCAGTTATAGAGCCATAAATATCCATGTCACTGACGTCCTGTGCAGGACTAGTCACTGGAAGGACACATAAATCATGTTACCAAATGTAAATAACATGAAATTGGTTACTGTATGGTTATTGTTTGAATGCTTTTTTGTATATTTTATATATTGTACATGATGTATTGTAATGGTATTTCAACATTTGTATACAAACAAAAAATAACCTGTAAGAATAAAAGCATGTTTATTTATTTTTATGAAGATTTAATTAAAAGCAGTGTATAGGCGATTTGTTCCAGAAAATTTTTTTGTAATGCTGGTTGAAAGTCTCTTCACAACCTGATAGCAATCACTAAGTTAAGTGGTCTATATATATATATATATATCATCTGTGGAAGGTGTAGGACCATAAAATGTTCGTCCAGTAGACACAATGTCCTACCTGCCTGTCAGCATATATGTATTTCCATACCTCACACGTCATCAGCGCATTTCATGCTATGCAAAGTTAAGGCTCATTGACACCAAGGACAATAACTATAACGATATAGTTCTATGAATCGTTCTAAATATAAAAGAATAGCAGAGTCTACACCACAGCTACAGGTGCTGGTCATATAATTAGAATATCATCAAAAAGTTGATTTATTTCACTAATTCCATTCAAAAAGTGAAACTTGTATATTATATTCATTCATTACATACAGACTGATATATTTCAAATGTTTATTTCTTTTAATTTTGATGATTATAACTGACAACTAAGGAAAATCCCAAATTCAGTATCTCAGAAAATTAGAATATTGTGAAAAGGTTCAATATTGAAGACACCTGGTGCCACACTCTAATCAGCTAATTAACTCAAAACACCTGCAAAGGCCTTTAAATGGTCTCTCAGTCTAGTTCTGTAGGCTACACAATCATGGGGAAGACTGCTGACTTGACAGTTGTCCAAAAGACGACCATTGACACCTTGCACAAGGAGGGCAAGACACAAAAGGTCATTGCAAAAGAGGCTGGCTGTTCACAGAGCTCTGTGTCCAAGCACATTAATAGAGAGGCGAAGGGAAGGAAAAGATGTGGTAGAAAAAAGTGTACAAGCAATAGGGATAACCGCACCCTGGAGAGGATTGTGAAACAAAACCCATTCAAAAATGTGGGGGAGATTCACAAAGAGTGGACTGCAGCTGGAGTCAGTGCTTCAAGAACCACTACGCACAGACGTATGCAAGACATGGGTTTCAGCTGTCGCATTCCTTGTGTCAAGCCACTCTTGAACAACAGACAGCGTCAGAAGCGTCTCGCCTGGGCTAAAGACAAAAAGGACTGGACTGCTGCTGAGTGGTCCAAAGTTATGTTCTCTGATGAAAGTAAATTTTGCATTTCCTTTGGAAATCAGGGTCCCAGAGTCTGGAGGAAGAGAGGAGAGGCACACAATCCACGTTGCTTGAGGTCCAGTGTAAAGTTTCCACAGTCAGTGATGGTTTGGGGTGCCATGTTATCTGCTGGTGTTGGTCCACTGTGTTTTCTGAGGTCCAAGGTCAACGCAGCCGTATACCAGGAAGTTTTAGAGCACTTCATGCTTCCTGCTGCTGACCAACTTTATGGAGATGCAGATTTAATTTTCCAACAGGACTTGGCACCTGCACACAGTGCCAAAGCTACCAGTACCTGGTTTAAGGACCATGGTATCCCTGTTCTTAATTGGCCAGCAAACTCACCTGACCTTAACCCCATAGAAAATCTATGGGGTATTGTGAAGAGGAAGATGCGATATGCCAGACCCAACAATGCAGAAGAGCTGAAGGCCACTATCAGAGCAACCTGGGCTCTTATAACACCTGAGCAGTGCCACAGACTGATCGACTCCATGCCACGCCGCATTGCTGCAGTAATTCAGGCAAAAGGAGCCCCAACTAAGTATTGAGTGCTGTACATGCTCATACTTTTCATGTTCATACTTTTCAGTTGGCCAAGATTTCTAAAAATCCTTTCTTTGTATTGGTCTTAAGTAATATTCTAATTTTCTGAGATACTGAATTTGGGATTTTCCTTAGTTGTCAGTTATAATCATCAAAATTAAAAGAAATAAACATTTGAAATATATCAGTCTGTGTGTAATGAATGAATATAATATACAAGTTTCACTTTTTGAATAGAATTAGTGAAATAAATCAACTTTTTGATGATATTCTAATTATATGACCAGCACCTGTATAACGATAACGATATAGAGGAATGATATCATTGGGATCACTTTTTTTTTTCAGCTGTTGAACAGTAAAACACTGACAGCCAATCAGAATCCATTCTAATTCAAGGGCTCGCGCATTTAAAATGGCAGACGACATTGCGGAGAAGTTAATTGCCGAGGTCCAGAAAAAGCCACCACTGTTTGACAAGTCAAATCCCTTTTCAATTAAGGATACTTTAAAGAAAATGGATATATGGAAAATAATCTGTCATACCCTTGGAATAAATGGTGAGAAGTATTAACGGAGATGAGATTATTATGCCAGGCAAAGAGTGTAACATAAAATTACCTCAGGTATGCAGCGTTAGTTTCGACAACATTGTCTTGCTTCCTTTTAAAGGGATAGTTCACCCCAAAATTGAAAATTCTGTCATTAATTACTCACCCTCATGTCGTCCCAAACCCGTAAGACCTTCGTTCATCTTCGGAACACAAATTAAGATATTTTTGATGAAATCCGAGGGTTTCTGAACCACACATAGGCAGCAACGTCATTGCACCTTTTGAGGCTTGTTAAAATAGTCAACATGACTACAGTGGTTCAACCTTAATGTTATGAAGCAACAAGAATGCTTTTTGTGTGCAAAAACAAAATAAAAATAACGACTTTATTCAACAAATTCGTCTCTCCCCTTTCATTCTCCTATGCTATTTTCATTGCAGCGCTTCCAGTTTCTACATCAGAACGCCAACTCAGTATTGGGAGCGGAGCCCGTTCATTGTCAGTTATCAGTCATCACAGGGTAAAGGCTTGTGGATAAACACATCTTTCTATGTCACTCAGCATATTTGACATAATTTCCAGACAGCCCTGGATTCCAAAAATACTACAGTGCAATTAGTTTGCGGCATCCTGCCCCGTCTTTATTGAATGATTATGTACTACGTCTGATTAGCCCTGAGGAAATAAAGTACCATGTCTTAGCAGAATGACATTCAGCGCAGCAGCTGTTACCTGTCATGGTTTTTTCTCTCTGTTTAAGGGATTTTTTTTTCTTTCACTAAAAATATCCATAAAAAAGATCATTGTGTAACATATTCAGACTGGTTGATCTTAGTGAATCTATCAAAATCTATGAAATCTATCAAAAATTTAGTGAGGTTTATTCTTAAAACAAGGAAAAACAAGGTTACACTTTATTTTGATGGTCCACTTTAGATATTCTACTAACTATAAGTAATTTTGCAACTACATGTCAACTAACTCTCATTAGTGTATTAGTAGACTGTAAGGTTAGGGTTTGGGTTAGTAGAATAAGTTGAAATGTAGTTGCAAAGTTACTTATAGTCAGTAGAATGTCTGTTAAGGAGCATCAAAATAAAGTTTTAGCAGATATTAAACAGACAGTCTACTGATACTCTGCCAGTTTATATGTAGTTGCAAAGTTAATTATAGTTAGCAGAATGTCTAAAGTGGACCATCAAAATAAAGTGTAAACAGCAGCAATTTTAAATGAAAGATATATTTTCTAAAAGCAAGTCATGTGATATCACATTTGTATGGAAGCTTGTTTGTTGAAATAAAATAAAAAAGGTAATTGCGACTTTTTTCTCGCAATTGCGAGTTTATATCTCACAATTCTTACTTTTTTCTCAGAGTTGTGAGATATATAGTCAGAATTGTGAGTTATAGTCAGAATTGCGAGTTATAAAGTCAGAATTGTGAGTTATAAAGTCAGAATTGCGAGTTATAAAGTCAAAATTGCGAGATAAAGTCAGAATTGTGAGATATAAAGTCAGAATTGTGAGTTATAAAGTCAGAATTGTGACTTATAAAGTCAGAATTGTGTGATATAAAGTCAGACTTGTGAGTTATAAAGAATTGTGTGATATAAAGTCAGAACTGCGAGTTATAAAGTCAGAATTGCGAGTTAAGTCAGAATTGCCAGTTATAAAGTCAGAACTGCAAGTTATAAAGTCAGAATTGCGAAAAATAAAGTCAGAATTGTGAGTTATAAAGTCAGAATTGCGTGATATAAAGTCAGAATTGCGTGATATAAAGTAAGAATTGCGAGTTATAAAGTCAGAATTGTGATTTATAATGTCAGAACTGTGAGTTATAGTCAGAATTGTGTGACAAAGTCAGAACTGGAGAAAAAAAGACTTTCTTTTTCTCAGAATTGCGAGTTTATATCTCACAATTCTGACTTTATAAGACGCAATTGTGAATTTATATCTCACAATTCTGACAAAAGAGTCAAAATTGTGAGTTATAAAATCAGAATTGCGTGATAAAAACTCCAACTGCGAGAAAAAAGTCAGAATTGCGACTATATTTTGCAATTCTGAATTTATAATACGCAATTCTGACTTTATATCATGCAATTGTGAGAAAAAAGTCAGAATTGTGAGATAAAAAGTTGCAATTACCTTTTTTAATTTTTTTTTATTCAGTGGCAGAAACAAGCTTCCATTCATTTGCCTTCTCAAGCTAATTTGTTGGATTCTGGATAATGTTTAACTATAAAATGACAAAACTACTGATTAAGAAATGTATTTTTGCAGCATACAGTCTCAAATCAGCTGTTGCAATTTATGCAAACATAAAAGCAAGAAAATGAAGACAACGCTTCTTTTAGTACATCCATTAATGAAGTGTCTTCATACATTGCTACTCGGCGGAATCTGAGGAGATGAGACGGCTTTCGTTCTGGCAGACCATATGCATCTATGAATATGCATGAAAATCTGTCAGCTGGTTAACAAGAAGGACATATATGCAGGACAGGAAGCCATAGGTCAGTAATTTGAGGTATGGAAATTGCTGACCTCTGTCTGTGTGAGGACGTATATTCTCTGAGACAGTAGACTGATTCCTAGCAGGGAACCTGTCGATATTTTTAGCTGTAATAGAGCACATATGTTTTAAATTACCATGTAAAATCACAGAAGCTGAAGCTGATGTTTAATCTGAGACAACATTTTATTTTCTTAATTAATGAAATATCCTTTACTAAACTGCATATGTGACATAATATGTCAAAGAGTGGAATGTTAGTCATAAATAATCAAAAATATAATCTAACATTCTTGAAATGTTTAACATCTAGCATTCATTTTTAATATCCGGAGACATGACATCTGTTCCCGATAATATGTTCCAGAAAATGTATCAACTTCTTCCTTCCTTTTTTTCTTAGAAGATCAAATTGTACATTTTAAAATAGCACACAAAGCTTTGTAAATACAGGTATTGAATCTCTAAAACTGTGAATTATTAAAAAAATATATAAATAATTCATGTGGTAGTACCATCTATAACCTCACACTATACTGATTTAGTCCACAGTCGTAATTTAATATGAATTTATCTCCAAACTGCATTTTCAAGTATGTGATGGCACCGAGCAGCTCTCTCACTGCCGTCAGAGTGCAAACAACTCTAGTTTCTGAACTATTTATCAGCAGCCACATCAGTCCAGCGTCGCGCCCTGTGAAAACATGTGTCCCCGGGCATTCACGAGTCACTGCCAGGGCGGCGGTCTCTCTGGTATAAATTCCCCACTTAAATTTTCATGATCTCAACACGCCAGGCCTCTGAATTCAATCATAGAAGAGTTCTCAAAGCTAATGACTGCAACTGCCCTGACAGTGCCATCAAAAAGCCATTTTTCTGAACACAAACACACAAACACTTTCACTATCGAGAACTCTGTAATAGTGCATTGGTTTTAAGGATAATCAATTATAGTTTAATCATTCCCCTTTCCCCGCTACCCTCCTTTATCTCCCTCTCTTCATGAACATTATATTAAACACTTAATTATTCATTGCTAATGCCTGTCTTGGTGAAATATTGGGTATTGCCAATCTGAATGCATCAAACTACCTCCCCTTTCCTCTCTGAGGTTAATAGAGGAGCCCATACTTTCATTAGCTTCACAAAACCTGGCACAACCCATACGTCAAAGTTCTCTAATTCAGAGGAAAAGCTAGCGGACGTCTTAGCAGCCCTGTGAAACACATCTTAAAGGCCAGCGTCCCGTGTTTGAAGCTAATTTTGTTTCATGAGATGCTTTGAACCTGGAGCTAAATGGATACACACTTGATAACGCGTGTGTGTGAGTTGAACAGTGATTGAATAGAGAAGTTAAGAGAGAGTCTGTTCAAAAATGCATGTGCAGCATTCAAACATCAGACTCATGATTAAATGTGAATCATTACTCACCACACCATCTCCATTTTCTTCAGACTGTAGACTATACGACGATTTTGGCAATGATTTTGCTGTCTGAGAAAAGCAAATGATCTCATTTTCCCCCCCAAAAGTATTTTCTGGGGAATATTTATTTTGTATGAATGAATTAATAAATAATGTGATTTAATATAAATACTAATAATTAATATGATTATTAATTAAAAATAATAATGACAAAAAATTATAATATTTTTATGAATATTAATATTTTCTTGCCAACTATAAGAGTAATTTTAGGTGTAAAAAAACTAATTTTTTATTTCTTACTCTTTAAAACAAGGGATAACTATCCACCTTATTTTTCAACACAGAAGTAAGGTGTTTTCAGTGAATGTGCGAGACTTCAAATTTATTAGCCGCTAAAGGGAAATAACAAGAAGAATATCAAAGTGTAGTAAACTGTAAAACTGTTTGCGCTACAAACCAGTGTGTTTATAATTAAGACAATACATTAAAATAATATAGTACCAGTTTGCAATATCAAGCAGCATAACAAGCTGTTTTGTTCAGCTAAAAATAACTGGAAGCAGAAACCAGACACATTCAATTTACAAATGGCCGCTCCCGCTCTTACCTGAAAAATAAGGTGGATAGAACAAAATAGGCCTACTTATAAGTAACCTCATGATTTCCAATCTTTAGAAACTGAAATGAAACAGTAAAAATATTAAATTCGATAAATGTTTTTAAAAATAATATAAATAAAAATAAGACAAGACATCCTCAAGTTCTGATCATTCTCAGACTGTGTATGAGAGAAAGACATTCAGTTAATATTGATACTACTATCTTGTCATTATGATATGTGACTCAAAAAGCTCATTATTTAGTGCTCCCTTACACTGTAAACCCGAAAAAGTTGGCGAAACTCAAAAAATTTGAGTTAATCACTTACATCACAATTTTTAAGTTAAGAAATTCAAAGTTTAAGCAAGCAGAACTGGCAGATATTTATTTTGTACTCACACATTTTAATTGCTCTTAACTTGAAATATTTGAGTAAGCTAATTCATACCTTTAACTTAAAATTATCATGTGATCTCTACTTAAATATTTTTAGTAGTGGAAACTTGGCTAGCTTGAACTATCTAATTCAGTAAATGCAAACTTGCCAATTGGTAACACAATGTTTTGACAGCATTATCATAACATAGAAATGTATGAGTGTGGCAATATAGAGCATTAAACATATAAGCCTACCTGTTCTCAAACCAAGCTCATGCTCCACTATCACCATGATGATAACCCCCAAAAAACAACACAACAGAAACTCTTCTAAATTATCATCAAATTCATCAAATCAAATTCTCCCACTTAGGATCAATCTTGCACTCTCCCTTTCGAGTGTCATGACAAAACATGCTGGGAAATAGAAATCCGAGCCCAGTTTCAGGTTCAGTTAAATTTAAGTTTGTCTAAATTAAAAGAGGAAGTTCATAAAACTCAAAACAATGAAACAATTCAGATTACTTAAGATTTTCAGTTTTGTGAACTCAAAAGAGTTTTAAATACGCATAAAAGTTCATTTGATTGATCTAATTTGTTTAATTTAAGTTTACCCTACTCAAACCAATTAATTATTTTGAGCATTAAGGTTTACAGTGTATAATTGTACTGCCAAAATAACCTTGATTATTTTTCTTTTCCAGGCAAAACATTGCTAATATTAGTGCAAGTGCTTGATTGGGTTTACATGGTAACCATTTTAATTTCGAGTGTCAGTGAGTATGTCAGAACATGACACAACTGATCGCTCCGTCAGCTTTGCCAGCTGCAACCAAAGTCTTAGCTAAGGCCTGACAGTTTAAACATAAAAGACCGTTGATGTCGCACAGTCTTGGCTTTTACGTGACATCTCCGTGGGCTCACTCAAGCAACAATTGTGGACAGAAAACATTAGCTGTGACAAGCATCTTTCAGCTCTGATAGGAAGATGTATTGGATGCTTTCAGTTGAAACACAGTGACAAGCAATATTTGCCTTGCTAATATGCACATTTAACAAAAATGTTAGTTCTGTCCACTTAGCAAATTGCATGTTGATTATATCTCACTGAAATTGCACCGTGAGGTTACTGGCTAACAGGGGATTTACACTCTTTCAGAATCAAAAATGAATGTCAATATAAGAAAATGCTGATGCTCGGGTGAACATTTCACCAGCAATGCAACTTTTTCCCTGTGACAAATAAAGAAAATTAATTTCTCTTGATGAAAGGTCAGTGGGGTTAAACATGAGTGTTTGAACAGGGGGAAATCTTAGATGAATTCTCGTCTTGAATCCAGTATAGGTCAACGGTTCATTGCATTTCAATCCCGTGGAAAAAATGGTATGACCTCACATCGACAGTGGTATATACATTGCCTACAGACCTTCTTTTGAGCCGCCGAACTGTAAGGATCAGTCTGGAAAAGCAAATATTATGTTCCATCATAAAAGAAAAAACGGATAACAGAAGTTCTTTTTTCTCATAGGTAACATGTTTGCCGTATATAGTTAAACATTTACTTACTCAAGGTGAATCCAGACCCAAACTAGTCCATCTGAACGCATGCCGTGTGAACATTTGCCAAAATAATATCAAGGATCTTAATCAATACAGCTCACTGCATGTTATTGCACCAGGTCTAAGTATCACTTCCATATTTCCATGCTCATTAAAAATAGGATGAAGAAAGGGAAACCCTGCCTAAAGGCCAACAAAAATTCCGCTTCTCTCATAAATCATTTGTTTGTTATTAGTTAATGATTCTTGAAGTCCAACAGCACAATCTGTAGTGAAATTTTTGACCTTCACAGCACAGCTGATTTTACCCACTGTAGCGCTCATTAGTGGCCATCTAATCTCATTAGGGAATGCTGGGATACCATGGCTCAGTGACAAAACAACAGCTTCTGAGCAGAGAGGAGGAGGAGAAGCAGGTGGGATTGTGGGTACTATGGCCAAAGTGTGTCTTCTCTTTGATCTTAATGGAAGGTGATTCAGAGTTCCCCAGATCTGACCTCATATCCCTTCAGCAATGCATTAGGGAAATGCATCAATGTATTTAATTTTAATTGCTAAGAAATAAAGCACTTTTTAATGAAACATTAAGACTGTATTAAGACATCTAGTTTTATAATGTAGGGTGATTAGTGTCTTTTTAATGTACAATACATTCCCTACATAGCCTTCTCATCTATATATATTGCGAATATGTTATCACATTAAACAGCAGGATGAAGTTGTTTCATTTCTTTCACCGAGCAAATGCATTCACCTTTGGGCGTCTCTTGGCATCATAATTTACTATTTCCTTTGTATTCAATTTCTCTGGCAGCCATATTGTAAATTAGCCTGCTTATGTAAACTCATAACTACTTTAATGGGTGCATCTCCCTAATTCTGCATTGATATTATTCATGTTCTCTCTTATTCGATCCCGTCGTGCATCCTAATCTAGCAATTCATCTCAACTGGCTGAGACCCATTTTCTATGCTCATATATGCATTTACTGTCACTCCTTATTTAAGTAATCACTTACATGTCAGAACGCATTATGGTTCTCTGTCAAAAGAAGAAGAAAAAAAACCTTTGTCGTGCCTGTTGGATGGCAAATATTAAACCATAGATCAATGTTTAACAATTTAGAATGTGCCAAATGAGAATGTCAGCAGTTGTGTTATTATTGACCTTTGGCAAAATCATAATTATTTAACATCTCAAAATCAGGAGAAAGTCATTATCATTATTGTTTTTTGAAAAATAGGCCAAGAAACCCCTCTCAGGAGAATATTGTACTGGTAACGTACAGTATTGTAAATTGTCCTTGTCAGGCGAGTCTCCTCTGATTCTTAAAGGTGAAGTGTGTGATTTATGTGCTCTAGTGGTGGCAAACTGAAGTTACACAACACTGACCGAAGTTGGAGTAGCACACTACTACTCTTACTATTTCAGATGGACAATGAGGAGGTAGATAGCACTAAATCTTCCCTTTTAAAAGTTTTTAATGTAATTTTAATGACTACAGACACTGGCGACGCTAGTGCTTTTAGATTTGAGCTCGGCATTTGACTTTGTGGACCATAGGATTCTTTTATCTCACCTGGAATGTTCTTTTGGCATCACAGGTATGGTACTAAAATTGCTCCAGTTTTTCCTGTCAAATAGAAGTTTTTCCGTTAGTTTAGGTGCCCACTCATCCATGGCGGCCCACCTTACTTGTGGTGTACCCCAGGGATCGATCTTGGTACCTCTATTATTTTCATTATACATGGTACCCGTGTGGTCAATTTTTAGTAGATTTGGTGTGTCGTACCACTGTTACGTGGACGACAACCAACTCTACATACCTATAAAACTGGTTTCTTGAGATTTTCCTGTGGGGTTTTATATTGGGGTTTTTCAATTTATGAATAATAAGGCCTGTGGTAAACATACATAACTTGACGATACTTGAATGCTTTGCTCTACAACTCACACCCCAAATGTTCTTAGTTACTTATTTAAAACATTCCTTTTTTCTTTTTTTTAAAAATAAATATAACAGCTTCAAAATTCATGTTTTCGAAATGGGTGTGTGTAATTTATGTTGTAGAGCAAAACATTCAAGTATCGTCAAGTTGTTTACCAAGATACCAAACCTTATTTCACTCATAAATTGAAAAACTTCATTATAAAAACCCATAGGAAAATCTTGAGGAAATCAGGAGCAAATTAGTATTCCGGGTTTGTCACCACTCTATGTGGTAGTATACTATTTCATGCCCGGTTTGATCAAACTGGAAGTCCCACCTCCAAACTTATGCTATTGTTTGGCAAGTCAACCAATGAATGTGTTTTTGTTTTCTCTGCATGTTAGAATAACTAGAATAAGAATAAGTATTTTAACAAGACATTTTAGTTATGATTTATACAATCTCTTTAGATTTATTTGACAACTGGTACCATGAACACCCTAAATATAAGAATTATCATGAATGTAGTCCTTAACTTACAGTAGTAAAATTACATTATATTTTTATTCATTATTTTATGTCAGTCCCTTGCTTTTTCTTTTAGGGTTTCTCTGGTCAATGAATTTATTAAAAAATCCCTTTGTAATTTGCACTCTGGATCAAAGATGGCATATAAATATGTGTCAGAGATGTTTCTTACTTGTTAACTACCCTCAACTGGATTCTACCATTAGGTTTCATTCTCTATCAATAACTCATACTATTTCCTTTCAGTTGCAATAGACAACATTATGGATGTTACAGAGCATGGCTAATGTCTTTCACGAGCTCACCTCACTGTGTCCCACAAGCCTCACTCAGGCTGCAAGACCATCTTGAGGAGGGTCCTTGGCCTCTGGTATTTACCTGAGGGATCGAAACCTTATCAGGTGTTGCTGAGTTAGCGCTCTTTAGCCACTGGGGAGAGCACACAGGTGAGCCTGATTAGCTCTCAGTGGAGGAGAGGTCAAGGTAAGGCAGATCACGTTACTTTTACGAGGGAAAGAAGAACAAAAGAGTTGGCTCTATGGCAAATGAGAGTCGCTGTCAGTTAATGAGGGCGTATTAGTCAGATGCCAAGAGCAGTCCTATATTTTTTTGGTGGGGTAAAGAACCAGCATGATACCTGCCCTTGTTCTAATTGGTCAAGGTGTTTCATGGTAATCCAGTCAGAGCTGTAACCCAGCAGTTAGTCCTAAGCTTCATTCGACTCTAAAAGACCACAAAAGCGGATAAAGCGGGCTTCAACCCCCTCTTTAATCCAATTAGAGTTCTCTCTCAAGGCCCAAAACAGAGGTTCACTCTTTCTGAATGCAAAAGTTACTTTGTGAACACATTGCTTAAGGAAAGGCCTCTCATGCACAGTTGGTACTTATTACAACAGAATAATGGGAGTTTTTTATATAATAGGACCAGATTATTTTGATATTCACATATCCAAAGGCAACCCCAGCATTTATTTAAGTTTATTTTTTAACAAGGTACCCGATCATTTCACTAGGACCCTAAAAGTTCTTATAACAAATAAATAAGTTGTTTAATTTTGGTTGTCATGGTTTCTAATTAGGTTTCTAATTAGGTTTGTTTCTACATTTACCGATTATGTTCCTCACCTAATTTAGTTCTTCATAATCCTGTGTATATTTACTTCTTAGTTTCTTTAGTTGGCTGTTGTCTTTGTTTGTTTCACTTCCGAAATTGTTTTGCTTCTTAATACCTCAATGTATCTTCAGGAGTCACGGGTTTTACTAATTTTGTGTTTTTTGCATTGTTTTTTTGAATCTCAAAGTGACGGCACCCATTGACTTCCATTATATGAATCACTGAGGACCACGGTTTCAGCTAAAAATCTTTTTTGCTGTTCTACTGAAGAAAAAAAGTCACCTAAGTCACCCAAAGGCCTGAGGGTGAGTAAGTGAACAGCAACTTTTCGTTTTTGGATGAACTATCCCTTTAAAACTTTATTAGTGAGTCATTGAATCGATCACACCAATGCGCTCAAAACACTGATTCACTCTGGAATGAAGTTTGAACTATTTTCAATGTTGGAGAAAAATAAGTAATGGAAGTATTTTAAGTTACTTTTATATTTAAGTTCTTATTTATTAAAGAATTATGGAAGCTTGTTTCTGCCACTGAATAAAAAAATAAAAAAGGTAATTGCGACTTTTTATCTCACAATTCTGACTTTATTTCTCAGAATTGCAAGATTTAAACCCGCAATTGCGTGTTATAAAGTCAGAATTGCGGGATATTAAGTCAGAATTTCGAGATATAAAGTTTCAATTCTGACTTTTTTTCTCGCATTTGCGAGTTTTTATAACGCAATTCTGACTTTATATCTCAGAATTCTGACTTTTTTCTCAGAATTGCGAGATATAAACTCACAATTGCGAGTTATAAAATCAGAAGTGCATGATATAAACTCGCAATTGCATCTTATAAAGTCAGAATTGCATTATATGTAAACTCACAATTGCGTCTTATAAAGTCAGAATTGTGAGATATAAACTTGTGAGAAAAAACATCAGTCTTTTTTCTCTCACAATTGCACATTATAACACGCAACTGCAAGTTTATATCTCACAATTCTGACTTTATAACTCGCAATTCATACTTTACATCACGCAATTCTGACTTTATATCTTGTAATTCTGACTTTATATCTCGCAGTTCTGACTTTATATCACGCAATTCTGACTTTATATCTTGCAATTCTGACTTTGTCCCGCAATTCTGACTTTAGAACTCGCAATTCTGACTTCATATCACGCAATGTTGACTTTAGGCCTATAACTTGCAATTGTGAGATTATATCTCGCAATTCTGAGAAAAAAGTCTGAATTGTGAGATACAAACTCGCAGTTGCGAGAAAAAAAGTCAGAATTGTGAGATAAAAAGTCGCAAAAAACAAGCTTCCATAAAGAACAGCACATGATGAACTATAAAGAAAACTATAACGATAATTATAATAGCATCCACATGAACACACACTAACATTCTATTAATTCTAAGGACACGCTGCAGTTTTTTTGTCTGACGCTTCATATACTTGAGCTCTTTAAAGCATGACGGATTCTGATTGGCTGTCAATGTTTTTATTGATCATCAGCTGGTAAAAATCATTTTGAAAGCGATTCCAACAATATCATTCCTATGCACCGTTATCATTATAGTTGTGGTATAGACTCTGCTATTCTTTTAAATTTAGAATGATAATCATTATAGTAATCATACTTGGTGTGAACAGGTCCTAACACAATAAATTATAGTATAACACAAAAAAAGCATTTTTAGATTTATGATCAAATGCCAGCTTGTTTGGAAACAGAGACCTAGACTCAATTCAACTCATTCACCCTCAGAGCACGAGAAGGTGATCAAACAATGAAATTTAATCAGATCAGCTCTCCAGCCAAGCGCACATAAAAGCATTTCACCAATATTTCAGTAAAAGTTCAGTCCTATGAATATTAAAACAGCATATGATCCTTTTAATATTTAATATAAATCCACCTTAATAATGCAGAATGAATATTAGACTTTTTGTGCATTATGGATCTTTTTCTTTTTGTGTGTTGCACTGCTCATCATTCTCTAAAGGGTTTTATTCTGACAGCCCCCCTTAAAGCGGCAAACAGTGATTATTTCATAGCATGTAAAGTAGTTAACACTTTTTTCTTTCTTTCTTTCTTTTGGCTGTTCTGTATTGTAATTGCACAGTATCGATACATCAACCGTTGTCATTAATGAGAGCTTTTAATGTTGAATGTTGCAATTACATTTTCACAAAACAAAGGTTGTAATTATCTGCGTTTCATCACTTCAAAGATTAATATTTTGTTTTCCCATTGTCATACTGACATGAGGCCAATTCAATGTGGTGTTTTGTAATTATTTTTCTTTTTCTTTTCGCAAATTCTAGTTAAGATGGATCGTCTGTTTTTAAGATAAAGCACCGTGGGCCTGTTATAACAGAGGAAACGAGCCTAAGAACAGTTAAACTAATTTGAAGGAAATGGCTCAGTCACACAAACTTCCACAAATTCAAATTAACACCTTGCAGATGAGCAATGATGTCATTGGAGAGAAAATAATAAGGTCATTTTCATGTTCCTCAGAGCTGTTCCTGCTGAGTGCCAAACACACTGTCAACTTATTACACACTGGAAGAAAATGGGATACTTTGACACACCAAAACACGTGCGGAGGATAAAAGTGTGTCTTTCATTTTCAGGGATCGCCTGCAAGGGGTAAGAGATCTGAAGCACTCTTTTTGATGTAGAGAAAAATCATCAGAGAATCACACCTGTCCATAAAACGTTGTTTTTCATGTAGTTGCTCTGGTCAGACATTGTGCATATTAAGCTAATATTTGTAATGCCAGCATCACACATTTCATACAGTATTTTATACCCAGATTTAATTCATTTCAGGCCTAATTACAGGGTGATATACACCTGGCACTTGCAGGCACTACCACATTCCAGTTTTTTTAATGCTTTGGCTCCAGCATCAAAGCTGTCGGTTTTGATGGTATTTGGCATCAGGAGATCTTGGCCGCTGCATAAATAAGATTAGAATGTGGCACATTAAAAAGTACTGCTCTTGATCTCACTACAACAGGAAATTCAGGCTATTTTCTTTGTCAAAGCAGCATAAAACATGAGTTTCAGTGTGCACCTGCCCCCTTTTTCCTCAAATAATCTATTAAAAACACCGGTTTTCCTTTAAATGTACAGAAATGTGTGAATAATGAGAATACCACACTGTTCGGTCTGAATGAGTGTTTTCGAATCCAAGTCTGCGAATGATCAATAGTATTACGAGCTTAAAAGTAACTGTCATGTGCCATGATAACAGTAAATGCTAACACTTTTCACGCCAACTTGAGGAAAGTCCAACACGAGGTTCAGGTTCAGCAACGGCTGCCAAAAGACCAGATGCTGAACGCAATGAAACTCTTTCATTATGTGTGATTGCTGAAATAAAGCAGACAAGTGAATGAGAGATCAGCCAACAAAAACTCTGAATGGGGAAATATACTGTAGCACAGATGATCCATATGTGCTGGTTATAGTTTCTGTGTGTATTTAAGTCTTTATTATAAAGGAATATTTATTTAAACTGCTTTTCATTGCTATGGTTTAAAATTGGTTACATAAATTATTGTTTATTCTAGATTTTAGTAGTAGTAGTCTATTTATGGTTAATTTACCTGTTCAAGATTAATGTGGTCACCCAGTTGTTCATTCAAAACAGGGCTGGTCCTCTCTATACTCAAAGTATGTTAGATGTGTAGGGCCCCCGAACCACCAGGGGGCCCCCTTTGCTCTCAAGAATGATTTAATGATTAGGGGCCCTATTTGAATGATCTAAGCGCATGGTCTGATTCGCATGGCGCAGGGCGTATCCAAATCCACTTTTGCTAGTTTAATGACGGAAAAAATGGTTGGTGCGCCAGGTGCATGGTCCAAAAGGGTTGTACCTAGTCTCTTAATAAGTCATGGGTGTGTTTTGGAATAAACCAATCAGAGTGTGAACACTTCTCCAGAGAGGAATCCTTTTATTTTTTAATTTTGACATGTTTGTGTGCTGCTGTGCATAACTGTGTGTGTAACAAGCAGAGTGTACGCGTGTTGTGCACCCGCTTATAGGCGCATATTACTAACGCGCCCTTTAAATAACAAAAAAATACTGCGCCATTGACTTTAGACCAGGTTTTTGATGGTCAATGGCGCAGTCAGTTGCCTCAAAATAGCAACACGCCAACAATGCACCTGAACACACCTCGTTTTCAGACCAGATGGGCGCGAGTGCATTTGCTATTTAAACAACGTAGGTGTTGGACGTGAAAATGATAACTGCGTCGGGCTGAAACTAAAAAAAAACACTTGCGTCACGCCTGGTGTTGCATTACGCCAGGTATATTAGAGGGCCCTAGGGCTGTCTTTCAGTATCGTTTTTGATTTTGGTTTCAAACGATTGTGAAGTCACAATCCACATTCTGTTCCTTTCTTTTAGTGGTGCGCTGTCATCCTTTCTACATAACACCTAAATCAGTCAATTCATTTAACATGTAAAAGCATATTGAGCTGCGAAAGAGACACTGTTCAAATTTCTGTTTGTGAGATCCAAGACGGAGAGAAACATAGACAAGTGTAGTCTACTGTGGGCTTTGGGTATGCGCTTAAACGAACAAATACACTCAGAATGTCCTTCTCAGTGAGTTTTTATCTAGACGCAGTCAGTTATGTCTTAAGTAAACATGAACAGTTAGGAAAGTAATCAAATTTTTAGTCTTAAAGTGACAGCAGCCTAATAAATCCTCTGCTGTGTCTGTCATTTAATGTTATTCTCAAACAACAAAAGAAAAAGAGTGAATCATTCACTGTTCTTCACTGAATAACTTTAGTAACTTTAATAACAATCAATATTTAATTAATACAGTGAAGATTGCAATGTGTTTTTTTAACATTTGATTACTTTATATCATTTCTGTATAGTAAGTTATTTTCATTAGTAGTCTAAATTGTTTGTTTCATTCATATCTTTTTTCTGTTGTATTTGTCCTATTGTTTGTCATTTTATTTTTTTATTGTATTACTGAATGTTTCAACTCACTGTTGTTGTTGACAGTAAAACTGCTCTGAAAGAAGAGATTAAAGGGGTTGGGGGTTATTTTGGGGTTTTCAACCTGATCTCACGGGAAAATGCAACTATTTTACGAGGTGACGATTTCGTACATTTTGTACAAAAATGTATGATTTTCAAATGAATTTCATTATGAAGGACCACCCCTAACCCTGCCCCTAAACATACCCGTCACTGGGGTTTAAACAGATCGTATGAACGTACAAATGAGATCGTACAAATTCACGTGAATTAGCCACCAATTCAGCAAAACGTAAAATAGTTATGAATTGCCGTGAGATTGTATTTGGTTTTTATGAACGCACTGACAGGGGCCCCAGACAAACTTTTGCTTAGAGCAAAACTATATATACATGTTTTTAAGTCATGCAATGACTTCTAAAAAGGTGAAATGGATAATTCTTATTTCTTTTTGTGTCTCGGCTGCACAGATAAAAGTTGCGCAGTGAGAAACCAATGGCAGAGAGAAAAGCTTTAAGATTGTAACCATGTAATCATGGGACAGTCTTAAAGTTTGACACGTACTGGCAAGACATGCATTTATCTAAGTCTTCAGATCTCTTCAAATTCAGTTCAGCCTACTGATTCACTCTCACACTATGGGGTATTCCTTTTTTGATGCAGCGGCTTTACGAGAGGCATAATTCTCTTTAGCTGCCAATGGAATAAATGGCTTAGGTTTCTTCATTGTGAGGAAGCCTAAACAGAATCCAGCTTCACTCATGACGTGTTTGTAGCCTGAGTTTGTGCTGACAGATTCCTTATGATACTAGTGAAAGATCATCTGAATTCCAATCAAACCACATCACTGGATAAATGTAATGGTTAACTCTGGTTAGCCCGCTTAATACCACGGCAAACCTGCACAAGTCCTAGCTAGATCCGCTGACATCTGTCAGGATTTGGTGTGGACATGAAGGATCAAATTACACTGGCTGGCATGAGACAAGTTGATAACTCTAATGTCAGTAAAGATCCAATCCAAATCTAAATTGTTCCCTTCTAAAATGGCCCATGTTGATTAGTTCTGCAATGAAATCCATTTCCTGGCCCCCTGCCTATTTCAAGATGTTTATTTCCCAAGTGGTATTTGGCTGTTCAGGACTCGTTCTGGACTCCATTTAAGGAGCCCTAATACGCCACTTGCATCATTTTCGAGTCAACTGATTTCAAAGGTGTTTATGGGTTCTTTTCTCATTGTTAGCAAAGATGACTACACTACAATAAATTCAACTTTCCAGTTGCTGTGATGGCAGACCAAGAGCAAGTCATATTTTTAAAGCTTTAAATGAAGTTAATTGATCTTCAATCAAATTAATCTGAGAATCTACAGCTGTGAAGTGTAAAAATCACACAGCATCTAAAACTTAGAATAAGATTAATATATTAATAACACTGTGATATTACCAATGTAATGTAGCTTGTAAATAGAATTTGAATTACACTTTCAGCATTTAAGGAGCCATTCATATGTTGGGAGTCCATATGGCCTCAGTAAAGTATGTCAGATCATGCTAGTCTGCTCTAGACTCTATCCTCTCAACAAGATTGACAATTGTTCCTTGCAAATTATGTTCAGCACAATGCACTGGGGTGATTTGCATTGGAGTCAATTCCTTTAGTGGATTTGGTGCAAATAAATGACACTATCAGTCTTTGCAATCCATTCTTAGTGAATTACCCATCGTCTTCGGACTCTGTGTTCGTCCATTTGTTTGTAGCTGCCATCAGCTAAATCTGATGCATTGAATCCATCAGTAGGTGACACTTAGACACTTTCAAACAGATCAAGGTGTGTAAGTGTAGCCTGCTAGGACAGCTAACATTAATTGCCTGTTGAAGATGATAAAGACAACACAACCCTTTTTGTGCATTTCCGAACAAAATTACCTCATTTATTGTATGGATAGTTGTAAAGGATTAATACACCAAAAATAGGGTTTATTCTTGGATCCAATAAGGTTGACTGAAGAATTACCTCTATTGGACAATTCCACAGAAGAAAAGTCAAATATGTGATGTGGTTTACAAAAGAGAAAACTGATCTCAAATTCAGGCCCTGTTTACACCTGGTATTAAGATGCATTTTGGTCAATTGGATTACAAGTGGACAACGCTAAATACAGGTGTAAACGGGGTCTAAAATGTTTTGAGCTTGTCCACTTTTGACCACTTCCAGACCGGATTGCTTTCGTAGTGTAGACGCTTTTGTAGTCGAATGTGTTCAAACAGACACAAAAGACCGCCTACTCTCTGCCAACTGACTTAATGCATAAACATTATGGGAAGCTCGCTAGCCAGACGGGATTTAAACTTTGTCTGCTAAAGACCCAAGTTTGGTTTGAAGACAAAAAATGTACCAAGCACAATGTTCTCTCACCATTCCTGATTTCTAACACACACTCACCGCGTTCGGCGTGGTCAGAGCAAAAACGAAAGCTGATGCTCTCCATAAGTCGTCTCCGGTTGCGTACATATGTAAATTGCGTGAGTTTTTTTCCCACCATTAGATCAAAATATCTGAAAAGCCCATACATTTACCCAACCATAGACCCTGCCCTCAAAGAAATCAGGACAGAAGTGGTTGAAAGTGGACAAAAGAGACGGATTAAAACACCAGGTGTAAACAGGAATGTGTCTCCCTCATCTACTTGTGATCCAATCGATCAAAACGCATCTTAATACCAGGTGGAAACAGGGCCTAGATGGCACAACACCAGTCCAGGTGGTTGGATAACAAGTGCCAGCTTCTAAAGACAAAGGTAAAACACATACAACATACATCATATCCATTCAACGTCATACTTTTTAGTGATTAGTGTGTGGGGAATCCAGATTACTTTAATATAATGTTCACAACAAGACCTCACATTGACTCAAAAACAGGTACAATATATGAAAGAAAACAGATTGGGAAAAACAGTCCATTTAACATTTTAAGAGCCTTCCAAAAACAAAGTAGGCACTGAATTAGTAAGGACATACTAAAATCTATTTTGCGTACTTTTATACATACACTGATATCCACCATAATGAGACTGCTGGAAAAGCAACACAAAACACCATCATGGTAACACACGACACTAAAATAATGCAAGAAACATTTATTTAACAACATTAGATCATAATAACATTAACAACATTAATATAAAACCCTTATGTACTTAAATGATAAGAAAAAAAAAAACTAAGAAGAAATTATTAAAATTAAAAACCATCAAATGTGAAGTGTCGCGCAGTGAAATCTTGGAATGTCAGTTTACGTTTTTTTACTGTAAATTATAAGATGATTTGTTCTTTTTTACTTCTAAAAAATGGTACATTTAACAGTATTTTACTTACAAAATGTAAGATCTATTACAGTTTTTCCAGTTTTTCAAAACACTGCTTCATGAAGCTTTGAAGTTTTACAAATCTTTTGTTTCGAATCAGTGGTTCAGAGCGTGTATCAAACTTTCAAAGTCACGCCCCCCAGTGGTGAACCATTGAAATTTTGAAACACTTATGATGTAACGAAGTGTCCTTTACTAAAATCACGTGACTTTGGCAGTTTGATACACGCTCTGAACCACTGATTCGAAACAAAATATTTGTAAAGCTTCGAAGCTTCATGAAGCAGTGTTTTGAAATCGCCCATCACTAGATATTGTTGAATAAAGTCGTTATTTTGTTGTTTTGGTGCACAAAAAGTATTCTTGTCACTTCATAACATTAAGATTGAACCACTGTAGTCACATGAACTGTTTTAAATATGTCTTTAGTAGCTTTCTGGGCATTTGAAAGTGTTAATTATCTTGCTGTCAATGGAGGCCTCACTGAGCCATCGGATTTTATCAAAAATATCTTAATTTGTGTTCTGAAGATGAATGAAGGTCTTACAGGTGTGGAACGACATGAGGGTGAGTAATTAATGACTGAATTTTCATTTTTGGGTGAACTAACCCTTTAATGTATAGCACTGGTAGCACATCCTTACAGTATGTATAGCATTGCTGTTTGTCGTGATTTAATCCATTCATAATTTTTTGGAACTCTGAACGTTTCTTGATAGGTGACTGCGCTTAACTTGTTTTGGGGGGGAAAATTACACTCTTAACATGAAAAAACTACAGAAAATTAGTTATCCAAAGACAAAAAGAAGTGGAAGTCATGCTTTGCACGATCTTCTATTTTCTGTAAACGAAGCAAGCGACTATTGCATGATGATTGCAGATATTGTGGTGTTGCTGAAACATTCCATCCATCTGTCTGTCTATTCTGTGTTCCATCAGGTGAGATTTCATTCTACCTTCAAGTTGCACATAGTTATTACATCAAAGTGCCTGCATGGAGTGTTGCAATAATCCACGCGGAGGCAAGCCAAGCGTCAGGTATTGAGGAGACGAGGGCTGTGGAAGTGGGGTCAAGACCTTCCACTGCCGCCTGGATCATGAAAGAAAGGTTTGTGCCCAGAATAAAAGACAGGGAATTTCTGGTTCCCACATCTGAACAGCTTGAAACAAAGGGGGAAATGCAATTCTGTGATATGGGTGTTATCAGATAGATTTATTTGAATGCACACAGGATTTCCTGTCATGCTACATGAAAATATCTATATACATAAAACATCGAGTTATTGCATGTTCTTTTGACTCTACGAATGTGTGTTTTTGGAATCATGCTCTTGAATCATTTTTCTCCTTGGAAACAGGAGGATTTTTTGGAAAGATCAAATTGGATGTTACCCTAGTTTTCCATCTTCCCCGAGGGTTTTGGAAGCACTTCTATTTACAACAGGATTTCTCCTGCAAAACTGTGCCATCTATCATTCCTGTAATCCCAGGCTTTCCTATTAATTAGCGAAGCTAGGAAATATGCAGAATGAGGTACAGGCGGGCCATGCTGTGAGCACTGTATCTCTAAACTAACAAAACTGCACAGTGGATGTAGAATAGAAGGGAAGCAAAAATGCTGCCAAAAGCAATATTAGGCTGTTATTGTGCTGAATACAAGATTAAAAAAAAAAATTGGAGGACTTTCTCCCTCATGTTTACATGTGTAGTTATTTTCTACAACCCGAATTCCGGAAAAGTTGGGACGTTTTTTAAATTTGAATAAAATGAAAACTAAAAGACTTTCAAATTTATTCACAATAGTACATAGATAACATAACAAATGTTTAAACTGAGAAATTTTACAATTTTATGCACAAAATGAGCTCATTTCAAATTTGATGCCTGCTACAGGTCTCAAAAAAGTTGGCAGGGGGCAACAAATGGCTTAAAAAGTGAGAAATTTTGAAAAGATTCACCTGGGAGAACATCTAGCAACTAATTAAGTTAAAGATTGTGGAATACTTTAAAAACAATGTTCCTTAATGTCAAATTGCAAAGGCTTTGCAAATCTCATCATCTACAGTGCATAACATCATCAAAAGATTCAGAGAAACTGGAGAAATCTCTGTGTGTAAGGGACAAGGCAAAGACCTTTATTGGATGCCCGTGGTCTTTGGGCCCTCAGACGACACTGCATCACTCATCGGCATGATTGTGTCAATGACATTACTAAATGGGCCCAGGAATACTTCCAGAAACCACTGTCGGTAAAAACAATCCGACGTGCCATCTGCAGATGCCAACTAAAGCTCTATCATGCAAAAAGGAAGCCATATGTGAAAACGGTCCAGAAGCGCCAACGTGTCCTGTGGGCCAAGGCTCATTTAAAATGGACTGTTTCAAAGTGGAAAAGTGTTCTATGGTCAGACGAGTACAAATTCGACATTCTTGTTGGAAATCACGGACGCCGTGTCCTCTGGGCTAAAGAGGAGGGAAACCTTCCAGCATGTCATCAGCGTTCAGTTCAAAAGCCAGCATCTCTGATGGTTTGGGGGTGCATAAGTGCATACGGTATGGGCAGCTTGCATGTTTTGGAAGGCACTATGAATGCTGAAAGGTATATAAAGGTTTTAGAGCAACATAAAAACGAAAAAATACGTCAAAGACAACCACGAACTCTTTAGCAACTGGAAACCTATATCAGGCAAGAATGGGACCAAATTCCAACACCAAAACTACAGAAACCTATAACCTCGATGCCGAGACGTCTTCAAACTGTTTTGAAAAGAAGAAGAGATGTTACACCATGGTAAACATGCCCCCGTCCCAACTTTTTTGAGACCTGTAGCAGGCATCAAATTTGAAATGAGCTCATTTTGTGCATAAAATTGTAAAATTTCTCAGTTTAAACATTTGTTATGTTATCTATGTTCCATTGTGAATAAAATATTGGCTCATGTGATTTGAAAGTCTTTTAGTTTTCATTTTATTCAAATTTAAAAAACGTCCCAACATTTCCGGAATTCGGGTTGTAGATTACATGTCCAGTGTGATGACGTTTTAATGTCCCAAACAACCTCTTTAGTTCCATTTAGCCACTTGTTAGCCTTTTTCAATACACATAAAAGCCTAAAAAAATCACAATGGGGTATTACTGATGTGTTTTATGTCATAGAATAAAACAAGAAAATATACTGAGCTTGTGTTAACCACAGACCTTATTTCAAGCATTTAAACAAAAACCCATTTAAAAAACCCACTGACTTCTGAAGTTCAACATTGCTAACTTGTTTGGGGGTTTTAGGATGCATTCCTGCAGTACACCATATAAGCAACTTGTGTAAAGATGCACTTGTGGACTTACACTGACAACGTGTTGCGGAAGCAGATGCAAAAGCAAAGTTACCGATGTTACTGATGTTGCGTAGAAACATGCCATTTATCGTTAGCCATGATTCTGCTTCATGTCAAATAGCTTAAAGTCACCATGAAATCAAGATTGACAATTGTTTTTTTTCTTCAGTATTTATTACAAATTATCCATGCACATAATTTTTTTTAAATTCACGTGCCCTCTTAATCTTTAATCAAAATAACTTCCCCTCTCACTTGTAGTGACGTCTCTTCTCTTCTCTGATGACGTGTTTACTGGCGTGAGGGCGGGATCGACCTGTCAATCACAGCATATGAGATCAATAGCAAACCACAACCGTCCAATCGATTCTTCATCTCATGCGAGTGTACATTTAAACATATTTTTCATCCTTTATGTGTAAACCATTTAAAGCACATAAGTAAAAATTACTGAGCACACATTTAGCAAACTAAAGGGCTGATCTTTAAATGAGTGCAGCGTTCTATGAGACCAGCCATATGATGAAATACTGTGAGGGGGAAAACAAATTGGACTGTAGATCACCTGAAACTTGTTGTTGCCTTCCTTTGACTGTGTTGCATTTGCGGTCAGGCTAACAGCAATACCTCTGATGACCTCCAGCTTGAATGTATTGATCTGTAAGTAAAGTCTCAGTTGAGTGATTGCACCTCCAATGCCAAGCTGCCTTTTCTGTGCCTTATGCTGTTGCTGAAACCAAAACATCCATCTCACTCAAGCTAGCTCCTTCTGATTGCCTCTATCAGCACAAATAGTCATACAACATTCACCCATTTACTTGAACTGGAAAGATAAAGGTGATTTGAAAGTTTTATTTGAAAAGTTTGGCCCACCAATTGCGTTTTGAATTGTCGTGATGGGCTGGTGACAAACGTATTTACCAAAGAGTGGCACACAAATGCAGCCCACTCCCTCACTCCATTTTCAATGCAATATTTCTATATTCTATAAAACTTCTTATGGAACACAGAATTGTTTTATGGGATCAAAATAACTGTTTCTGTAGGAAAGAAAAAAAAAGATTGCTCTTCACATTAATATAATAGCTCTATACTGCCTTTACAAAAGTTCTTTTTATTCAGTCGAATGTTGATGTGATTCAAATGCACTACGAATCAGTCTGAAGCTGATCCAGATGAACTTTTATAAACAATAATGAGTGGAATGTTCAAAGCGGCATGATTTGTTTAAAAGTTCTGTACCAAGGTAAACATGCTTTCCTCTTACAAATCCTGTCTCTTGATTCCAGTAATTGCCTAGCAACAGACGCTCATTCGAGGAGTGCATGACCGAGTTCCTTGTTGTGATGCTCCATGCCGAGTGACACCATGCATGAGTAAATCAAATGATGTTTCCCAGTAAGGGTTCTCGCAACCACAACCAAATGATATCATCTGCATATTTCAGCTATGCCTCATGCCACATCCATAATGTTATGACTAAACTTTTGATGTCATCCCAGTGGAATTAGCTGCAGGAAATGCCAAAAAAGTGACTCTTTCATCAGATTTCTGAAGACATACCCATCACTTGTTTCCCTTAAACTCAGTAGGTTTGCCAGCGCTTGTTACGGAAAATCATGAACTCCTGCTGTTTTAAAACTGATGAAAGCTGCCATGCCTCGCAGAGCTGATTTACAAAAACAAGTATAAATTGATATCTGCATTTTTACACATTCTTTGCATGCTCAAGGTACATTCCAGTTGTCCAAAGTGGGCCATCTAAATTGAGATTTACCCACAGTCATTGTCCACTACCTTAGTAGTACAGTGAAAATGGGGATATTGGCGTCTTTATTTTGCTTAATTCACCTCAGGAATGGTTAGGCGGTTTTATTCAAGTATGTGGCGCATCAGATGTATCATCGTTGAAAGACTCATTTGATAAATTACCTAATCACATTTATATTCATATTAAACCCTGTAACCCCAACCACTTGTCCTATGTAGGGTTGATGATTTCTGAAGGGTCATGTGACACTGAAGACTGGAGAAAATGGCTGTTGAAAATTCAAATTTGCATCACTAAATAGCCTAAATATTTGTATATTTTATAAATAAAAATGTATTGTATATTATAGTGTATTTATTTAAAGGTCTACTACATAAATTTCAGCCCTCTAGTGTTAAAAAAACAAAAACTATGGAAGCTTGTTTCTGCCACTGAATAAAAAATAAAAAAGGTAATTGTGACTTTTTATCTTGCAATTCTGACTTTTTTCCTCAGAATTGCATGATATAAACTCGCAACTGTGAGTTATAAAGTCAGACTTGCAAGATATAAAATCACAATTGCATTATAAAGTCAGAATTGCGAGATATAAACTCGCAATTGCGTTTTAAAGTCAGAATTGCGCGATATAAACTCACAATTGCGCTATAAAGTCAGAATTGCGAGATATAAACTCACAATTGTGTTTTAAAGTCAGAATTGCGAGATATAAACTCGCAATTGTGAGTTATAAAGTCAGAATTGTGAGATATAAACTCGCAATTGCGAGTTATAAAGTCAAAATTGCAAGATACAAACTCACAATTGCGTTATAAAGTCAGAATTGCGAGATATTAAACTCGCAATATAACACATTCTTTGCATGCTCAAGGTACATTCCAGTTGTCCAATAGTGCCCTGTAAAGTGGGCCATCTAAATTGAAATTTACCCACAGTCATTGTCCACTACCTTAGTAGTACAGTGAAAATGGGGATATTGGCATCTTTATTTTGCTTAATTCACTGTAGGAATGGTTAGGCAGTTTTATTCAAGTATGTGGTGCATCAGATGTATCATCGTTGAAAGACTCATTTGATAAATTACCTAATCACATTTATATTCATATTAAACCCTGTAACACAAACCACTTGTCCTATGTAGGGTTGATGATTTCTGAAGGGTCATGTGACACTGAAGACTGGAGAAAATGGCTGTTAAAAATTCAAATTTGCATCACTAAATAGACTAAATATTTGTATATTTTATAAATAAAAATGTATTGTATATTATAGTGTATTTATTTAAAGGTCTACTACATAAATTTCAGCCCTCTAGTGTTAAAAAAACAAAAACTATGGAAGCTTGTTTCTGCCACTGAATAAAAAATAAAAAAGGTAATTGTGACTTTTTATCTTGCAATTCTGACTTTTTTCCTCAGAATTGCATGATATAAACTCGCAACTGTGAGTTATAAAGTCAGACTTGCAAGATATAAAATCACAATTGCATTATAAAGTCAGAATTGCGAGATATAAACTCGCAATTGCGTTTTAAAGTCAGAATTGCGCGATATAAACTCACAATTGCGCTATAAAGTCAGAATTGCGAGATATAAACTCGCAATTGCGTTTTAAAGTCAGAATTGCGAGATATAAACTCGCAATTGTGAGTTATAAAGTCAGAATTGTGAGATATGAACTCGCAATTGCGCTATAAAGTCAGCATTGTGAGATATAAACTCGCAATTGCATTATAAAGTCAGAATTGTGAGATATAAACTCGCAATTGCGAGTTATAAAGTCAAAATTGCGAGATATAAACTCGCAATTGTGAGTTATAAAGTCAGAATTGCGAGATATTAAACTCGCAATTGCGAGTTATAAAGTCAGAATTGCGAGATATAAACTCGCAATTGCGTTATAAAGTCAGATTTGCGAGATATAAACTCGCAATTGCGCTATAAAGTCAGAATTGTGAGATATAAACTCGCAATTGCGTCATAAAGTCAGAATTGTAAGATATCAACTCGCAATTGCATTATAAAGTCAGAATTGCGAGATATACACTTACAATTGCGTCATAAAATCAGATTTGCGATATAAACTCGCAATTGCGAGATATAAAGTCAGAATTGTGAGATATAAACTCGCAATTGCGTCATAAAGTCAGATTTGCGAGAAATAAACTGCCAATTGCGTTATAAAGTCAGAATTGTGAGATATAAACTCACAATTCTGACTTTATAACACACAATTGTGACTTTATATCAACGAAAACCATCCCGACAGGTCTAAGTATAAACACGTATGGCTTACCAGGGTAAAACAAAAACATGTTTCTGAAGAAGAATGATATTAACTCATTATTTAAATTGTGTTAATTTTGAATTAAAAAAGGTACATAGTGCACCTTTAATGTATTTATATAGCCTACATTAACTGTATAAAAGTATGGTAATTTTTACATGAATATACAATGTCATTATTATCTCTGAGATTTAATTGTTGACTGTGTTTGATGAAGTTGCAGTGCATTTTAAATGAGCAGTAAACACTGTGTCAGGACCCTGTGAATCAGTCTCCAGTAATTCTCATTTATCTACACAACACATGGACCACAAAATAATTTCTCTTGTAGACTATAATGCTAAAAAATGTGTTGCATCGTGGGGTTTATGTGGGCACTGAAAATGTTTTCATTTTTCGCCAATTCCCAATTGATGTACGAATTATAGCAGTGTATGTCACTAGACAATATCATGGCTCAATATTCCCATAAGAGTCAGCGGTACGATCCAAAATGCATTAGGTTTTCATTATGAGCAGAGCAGTGTGGCTCATGCTGAAGGTGCACTCTCTCTGCACCCCATTCATTCAGAATGAAGGGATGGCGGCTTCAGTTCATTGACCTCTTATCTGATGGTGTGCCTCTGTCATTGAAGCCGTCAGAGTGGAAGGATTAGGCCCAGCTTATATCGATATTTTGAAGAACACACGCACGCATTTTGAGATCGAGGGAGTGAAAATAAAAGACGGTCACAGATACCTACCATGAATATGATGGGAGAGATCTGGGGTCATAACAGTGTGTTTGTGAGATATGTTTTCATCACGCCAACAGACAAAGAAAAGCGGAAATGTCAATACGGTGTGATCTAAGTCATTTAAGTTAGCTTTAGCTGTTAGCATGTCCCATCATTAACAGTTCAGCATGTTAGCTTAGCTACTGCAAAGGTAAACACTGTCTCACTGGCTCTCACGCAAATATTATGTCAGTTTAAACATTTATTGATGCAATCTCATCTTGGTTAATATTATTTACATTCTGGAAGACAATATAGTTATCATTTTAGCCTTATCTAGAATCACACAAACAAGTTGTTACATACAGAAGGGAGCGGAGACACAGGTAAGTGCAAGCAGGGTTTTATTAAAGTCAACTGAGCGTGCTGGAGTGATGCAGGTGAGTGTAAACAGGATGATACGTGGCTTGGTGATCGTGCTGGCTTCTGATGCAGGTTGTTGTTGTTGCAGGTTACGTGGAGGCAGACGGACGTGGAGCAGACGAGGCACACTGAACTCACATGGAACACGGAGACACAAGGAGTCACGGAGAACACAGGAGACAGGTAAGTAGATCACAGTAGGAGTCCTGAAGGTAAGCATAGCATGTAGGTATGCGTTAACGAGACCGGACGATGTGTGTGTGTTCAGTGTGCTCTTTTATGTGGCAGTGGTGATGAGTGCTGATGCGTGACAGGTGTGGCTGATCAGTACTCGGGAGAGGGAGTGCGCTGTGATTGGGTGACTGTGGAGCCTGGCGTGTCTGTGACATTACCCCCCCCTCCACGGTCCGCTCCTGAGGACCGTGGACCCCGACGTCGTGGTGGTCGCCCCCTGCCACGAGGAGCTGGTCTGCTTGGATGACTGGAATGGAATTCGTCGAGAAGGTTAGGGTCAAGGATATCATTTCTGGGTACCCATGAGCGTTCTTCGGGGCCATATCCTTCCCAGTCCACGAGATATTCAAGGAAACCACCACGGCGCCGGGAGTCCAAGATGTCTTTGACCCGGTATGCCACTCCGTCTTCCACGATGAGTGGAGGAGGGGGTTCCTCGAGATCGCCAGGCTCTGTGGAGGGAAGAACAGAGGGGTGATGAGGCTTAAGGAGTGAAACATGGAAAACTGGGTGAATGCGGTACTCAGGGGGGAGTTGCAGGTGATAGGTGACTGGGTTGATCTGCCGGAGGATGGTGAAGGGGCCAACGAAGCGGGGACTCAGTTTCCTACACGGCAGGCGCATCTTGATGTCCCGGGTTGACAGCCAAACCTTCTGTCCTGGTTGGTACTGGGGTGCGTGGGAGCGTCGAAGGTCAGCTGTCAACCTGCGCCTGCGTAGGGCCCGTTGGAGCTGCAGATGGGCTGAGTCCCAGACCCTCTCGCTCTCCCGGAACCAGTAATCCACCGCCGGGACATCCGATGGTTCCCCATCCCAGGGGAACAGTGGGGGCTGATAGCCGAGTACGCATTGGAAAGGTGTCAGACCAGTGGTGGGTTGTCGGAGAGAGTTCTGGGCGTACTCGGCCCAGCCCAGGAACTGGTTCCAGGAGTCCTGGTGGCCGTGACAGAAGGTACGGAGGAAACGGCCTATCTCCTGGATCTTCCTCTCCGTCTGCCCGTTCGTCTGCGGATGGTAACCAGAAGACAGACTGATGGCCACACCTAGGAGTTTAAAGAAGGCCTTCCAGACCCGGGACGTGAACTGGGATCCACGGTCGGACACTATATCTTCGGGCAATCCATAGTAGCGGAATACATGGTTGAATAACAGTTCGGCGGTTTCCATGGCTGTGGGGAGTCCAGGTAGGGGAAGTAACCGACAGGACTTGGAGAAACGATCGACTATCACGAACACACAGGTGCATCCTTCGGAGACTGGGAGGTCGGTTATGAAGTCGACTCCTAGGTGTGACCACGGACGTGTTGGAACGGGCAGAGGTTGGAGTTTGCCGGAGGGAAGATGGCGTGGGCTCTTGGAGATGGCACATTCCCTGCACCCCTGCACGTACCTCCTGACGTCAGATCTCATGTTGGGCCACCAGAAACGCTGTTTCAACAGCGAGAGGGTCTCGTTGACCCCTGGGTGGCCAGTGCCCAGTGAAGTATGTGAGGAGTGGATTATGGTAGTGCGTCGTGCTCGGGGGACATACTTCAATCCGGTGGGGCAACCCGGCGGGGTGTTGGTGGAGGCACTGGGCTCGGGGAGCGTTTCCTCTGACCAGGAGATGGGGTTAACAAAGAGCTTCTCGGGGAGTATGGGCTCTGGATCTTCAGTTCCTTCTTCAAGGTTATATAGACGAGACAGGGCGTCTGCTTTCACGTTCTTGGGACCAGGGAGATAAGAGATCTTGAAGTCAAAGCGGGTGAAAAACAGAGCCCATCTCGCTTGGCGGGGGTTCAACCTCTTGGCATCCCGTAGATACCCCAGGTTTTTATGGTCGGTCAGAACCAGGAATGGATGTTTTGCTCCCTCAAGCCAATGCCTCCACTCCTCCAAGGCGAGCTTGATGGCAAGAAGCTCACGGTTGCCGATGTCATAGTTGACCTCCGCCGGGTTGAGTTTCCGGGAGAAGAAAGCGCATGGGTGGAGTGTCTTAGGGTTCCCCTGCTGCTGGGACAGTACCGCTCCCACTCCGGTGGTGGAGGCGTCCACCTCCACGACGAAGGGGAAATCAGGATCGGGGTGTGCCAGGAGGGGAGCGGTAGTAAATGCTGTCTTAAGGTGTTCAAAGGCTTGCGTGGCTGCTGGCGTCCAGGACAGAGACTTGGGCTTATGGCGGAGGAGGTTGGTGAGTGGACTGGTGATGGAACTGTAGTTCAGGATGAATCGGCGATAGAAGTTAGCAAATCCTAGGAAACGTTGGAGTTCTTTGACGGAGGTGGGAGTGGGCCAGTCTTTGACAGCAGTGACCTTCCTCTCGTCCATGCGGACGCCACTGCGGTCGATGTTATAGCCCAGAAACTGCACTGAGGGCTGATGGAAAGTGCATTTCTCGGCTTTCAGATAGAGCTGGTGTTCCCTCAGGCGTTGGAGGACCTCCGCAACGTGTTGGCGATGTTCGGCCAGGCTCCGGGAGTAAATCAGGATATCGTCAATGTAGACCAGGACGGATCTGTGCAGGAACTCCCGGAGCACCTCATGCATGAAATCTTGAAATACGGAGGGGGCGTTGACCAGTCCATACGGCATTACGAGATATTCGTAGTGGCCTGTAGGTGTTACGAACGCTGTCTTCCACTCGTCCCCCTCACGTATTCTGATGAGGTTGTACGCGCTGCGGAGGTCCAACTTGGTGAACACAGTGGCGCCGCGCAGATGTTCCAGGGCTGATGGGACGAGAGGAAGGGGATAACGGAACTTTACAGTGATTTGGTTGAGTGCTCTGTAGTCGATGCAGGGCCGCAAGCCTCCGTCCTTCTTAGCCACGAAGAAAAAGCTGGACGCAGCAGGGGAAGTGGACGGTCGGATGTAGCCTTGTTTCAGAGCCTCGTCGATGTATTCCTCCATGGCTTTCTCCTCCGGAATGGATAGGGAGTAGATTTTCCCTCTGGGCACTGGCTCACCTGGGATGAGGTCGATGGCGCAGTCCCATGGCCGGTGTGGAGGCAGCTTGGAGGCTTTCTTCGGACAGAAGACATCACTGAAGTGGGAATAACATGCTGGGATCTCTGTGGAACGTTTCTCGATGGGACTTTCCACAGTGGTTGCACAGACTTGAATGGTTTTGGAACTCGGAGAGCTAGGAACTGGAAACTCAGGAAAACAGTCTTGAAAGCATTGGTCACCCCACTTCAGGATCTCTCCTGTCCTCCAGGAGATGGTGGGGTTGTGCTGCTCTAGCCACGGGCGCACCAAAATCACGTCAGCCGTTGAGTTCTCCAGAACCAGCAGTTGAATTTCCTCTTTATGGAGAACTCCGACTTGGAGCTGGAGGGGTCCCACCATGTAGCGTACTTGCCGTAGAGGCTTTCCAGTTACCGCGTGGATCTGGTAAATCTTCGGCGTTGGGGCGGTTTGGAGTTTAAGCTGGCGGCAGAGGGATCCGGAGATGAAGTTGCCAGCTGACCCAGAATCGAGGAGCGCACTGACTGGAAGACAGAATTCGGCAGCAGTAAGTGTTACAACAATTGTGAGTGGTTTCATTTTGTTCAGCGTAGGCAAAATAACACTCACCATGGGCCGAACTGGACGGGTGGGGCATTCAGCGATGTAATGCCCAGCACGGCCGCAGTAGAGACACAGATTCTGGGTCAGCCTCCTCTGCCGCTCAGTAGACGTGAGGCGAGAATTTTCGAGTTGCATAGGATCATTGGCTGGTTCTGGGAGGCTGACGGATTCGGGCTGGCGGAGGTTCGCTGGGAATAACGGCTGGTTCTGGTGCTCTTCGAGACACAGCTGCATACGAGTGGCGAATCTGATGGAGAGTTGAATGAATTTTTCGAGCCCGATGGAATCCTCGTATGCAGCGAGATGCAACCGCACACGGGGCTCGAGACCCTGACGATACAGGGTGAGGAGGGCTCGTTCATTCCAGCCACTTGCAGCAGCGAGGGTACGAAACTGGAGGGCATAATCAGACACAGTTAGTGATCCTTGTTTTAAATTACATAATCTCTCACCAATGGTTGAATCTCCCGCGGGCGTTCCGAAAACTTCCTTGAAGTGCGTAATGAAGCTGGACAGGGATAGAACGACAGGGTTTTCTTGATTCCAGAGAGGTTCAGCCCAGCGCAGTGCTTTACCATGGAGTTGAGAGATTATGAAAGCCACTTTCGCTTTATCGTCAGGATACAGGTGCGGTTGCATCTCCAGAACCAGCGTGCACTGCAAGAGGAATCCGTTGCAGTCCTCCGCCAGGCCAGAGAAGGGCGCCGGTTTAGCCATGGGACTGGCGACGGCTGGTGGTGAAGGAGATGCCGCAGTGAGCGTGCGGTGAAGTGCGTCAACCAGGTCTTGAATGGGGTCCGAGGTGCTCATGTTGACGTGACGGTTGTGGTCCGGTCTTCTGTTACATACAGAAGGGAGCGGAGACACAGGTAAGTGCAAGCAGGGTTTTATTAAAGTCAACTGAGCGTGCTGGAGTGATGCAGGTGAGTGTAAACAGGATGATACGTGGCTTGGTGATCGTGCTGGCTTCTGATGCAGGTTGTTGTTGTTGCAGGTTACGTGGAGGCAGACGGACGTGGAGCAGACGAGGCACACTGAACTCACATGGAACACGGAGACACAAGGAGTCACGGAGAACACAGGAGACAGGTAAGTAGATCACAGTAGGAGTCCTGAAGGTAAGCATAGCATGTAGGTATGCGTTAACGAGACCGGACGATGTGTGTGTGTTCAGTGTGCTCTTTTATGTGGCAGTGGTGATGAGTGCTGATGCGTGACAGGTGTGGCTGATCAGTACTCGGGAGAGGGAGTGCGCTGTGATTGGGTGACTGTGGAGCCTGGCGTGTCTGTGACACAAGTATACAAAAAAGACTGATTTCCCAATGAGATGTGTTGCATGATGGAGTCTTTACTGTTTTTTATATCATCTTTCATAGTCTTTTCTGACTTATGTAACATGTATATGTATGCAAGTTTTATGATAAAGGTTTGATTCTCCTTACATATTTGTTTGTTATTGTGCTCTGGTGTCAGTAGTTTGGAAGAGCTTTTTAATGTTTTAGCAACTGTTTGGTATTTCATGCTGTTAAGGCCACATATATAGAAGAGAATGAATCCTCTATCCATATAAACCTTTCTTCCTTGAAACACATTACCATAGATTTATGCATAATGCATTGCTATGTCTGCACATATCTACCTCAATGTCAAAAAATGACTAGACTGCATAGGTTATATGTGGAGTATTTCTCATCAAATATCAGTTCTGATTATAAGATTCATCTGTTTCCTAATGTTTTCCACAAGGGACCCTGGTTTTAAACCAGATACACATCAAAATCCAACACACCATGAATTCAAGAAGAAAGATTGTGCAAACACTTTTTTTTTTTTTTTTTTTTTTTTTTAAATCAGGTTCACTGAATATAATATTGAAGGTATCTATCTATTTATCATCCATCCATCCATCCATCCATCCATGTTTTTCTGTCTCTGTCTGTCTATATGATTTTCCATCCATCCATCAATCCATCCATGTTTTTCTGTCTCTGTCTGTCTATCTGATTTTCCATCCATCCATCCATCCATCCATCCATCCATCCATGTTTTTCTGTCTCTGTCTGTCTGATTTTCTATCCATCCATCCATCCATCCATCCATCCATCCATCCATCCATGTTTTTCTGTCTCTGTCTGTCTATCTGATTTTCCATCCATCCATCCATGTTTTTCTGTCTCTATCTATCTATCTATCTATCTATCTATCTATCTATCTATCTATCTATCTATCTATCTATCTATCTATCCATGTTTTTTTGTCTCTGACAGTCTATCTGATTATCCATCCATCCATCCATCCATCCATGTTTTTCTGTCTCTATCTATCTATCTATCTATCTATCTATCTATCTATCTATCTATCTATCTATCTATCTATCTATCTATCTATCTATCTATCTATCCATGTTTTTCTGTCTCTGTCTGTCTATCTGATTTTTTATCTATCTATCTATCTATCTATCTATCTATCTATCTATCTATCTATCTATCTATCTATCTATCTATCTATCTATCCATGTTTTTCTGTTTCTGTCTGTCTATCTGATTTTTTATCTATCTATCTATCTATCTATCTATCTATCTATCTATCTATCTATCTATCTATCTATCTATCTATCCATGTTTTTTGTCTCTGACAGTCTATCTGATTATCCATCCATCCATCCATCCATGTTTTTTCTGTCTCTATCTATCTATCTATCTATCTATCTATCTATCTATCTATCTATCTATCTATCTATCCATGTTTTTCTGTCTCTGTCTGTCTATCTGATTTTCTATCTATCTATCTATCTATCTATCTATCTATCTATCTATCTATCTATCTATCCGTCTGTCTGTCTGTCTGTCTGTCCGTCCATCCGTCCGTCCATAACACTTAGTTCCGGTCTTTGAATCTGATTGGACAAGCGTCTGGGACTTTTCACTCTTTGTATCACCCGGTTTGTCTGTGTTTGAGCGTCTCAGACAGAGACTGACAGCCTTTGCATAAGTGATGGAGATTTTCAGCGGTTGTTTTTGCAGGTTACGCCAGTAGGTGGCGACAAGTGACTGCCTGTATGAGAGAGTCATTTGAACCATTCACTCAATGATTTGTTCAAAAGCACTGATTTATTCAGGAACAAAACATCTAAATGGTGTCTTGCTCAGAGAGTTTGCTGTTATTATTATTTTTATCTCGTTTGAGTGTTGTCAAGTAAGCTCAGTTGGAATATGTCTAATTTAAACAGGGAGTGATGTAGTCAAATGTAGCGTATTGTTGAGTTACCCATGACGCACTCTGCCTTGCAGTTTTTCAGATGCTAATGAGCTGTGGGGCTGAGTGCTCTAAATTAGTCTGTGTGATTGAGACTGGCCTATTTGGAGAAGGCCTGGCTGGTTTTGGGGAATGGAGAGAGTGGAGAGGCCCTCCACCTCTTTTGTGTGGGCTGGTATAGGCACAGATGTTCCCCTCGCCCCACACAGGGCCCCACACTCCCTAATCGCCACCTCGTATGCGTGTGGATTGCACCTGCCTGCCTGCAATCTATCCCCTTGTTTTTCCATGCGTTCTCGTCCCCCCTCGTTCAATCTCTTTCTTTCATTCTTTCATTCTTTCTTTCACTCTCTATGAGAGCCGTACTAGCCGAATGACCTCCAAATCTTTTCTACCTTCCAGGATGGACGATTACTTAAGCCCTGAATAGTGTGTGGAGTGGAAGGCAGGGAGTGGTGTGGGATATTTTTAATGTTATTTAGGGGGAACCAAGGGAGGTAGATGAGTTGGTTTCCCCTCTCCAGCTGGATAGAATTTGGAACTTAATACCCAAAGCGAATAAGGCAAAACCTAAAAAACCTCAGCGCTCAGGCTGCACGGAGCTGCCTCTGGGTCTGCTGCATATAGGTGAGGGGGAGGAAACAGGACCGTGGTGCTTTATTTTATGCGTCTCCCACAGTGAAGTGAGATTTTCTTCAATCAAGTGATTACGCTGTCAAACTGTGTAAGAAAATGAAGTTTGCTCTTGTAACTCCCAGGGTGTTGTCTGGTAGCAGAAAAGGCCACTGATGTGTTGTTGACAGGTCATCTTAAACATGCATACTTTATTTCTAAGGCACTGAATATGAACAAGGCATGCTTAAACATAAAGTACCATACAGTAAACATACACAACGTGTTACATTCTTATTACAGTCTTCCCATTATTTTCAATGTGTCTTTTTCATTATATATAAACATCATGGTAATATCTGTTGTACTGCCAATTTATGTAGATTTAATCAAATCAAATTTAATATAAAAATAATTGTATTACAGTAAATTGAATCTAATGAGGATCATGGTAATTACAAAAAAAATGAATAAATATAAAAACAGGCATTATAATTAGCCTTTATTAATCCTAATGCAATTAGAGTGTATTATACCTGCACAAATTCTTAAGAATACGTCCATTCGATGGGAACATGAATATGTCCGGAATACGGTACATTTTATCCCAAAGTCAAAAAAAAAAAGAAAAAAAAAAAGACATAAGTATTTATACATCATGGTAATATTTGTTGTATATATATATATATATATATATATATATATATATAAAATTACAATTATTCTTAATGGTGATTCTCATTAGATTAAATGTAACGTAATACAGTTATGTTTATATTTGATTGAATCTGCATAAATTGGCAGTACAACAAATATTACCATGATGTAATAATACTTATGTATTTTTTTTTTTTTTTTTGACTTTGGGATAAAATGTACCGTATTCCGGACATATCCATGTTCCCATTGAATGGACATATTCTTAAGAATTTGTGCAGGTATAATACACTCTAATTGCATTAGGATTAATAAAGGCTAATTATAATGCCTGTTTTTATATTTATTAATTTTTTTTTGTAATTACAATGATCCTCCTTAGATTCAATTTACTGTAATACAATTATTTTTATATTAAATTTGCAGTTTAATATAAATGTAACATAATGTCACAAATCAACTATAATTATGCATTTTTTTTCTTTAGATTTTGGGGTAAAATGTGACCAAGGCATGTTTTCATAAGATTTACCCTAATGTATTTAATTCAGTTAAAAATTCTAATTTATTGTTTTAATTAAAACTTTTAAGTTGCAAACTTAATTTGTTGAGTTCTTTTGACATAATAATGTTGATCATTGCATCAACTTAATATCGTCTGTAATTTAAACTCAAATTTCTGTGTTAACTGTTTTTTTTTTTTTTTTAATTAAGTTGTAGAAACTTAATGAAATTGTCTTGATAACTTCAGAAATTAGGCAGTGGATTTCTAGTTCCCAGCATAAACTTGACTTGAGGGAATATCAAAACAAATGTTGTATGTTATATATCAGCATAAAATATACAATATATTAAATCATGTTCAGCTCATGATTTAAGTAATCTTAAGTAATCTTCATTGTGTCGCCAAAAGTTTAGTGTAAAGTAGTTTAGTATAAAAACACAAGTGGTAGCAAATGCAGCTTCACTTTTAAGAAATAAAGTTCTTCAATTTCCACACAAAATAAATTCATGAACTTATTGTTCTATCTCCAGCACTGCAAGGAACTTGTTTGTGACAGACTGCACTGAACTCAGCATGGAGCGCATTTTGCCCCTCAGTCATGGAGTGCATTTGCATTTACTAGAATGATAAAACTACTAAAAAGAGGCTAAGTTAATTGAATGAGCAACAGTTAATCTTTCAGTTACTGAATTATTAACCGCCGAGCAAAGCCAATGAGGCGAGGAGATTAGCTGCATGACAGGCAGGTGTTTGATAGTTGCAATCCTGAAGGGCAGATCCTTACCTTCTATTTTTAATGGCGCGACTGTATGCTCGCGTTCAAGAACCGGTCGCTCCTCGATTGCTTCACTCCGTCTATCTGACTGTTGCAAAATGATGCTGGGGGTGGAGTGATTATCCTAGTCCCTGATGTACTGCAGTCAAAGCAGTCATGGTTACCTGTTTCTCTTCCCACAAAAGGCAAGTGTTGGTCTGACATGCATTCAGATGAGGCTGTCGGTGATTATCTTCATAAACACCATCTGTTGCTGCTCCACTACTCACCTGCCCAAATACATCACAAAAAGAACAAACAAATGGTTAATCCGCCGAGCATGGAATAGGATTCTGGAGTAGATACATGGGATTTGATGTATTCTAAAAGAAATCCATAAGCAAGAAAATCATGAATCTTTAAAGTGATAGTTCACCTTAAAAAAACAATCTTTCTTTATTTACTCAGTCTCATGTCGTTTCAAACCTTTAAGTGACTATGTTTGTGTGTGTGTGTAGTTAAAGGATACACTAAAGATAATTAAAGGTACACTATGCAACTTTTGGCCCTCTAGCGGTTAAAAAACAAAACTGCATGCATTTTGTGGAAAAACATTGTTTTGGTTGTGCTTCAGGACTGCATGAATATGGTTACACTGCTTATAAAACATTTACTACTAGGCTTAAGATATATAACCAGTTTAGATGGAAAGGATCTCAAGCTGACTAGCTGAAAACATCAGTTTTGGAGAGAGTAATACTTAGCTGTTAGCCAATCACAGCAGTGGGCGTTTACACTGAAGTGTCACAGCAGACACGCCCCTTAAAACAGAGCGTTCAAATAAGAGGGCTAAAATCAGGGTAGGAAAAATGTCTTTTATTTCTAAATTATGACAATTTTTGATCTAAAAGGCATGCTAACATTATAAGTGCACCCCAGGAAACATTATAAAACATTAAAACAACCCAGTTCATGACCCCTTTATGTAATAACATTTCACAATATTACTGTTTTCACTGTATTTTTTTGCTGCTTTGGTGAGAAAAACAGACTTACCATTAAAAAATCTTACGGACCCCAAACTTTTGAATGTTAGTCTAGGCCTGCTGAAAAATCCAGCTAAAACCAGCCAACCATCTTAGGCTGGTTTTAGCTGGTTTAAGCTGGAAGTAGCTGGTTTTAGCTGGTCTCCCAGCCTGGCTTAGCTGGTCAAGCTGGTCTCCCAGCCTGGGTTAGCTGGTGTTCAGCTGGTTTAAGCCGGTCTCCCAGCCTCCCAGTCTCCTAGCTAACCAAAACCCCTCTAAAACCAGCTATGGCCAGGCTGGGAGACCAGCTAAAACCAGCCTGACCAGCTTAGGCTGGTTTTAGCTGGATTTTTCAGCAGGGTGGTCTAGGCTATATATACTGTATATAGACTCATTATTATAATGAGCTGTGATTAAATAGCAGCAGGCCCTGATTTTTAACTTCTAGCCTTTTTAGACTGTAAATATCTCAAGCATCTTCTTTATCTTCTTTAATCCAACGAACATCTGTGAGAGTAAATTGCATCATATTGACTAGTCCGTCTGCATTTGCTGTTATGCTAAATAAAAACTGAGTGCTCCATCTCATCCTCCAATTAATAGATGTTCGTAATTATCCAACCAATACCTTTCTATCAGCTTGTCCCATATCCATCACTAAGTTAAAAATAAATTGAAATCAATATCCCAGTAGTGGCTTGGGACAGTGTCATTGCTTTCAAAGGTAGAACTCTGGACTGAATAACCATTATTGATCTCCTCTAGGAATATTCTCTTTTTTATCTCATCTAGCCCACAAGATAAGTATTCCTCTCATCTCCTCCAATGGAAAGCGTGTCAGGTAGCGACAAACTGCTCTGTGTTTGTTCTTATCGGCTCTGCTTTGATAATAAATGCAGAGATTGCAGAGTGATTGAGCAGGGGAGGACAAAAGAGGAGTTGTGCTGATAACACCTAACAAAGTTGAGATTTATGCTTCCAAACACACACAAACAAAAACCTTTTATCAACCAACCACAAACTGCTTTAAGAAGAGATTAAAGTAGTCAGAGAAAGAAAGTGTGTGTGTGGTGGTTTTGGTGGTGTGTGGGGCTCAGAGGTGAGTCAGCAAACATCAGTTCTCTTCCGAAACCTAGTGAGCTGCCTACATTTTAAGACACCATAACAAAGACTTTATATATAGAAAGACGGTGCACTCATATTATTATGAATGGGAGAAAGTGCAACGCGCAATATGGCGGAATAAGTCCCGCCTTATAAATAAGAGCCAATCGCCGATTGGTAAAGTCATCGCGTCACTGCAGCGGCCGTTAGAAGCTCCGGTTCCTATAGATACAGTCAGATGCGCGCTTCCTATAGAGATGTGCACTTAGTACTGCGCATTAGCTTGATCCAGCCTGAAAAATGCAGTTTTTTGTCATGAGTCGAGCGTTTAGAAACAAAATTTATGAGACGGTTGCTGTCAGATTTCATTGGTGATTTCAAATATGAAATTTGATCAAATGCTTGGCGAACAGCTTTGGAGAATTTGATGTTTCCCCATTCAAAGAGATAGGAGCTGCACTTGCATGCCCGAGAGGCGTTTCAAAGATGGCCGCCGAGTGAAATGACCTGTCTTAAAGGGACTTTGACCATAAGCAGGGCTTGACATTAACTTTTTTGCTCACCAGCCATTGTGGCTAATGGTTTTCCAAAGTTACTAGGCTCTCAGCATTTTCACTAGCCACAATTTTGACACTGATACCATGAGAAAAAACTGCCATATAGATGTATTTATTATAATCGCATAATTTGGCAACAGGTATATTAGGCTGCTGTCACTTTATGACCTGACGCACAGATCCATTATACTGTTACATATGCGTTTTCTTTCTCAACTGTTTACGTTCACCTAAAACAACTGACTGTGTTTACATGAATACTTGTCAAGACCGGCATTTTGACATTATTTTGTGTGTATTTGACTGTTTAAGCGCAATAAGCAGCGAAAAAGAACTTAATTTAGTACTGAGAGGTGGCTTTATGTGTGCGCACTTTGGGTGTGAGCACAAAATCTGCGGGAATGAGTCAAATTATGCGCAATACACGCAATCCCACGCCGAAATTCAAGCCCTGTAACACCAACAATATTCATCTGGAGCAAATGAAACGAGTGAGTGAGGGGAGGCGGGTTTGTGTGTCAACTCACTGTTGGAGAGATGAGAAAGAAAGCAAAGGTGGTATCGTGTATCTGTTCTGAGGACAGTGAGTATTGAAAGCATTTCAGATATTTCAGTATCGATATGTATCGAAAAATTGATATTTTTGACACTACATTGCACTTAGTTTATTATTAACTTAGATGCCTTTTTAAAAGACTACAATTGAAAAATGTATATTATATATAAAATTCAACTCGGCAAAGTAGCTAGAAGGAGTGACTACGTTACACGCCACTGCTGAAATCCACCTGCATTTGGTGGGTGTTAATGTCAAGCCCTGACCATAGGGCATCTTTACACAGCAAAGTTAATGCTACTCTGTGCTAGCTCAAAATTCAGTGTAAGGATGCAATGCTGCATAAAAGTCACACTAAATTATGACTGCTCTGACCCACCTTATCCTCTAGTATCAAAGTATATAGTTACAATCGTTGTGTAAATGCATTTATGCCACATCTGAGCAGCATTAAACAGTCTGTGTAAAGACAACTAAATGCCAGAAGTGCTTCTGTGCTACTGTTGCAGTGTAAATTTGACAATAGATACACTCCAGATTTGAAAGCTGTTCGAAAAGACATTATGCTGCCTCCTATTGTCCTATTAGCCAAATCCTACGCTGTAAAAAATTATTTTCATGATTTGTTATCCCAACATTTTTTCTTTTGTCAAATCAACTTAGATAATTAATGTGGTTCAGATAACATAATATTTTGAGTTTCTGTTGATTAAACTAATCACCTTCATTGTATTAACTCAAATTTTTAATTTCAATGAACTCAAAATTTTAAGGCAACCAGGTAACTTACTTTTTTAAGTTAAACCAACAATTCTTTTTTACAGTGTGCATGTATCCTTCACTGAGAAAGCAATCCCAGAATGCATTGCGACATAAAAGCATAAGAAATGCAGATTTTGTTATTCATTTGAACAAAAAATGTCATGTTTTATCCAGTATTTGTGTGTTCAGTGTATTTTTATGCTTATTACACGAGGCACTGTGTGAAGCAGGCTAGTAGGCAAAGGACTTTCATCAAAAACTATAAAAAGACACACAAAGTGAGTGAAAGAGAAAGTGAAAAGTGTGAAATGCATTCACAAATACTCCTACGCCAATGCTTTGTTTATGTTCAGAGCCCTATACAGTGTCACAGTGAGTCCAGCACAGCAGCGGAGGACATTTTGGCCTTCTGTTTTCACGGGCAACAAATCCATCAACGCCCACTCTGGGCATGTGAGACAAAGCGTAGCGCAAACTTTGTGACCTGCCTTTGGAAATGAAGCCCCGTTTGCCATAATGACTCTAATGACAATTTGCTTATCCTCATCGGAGGCCCTGCCATCAGTCCCTGGAGAGCTGGAACATCTGGTGGGGGTTTTGCCAGAGCCACAGTACCCTCACTGAGGGGCACTCACAGCTGGGAGGGAGGGAAAGATGGTGTCATGTTCAAGAACGACCATGGCTTTAGTGCTTCACTTCAAGCCACTGGTGTAAAAAGCCCACAGATGGAGATCAATGTCAATGAAGCAAACTTCTGACAAACCTGCAGTTGTCAATTCTCCCTTTTCTCACTCCGAATGGGCCTGAATATCCCATCTGCATTGTTTATATGGGTTTACTTTATCTGAGGATGCATATCTGAGACTCTTATTTATTTATCCTTGGTGTACTTCTCATTAGCCTCTACTTCAGTCATCCTTTTGCTGACCTGACAAATCCCACCACCTGTCTCTATTCTGGTATGTAGCATCCAGCATGGATAAAATCAAGTTCTATCACATTTTTTATTTGAATATAAAATGTTATGCCAGATTACAGAAGTTTCAAAAAACAAAATCATTTGTCTGCAAAGCTGAATTTTCAGCATCATTACTCTAGTTTTCAGTGTCACATGATCTTTCAGAAATCATTCTGATGTGCTGATTTGCTGCTCAAGAAACATTTCTTATTATTATTATGTTGAAAACAGTTATGCTGCTTAAAATTTTTATGGAAACTGTGAAACATTTTTTTTTCAGGATTCTGTGATGAAAAGAAAGTTCAAAATAACAGCATTTGTTTTGTTGAAATAGAAATCTTTTGTGACATTTCTGCCCCCAAAAGTTTAAACAGTAGTTTTTTTTTTTTTTAAATTTAGTCTTATATTTTATTAATCTGAGGGTGAAAAAAAAAACCCAGAAGTCAAAAGGCAGTGACTCTGGAAAGAAATGGAATGTAAATGTGAATTGAAAAAGGGTCACATAATAGCGTTTGACCTAAGCACATGCAGTTAAACCTCTGAGCCAATAGATGTCAGTGTTCCTGAGTCTTTAGGTGTGAGAACCTTGATATATGTAATGGAGGAATACTTTGCCACCCACTCTGAGGCCTGTTATTATTCATCTCATTTTGGATTCTTACAAGGTTATAGTGCAACTGAGAGCATCAGGATTTCCCCAGTACTGCTCAGCATAACACAAGAAACAAAAGGCAAGTGTTATAAGATCATTATTTTTGCTGGATGTGCTAAATTAATCACTTGGATGGTTTTAAAGTGGAGTTTTATTTACTACACTTCCTCTCTCTCAGGGATTTGGGGGTAGTCAAGTGTATCAGGTGGCATGGCTTGAAAGAAACATCACATCCAAGCAAGTTTTTTCCCCCTTCAAAACATATGCATCTAAGCCACTGTTTGATGGTTTATTAAGCTAATCAGTGAAGAAATCACTTTCCTTCTCCATGTGGCACATGTGGTAGACTTGCCCAAAACTGATTTGAAGACAAGTTTACACCATTAACTACTAATTTTGTTGAAAATAGACCTTTGAAAAGGTACAGCTTACAGGACAAGCGTCGGCCTCTTTAGACATGCAAAAATGTAAACACTGGCACACAAGTGAAAACTGAGAAAGAGGAATGTATATAGTATGATTGTAATTTGTACTTGGTTGATAATTATACTGTAGAAATAGTGATGTCAGAGTGGAAAATTAATACCACCATTTCTCATTAACATAAGAAATGTAGGCCTTTAGTAAATAAACCATATGTGCCATTACTAGAGTATATAAAATATATAAAAATTTGGGGTTGGTAAGATTTAAAAAATGTTTTTGAAAGAAGACTCTTATTCCTATGGAAGCTTGTTTCCACCACTGAATAAAACATAAAAGAGGTAATTACGACTTTTTATTTCACAGTTGTGACTTTTTTCCTCAGAATTGCGAGATATAAACTTTTTCTCAGAATTGCGAGTTTATATCTTGCGATTCTGACTTTCTGAAAAAATTCTAAAGTCAGTCTTTTTTCCCCCTCAGAATTGGACTTTATAACTCACAATTGCAAGTTTATATCTCACAATTCTGAGAACAGAAGTCAAAATTGTGAGATATAAACTTGCAATAGCGAGAAAAAAAGTCAGAATTGAGAATCTGACAAATCTGACTTTATTTCTCGCAACTGCGTGTTTATATCCCACAAATTCTGACTTAAAAACTCACAATTACGACTTTATATCACGCAATTCTGAGAAAAAAATCACAATTATCTTTTTTTTTTATTGCTTGGCGGAAACGAACTTCCATATATTCCTCAGCAAGAATGATCAAAAATACAGTAAATGGTTATATTGTCAAATACTACTGCAATTTGAACTTTTTTATTATTATTATTCTTATAATATAATTTAAAGTGTAATTCATTCCCATGCTGGCAAAGCTGATTTTTCAGCAGCCATTAGAAAACATTTCTTTTTTTAAATTTCATTTCTTTAATTTCTCAAACATTTCAAGAAACATTTCTTATTATTATCAATGTTGAGAATAGTTAATACTTAATGTGTTTGTGGGAAATTTATTTATTTATTTATTTATTTTTTTCAGGATTCTTTGATGAATAGAAAGTTCAAAAGAAGAGCATTTATATAAAATAGAAATACAATCTTACTGACCCCAATAATTTGAATGGTTCTAAATGTGTGGATATATATTTATGTCAAAAACCGACCCCGACTCATCTGCAGATGAAGTCATACTGTATGTTTATCAAAATCAGTAGGTGTTTGCGCGTGCATTTTGCCCGCACTCAGAGTAATGGTGCACATAAGTACTTCATGTACATGAGAGCGGAGGCTTTCTGTGTCTCGAGCTCGTAAGACATTTAAAAGGCAGGCAGAAGGTGGGGACCTCTTCAGATACAGGCTGCTATTAGAGGGCTTGTGATCTCCTCGTGTTTACCCACACTTACAAGACCCGTATTGGCGTACGCGGCAGCGCACTCAGCCAGGGCCTCTTTGAAGTGATGTTGATCCTTCAGAGCAGCCTTAGTAAATTGCGCTCTCTCTGTGTCTGTGTGCCTTGGAGATAGAGGGATGCATATGTAGAGCTTACACTGTGATCTATAGACTCTCCACATCTCTCTCTGATCTGAAACAAATAATGAACGAAAGGCAAGAGCTGGATCGGCTCCTGCCAGAGCAATTTCGCCCGCATTCAGTGCCTATCAGTGCCTTCAGAATGAGCAAAAAAGGAGAGGAACTCATTATAAAACCCCACAGTGAATGCGTGCACTTGGTGTACAAGAGGCTTTCAAACTACTTCAAACTAAGCACCCTATGTTCCCTGAACATTTTGTTCATTACGTCAGAGAAATGACATTCGCTTCTCTGATCCAAGAGTAGTGCTCTTTACCCAAGTTGGCTTAAATAATGATATGTTTTCAGCATTGTGCACTAACACCTTCGCATTAGCATAATTGAATGGTTGAAATGCTACAAAACAGCAGGCTGAGCGGTAAACTGGGTCGTATGCGGCTGAATCTGCTGTAATGGCACTAGATGTGTTTTTATGTTGCAGAGAGGTATTAAGGCATGTCGTCGCATATGTTATAGACATTAAGTTGGTATAATTGAAGTGCCGTTTTAAACTTAAGCATACAAACAACAGTAATCTCATTCTGTCTATCATTTCTGTAGAGTGTCTCTCTGAGATCTAACTGAGAAACAAAATGGATTTGTGATGATTATTATTTTTCTACTGAAAATATGTAAAAATGTCTTTTTTTCTGTTTTTACAACTGCATTCATTTATTAATTGACACCCTAGAATTAGGAAGCTCTAGAAAAAAAAATTGGGGGAAAAATCGTATTTTTCTGATAAAATTGTGATTGCAATTATTATTATTATTATTATTATTATTAATATTATTAAAAGCTCCAGATTTGCTGTGCTTGTTAGCGCTGCACAGTTGGGCCAAAAAAATTTTGATTATATATCATCATTACAACTAAGCAATAATAATAATAATAATAATAATAATAATAATAATAACAGTAACAATTTTACAAGCTAAAAAGTAAGGAGTAGTAATAAAGATTACTCTTGTAATATTTTACTGCAAAATAGAGTAGTGAAAAAAATTAGTATAATAATCTAAATTTCTTCATTTTCAAACATTAAACCAAGCTTGTCTTTGTCAGAAAAGTACATTTAAAGGATTAGTTCACTTCAGAATTAAAATTTCCTGATAATTTACTCACCCCCATGTCATCCAAGATTTTTTTTGTCTTTCTTTCTTCAGTCGAAAAGAAATGAAGGTTTTTGAGGGAAACATTCCAGGATTTTTCTCCATATAGTGGACTTCAACAGTTACCAATGGGTTGAAAGTCTAAATTGCAGTTTCAATGCAGCTTCAAAGGGCTCAACATGATCCCAGACGAGGAATAAGGGTCTTATCTAGTGAAACGATCGGTAATTTTCTAAAAAAAGAAAATGTATATACTTTTAACCACAAATGCTTGTCTTGCACTGCTCTGCGATGCGCCACGAATTACGTAATCACGTTGGAAAGGTCACGCGTGACGTAGGTGGAAGTACCGAGGGGGTACAAAGCTCTACAAAGCGAATGTGCAAAGACTAAGTGAAACGCCCTTTGCAAAAAAAGGTAAAACAATGATGTTGGATGATTTTGAAGTTGGAGGAGAAAATGAGATGGAGTTTTTCGCCCTACCGGTATTTCCACCTGCATCACGCGTGACCTTTCCAACATGATTACGTAATGCGTGGCACATTGCAGTTAAGAGCAAGATGAGCTTTTGTGGTTAAAAAGTATATAATTTTTTAGATAAGACCCTTATTCCTCTTCTGGGATCATGTAGAGCTCTTTGAAGCTGCACTGAAACTGCAATTTGGATCTTCAACCCGTTGGTAACTGTTGAAGTCCACTATATGGAGAAAAATCCTGGAATGTTTTCCTCAAAAACCTTAATTTCTTTTCGACTGAAGAAAAAAAGACATAAACATCTTGGATAACATGGGGGTGAGTAAATTATCAGGAAATTTTAATTCTGAAGTGAACTAATCCTTTAATTAATTAGTTTATTTAATTTTAATCAGAGCCTTTTCAATTTTATAATTGCACTAAGCCATACTACAATTTCGATTTGATTGGTTAATTGGTTGATTGATTAATCGTGCAACCCTAGCTAGAAGTTACATTCCCAAATGGACTTCAGTGCAGAAGTTATGTATTGGGATATAGGTGCAGATTTCATTTCCCCCCTTTTCTATCCAGTCATATGGGCGCTGGTCTGAATCCAAGCAAATGACAGTACAAGAGAGTTTGTCGGTGAGGTCTAGTCATTCTCAATACGCGTATTAGGTGATTTGATACAAATGCTCTGGCACTGAAACAGAGACACACGGGAGAGAGCCTGTAGGTTCAGGCTGAGAGGAGAGCAGGTGAATGGAGGTAAAGGTTTGGCTCTGTCAGTTTATTTGGTCATGGCTTTCATCCACCTCACACAGACCGTCAGAGAACTGACAGACCATGCAGATGTGGGCCGCTCATCACCCATCAGTGGATCCAGGAATACAAAACATGGACCAAGTTGCCTTTTGAAAACACTTTTTGTAGTAGAAATTATGAAGTCGTCATCATCACCATCATCATTATTATTATTTGTTGTATAATTTTGTGTCGTAAGATTTATTTTCATATTATTTTAATATATTTTTTATTACTATAAGTAATTATTGGAAATTATGGGCCCCAAATATACTGATTAAATGTGAAGTGTCATTTTTTGATCATAAAATTAGGCCTGGCAATCCTGCAATCCTAAGGGGGATATTGTATCATTTTCTGATGGGAGAACATAGCTTTATTGTTTTATATTTGGCAAAGTTCCAGTGTCTACATTGGTGCACCCTGGCAGATATATTTTTTTTATATGTACACAAAACATGGAAGACATGGAATCAGTAGGAGGCGTCAAGGTTTCCCTGAATTGAAATTCTGCAGAACAAATGTTTTCGATTTATTTGAGCGTTTCTTTGACATTTTCAAACTCTTTCAAGTTTTATGAAGTGGGCCTTCCTTGAGAGCCGCATACTATTTTGCTGGTCAGAGAAAATCCACTTTAAGTTTAGGGAGGAATTTCTATTCATTTCTGTCAAAGCTCCTTGTGTCAACACTTTAAACTTAAATGCAGCCAAAACAGTTTTTTTTTTTTTTTTTTTTCAGAGCCTAGGTCATCTGAAACTTTATCCACTTCAAGGATCCTAGCGTTAGCAATGCTAGTTAATGTTGATTTCGAGCATGAGCTACTAACATGATTACTATTGCTTAACATGATTAAGCGTGATAGCTAGCAGTGCTTACAGATTGTGTACAAAAATGTGAATTTGTGAAAACGGTGTCATAATGCGCATGTGTATTACGTGTTCAGTCTATAGGCATGCGCGAGTACTTGACAATCGAAACAACAATGCAAGTCAGTGGAAAAGTGCATATGTGCACAGACACATAGTGTTTCTTTACAAAGTGACATCGCCAACTACTGGCCTGGCATGCATAATACATTTTTAGTCGTTTTCGTGGATCCGAGTGAATGGGGATCGTTTCGACAATGTTGTTGTCTGTGCGTGAAACTTTTCAAAACCGCAAAGGAAAAACGTTTCCGTTTTTAGTGCATTGTTGTCATGTAAATGTACTCTTGGTGTACATCAGGTAGCCCCTACCTCAATTAAAGCTCATGCAAGTGAAAACTGGGTTGTTCCGTGTCCATTTGCTCTGTTTTCGTGTTGCCTGCTTGGCTGGCCAGATATGAGGAGGAGAGGAACAGAAGGTCAGGCCAGCTGAGTTTGCTGCTCTTTGTTGTGGAGCCTCACACTCAGTGAACCAAACCACTGGCCATGGAGGTCAACCACAGCATTGACTCCTGCCGCCTGTCAATGTGTCAGAGTGCATGCGAGCGTGTGTTTTAGAGGGAAAAGACCAAAGTTGAAAGAGGCCTGTGTTTTGAAGATTTGGAATTGCCCTCCAAGACTGCAGTCCATTTGAAGAAAATAACAAAAAGAAAGAGAAGCAAGGCAAGAGTAGAAGCGTCTCCTCTGGATTGTCATGTAACATCTTTCACTCTATAGATGCTTTTCTCTATTCAGTAGGTGAAATGCTTATCTATAAATCAATTAACCTTTGATTTAAATATACTGCAAAAGAATAAGGAACTTATTTTTCCAAATATCAATGTTGATCTTTAGTGTTGTAGATTGCTGCTGTGTTGAATTTCTCAAGCATCACCCCATGTTTTAGCAGCCGGTTGCTATTCTGGCAGATGATGACCTCTGATGTGAGCCAGATGTGCTTGTGTGCTCTTTAAATCACATGCAAGTTGAGTTTAATAAGGATTATTGCCAGATTTAGGGCGTCAAAGCAATTAACGCCTACATCATCATAAGATTTTGGAGACGCTAATGTGCTGTTTGGTCTACAGCTTTGGCTACATGCTGTATCAAGCTTACTCACTGTAAGAGAGGCAGCTAGGTGATTCATGCTCTTTCAGTCTCAGTGGCTTGGATGGACTCACAAAACAGTCAAATTCTAATTTACTGTATTTAAAAGTCACATTATTTGTCTGAATGCAGATGTATTGCTGCCGAAGTGTCTGTGTGACTCTGTTTGCACTTTGTTTCCAGTGAGACAAATTAAATTTAAATTTGTATAATCTTGTGTTTTGCATACATTTTTAAATGTATGAATAGTAGGCAGTATTCAGTACATAGTAAGCTAGTATTCTTTTGCAAACATAGCCTCCTATTAATTTGTTTTTCAGTTGACTAGTTTAAAATGATTCACTGATTCATTAGGGTCATGAATCAGTATGCAGACTTGAAGGAATTTAACCATACATGAAAATTGAGCAGTATTTTAAACAGTTAAGTTTAATTTCTGCCAAATTTTGAGTTATTATTGCAACAGTTGGTTATGGTTAATAAATGTTTAGAATAAATTAGAGCTGAACGATTAATTGTTAAAAAATCGCGATCTCGATTCAAACTCCCACCCAATCTTATTCCTAAATGACAATTATTTAACTATGTCTATTAAACCTTTGACAAGTACGATCGCAGCGAACATTCAAATCTGCTTTGGTGCTGCCGCTGAGCCAGAGAGAGCAGTTGTAATTCAAGTATAATAAAAGTTTATAGTTTGGATATAAACGCTGATGTCCACGGTAATGATCAAAATATAGTAAATCACCTTTTAAAAGTAATTGGGTGCTTCAAATAAAGATTGTATCAATTACGTCATTACACCGGTAGGTGGCAACAAGTCACTGTTAAAAATGTATTTGTCATTGAATCATTCATTCATTCAAGAGATTTTTTCAAAAATGCTGATTCATTCAGTAATGAACCAAGTGAGTGAGTCATTGAATCATTCTTTCAATATAGTTGGCAGTTGGCAGTTTACAGTATACTGTACACTGTGCGGTATCCAGCACAAAATGAGCTAGTATTCCATTACAAACATAACCTCTAGGGCTGGGACAATACATCGATACATCCGAATCAAGAAATGATTCTGGATCGATTCTGATATTTTACATATGTATCGCGATTCTCTCTCGAATCAATTCTGAGTTTAGTTTTCAACAGCAGATGGCACCGCGTGCTTTAGAAACCACCGTACTCTGCTTGCTTCCAATTCCTTACACACACCACTTGAAACTTCTATAAAATAATCATTCATAAATTTCGAAAAGGTTGAAGCGAATTACAAGAGTGTTTGCAGTGGGCTGTTTACATTAATCTCAAATACATTCTCAGACTCAGCCGAACGCACGAGCGCTCTTCTTCGTGAGCATTTAAGCATGCAGTTAAAAAATAGCCTAGAGTGCCATCTGCTGTTAAGAGCTAAGCTCAGAATCGATTTGCGATGCATTTGGAAAATATCAGAAACAATCCACGAATCGCCTTGCATCGATAGTATTGTCCCAGCCCTAATAACCTCCAATTCATTCAACTCAATTTGTTTAGAGAGTTTGTTTCAATTAGCTAGTTCAAATGACTGGCTTATTCAATTGAGTTTTGAATCATTTTGCAGACCCAATTGAATTTAACCATACATTGAAAAAGTATTTTAATCTCTGACTATTTATGATTTATCACTATAGTTTTTGTTTAATTTCTCCAAAATGTTGAATTATCGCTCCAAAATCAAATGGTTTATAAACACTTTGTGAATCATTTCAAAGGAATTGTTTAGAACTGATTCGAAAGAAAGATTTGTTTGTAAATTGAACATCACTAAAAGAGAGAAATGAGCTGAAATGCGCACAGCTCTTCTGATATAAAAGGTTATTGTACATCTGCCCCTTTAAAAAGCATGAACCAAACTAATCAGAATAACCTCTTCTCCATGGCATCATTTGTCTTAATAAAACTATTGACTTTGTAATAGCTTATTCTTGCCCTGTGCCATTAGCTCGGATAGCCAGGACTTTAAATATTAAGCAGGCTTTACAAGATTTGATGATATGTTTAGCAAACAGCACACAGCCTACATTTGTCGATCTCCTGCTGTAAATGAAAAATAGCCTATCTTTCAATGGGGGGAAAAAAACGCTGTTTCAAGCAATATTGCAAATCTTGCTTTGGACTCAAGTGTAAATGATTTAACATGGCATATAGATTTAATCTGGTTAAAGTCAGTCGCTGTATGCATGCATGCATGGTGTCCGGGGGTTTTGCTGATATTGACTATCATAAATGGTGTGTGATCCAAAGAAGTGATTTATGATCTGTATGTTGTAAGCATGTCGATGGCCTGCACACTGCAGTAATACTCATGTGATTCCTGTGTTTTTAGAGCATGTTCGACTCCCTGTGTGTGAACTAGACTTGTCCAGCTGTTAAAAATTGAAAACATTTTCTTCTCCAGGGGCTTCAAGGGTCAAGAAAACCCCCAATAATCCTCTCTCATGTATCTTTTTTCCCCCTTTCTTTTTTTGTAAGAGTTTGTAACACACCGCACCTTTGTTGGACGGGGCCTCAGTAGAAGTATGGCTGCAGGGACAGCAGTGAGTTCTGACTTTCAAGGCCCTGTCAGACTTTAAATAGCTTCTGCTTTATTTCACCCTTTGACCTTTGGCTCTCAGACACGGCCATGCAGGAAAAACACAAGAGATATATGATACATCAAGGCTCTGGTGAAACTCCAGAGCTGTGAGAGGGAGGCCCAAAATGCCGAGTTTGCAGGAATGAAGGAGGGTTTTGTTTGGGGCCAAACACTATTGCTTGTGATGAAGAAGCTTGTCCAGAATGAATGTGTTCTGGTATGTTTCTGAGTCTTTGGTTGTGATGGCAGTGCTCTGTGCACTCTTCAATTTCTAAAAGCCCCCAGGTCCATATTTCTTTGTTTTAGGACACAGTATAACGCTGTGGGGTCTCTTTTGGTTGACTAATTAAGAATCCAATGTGTTGTTTCATTAATAATGAATAAGGACACGTAAAGCAAAATGCCACCAATACTGTGAAAAGAGTTATGTGTGGCATAATGTGTTCTAGATGGTAAGATTAAGAATTTATGTTTGAAACTACATTCAACCTCGGTTAAACCATTTTTAGTGTTTCCACCTTATTTATTGTATTTAGTCTCCTGCCAAGATTCAGCTTTTAGGTCCCTGTGTTCAACTGCTCTGTTGCTCAAAGTAGTGTTGTCAAAACCAACCACAATACCAATCGGTACTGAAATTTTAAAAATATGATGCTTTGAGCGCTGTTGAGTGGATTCGTAAAAACCTCTGATTGGCCGTTGTGTTCACACGCTCATCAGATATATCTGTGATTGGCTACAATGATCAACGCTTCAAAAACATGTTGTAAATAGACATCTTTGATGCTCTTTACCGAGCGCTTACACAGATACACATGCAAGCGTTTGAAATAATGTATATACATTATAGATGTGTGTGTGTGTGTGTGTGTGTGTGTGATATATATATATATTAGGGATCAGCTGATCAAACATCAGAGCGTCAAAGATGTCTATTTACAACATGTTTTTGAAGCGTTGATCATTGTAGCCAATCACAGATATATCTGATGAGCGTGTGAACACAATGGCCAATCAGAGGTGTTTTAAGAACCCGCTCAACAGCGCTCAAAATGCTTGGGGGAAATGATGGTATCGTCACATTTTTAGGATTTCAGTACCAACTTGGTACCGAAGTCGGTTACACCACATGATGTTTTTTAGTGTAAACTTTTTTTAAAATTGATTTTATACAAAAATATATGAAACATGAATAAAAAAGCACATGTTTTAAACTAGATTTTTTTTTAACTTGTTTTTTCCCCCTGTTATTGTGGACATTATGTGTCATTGGCCCATTTGCAGCTCTACAGTTTATTAAAGTTGGACCATTTGTGTTTTATCTTTTAGAAAATGTGTATATTTTTCTTTACTTTGTTTTAAAATAGATTAAGCAGTGAAGAAGCAGTGGGGCCCCAAGTGTCAGTTACTGATAGATTTCCATGGTTTTTCCCGTCGAGTGAAGCTCATTGATTAACTTGAAGATGCCTCGCTTAGCCAATCAGTGCACTGGGCCTTGCTGAACCGTGTCCATGGAGACAATGATGAGTGGGGGCCCCTCCACATTATTTGGGGTCCAGGTCATTCAGTCCTTGACCTTGAAAACTTGGTTCCTGCATATAGCCTGAGCTGAGAAAGACCAAAACAAGGGTTCGAATGCTCAGTATTCGAGTTTGAGGCTTTTAGGTTAAGGGTTCACGAGGTCAGCACTAATGCACAGTTGTATTAATGATTGACCTTCAGAAAATGGGGCGAAAGAAAAAGCTTGGGGGCGGAGAGGGTAGAAGGGGCAGAAAAAGGAAGAGAATGAAGTCAGGGACCTGTTCGGGAGAGATAACAGAGATGGCTGTGAAAATGCATCCATCACCCGGTGGCTAAGCCCATCCACTCTTTGTGCATCAGCGTGGCTGCGTTGACTGAGAGTAGCTGGGAAGGCAATCTCTTGGGGGTGGGGAGCGGAGGAGAACGCGGATGAGGGTTGCCCTGGGCAGGCCAGAAGGACGCTGCATTGCTTATTCAACAGGGGGAAGATCTTTCAGAAGATAGAGGCCCACCAATCTCCTCAATGAGGCTCAGTCGAGCAGCAGGACTTGCTCAGGAGATATCTAATTTAGTGAGCAGAGCAGGCGGTTACAGGGCTGGATGACAGACGGCTTAGGTGAGCCATGTGTGCGGAGGGAGGGATGTATTGGAAGGGGGAAGTGCTGCACTTATACATGATCAAAGGGGCGCGGGGCTGTCGCATATGGTGCAGATTTGCTGGATAAAAATGCAGCGAGGGAGTGTTGCGACTGTGTTGCGAAGTTATCAGTGTTATTTATCTTTGCTTTTTTGAAGGTCGTAAAAGAAAACATCAGCATATTACCTTACAGGTAATATATACTGTGGCTTTTAGGAAATCTAGGTCGCACATTGTCACTGGGTCACATGTATTACATAAGCAATTTCTGGATTTTTTCCCCCTCCTAGTATACTTGCCTTTTCTCCAAAAGTACATTATTTATTATCATAGCACTGGATACAGTTCACCATCTTCCTGCAGAGTTACATAGTCTGGCACATAATTTTAAAAGGCCAGGTGATTTGAAAATGAAAATTCTGTTCTTTATTTACCTTTTAGTGTATGTTATTCCAAACCCATATGCTGTTATTTAACACAAAGAACACAAAAGGGCTTTTCGCACTGTGCTTAACCCCAGGTTATCGTTGCTCTAAACACCGCTTTTAACCCCGGGTAAAGGAACGTTTCACACTTGTAATTTAGAAGCGGGGTTAGCACCTCTTTTTACCCGGGGTTATGAAACCCTGCTCCGGAGCAAGGTTATGAAACCTTTTGCTTTTGCGGTGCCAAACTTGTACAGTGTGAAACGATGCAGTGTTACAGCTAGACGTTTAGCAACTGACACCAATTGCGTACTCACGGAAACACTGCGCATTGTATATAAACAGTAAATTCAGCGTTTGAGAGGAAAAATGTCAAATGCTGACAGAAAACGACAAGAAGAGACTGTTTCATTCTTACCTTTTATAATCCGAAATGTCTGTTCAGTATAAACTCGATAGTACAGTCAGTCGGCAATGCAAGGATGTGCAATACTAGAGCTTATGTAACGGGTCATGTGCTGCGCTTATCCATTCAGTGACACTGGCATCGCAAATATGCAAACGTTAACCCAGGGTTTAGGAATGTACAATGTGAAATGTCATCTTATGAATATCCAGGATTAATTGTTAACCCTGGGTAAATTATGAGCAGTGTGAAACTTAAATCAAGATAACCCAGGATTCCGTTAACCCAGGGTTAACTATTTCAAGTGTGAAAAGCCCTAAAGAAAAACATATTTTTCTTTTATTTTTTCCTATACAACAGCAGTAGTGACCGCAGACTATCAAACTCCAAATGTGATGAAAAAGCGCTATAAACTTATTTTAGGGATGCACTATTAAAATTTGGGTTATTTGAATATAAATTTTATTTTCACGTGTTCATCCTTTTCAAAAATAGATATTCTTTTTGAGGATACATTTAACAGTGTTTAGTAAATTATTAAAGACAAAGGTAATTTATTTTTATGGGGTTTTTAAAGGTGTCATTTTCATACTTTTCGGAGCTTGACAGCCTGTGGTCACTATGAACACACTGAGCTTGTTGTATGGAAAAAGATCTATGTGAAAAGATCTTTTTTTTCCCCATGGAAAAAATAACAGCATACAGATTTCAAACAAAATGAGGGTAAGGCCACTTCCGCACCAATAAATTTTGGTTTTGCTACATTTATGCATCTCTTCCACACTGGAGTGCTGTTCACCTCCACCACAAACAGAAACTTTTAAACATTTTGATTTCAAGTATCCGCCCATATTGGACTTCAATGACGTTGGCATACAGTCCTCACTGATCATATATACAATCCCAGTTCTTAATTATCACCGTGATGACATCAACATACAAACACAACAAATCAGATCCAAAATAATGGAAAATATGCATCAGCGTTGCCTAAACTGTTTAATAGCTTGTTTGCAGAGTTTGTATTATCTCACTGCTGCATATATGCGTGTAAGAAATAGACTTGCCTGCATCTCAATATGCCTCCTTCCCTACTACATAGTAGGTGAAAAGTGAGTAGTATATCCAAATTTGTAGTATTCATAAAACCATAGGCGAAAAGTACTCAAATTACCTTCTACTTTCTGCAAGAAGTGTCCATCTGATGCACATTTTACTATAAAAACAACAAAAAGTTCTATTTAAAGGCCCTTTTACACCAAAAGTGAAACGTTTAGAGACTAGAACTACAATAACCATCATGTTTACACACAATGCCTCGGCACTTATGATTTCTCTCAACATGGGGACAGGAGAGCTGTCAGTCAATGCATGGGAAAACAAAGTAACTTGCGTTACTTATTAACGTAGATATTTTGTTGTAAATTTAAAAGTAATGTGTTACTTTATTGGTTACTTGGGAAAAAGTAATCTGATTACGTAACTCAAGTTGCTTTACCCCCAACACTGGTAGGTCACATGACAAAAGCAACATAACGGATGTATGCCCAGATTACATTCATACCACGTTCCTCATGATTTTTGGACGCACCTTGGATGGTTTTGGATGGTTATATAGCCAGTGTAAACCAGTGATCGTTTTTACCCAGTTTGTTTGGATGATGAAGTGTTTTGAAATGTCTGTGTTGAATGTTTTTAAAGGGAAAACATATTTTTCAACTAAAAACATATTAGTGTGGATATGGTCTGAGTAAAAGTTTTGACTGGACTATTCCTTTAATAGTAAATCGGTTCATATGGGAAACATTTATCCAGGCAGAAGCCTTTGGAAGTATTTTCCTGTGCCTTGGGAAGCTCTATATCTCTTCTGTGGCTTCACCCTTCAGTGCATTCGTTTTGCCCGTAAACGAACATCTTTGGTGAGGATTGACTTGGCTGGAGGGGGGTGGGTGGACATCTTTTCCATCTTCCCACTTATATTGGAACCGACGTGGTGACACAATCGACCGTAATGTGGAGCCTTTAACTTTTCTCCTCCCCCTCAGGCTTTTAATTTCACCAGTCCATCACTGCGCCTCCTGTCCGTTCTCAAGACACATGCGGCATGTATGCTTTAAAGTGGGGTAATGTATACATTATTCATGTCCTGCCACAAAAGGTGCTCATTAAACTTTACACGGCACGAACAGAAGACAGGGCGGTATTAAATGTGTTTCTTCACCAAGAAATGTCAGGTTTCACAGACAGATCTGGTGCCGTACAACTTTTGAGTGGCTTTGATTAGCTGGAGCGGAGTGGGATGCCTTCGGTAACATTTCCCTTGTTTGGTTGACACTTGCGAACAAAAGCCATATGTGACATGATGGGCCTCGGCCATTCTGATACGGATAGTACATGTTAATTTGAAATGCTAAAAATGAATTGCCTTGGTGTAAATGCCAAAGAAGAAATCATTTGTCAAAAAAGGACAAGCGGAGTTGTGGCCTCAGCGCATGATAGAAATAAAAGTGTTGACATCGCAAACTTGTGTTAAATAATGCACTGTGATGTTTCTGGAAAATGGTAGCAGCTGTACGGTAGCTAATATTTGTGAGAAAGCTAACATTGTAACTCTCAGTGATAACATGCAAAAGTGCTGGTATTGCTATGAAAACATTTATATGAAAATCATTAATAAACCATTGACTTTATGCTATTTTTTTTTTTTTTTTTTTTTGTGTGGATCTATTGATTCAATAACACAATTTAATTTATTCAATAATACATAAATGCAATTCATGTGTACAAAAAATGTCATTTTACATGACAGAACTGCCCTGATATATCATATTGAAGAAAAAAAAAGCCTCAAAAGACTACTTTTTTATTATTATTGTTTCTTAGAAAGAAATATTTTAACAATATTGAGCTTTGATTCTTATTATTTGGAAAAACTTTTTGTATGCCAAATCAAACTCAGGTCATGTGACCAACAGTGTTGGGTGTAGCACAGTTAGGTGAGTTATGTAATCAGATTACTTTTTTCCAAGTAACTAGTAAAGTAATGCATTACTTTTTAAAATTATTTTTTTCAAATGAGTGATGCAAGTTTTCCCATTTATTGACTGGCACCTCCCCTGTCCCCATGTTGAATGACCCCTGCATAATTTTTTTTAATCACTGACCCCAATGTATTGTTCAGTCATATATCAACCTGCATTCTGTGTATGTTTTATGGGAAACCAGCATCAGATGGTATATTCATGAAAGACTCAACATATCAATCAGAACACCATCTATAAATCTCAGTACAAAATGGCCCTGGATTGAAGACTGTGTAGTTCTTTGATACACAGACCAGCCGTTTGAGAACTGCCCTGTGGGTAAATCATACATGTTTTCTTTTCTGAAGAGTGATTCATATATTAATAATGCAACATTTAGCCCCCCCTGCACAGGGATATGAAAGGTTTGGCTGGCAGGTAAAGCAGAGAAGAAACAACAGAGGCGGAGAGGACTTGGAAATGCACACACACACTAGTGGAAGTAATCTGTCATTGCTGAGAAGGTTGTGCTCGGCCCCTTCTACCCAGAGATCCCTTCCTACTCATAAATACATCATTACGACGGCACAGATGAGTTCGGTTTTCATCAGCTGTCAGAAATGACCTGGATTCTGCATCACTGTTTGACCCAAATCTAGCCGTCACATATGCTAAGCAGGGCTTACATAATCACTGTCTTTATTGCTAGCATGCCATGATGCTGAAAATAGTATCAAGCTACCAATAATGAAAGATGACGAGTAAAAAAAAAAAAAGATCCTTTCTGCATCCTGATTTTAACTTTCTTCTTGAGACTGCATAGGCAGCAGCATATCTAGGTTTATTTGGGATGTTTTACATGCTAGACAAAAAGTTGCTACAGGCGTGACTTCTTTTTCATGGTGAAATACAGAAAAAACATAATTTCAAGGGCCTGGTTTATTCAAATTTTTTTTTCAGTGCTTTCACTACTTTTTATTTTTCTACACACTTTTCTGCAATTTAATTCAACTTTATGGATATAGCATAAATATTCTATTCAAACTTGTTTCATTGATAAAGTCAGTCTTGTGTGCTATGTAGTTTTATTCATGCTATGTTTTAAAAAAAAAGTTATTTAGACTAAAGTTTGAAAACACTTTGCGATTGACTAGCCTTAAGGCCTGTTCACACCAAGGATGATAACTATAATAGGCAAGTCCACACCACAACAACTGTATAATGATAAAACCACAGAGGAATGATATAGTTGGAATCTCTTTAAGAATTATTTCTTTTTTTAGCTGATTAACGATAAAAACGAATTATCTTTATATCTATTGGGGCTTAAAGAGCACCTATTATGTCCCTATTCGCAAGATATAAGTCTCTGGTGTCCCCAGAATGTGTCTGTGAAATTTCAGCTCAAAATTTCCCACAGATCGTTTATTATAGTTTGTCAAATTCGCCCCTATTTGGATGTGAGCAAAAACACGCAGTTTTTGTGTGTCCCTTTAAATGCAAATGAGCTGCTGTTCCCGGCCCACTTTCCAGAAGAGGGCGGAGCTTTAACAGCTCGCGCTTTGGTTGCTCAACAACAACAAAGCTGGAGAATCTCACGCAGCCAAAATGAGGATTGTCAGTAACGGTGTTCAGCCTTACATTGTTCAAACCGGAGTCGGACACTGATGGAGACTTTTAGAATGCAACTGGACATTTCTGAATGGTTAGTGGATAAATGTGACCCTCGTTTTTGAAGCAGTCCGGTGTAAAATGACGGTATGGTAACAACACTCTACTACAACAACTCTTCCTCTTCTCTAAAGCAGCTCAACATGGCCTCACCCCCTTTGTTGCGTGTTCTCGGGGACAGGGATTATGTAAATTTTAGGGTTAGTGATGTCACTAACCCGGGAAGTACCTTGTTATAGTCCCTACCAGCCGTTTGTTGTAGTCCTTAAAAAGCTTTGCATTGCATTGAACTTTGAGCGTCGAAACTTTGCAGATGTTATGCTCAAACAACCACCCCTTTAACACTTACAGAATTCTTTAACATTCAAATTTTAATTGCAAGTGAATTATAAGATTTGCATACTAAAGTTTAATTGGTCTTTTCTTTACATACCAAATTATTTTTTTACTCAATTTATATTGCATTTAACTATTAGTCTGTTTCCCTTGTTTTGTCTACATGGGTTTAAAGCATCAAAGTACTCTTATATAATTTTTACAAAAAAATAGACTTGCATTTCCTGAAGGGAATACCAGTGCTTGCATTTTTTTTTTCTCTTTCTTTTAAAAGTAGCTGTTGCAGCATTGCTGCCACTGGGGACAGTGATTATTCAAATTTTTATTAGGATTAATGTAGTTAAAAACATTTTCTTTTAGTTTGATTGATATTGTATACATAAATCATTATGCTAAAGAGATTGTGGATGTTTTTACAACATGGCGTTTGGCCCAAGCAGACCGATTCAACCACAAGGACTGACTGTCCGGAGCAGAACACATGTATGTCTGTCTGACTGCGGTTAGCCATACTGTCCATGTCAATTTAGACAACACAAACACTGAGAAAGTGTTAACAAGACTTAGCAAATGTCTTGGCTCATTAATGTGCATAATTAGTAATCTGTTCCCTTTATGGGCACTGAAAAGAGATGATTGTTGCTATATTTCCCTACCTGAGGAATTAAGATGTAAAGTGTTTACCAAATGCAAAACTTTTACACTGCAAATATTTAACAGCTTTAATTTGTCAATTCTGGCGAATGACCGTGGTATAATCGGGATAATCCATAGCTAGCTGTGCATCCACTTCATGTGGGGTAGTTCTTTGCCTCCACGTCGTGCATTAAAATCGTTTAATGCACAGTTAGCCGTGGATTAGTCTCGCGTAGCCAAACCTTCAGACTGACAGCAGAAGGTCTGGACTCTATCGCAGCTTTCATTGGCCAAGGACCACCCAAGAGGACGTTGACTGACATGTAACGCAACCAATCACAGTTCGTTTTGTTCCGCGTCATGTTTAGGGGAGTGAAAATGTAAAGTCAATGTCCCTACAATAACAGACAGGCGTGCATCTATAAATTATTAATTCAAGAATGTTGTGCAAGTTTACAGCAACAATTGAGCCACGAACTTCATATACTTTTGAAAATCCAGCGTTTAGTTGATCCAGCGCTTGTAAACACGACCACGTTCTTCTTCCACGAGGGGGTTTAGCGTCACGGCATTTGTTTCCAGGCGGACCGTTAAAGAACGCGACGCGCGTTTCCTGTATCATTCTGTATCCTGTATAATTCAACCAACCAGATGACGACTTCGAAACTACTGAAGTGTTTCCAGATAAGTGTGCCATATGCATCAGACGTTCAGCCAACGGTCCGTGAGCGTGACGTCTGAGGCTGAGACTAGCCGTGGATTATCCCTTACTTAGCCACATCCATTATATCGGTTATCGGCCAAATATTATCTCATTCATCGGCTGTATAGCTAGTTACTCTGTTTATGTCCTTATTTCCAACATGGGCTGATAATCTGTTCATTGTTGTTTTGAGTATTTAATTCCTCTTATCTGACATTATTAAAATGAACCACCATAGCTTATGTGCTGATCACATGGTTCAAACTTGTATGACTTGCAATACTCAGTGTTTTACAGCAGCAAAATGCTGACCGGGACCGAAAGTGCTGAAGGAAGAAAAATAACAGAGCATTGTGCTCAGGACTGAGGATGTGTTAGATAGCATTATCTAATTAGCTGAAACTAATTATAACAAATATAAGCCAGACGCAGTCCCTAGGCAAAGTACCCTTAAGCGCGCACTCGCTCTCTCGTGTATCTGTTCCTCTCGCCTCATAATGTTGGATTCTTCTCTCCCCTCCTCCTCCTCTCGTCTCAGTGCATAAACAGTGCCTGCAGTCAGAATATTCTCTGATCAAAGGGACAAATCTATCCAGGAGCAATCAGGTTGCTGAGCTAGCCGGGGCTGCTGACAACTCTCTAGCTCTTTGATCAGAAATACATCATCTTCAGTGGGTTGGCTGGCTTTGTCTGGGGCCAGGAAATAGGGGAAGTGATAGCTCCCACTTGGTTCTCTCCCTTTCTTACTGCTCCCCTTGTCAGCCAAGATGAAAGCTACCCCAATTACAAGTGAAAATACCCCCTTCCCACCCCCTGTAAAAGCTGCTTTTTTAGCATCTCGGGAGGCAGATATATTGCTACGTTATCAGTGATATCACCATAAAGTGGCAATACAAAATGCAGAGATGAAAATCGGCTTGTGTTTTTGCTTTCACTCACCAGAATTGGTCGTATTCCACAGCGACATTGTTTGTCAAATCAATTGCACAGGCAGGATGAACCCTGTGTTATAGTTTTGGGATCTCTTCCCAAAATATTTTCTTTAATCAGCAGAGTTAGAGACCGTGGTGTGTGTTTAAACGCATGTTTCACTGAACGTCGCCGTTCTGATCTGTCACTCAAAGCACACATCTGGGAATGCACGCCATGACCTGAATCCCAAATTGCACACCTGATGAGATGAAAATGTTCAGTTGTGCTTTGCACACAGCGAGAGCTCTGAATTCACTGAGCTCGTTCACCTGGTGTGACCTCAAAGGGAAATCTCTAATTCTTTTGGCACGCAACGGTGTCTATGCCTAACCAAAATGCCTTGAAGAGTTTTGAAGGGCTTATATCTAGTTCCCTAAGATATCAGGTTGTTTTTCTTATTCATCAGGATTTGTATCTTTTCAGAATATGTAAAAATGTATTGATTTTTTTTTTTTTAAGGTATAATTGTATTCACTACTGTTCAAAAGTGTGGGGTTGGTGAGAAGCATTTTATTGATCAAAATACAGTAAATAGCAATATTGTGAAATATTATTACAATTTTAAATAACTGTTTTCTATTTGAATTAATTTTAAGATGTAATTTATTTCTGTAATGGCAACGCTGAATTTTCAGCATCATTACTCCAGTCTTCAGTGTCACATGATCCTTCAGAAATCATTAATATGCTGATTTGGTGCTTTTTTCTTAGGATTCTTTGATGAATAGAAAGTTAAGAACATTATTTATTTACCATAGGAATCTTTTTTGTAACATTATAAATGTCTTTGCTGTCACTACTGCATCCTTACTGAATAAAATAATTTCTAAAAAAAAATCTTACTGTCCCCACACTGTGTGAAATATATTATAGTTTTTAGTCTATAGGCCCATTCACACCAAGAACAATAACTATAACGATAAAGATATTAGGGTTGTTAAAAGTACCAACTTCGGTACCAAATATGTGACAATACCAGCATTTCCCACTAGCATTTTGAGCACTGTTGAGCAGATTCTTAAACACCTCTGATTATGTGCATCAAAATCTTGTGTTTATTTGTGATAATCTTAGCACTTTATTATTATTGCCTAATAAACCTGGCATTGTGTATTATGACTGACTTTTAATTTCTTTGTTCCTCTGTTCTTCTTCTAAATGCATGTAGCCTAAATGCAACAACAGGCTAATAATATTATTATTATTATTATTATTATTATTATTAATAATAACAACAATTATTATTATTCATTGTATTTATTTTTTAAATGTATTTATTTATCAATTATATTAATTTATGGCTATAAATGAGTGCACTATGTTTATCATAAAATAATTAATGAATGCTTTATTTTTTAAAAAAACTTTTTACAGTTTTAGAAATGTTTGTGTACTATTCATTCTTAACATGAAGACTTGTTTTGGTGATTTTATTATACTAAGCTTTTTGCCCAAAATGGACTTTAAAAGATAAAAATAATGGAAATTCTCAAATGAATTCTGAATGGAAGTTCAGGAAATTCTCCATTTTGTAAAATAAAGTTTATTTATTTACAATAGCCTATGCATCCCGCACCTAAATAGGTGGCCTGGTTGAATCTGCCGGCAAAGATTGGGGGCGGGGCCACAAATCCGTGAGTACGGTTTTTACAAACCCGTGGGAACGGATTGCGAAAGCGTGCGCATGGATTATGAATTTGTGGGAACGGATTTAAAAACCGGGGGTACGGTTTGCAAAATCTGAGCGCACGGATTGGAAATTCGTAGGTACGGTTTGTTAAACCGAGGGAACAGTTTAAGAATTCATGAGCACGGTTTATAAACTGAGGGAACTGATTGCAAAACCGTCGGCACAGATTTTTTTTTTCTCCTATAGGTGACGTGCCGGGCTCCGTACTTTTGTGTTCAGAAGAAGGAAATTCATACAGGTTTGGAACAAGTAAATGATAACACAATTTTTCAGTTTTGGGGGAACTATCCCTTTAATGTCTGTGGCCTTTTAGAGAATAACTCAAACTCTTTCTTGAAAGGCTTCTAGGAGCCATGGGATTGTGGATCCACATTTTCTTTATACGTTGAGCCTTGGTGCTCAGGTTTGAGCCTTATTTGCAGCGAGACTTTTGCCATGTCCCCGCTTATTTCCTGTGACTCTCATCCACCATATGTCAAATAAAGCAAAAGTGCAAGAGACAAAACGTTTCCATAACCTGTAGTTAGAAAGAAGTGAGTGATTGGATTTAACAGTGTGTTTTTTTTTAAAAGGAAATAAATGTCCAACAAAAAAAAGAAAGCCACACAGTGTCACTAAAGTATTGCCTTTGGTATCTCAAGCATATTTTATTGCCTTTTGTGAAGTAGTCCACCTTGTCAGTCAGCACACAACTGCAGCAATTACGTTCTCGTCAAGTGTCACCTGCCTGAACCCCTGTGGGCAGAGTTCTGTGGAGCAGTCAGCCATTTAGATGCTCCAAATGGTTGTTTAGTGCGTAGAGAGCTTACAGCATGGAAGAGTGAGCAAGAAAAGACTTAAGTGTGACTAGAAGCTCTGGTAGTCAATGTGTGTGTGTGAGCATAAGAGATGGGATTTGTTTTTTTCAAATTCAGATTGACAGTCTGGTAATTTTACCCAAACAGAAGTATATATTAACCAAGAGAGAGAGAACCAAAAGTGCTGTGCATTTGATTAGACGTATTTTTGTTAAATGTTTGTTTTCCTGTTCTGGATGGCTGCTAGGGCATTTCAAAATGGTTGCTGGGGTGTACTGGGTGGTTGCTTACTGGACCAATTCAAAAGAAGCCAAGTCTCTGAAGGAGGGACCTGAGCTGTATCTAGGGATCAGAATGTCAGTGTAATTTTCAGGATTTTTTCACACACTTTACTGTCTGCCAGGTGAAAATTGTAAGTCTGATCACTTTGAAAAATATAATAGGATTAGATTGTTGAAATCCCTAACCCATAAAAACTGTGAGCAATAGTAATAGTAATGCTTGGCTGAGCAAGCACCACTAATAAGACAGTCTTGCTAATGTAATCCAAAGCAGGCCATATTTTATTTATTTATTTATTTTTTTGCCTGACAGCCACTGCTCTCAATTATTCATTTCAATTTCATTTCAACTTTTTTTTTTTTTTGAGTAATGTTGTGTAGTCATTGAATTTACACCTGATATACACCCTTTAATGCACTGTACAGATTACATGTAATCAGTTACAATCCAGCACTGTACAGTATGTATACATACAATATACATTCAATATCTTATAAGATTTGGTTTTTGACCGCTGAAAATGTGTACAATTTACCAATTTATTCATGGAGCTGCATTAAGATCTCCATATCTCTGGGATTGAACCATCAAGGGCCTTTAAAATGAAGATACCAAAAGGAAAGTTCGTTAATAACCAGAATCTAAAAGGATATTAAGATATATTTAATACTTTTTGAGTTACAGGCATGCAAACTTAAGGCAAAAAACACAAGAAGTGCAAGAAATAATACTAAAATAATGATTCTGCCATCTTTCTAAAGTCATTTTTACACCCCTGTAAATTGGTTCCAAATCTCAGGTGAAAATTGTCATTTTGACCCCGCTCTACAAAATAGTGGATTTATCAGTAAATGTACATCTGTGACATTTAATATTTTGGCTTTCACTACACTCTAAAAAATGTGTTGGCTCTCCAAAAAAAGATTAACACAACGGTTTGCATCAATTTTTTTGAGTTATGACAACTTTGAGTGAATTTACGTTCAACAACAAGCTACACTGAGTTAGAGGAACTTAATAATTTGTAGCGTAAACACAAATTTTTAAGTTGATTACTCAAAAAAAATTAAGTCACTCCAACTACCAGAGTTGTAGCTCTGGAACCAAATAATCTTCCCTATTTCAGTTCAAATCAACAGCTATCATAACACACGCTAAATGTAACTTAATTAACATGTATATTTGATGAACAAGTAAAATATTACTCGCTGGCAATAGCGCAGTCATTGCTTATAGAGTCAATGTAGTGTTTACCTTCATGTATCTACTCTTCAGCACAATGGTAACCACAAAAACTTCAACATTACACAAACTCTTTTAAATGTCAAACATAACAGCATTAAACACTAACAGATCTTTCCCTTCACTAAAAACAAATAAATTAACAGTTGAATTCAACATTTATTCTCCTTATCCAGTCCTATGCAAAGCATGCTGGGAACTAGAAATCCACTGCCTAATATCTGAAATTATTAAGACAATTTCATTAAGTTACTACAACCTAATCTTTTTAAAAAGCCAATTAACACAGAAATTTGAGTTTAAATAACAGATGATATTAAGTTGACGTAATGATCAACATTGTCGTCAACAGAACTCCTGTGAATTACTTTTTAGAGTGTATTTATGTTTGTCTTTCTATAGAAAAATAATAAAAAAATAAAAAATTTGAGCCGGGGAAGTTTCCGAAATTTGGTTGATTTGACACGGAATGACCCATTTCTATTTTCTACATTTTGTATTTTTTCTTTTTTTAATGGGCCAAAAGCTTGAATACCCCTGCAAATATGAATAGACTGGAATATGTGAGGTAAAAATACACAGCCACAGTACCCTAGTATGTCATGTGCTTGTGATGGATTGACATGCGTTGCACGTATCGGAAGTATTACTCAAGAGACTGAATGTGAAATTTCTATTTGATTCCACCACAGAGCAGTTTACATCTGAAGAAACATGTAAAGATCTTCCGCTACCAAAGCAGTGATGCTTTTTGATAAAATTCGCCATCTGGATTCTGTGCAACCAATTGTTACGTCTGGTGTCTTTGTAATGCTCAGGGTTAAATATTGCATCGCAGGTGTTGCTCGGTGTTAAAAGCATCAGAGTAAAGATTGAATCTGGGTCACTTTCCAGTACTTGCACAACGCTACTCTTCTCTGGAACGTCAAGTATTAATGAAGGGAACGTCCCTGCAGGGCTGGTGTTTGTCAGACGAAATTACATACATTCAGACGGAACGATGGGATTTAATCTTTCAGATACCTTCTGGACATATAGGAAGCAACATAGGAGCAGTCTGAACGTATCTTCGTGATGGAAAGTAGAACTAGCTGAGCAGGAAAATAGAGGAGATTTCATCTACAGTACTGTATATGCATGTTGTTGCAGTAGTGTTCATTGAATAGTTATGAACACCAGTGAGAGGGCGAGAAAAATCTGAAAACGTTTAAAATGGCAGGCATGAAGATGCATAGGGGCTTTTTGAAAAGCCTCATGAAATGATTTATTCCATTGTCTGGATTGGAGTCACCAGAGAAAATGCTTTTCAATGACCTGATAACACATTCTGTTGTGCTGTTGTCACCAGATGCATTTGTATGTATGAAAAGCTGCACTGCAACCAAACATCAGTGTGAAAACCCGTCCTCTAAGTCTTTGCTTTATTAATGCAACTCGATGTCTCTTTTGGCCTTTGTCTTTAAAATGCATCATCTTGCATATTTTGTGTATGTTTATGCTTTGAAATGTCTTGGGCTGCAGCTTTTTGTCCCTGTGCTGAGGTTTTGTTTGAATGCTGTGGAAAATAATTCTCAGTCAATTAAAAGCCATTGACAATACACAAGCGCTGTGTGTGCCAGGGCACAGCGTGCACCAGCTGATCAGAGGGAGGGATTTGTGCTACCATGGGAAAACACTGGAAGTGGATCTGTTTTTTTCCCGCCTTGTGTCTTACTGAGGTTTAAATAAGCCTGCAGATTACTTAAGGGCCTTTAAATGCAAATTAGGCTATGCAAAGCCAAGCCTGAAAACCTTATCGTTTGCCCCGCAGATTATAGACGGTCTAAAACATAATTTTGGCTATAGGCCCCCCAGTAAGCTTCAGGCCAGGGGGTTTCTGCAGCATGAGCCCTGTATGGAGAGATTCATCCACTGTGCCTGTGCCAGGACCAGTTGTAGCTCTGATAACAATAAGCAGCAGGTATCTGGGGGGAAATATGCATCTGCCAGCGTGTTCATGTGCGTTTGCCAGCACATGCAGTGTAAAGAGATTGCTGTATTAAGCTTTTCATGTTAGTTTCATTTGTGTATTTTATAGAAGTTTCAAGATGTTTAAATTTACTAAGAAATGCCATGTGGTGTAACCAAGTAAAAAGTAATAACATATTTACCTTACACTTTGAATACATGTGAGTGTACAACACAACACTATCAAATATAAAAAAAATGTTCTTGAATATATTGTCAAAAGTACTGACTTTCAATACCGACTTGGTACTGAATTTTTAAAATGTGACGATACCAGCATTTTGAGCGTTTAGAGCATGCGTCTATCAGCGCATATATTATGGATCCACTGATACACACGGGAGCGTTTGCAAGCAGGTGTCTATCTGTGTAAGCGCTCGGTGAAGAGCATCACAGATGTCTATTTACAACATGTTTTTGAAGCGTTGATCATTGTAGCCAATCACAGACATATCTGTTGGGCGCATGAATGGGTCAATGACGTGACGCGTCATTTTTTTTTGTCCAAAGGCCTTAATAATAATGAAAAACAAAGATATGACATCCAAAGTATGTAAGGTAGTACAACTAGATCTCTTTTATTGAATCCAAAAGGTTTTATTTTTTTATTTTGCTACATATAAAGGTATTTTAAAGATTTTGAATTGTCAAAAGGTCATTGGTTTAACCGTCCAAAGGCCAATACAGCCATTTTATTTGTGATTTAAAATATCACAAATAAAAAGGGACCATTTTAGATCAAGTCATGCTGTCAATATCATGTGACAGGATGTGACATCATTCAGACACCTTCAAAGGACCACATGGTCGTGAAGCCAAGTAATTAACTCTCTTTTAACTATTTGAAAAATTCATGTTTTCACTTGCTCATACGCATGTCCTGAAACATCAGGTTATTCGGTAAAACTGCTATAAAATGTGGAAAATGTAATATTTTAAAAACTTGTACTAAATACAAAATGGTTGATTGTCCTTTTGTTAGCTGGTTAGCAAGCTAACTTGCTAGCTATCTAAATATCAGCCTGTTAGCATTGTTTGAAAATATCGTCATGCGGTATAACCAAAAGTGTCATTCGGTAAAACTGAAATTTTGGTTAAACCCAATGACTTTTTTGGTGACAAATTTTGTCCATCTTGTAAAAAATGACAAAAGCAGTGTTAATTGATTATAAAAACCACATAATCTCATTGTTAACGCTTAAGAAAACTTCAAAATTAATTATATCTCCATTATGTTTTTTTACACTTTTAAAAACCTTGTTTGTCAATGACCCATATGCCAAGAAATCCAAGAATACAAAGCAAAAAGCAACTATACAAATCTAGAACCCACCCCAAACCCACCCCAAACACCCCGGTAGACTTCAAGAATATATAAATAAAATACAAACACAGAATGTAGACAAACACACACAAAGTACAGGTTTACAAAGATGCAAAAAAAAAGTTGATACAATATTAATTACAGCATGCCATAAATTCACAGTCTTAACATTGGATCCATGAATGCGAGAAGTTAAAAATTTAATTTGTTTAATGATTCTTTTTCTCTGCAGTATATTAACAGGATAGTTGTATCACCCTGACATTTTTTTACTTTGTCCCCAAAAAATATCAAAATGAATTTTAATTCAGAAATTAAAAATATCCTCATCATAGAAGAGGTGTATTCAACTGATAGCATGTCTGAACTGCATTTTTTGAATAAATGAATAGATGTGGGGGGGAAAAATGCATCTGAACTGCGATCAGTAGGGATAAATACATTTGCAGAAGACATAATTTGATCGTGTTACTGCAAGCTGCTTTATTAGATCCTCTTTCCACCAACAGATGTGTGTTTGAGCTTTGAATTTCAGCTCTGATGAGTGTCCAAGCTTTTCAAACGCTCTAGTATGGTTTCTACATGAAAAGCGTCTTGGCTTGTGGAAGTGATTCTGTTTGACTGACACTACCTCATGACTAAATGATTACAAAAGGCTGTTATGGTCATATTCCTGAGCTAGGGGAGGCCACAACCCTGCTGACTCAAAGAGCTAAACAGAGCCCAGGCCAATGTCTTAAAGAATTGCTCAGCATGTACACACCTGGTACCAGTTATGCAGAGCTAGAAAGCAACCACAGTGCATTGGTGTTTCTTTCTTTGGAGAATTATAATTATTTCACTGTGATTCGAGCCTCCTCAGACTATCAGATGGATGCTGGACAGTGAATTTAGTGTTTTAAGTACAGGTCAGAGACCTCTGGCAGGAAGCTAGAGGAAGAAGGATCTTGGCAGTGTAGTCGTTTGCCCCTAGCAGCTGTACACGGCGTGTCAAGTTCGCTGTCACCCTCACATCTCCTGCTGCCTGATGTGCTGGGACTGTGAGACACCGTGAGATGTCACATGGCTCTCAGGCCACGCTCAGGGAGTTCACCGTATGCTGTGACAGGTAGCATGTGCTCTCTGTCACGTTTGTCCCTCTAGAAAAGAGAGACAGACAAGATAAATGTTTGCTATGAATATCAAGAAGTTCTTTTGTTCAGCTGACATTGCTTTGTTGCTTTTAACCTATACTGTATTGTAAAAGCACTGAATAGCATCATAAAAATAATATAATATATATTCTTTGGTTCATCTCTGTGGGAAAAACATGTCACTAGTTGCTGCTTGGATCAGTACTAGTTACTCTGCAGTTATGTTGCATGTATTTACCTTAGCTTGTATTCATATACAGGTTTTTTTTTTTTTTTTTTTTTTTTTTAATGCAGTGATATTCATCTAGATTTGACATTCTAAAAAGTAATTCAGGGGACCTGTAACATTATTTTGTAGAGTTCTGTTGACATAATAATGTTGATCATTACATCAACTTAATATCGTTTGTAATTTAAACTTAAATTTGTACGTTAATTGGCTTTTTTTAATACAATTAAGTTGTAGTAATGTAATGAAATTGTCTTGAACTTCGGAAATTAGGGAGTGGATTTCTAGTTCCCAGCATGCTTTGCATAGGACTGGATAAGGAGGATAAATGTTGAAATGAAGTGTTAATTTATTTGTTTTTAGTGAAGGGAAAGATCTGTTAGTGTTTAATGCTGTTATGTTTGACATTTAAAAGAGTTTGTGTAATGTTGGAGTTTTTGTGGTTACCATTGTGCTGAAGAGTAGATACATGAAGGTAAACACTACATTGACTCTATAAGCAATGACTGCGCTAATGCCAGTGACGAGTAATATCTTACTTGTTCATTAAATATACATGTTAAATAAGTTATGTTAGCATGTGATTTGATAGCTGTTGATTTTAACTGAAATAGATAAGATTAATTGGTTCCAGGGCATAAACTCAAATTTTTAAGTTAAAAATAATTAAGTTGTTGTAGAACTTAATTTTTTTGAACTTAAAAATTTGAGTTTATGCTACAAATTATTGTTCCTCTAACTCAGTGTAGCTTGTTGGTTGAACATAAATTCACTCAAAGTTGTCATAACTTATACAAACTGTTGCGTAAATATTTTGCAAAGCCAGCACATTTTTTAGAGTGTACATTAGACAAAGAAAGTAAACAAAAATATCCTTGAACCAATAGAGATGTTTTACTATTGCCATAGATAACTGTACATGGATCCAACAGTATGCATTTCATTTAATTTCATTCCCTCCTGCTGTCTGAAACAGGAAAAAAATATATCTTTAACCTTTTTCTTTTTTTTTTTTTTGGTTGGGATCCACCATTTTAACACTACTGATACTTGTCTGTCAAGCCTAAAGAAAGCACAATAGCAATATCTTACTGGATTAGAAGTGTTTCATTGGCATCTCAATACATAGCCAATGAGATTTGTTCTTTAATGCTGCATAATTAGATCAATTTAATGTCGAAGCTATATTAATGTAATGTTGAAGTGAATGAAGCAACACTTGAATTTTTTTTTTTCATTTCTTGTAACACATCATGAATACCAATAGACAAAACTGCCTTTTAATGGAGCCAGAGAATATGAAATATCAAATCATTGTTCAGTTTGCTTTTGATTTTTTTTTTTTTCTTTATATTTGACACTCAACTTCAGGTTGGCCAGGGAATACCTAAAAGGTTAGATATTCTGAAACTGCAATTATTGTAAATGAATGATACATAATGTAGCATTAATGTGACCTGTTAGAATGGATAATGAGGTACATTGGAGAGGCCATTAACTAGATGAAGAAGATAAATGCGAGAGTAGAAGCTTTAAGTTCCTAACCCACAACAGAATGCATTGGAAATAGTATTTGGGTTTATTATGTGAGCTTTATTTTACTGGATTCAAACTAAATCACAGTTTCTTATACATAATTAAGTGAAGAAGAAGCCTAAGTCTAAAGGACTGTTCACACAATGGACGATAACTATAATGATAAAGATATAGTTCCAAAAATCATTCTAAATATAAAAGAATAGCACCACATAATAGTACACATCACATCTTTCACCTTTTCTCCAGCTGATGAACGATAAAAACATTGACAGCCAATCAGAATCCATTTTGCCTTTAAGTGCTCAAGCATTTAAAGTGGCAGACGACAAAACTGCTGCACGCACTTAGAATAAACAGATTGTTTATTCTGTTTATTCTACTTTTTAATCTTGGATAACATGTCAAAACATTTTTTTGAAAATAAAGATTAAGGTCTGTGTTGTCACATGTATGTAAGGAGTAAGGAAAATGTCATTTACTTCTTACCTAATGGTTATAATAGGGGTGGGAATCTTTAGACACCTCACTATTCGATCCGATTCTGGGAGTTAGGATCTGATTCCAAAACGATTCTTGATCTACATTTTTTTCTTATTAATTAATTACTTTACTGACTTTAAAACTTAATTACAAGAAACATGTTACAAGCAATAAACAAAGAGTATGATTAGTTTCTAGAGCACACATAGTGCCATCGTGCATCTGTGGATAAAATTTGAAACTCTCCGAATTGATTCAGAATCGTTGAAGAGAGAATCACAATTTTTTTTTTTTTTTTTTTTATCCCACCCTAGGTTATGCCACAACATTTTTAGAGTCATTAAATTAAATCTTTTCTCAAATCATATTAAAGTTTTTCAAAATCATATGAAACCATTATGAATGCAAACATTAATTTCTGAGGATGAGGAGATGCTAGCACATGTTCCGAACAAACACATGATTCCAATCACGTCTCATCTAGATGGACTGTTTAGTCACAACTGGCATCAGCGTTTGTATTACACAAACCTCTAAACTGCACTCAAGTAGAACTTCAAAGCAACTCAACACTTGATTACCCTAAAAAAAAATAATTGGTTAGTTTCGTACTAACTTTTGCATCCTTTAGTTACATTAAGAAGAAATAATTGCCCTGGTGCGGCTGGAATTGCTGTAAAACCTACTGTTTGTTTGTCACACCAAACTTGATGCTATTCTCAACAGAGCAAAGCAGGATGTAATTGTGTCTATGGTCAGTCATTATCTGAAGAATCAATTTTATGTGGAAGTTTGACCAATTTTCTGCAGCCCTATTATAACATTGGGCTCTCTGTGTATCTCTCGAGGCGATTCTCTTGGTGGTACAATCCATCCTGCTTTATCACTGTTTATCATGTCTTCCCCCTCGTAAAAGTCAGCTGACTGCCGGACTGCCCGCTCCTCTGGATTTGGTTATGTTAAGAACGAGGCGTAATCTCTCCCTAAATGTCGAGGACGCATCCAGTTAGTGCCGCGGGGGCCTTGTAAAAGTGCCTAGCGGGACTTCAAAAATAATGACCGTTGCTCGCGAAAACAGTCGAAGCCCACTCCAAATCACTTCCTTATGCATTCGCCGGAGCACTAATGAAATCTTCAGAGAGAAGTGGAAGTTGTCTGCTCCGGATAATCTAATGTGAGAGGGCATTGCGAGACACAATGCATCAAGCTACAGGAGCCCAATATGAATCTGCTCCCAATTTTTTCCTATACCATTATCAGTGGGCAGAAAGGAGCAGGAGTGAATTAATGAGTGGAAGATTTATTTGTTTGCTGTATGGACTGTAAAACAGTAAGAGCAGTGTTGGCCCGTGCAGGCCTCCTACCCCTAGGGTACAATCAAACCCTGGCAGTAAATCAATAAAGCTGGAAGAGGTTTTTAAAACCAGAGTTTAACACCATGCTCTAAGTGCTCCAGGTGACAGGTCATTTGTTCATTAGCAGGACTTATCGCAATAAACAGTGGCAAGTCCAGTTGTGCAACAAAGAGAGACAAAGAAGACGAAAAGGGGGAAAAAAAACGATAAAAAGATTACGCGGATAGGGTCTGGGTTTAATAAACCAAGTGGTAGTGGTGTGGTGTCCAGGAGCTTGAAATTAAACACAGTGCAATTATTTTGTGAGTTAAACTTGGTTGGCGTGGAATCAGCTTGTTCTTAAAGTTGCCGCCTCTGACCGGACGTGTTTACAGAACATTCCGATGCGCTGATGGCCAGACGACTTCTAATAAAGATCATCTGCTCAATGGCTCAGGCGCTGTCGGGAAATGCTTGTGATTTCAATCAGTATAAATTGATCATAAAGATGTTCAGATGACACTTTTTTTTTGTGGCATAATACAATCACCGCCTATCAAAAGATACTTTGTATGAAAGACATTTTTGTGCTGAAGGATTTTGGACCAATGAGATCTCACTGTAGGTGGGTCTACCTACTAGAGTTGTCAAAAGTACCAACTTCGGTACCTCTCGGTACTGAAATTTTAAAAATGTGATGCTTTGAGCGCTGTTGTGCGGATTCGTAAACACCTCTGATTGGCCATTGTGTTCACGTGCTCATCGGATATATCTGTGATTGGCTACAATGATCAACGCATGGGAGCATTTGAAAGCGTTTTGAAAGCGGGAGCGACTGAAAGCAGGCATCTATCAGTGGACTGGTCTGCAATAGACGCCTGCTTTCAAACGATCCTGAGTGTATCTGTGTAAGCGCTTGGTGAAGAGCTTCATTGATGACTATTTACAACGTTTTTGAAGCGTTGATCATTGAAGCCAATCACAGACATATATTCAATGAGCACGTCAACACAATGGCCAATCAGAGGTGTTTACGAATCCACTCAACAGCGCTCAAAGCGTCACATTTTTTAAATTTCAGTACCGACTAGGTACCTAAGTTGGTACTTTTGACAACTCTACTACCTACAATGTCAAAATGTCACTCAAGATCAAGGATGGTTAAAGGGTTAGTTCACCCAAAAATGAAAATTTTGTCATTAATTACTCACCCTCCTGTCGTTCCAAACCTGCAAGACCTTCGTTCATATTTGGAACACAAATGAAGATATTTTTGATGAAACCCGAGAGTTTTTTTATCTCCCACAGAAAGCAATGAAAAATTACCACATTCAAGGGCCTGAATAGTAGTAAAGACATTGTTCGCATCGATTCTCTCAGATCGCGTCTTTGATAATTCACACTGCGTGATTGTCACTCACGTGAATGAGCACCGATTTGCCTCCGATTTCGGGCATTTGTCGGCGACTTCGCAAAATCTGTCGGAGTGAAAATCGTGCCTAAAATCATGCAGTGTGAACACTTCTATTGCTTGTCCCTTTCACAAGGAAACTGTATGGTGCAAACTGTGTGATGCAGCTACAGTGTTTGGCCCAGTGTTTGTTCCATGTGTTAAATTGTGGTCACGTTAGCAAAATTTTTGCCAAATTTCACTGGTGTATGAAGCACAGCTCACACAGACGTCACTTTCAAACCAAGCGGCTTTCTGTTGGTCAACACGGCAAATTTGTGTGACCAGCTTGAACCTGTTGAGAAATCTGTGTGGTAAGAAGAATGGTAAAAGTGACCACACTTTTAAGCTGGTAAAAAACTTTTGCATTTATAAACTGACTTGTTGTTCAGCCCATTCATATAATTTTAATGATTTCTTTTTTGTATTGTTGGATCTATATAGTTCTTGATACGTTTTATTCTAGCTTCATGCATTCTTTTTTATGTGGCTAAGTTTCATAAAAAGCAACATTTTGAGCAAAGCTGAGAAAAATCGCGTTTTTGACTACATTTGTATCAGATTCAGAACGATAATCAAAACATAGATGGATTAGATTGAGTCCATCAACACCCCTAATGCTTGCACAGTCTTGTAGCTTGTCCTGTGTCGACATTTCATTCAGTAACATTAGGCAGTTTTGATTTATTTGCTGTTTAATGTGGATGATAGCGTTATTATACATACGCATATGATTACATACAATATCGCTCGTTTCTGCATCTTCTTCGCATGTGCTTTGATCAGGAGATTCAGTACTCTTTTGGAAGATGTGTCATAGCACCCCCCTAGCGTATAACGGTGAAAACATGGAAAGCCGGAAAATTCCGTCAATGGCGGGGAAGAGTTTTCTCACAAATTATGGAAATTTCCGTCAATGGCGGGGAAAGAGTTAATATGGTGGGTTGCCACTTAATGTCCAATGCAAATTGTAGGTTTTTATACCATATCATAAACAGAAGGCACAAAATGTGTGAAATACAGAAAGCCTAGATATGTTCTAACAAGTGCAGGTCAGGCTCATAAAAAAAACATCCTATTAGGTCTTGCAGTGAGACTTGGCAAAGTCTCAGAGACACACTCACCAGCCAGAAAGAAACTTTGAATCACAAATGTAAGTCATGTACAGCTTTAGCTTTATTTTTGATGGACAAAATGTTTCATTTCCAAACTAAGTCATCTCAGTTCTTCTGTGTCTGTGTTTTCACAAAAGGGTGCGATAAAAGGCTTGACTCAATTATTTCACTGAGGCTAGGATTTGGCGATGGTCTGCGGACCATCACTGAGTTTTATAAGGATGATAAAAGTCTGGCACTTGGCGAAGCCGGATTTTTACAAAGGTCACTCTTAATGGATGTGTTTCCACAGATTTGAGAGAGCACATTTCAACATTTATGAGATCTCTCTTTGATGCAGGCCCCATGTTTGGGTACATAAAGAACTTGAGATGAGAGATTCCTCTGCTCCACATCACCGTTTGTGACACATCACCAGCTCAAAAAGACATGATTTCAGCTCTCATTTGCAGCCACCGTCATCATCCTCCTCAACTTCTCTCTTCTTCCCTGACGAATTCCTCAGAGCCACAAAGAGGAAGGAAAATATATTACAGTTTATGAGTCTCTCTAATGTACTCCAACTTTAAGAGAAATTCTCATTGTCTCTCCAGAGCACTGTAATTTGTCACAACTGTCAAGACAATAACACAGCAGAGAGCATAGATTTCTGTTTAAGTTCTTCTTTCAATAATGCAACAGATTTCCAAGACCATGTGATTTTTCTGCTTTTCTCCTTCACTTCCCACAGGAAGAACAAACAGTAGCCATGTGGAGTAACAGATATAGAGGCTTCATCATTTTATCCTTATAAGTGGGATGACCTTATCATCACCTGATTTCATTAAATTGATCCTATTTACTTTATTAAAGGGGTCCTCGATTATAATTTCACTTTATTTAGTGTGTAATTTTGCTGTTTGAGCATAAACAACATCTGCAAAGGTACAACGCTCAAAGTTCAATGCAAAGGGAGATATTTTGTTTTACAGAGATCGCTTTTTGAGGACTACAATAAACGGCTGGTAGGGACTACAACGAGCTTCTTCCTGGATTAGTGACATCACCCTAAAATTTACATAAACCCCGCCCCTGAGAACACGCAACAAAGGGGGTGGGGCCATGTTGGGCTGCTTTAGAGAAGAGGAAGAGTTGTTGTAGTAGAGTGTTGTTACCATGCTGTCATTTTACGCCGGACTGCTTCACAAACGAGGGTCAATTCAACGCTGGATTTGCACAAAAGATTAACATGACGGCACATGCTAGTCGATGACTTGAATCAACTCCACAGCAACTACATACATTTATCCACTAACTGTTCAGAAACGTCCAGATGCATTCTAAAAGTTGTATCTTCTTCCTGAGTCTCTCCATCAGTGTCCGACTCCGGTTTGAACAATGTAAGGCTGAACACCGTTATTGACAATCCTCATTTTGGCTGCGTGAGATTCTCCAGCTTTGTTGTTGAGCAACTGAAGCATGAGCTGTTAAAGCTCCGCCCTCTTCTGGAAAGCGGGCCGGGAGCAGCAGCAAATGCAGCAAATGGACAAACCCAACCCAAACCGTTGGGTTTGTCCATTTTAACCAAACTTGGCTTGTTTTTAACCCAGCATTTTTTTGAGTGTGCGTTTTATTATATCACAATATTTACCAAATAATTTTAATTTTAATTGTAATAAAAAGAGGCAAACAGTATTTAAATGGTGTCACCATGTTAACGGAAATTACAGAAATTGCATTTATTAAAATTTATAGCTATACTCTAAATAACCCAAGTTGGGTTAAATATGGACAAACCCAAAGATTGGGTTGTTTTAACCCAGCGGTTGGGTTAAATGTTTGCCCAAAGTGCTGGTCAGTTTTATTTAACTCAACTATTGTTTAAAAATGACTATATCGCTCACTTAAATGAACCCAAAATAGATTGGAAATGAACATGTATTAATATGTTTAATAAATGAACATTTATTAATACGTTTAATAAATAATAAATAAATAAAAACATTTATTAAATTGCTTATTAATAAATGTTTACCTTTTGATTATTATTGTTGCCTCTAGTAATTATGTGTCTGATTTCCAACCTATTTTGGGTTCATTTTAAGCCAGCCATATAGTAATTTTTAATAAATAGCTGGGTTAAATAAAACTACCCAGAGTAGCTACCCATTGGTCAAACATTTAACCCAACTTGGGTTGTTTTAGAGTGTATGCTTATCTAATCAAATATTAAAAACCTGGTATTCATAATTAAGATATGGTATGAACCCTTCTACTACTAATCCAACTATGCATTTAATACCACCTTAACAAGTGTAACATAAAATGTAATTCTCATAACTACAAAGAGTTGCGTGTCGTGATATAACTACATGTGAAAACAACTGTTTTCAATTACACGTTTCGTAATTGTGGCTTGCACTCGTAAGATGGCATTAAGCAGGCATTCAGAATTGGCCTTAAATTAATGAACACATAAACGCAGAGGTGAATAATTAAATGAACGCGAGAGGCCTCCGCGTGTGAGAGCGCTGCCTTGAGATTAGCATTCGCATTTGTTTACACCTCAGATTCCAACGGTTAGCCACTCATCATCGCTGTGATTAAGAAACCAGTCATGTGCAACGAAATACCTTTTGCCTTTCCAAGCCTACATTTATATATCCCTCTTAAAGATGCATAAATCCTAATTGAATAATACATATCCAGCCATGATGAATTAATGAAACCCCTTTCATTAAGCAATGAATTATGTATGATAAACAGTTACCTCTTAATGAAAACAAACAACAAGTGGGCAGGTTAAGTGGCAAACGATTGGCCACCGGTTAGTGTGTTCCGAGCGATGGCTGAGCAGGACCCTGCTTAAATGCACATTACTCTTCACAGACAGGTGAGAATACATTTTTCCATGCATGAATTGCCCCTGATTAAAGCCAAACAGCATGAGCGAGATGCTGCTGCTGCGTTGTTTTAATAGCCTACATAGTGTGCCAGCTAAGTATTAATGTAGACCTGGAGTCCGTTCTTCGTACGTGGATTATTCAGTCACCTGGATTTTACTGTTGGCGATTTGACATCATCCAGGATTGTTAGGTTCTTCGAAGCTCATCCCAGGGTTGCTGTCATAGCAACAGGTTGGTAAACTCAAACCTGCTCAGGAGCAGGCTTATTTCATGCAAACCGGATTGGATTCCATCTTTTTAAGCGGAGGTGATACTCCCAGCCACTGCTACTTTCTGACAAGAGTGCCCTATTGAACCAGGGACAATAATAATTTAAAAATGAATTTGAAAATAATAGAACTATTATAATGTGTAGTCTGTCATAATATAGACACAGCCAGCTTTACTCATTGAGAGAATTATATTATATATTTTATATAATTATATATAAGGAAATAATTACCTAATAATTAATTAATTTGAATGGTGACAGCTATTATGGGAGTGACTTTATGCAGCGCAGGAGATGCAGATACTGTAACTTAGTAAAAAAAAAAACTGCTGTCTGCTGTGCCATTAGAAAAATGCTCTTGACCCTTAAGAAACTTATTAAATTCATTAAAACTTATTAAAAATTAATTCTGTCACGTAACTATGGAAGCTTGTTTCCGCCACTGAATAAAAAATAGAAAAGGTAAATGCAACTTTTTATTTCACAATTCTGACTTTTTTTTCCTCAGATTTGCATGATATAAACTCACAATTGCGAGTTATAAAGTCAGAATTGCGAGTTGTGAGAATCGCGACTTTTTTCTCTGAATTGTGAGTTTATATCTTGCCATTTTGACTTATAACTTGCAATTGCGAGTTTATATCTTGCAATTGACTTTTTTTCTCAGAATTGGACTTTATAACTCAATTGCGAGTTTGTATCTCACAATTCTGAGAAGTCAGAATTGCGAGGAAAAAAAGTCAGAATTGCAAGATATAAACTGGCAATTCTGAGAAAAAAGTCAGAATTGTGAGTTTATATTTCACATTTCGGACTTTTATAACATGCAATTATGACTTTATATCACGCAATTCTGACTTTATAACTCACAAGTGCGAGTTTATATCAGGCAATTCTGAGAAAAAAAGTCAGAATTGTGAGAGAAAAAGTCGCAATTATCCTTTATATATTTTTTATTCCGTGGTGGAAACAAGCTTCCATACGTAACAAATCTGCTTTGCAGGTAAAATTAAATTAATTGCTAATTACAACATTGAAATAAAAATGTAAAGCCTGTACAAATATTAAAAAATTGTAATATAATGGAAATAATTATACAGTACACATTTCATTTATCTATTATAACTTTATGTTGTTTTGGTCTCTTGGCTGTTTCCTTATAAAGGTCGAGAAATTCATCAAGTTTTTCGTCAGGTGTGTGATGTTCTTTTTTTAATATGATGTCATTACATTGCTGTCTTGCCGCCAGCCAATCGCTGCATTGCTGATTGTGGTTTCGAGTATTGACATATCTGCCCTTTCCAATTAACAACTTAAAGGGATAGTTCACCCCAAAATTTTGTCATCACTTGCTCACCCTCATGTTGTTCCAAACCTGAATGAGTTTCTTTCTTCTGTTAAACACAAAAGATATTTTAAAGAAGGTTGGTAATCAAGGTTGGTTGATGGTAGCCATTGACTTCCATAGTAGGAAAAAACTGGCTAGCGTCAACATTCTTCAAAATATCTTCTTTTGTGTTCAACAGGAGAAAGAAACTCATACAGGTTTGGAACCACATAAGGGTGAGTAAGTGATGACAAAATGCTTAATTTTTGCGTGAACTATCCCTTTAATCCAGATATTTTAATCAAATCCGCAAATTTGTTTGAAGAACAAAATTAGCCAGAGATCAGTTATCACAATTAGAAGATCTTGCCTCTGTCAAATGTATTAAGCGAGGTACAAAGAACGGACCCCTGTTATGTTACGTTATAATTACATATTATAATATATACAATATGAAAAAAAATGTATAGGTTTGTTTTCACATTTATTTTTCAATGTTCTTCTGTGTGCTATTTAGTGTTACATGATTTGCACTTGACGCCAACATGAAACCGCATTAACAGATTTTATCTCCCTAATGTGATACTGTATATTTCAGAATGAAATGGGAAGAATTGTAGGGTGGGACTTGATTTTATCCATCGGGAATTGTTAGGATAATAAATAGGGGTCTGTATTTTACAGGTGGTTTGGAGGTAGGGGTTAAAAAATAAGAGTTCCTGATGACATCAGCTGAAAAGGAAAGTCGTTTTAGAGGTAGATTAAGTAATTACATTTTGTTAGGTTGGATTTCACATTGACTTTCAGGTGTATTAGTGTAAATGCATCGTTATCAGCAGTATCAGAACACGTTTGTCAGGCCTGACATCAAAACACTAACGAAAATGTGTCTGATTTCAACTGAGAGAGCTGGTGTTCTCATTATCAATTCATCTCTATTTCAAATTAAATGCAGGGGGCGAAAAAAAAACACATGAATTTTGGTGGTCTGCGACTGGGAGTGAAATGAACTGTGCTTGAGATTGTGAATGCGTGTCATGTTGATTCACACACACATCACTCAGGCTGGCTCTGGCAGTGGCCTGTCTTGCTCTTATTTGTTATGTGAGTGCCCCTGTGCCGCCTTCTCTGAGTCTAATGAGCCTTTGATTGACAGCTGCTGTCTCTGAGCTCAGTGGGGCTCCTCCACTCACAACATCCTGTTGGCGGCTCGGCTTCTCCTTCTCTCCCATCCACCTTCCCCCCTCAGGAGCCGCCGTACCGATCAACCTAAACCTCGCTTTAAGCAGGAGTTGCGCTTCTGACTTGTTTCGGTTGCCCCTCCCTGTCAGTGTGGTGAATAGTAAAACTATTGTCTTATAACCTTCCTCTTCCAGTCTGAAAAATAATGAGGTGACGGATCTGTCCCCCTCTCTTTCTCCCCCCCTTACCTTCCTGTTTTCTGTGCATCAGCAACTCTGCACTTTTTTCCCCCCAAGAAAGAGTATATTATATGAGGCTGAAGTCCTTTAAAGGTTATTTTATAATGGATAGGGCTTGATAATTCAACCTTATTTATTTTCTAAACTAGGTGGTGTCTGAAAAACATCTGATATCAATAGTCAAGCTTGTTCACTTTTGTTTGTATGGTAACAAATATCCCTTTGTCAGCTCACATAAATCATACAATATGTTTACTGACTGTTCTGACTGCCAATTGGTGTTTTGTTGTTTTCCCAAGTATCCCTCTCAAATTTGGTTGCATCATGACATTGGACTGTTTTTATAAGGAAGTGACCCCAAATGAATACTGATGTGTTGTTATATGAAGGAAGAGAAACTTTTCCATGGGAGAGATGTTCAGAATTGCAACGTCAGAATTTGATGTGGAGAGATATGTGTTTGATCAATTTTTAATATATTCCAAAGGAAGGTCCAGAGGCCCGATGGGAAATAAACAATGGTTTAATGTGGACAGCAGAACCTGCCTGCTACAGGCAGTGGAAGTGCAACATTTTCAGAAACCCAAAACTCCAGTAAAATATCATCCTGAGAGACTGACTTCAGCAGTGATGTTCACACTTTAGAGTTTAAATAAATATGGAATGCTTTGTAACTGCGTCAGGATTTACTTTAGTTGAATTTGACAGGGCAAGTAGTGATTTCATCACTTTTTTGCTACTTTTCAGTGACGCAATAGATACTTCAGGCCGTATACTCTGTTTACTTGCCTCTGGCCTCATATAGTGAAATGTTATGAGATAAGAAAAACGCCAAGTAAAATGTTGTAATGAAAAGTAGGTTAAAGATATAAAGTGGTTTAAAGAAATCCATTCAAAAGTGAAAAGTCTTTATAGGTTGGAACAAAATGAATACTTAAAGGATTATTTTACTTCAGAATTAAAATTTCCTGATAATTTACTCACCCCCATGTCATCCAAGATGTTTATGTCTTTCTTTCTTTCTTCAGTCGAAAAGAAATTAAGGTTTTTGAGGAAAACATTGCAGGATTTCAATGGACTTCAACAGTTACCAACGGGTACTTGCATGATCCCAGATGAGGAATAAGGGTCTTATCTAGCGAAACGATTGGTCATTTTCTAAAAAAAATAAAAATGTATATACTTTTTAACCACAAATGCTCGTCTTGCACTAGCTCTGTGATGTGCCATGCATTACGTAATCATGTTGGAAAGGTCATGCGAAAAACTCCATCTCATTTTCTCCTCCAACTTCAAAATCATCCAACATCGTTGTTTTACCTTTTTTGTAAAGAACGTTTGACTTACACCGTGTCCTAACCAGACGCGATGCGATAAGATTCCAGCGACGAGCGATTTGACTGTCTACACTAGACGCGTCGCAACAATGAGAAGCGATAACATCAATCAAAAACCACAGCCAATCAGAAGAGAGTGTGGGCGGGCTCTCTCGGCAAGAGCACAACAGACACAATGAAATGGGCAAGTATGTAGTAAAATTCATAAATATTACACCATTTAAACATTATTTAAAGTACATACGGAGTGACTGAACCAATCTTTGTCATAGAATATGCTATTGAGTTGACAGTTTGAACGTTCTTGTGCCCATTTATTTATTTTCAATATCTGAGGTGAATTAGCCAGTGTTGTTTTCATTACAGCTAAAAAGCTGGGAACACAGAATGATATTCAAACTCACATTAGACACTTTTAACATTAAATAAAACACATAAACAGTACCTGATATTATCATTGCCATACTTTGTGTTGCTGTTCCAGCTGCGACGTCGCGGAGAAATAGAAACCGTTTCTAAAATAGAATCGTCGCCGTCGCGGCTGGTTAGGAACATGGAGAAGATACCTTCTATCGTGTTTCGCGGCGTCGTGTCGCATCTGGTTAGGACACGAGGCGTTTCTCAATGTCAAGGAAGGCTCCTCGGAAGCCAGAAATTCGAGGATGCTACGTCATCGACATCCGTCGAAGGACTGTTCCAATGTCGAGGATCCTCGGAATTTCAAACAAGGACTGAGTCCTTCATTCGAAAAATATCCCATATACATGAAAGGATGCATATGTGTAGCCTTCACGCTCTTCGCGCTCTCAAATCACCCACAATCCTATGCGCGCAGCTTTGCGATCTTGTTCAAAAAATTAAAAAAAAAAAAAATGTCGGACGTTAGCGGGCAATATGCTTTCAAATGTAAGTATATTTACGTTACCAAACATTTGTTATAACTGTAGTAAATATGTCAGATAAATAAAGTTTAACGTTTAAATGCCAGTACAAATTACTACCGTATTGATATTATAAATTATACAAATACAAATTACGTTATTGATGGCTAACTGAACCGGACCGTCATTTAACAATTGTTAGCTTGGTTGCCGTCACCTGCATTTCTTTTATAAATAACTAGTTAAGTTGTCCAAAGTAATTTAACGTTAATATTATACCATTATACCATTCACAGCGTTATTCATGCAATGACGTGCACTTGCTAGTCTGTTCCATTTACGTGTTCTCCGAATGCTAAAGAGGAGCCTCGTCTAGCCTCTGAAGGAAGTGACTTGGAAGGACCAGTCCTGCCAAGGAAGTATCCTTGACATTGAGAAACGCCTACGGTGTTAGTCTTTGCGCGTTCGCTTTGTAGACACTGGATCGGTACTTCTGCCTGCGTCACGCGTGACCTTTCCTACGTGATTACGTAATGCGTGGAGCATCGCAGAGCAGTGCAAGACGAGCATTTGTGGTTAAAAAGTATATATAATATATATATATATATATTTATTTATTTATTTATTTTTTTTTTCAGAAAATGACTGATCGTTTTGCTAGATGAGACCCTTATTCCTCGTCTGGGATCACGTAGAGCTCTTTGAAGCTGCACTGAAACTGAAATTTGGACCTTCAACCCCTTGGTAGCTGTTGAAGTCCACTATATGGAGAAAAATCCTGGAATGTTTTCCTCAAAAACCTTAATTTCTTTCCGACTGAGGAAAGAAAGACATAAACATCTTGGATGACATGGGGGTGAGTAAATTATCAGGAAATTTTAATTCAGAAGTGAACTAATCCTTTAATATTTTGCGTGTGAATAAATCAGTTTTCTTGTAGAATTTGGACATGGTATATCGCTAAAGTCTCTTTATTTTCACACTATTTCACTACATTGCTTTGCTCTAAATCAATGAGATACACTACATAGTCAGAAGCATGTGAACAGCCCCCAATTAACAGTTTTGGCTATTCCTGTATTTCCAGTGAAGACAAATCTGCTGTATACAACGACTTTCTAGAGAATTGTATGCTTTCAACGTTGTTCCAACAGTTTGCAGAGCCTTTTCTATTTTAGCATGACAGGGTCTCCCTGTGCACAAAGCAGGGTCCATAAAGAAATGATTTACTGAGTCTAATGTGGAACAACTTGACTGGCCTGCACAAAAGCCAAAGCAGAATCCCATTGAACACTTTTGGGATGATTTGGAAAAGAGTGTGAGCCAGACCCCAACACCCAACATCACCTGACCTCTGATGCTCTTATATATGAATTGGAGCAAATCCAAGATCTAGTGGAAATCCTTCCCAGAAGGGTTGAAGCGAATGAAGTATAATTTGAAATAAAATGTTCAAAAAGCACATTTGGGTGTCCACAAACTTTGCCTATGTAGAGTGGATTTCAGTAGTTTGGCATGTTGCTAAGCTGTCAACACTATACTCAGATAAATATTAAAAAATAACATTGGATAGTCTTTACACTGAACTGAAATACTTTCTACATTTCTCTTGTTTCTTCCATTGCAATGCATTCTGATATTGCCTTCTCATTTAAGAATAGACTACATTTGATGACATTTGTAGATTTCATAAAAGAAGTCATCTCAATTTTACTGCCTACATTAAAATGCTGTCTACTGTACATATGCAGCTTGCCATAGGTTCTGGAACAGAGTCCATGTGACTGTCAGTTGACATCACTTTGCAAATTATACACTGCACTTCTTGGTCTTTGTTTATTGTTTGACTGTAAAAATCATAATGAAACCCTCACGGTTGATGTAAATGTGGCCTACATATCTGTGTAACCATGATCTGTAGACATATGAATAATTTGCACATGATGCAACCAAAGTATTAGTCTTGCAAGCATGTTTGGCTCGGAAGGGCTGTCAGTTTGTATATACGGTATGTTAAATATACAAGAAATTGATTGTGCTGTTGCATAAGCCTGCTCAAAAACCTCGTGAGCTGCCTATAGAGGGAGTATTTTAAAGGGATAGTTCACCCAAAAATGAAAGTTCTGTCATCATTGACTTATCAAGTTGTTCCAAACCTACAGTACATGAAGTTCTTTCTTCTGTTGAACACAAAAGAAGATATTTTGAAGAGTGTCGGTACCCAAACAGTTTCTGGTCCCCATTGACTTTATTTTTTTTCTTCTATACTATGGAAGTCAATGGGGACCAGCAACTGTTTGGTTACCGATATTCTTCAAAATATCTTCTTTTGTGTTCAACAGAAGAAAGAACTTCATGTAGGTTTGGAACAACTTGAGGGTAAGTAAATGATGACAGAATTTTCATTTTTGGGTGAACTAAGTCTGAATCACATGGTACAAATTCATAGTAAATCGCTACGTAAAATAGTTACGTTTTCTCATTGAGTCAAATGTTACATTTAAAGGGTTAGTTCACCCAAAACTGAAAATTCTGTCATTAATTTCTCACCCTCATGTCGTTTCACACCCGTAAGACCTTCGTTCATCTTTGGAACACAAATTAAGATATTTTTGATGAAATCCGATGGCTCAGTGAGGCCTCCATTGACAGCAAGACAATTAACACTTTCAGATGCCCAGAAAGCTACTAAAGATATATTTAAAACAGTTCATGTGACTACAGTGGTTCAACCTTAATGTTATGAAGTGATGAGAATAATTTTTGTGCACAAAAAAAACAAAATAAGTGATGGTGATTTCAAAACACTGCTTCATGAAGTGCTTCATAAGTGTTTCGAAATTTCAATGGTTCACCACTGGGGGGCGTGACTTTGAAAGTTTGATACACGCTCCAAACCACTGATTCGAAACAAAAGATTCATAAAGCTTCATGAAGCAGTGTTTTGAAATCGCCCATCACTATATATTGTTGAATAAAGTTGTTATTTTTTTATTTTTTATTTTTTTGGTGCACAAAAAATATTCTCATCGCTTCATAACATTAAGGTTGAACTACTGTAGTCACATGAACTGTTTTAAATATGTCTTTAGTAGCTTTCTGGGCAATGAAAGTGTTAATTATCTTGCTGGCAATGCAGGCCTCACTGAGCCATCGGATTTTATCAAAAATATCTTAATTTGTGTTCTGAAGATGAACGAAGGTCTTATGGGTGTAGAACGACATGAGGGTGAGTAATAAATGACAGAAATTTCATTTTTGGGTGAACTAACCCTTTAATTGCCTTCCCCTAACAAGGTGAGCTTTCTACTAAAAAGACTGCACATGATTAAAAACAGTTCAGATGTTCCAATGGTCTTCCTGTTATTTAAACATATCTAAATTGTGAGATTATCATGTTTTTAAGGATTTTGTGTTGTTTTTCTTGAACATTCCTTGGATTTTACAGCAACAGAGCACCTTTTGTCCAGTTGGTGTACTGCAAAGCCAATCTTTGAACATAAGCCCATCCAGTTTGACAGGAATGCCAAAGGTCGGAGTGCAACACTGCAAGCTTCAGAATTAGGCTTGAGATCCTGACCTCAAAGGTCCTGTCTGGTTGATCAGGTTCCATATGTTGTGTGTGGAGCACAATTTAGTTGCTTTAGCAGTCCCAAGTAAACACACGTGTCATCATGGACTGCTCTCTTCAAGTACTTTTACCTCTGTGGACCGTCGTCTTAGTTTTTAATGTATGTTTATGAGTTTTCAGAAATAAAAATGAGGCTATGTGTACCTGGGTGTTGAGATCACCCAACGTTGAAAATATATATATATATATATATATATATATATAATATAAATATAAATATAAATATATATATATATATATATATATATATATATATATAAATATATATATATATATATATAAATGGGCAGAATAGATCTGTTGTCTAAGGTGACCTTTTTTATTATGCTATTTGAAATGCAGAAATTATCCCTGCCTTGGCACCTATAACTAAGAAAGTCTTACTTCACCATACTCTCTCTCTTTCTCGCTCCCTTATTTCAAATCCTCAGACCCTTATTTGAATGAAAAACAGTCATTTAAGATTTGGCACAAACCATTGCGCATGAGAATGTAAGACATTGACAAGCTGCCAGCTCCATCCAGACATGACAGAGAGCTCTAGAGCCCGAGGCTCCTCTCGTGGAAATTATGAATATAAAGTCATGCATTACAGATGCCGGGGTGAATTTATTCCTTCCCTTTAGCAGAAGTCGGAAATGTAGTTGGGACAAATCGATGAAATATAGTTTATCACTGTCGACCTAATCATTTGCTAATGGCTACTATCAATTGTCGGCCTGAAGCCTGTGCTCCATACTCGACTGCAATTAAAGCCAACAAATATTGGATTGGGTTTAGCATCAGATCCCAGGTTTATACATCATTATTCACTCGGTGGTGTTTTCAGCATCATATACTGTGCATTATATGGAACTTTGTAAAATATTCCTTGTATTCCAAAAATACAAAGAATAATTCATGCAATTTGAAGAAAGCAGGGTTATGACTAGATCTTTGCATTTACGTTTATTCATTTAGCAGACTCTTTATCCAAAGTGACTTAAAAATGAGGAACATAAGATTAAGAAACAAGGTAGAGCAGAGGTAGAGCCCACGGTCCATTTTAGACAACAGAGGTACAATGTAGTCTGGTTACTCATGCACTGAACTTTTTACCCTCCTTCAAACGCTCTAATATTTAGTCCAACAGAACTGAGACTTTTCACAATGTTTGCTTGTTCCAGACAGACTGTCAGTCTGTGCATTAGTAGTGGTGGTTTTTCAGTGACCAGTAGATGGCAACAAATAACTCTGTATGAGTTAGTAATTGAATCATTATTTCAACTGATTCATTCTGGAACTAAACAAGTGACTCTATATTTTGTGTTGTTCATATATTTTTGAGTCATTGAATTATTCACTCAGCTGATTTGTTTAAAACAGTGATTCATTCAGGGAGGAACACTACTAACTCATTCATCCATCTGTTTATTGTTATTTGGCTTTGTTTGGAACTATTTTTTATTGGCATTTTCACACTCAATATTGTGTTAAAAGTGTATGTCACTGGATATTAAAGGTGCAGTAAGTGATTTCTGAGAAATGCTGATGAAAGTGGATCGGACCGACCACCAAAACACACATGTAGCCAATCAGCAGTAAGCGGTGTATACACTCATTAGGGGGGAGGTGCCAATGATGCATAGCGTATTCATGAGTTTGGGGGCGGAGCTATCAAGATAGGGGTGTGATCCATTTGGTAGGGGCGTGTTTGTTTTGATGATTTTAAATATCAACAGCGTTTCTCAGAAAGCGCTTACTGCACCTATACTTATTAGTTCATTGGACATTATTATTATCGGGAGTTATTTGGACCACTCTAATCTCAAATGTGAGAAGGATGTATATGTCTTTCTTTCTTCAGTCGAAAAGAAATTAAGGTTTTTGAGGAAAACATTCCAGGATTTTTCTCCATATAGTGGACTCCAACAGTTACCAACGGGTTGAAGGTCCAAATTGCAGTTTCAGTGCAGCTTCAAAGAGCTCTACATGATCCCAGACGAGGAATAAGTGTCTTATCTAGTGAAACGATCAATCATTTTCTAAAAAAAAAAATAATATACATTTTAACCACAAATTCTCGTCTTGCACTAGCTCTGCAGTGCGCCACACATTAGGTAATCACGTTGGAAAGGTCACGCGTGATGTAGGCGGAAGTACCGCGGTAGGGCGAAAAACTTCATCTCATTTTCTCCTCCAACTTCAAAATCGTCCGACATCGTTGTTTTATCTTTTTTTGTAAAGAGCGTTTGACTTAGTCTTTGCACGTTCGCTTTGTAAACATTTGCTCGGCACTTCCGCCTGCGTCATGCGTGACCTTTCCAATGTGATTACGTAATGCGTGGCGGATCGCAGAGCTTTTTGTGACGAGCATTTGTGGTTAAAAAGTGTGTGTGTGTGTATAATATATTTTAGAAAATCATTGATTGTTTCGCTAGATAAGACCCTCATTCCTCGTCTGGGATCGTGTAGAGCCCTTTGAAGCTGCACTGAAACTGCAATTTGGACCTTCAACCTGTTGGTAACTGTTGAAGTCCACTATATGGAGAAAAATCCTGGAATGTTTTCCTCAAAAACCTTTAATTTCTTTTCAACTGAAGAAAGAAAGACATAAACATCTTGGATGACATGGGGGTGAGTAAATTATCAGGAAATTTTAATTCTGAAGTGAACTAATCCTTTAATATGCTTCCCTCATAACAACTGTTTGATTTCCCTGAACCTAGCAATAATATGACAGCTGGTTCTGATCTACACAAACCATAGAGGGGCTGAGTGCTGCTGAAACGATCAGTACTGTACGTATATAACCTATATGCCGTTGCCTCAAAAAGTGCATTCTACACACGACATGCTTTGTCCTTCAGCATTTGGAGCGTAGGGGAAATGCGTGAGGAGCGATGGGGTGCGTGTCTCTCAGCATTTCCTTAATGTATTTATTTTCCCTCCTTTTGCTGCCTCAACATATACAACAGCACAGCTGCCGGCGTCGGGAACACAGGTTATTTATTCATCAGGCCCTGGAGTGCTTCACCGCCATTTTCAAAGATTATTTTTGTGTTGCTGTCACAGTTTGGCCTGTGTCTGATAAAGACAGTGATGATAACTACAGCGTCTGCTGTGGAGCCAATGCTTAGTGTCAGATGGTAGCGCCAGAAATTCCTATAATGTACACCTTAAAAACAGCCTTTTTGCATTTGTTTTTTTAGGGCAATCTGAGAAACATCTACAATGCAAAAGACACTGTTTTTTTGTTTTTCAGCTGATTTTTATCCACTCTTTCGAGCCCATAGAGTATATAAGAGGCAATATGTTGTTGTTTATTCAAATGTTGAGCTCTTCATCCTGCTGTAGGCCTACAAGTTTTGACGTTAAACTGAAAAAAATCGACTGTGTCTTCAGTAAACCGATGCTTTGTTTGCTTAGACTGTATTCTTATACAGTACATGTATTATTCATGGACAAACAGTTTCTATTGTAACTGACAGGAACATTTTACTGCCTTTTCTAGAAGGTAAATAGTTTTCTGAATCTTTTGTGCTATATTTGTAATGCGCGAATCCTTATCTTCACACCGGATGAGGTATTCTCCTCCATGTCGGACCACCACAGTGTGTATCGATCCGTCTGTAAGATCAGTAGTGGGCCAAAAAGAACAGAATCGGCAGGAGGGTCAGGCCCACAGCAGGGATATCTCAGGATATGAAGTGAATACGGCACATTGATCAGTCCTTTTCTGACCCTGGCCTTTCATAAATTGCAACCTTTTTAATATTGGCATGCTGGGCCGCTTTCAAAGATAGCTCCTGTCCTAAATGACAAGGTGAAAAGAGAGGTGTCTGAACCGTCCAGCGGGGGAGTCATGGGTGTCAATACCCTCGCGCTGTATCGACAATTAAGGCTGCTTTGCCCGTCTGAGCATGATGAGATTTGACAGGACCTTGACTTTGATCTTGACCCTGAAGTCTTATCTTGGAAATATGTAATTTTGGTCCCCAGTGAGATTCACTTAGAGGCTTGTCCCGAGACATCCACTGGCTACCCACCGCAGAGTTCATCATAGCCGAAGTGGTAAGCAACAGCGCTTTGCATTGCAATGAATTTGCTTTAGGACTTCAGTAACTGCAATCTCAAACATACTTGGACTGAGAGCCTAAACCTAATGTCCTCTTCTTCTCCTCAGTGCTTCCAAACTATGAGAGGTTCCAGTTCGACGTTCTTGAGCACGCTACGTATGACCATAAACAGCTCATTATTATAAGTGGCCAGATGTAGTCATATGACATGCAGATTCTTGCCCTTAAGACTTCATGTTCTTCTCTCCTTTAGCATCTGTAAGGCTTAGTGGTAAAAAATGTGGTTTAAATCAGGACACCGCTTACAAGAAAGCACATGGAGAGCGCTCTCTCTGATGGAGGATTTAGACAAATAATTCAGAAAACTGTTTGTTCTCAATGACACTTGCTTAGAGGAGTGTTTCTTTTTTTTTCTTTTCTTAAGTCTGCTGTTTTGTTAAGCCTAGTAGTGAAATGGATTATCATTAAATTTATTTATTTAGCTATTAAAGTTTTACTGTTATTGAAATAATTATAGTTCCTCAAACCCCAGGCCCTATGATTTCCGTGACGCGGAAAACGCAGATGGAATCACAGAATTCAATCATGAAAACGGAATTTACTGTACGTCACTAAACTTGTCAAATTTTTGATAAATAAAAAATAGCTGAGTACACTTAAATCAAATCGTGAAATAGACTTGTAAGTATTAAACCGCAAAAAGACTATTTAAATATGAATCCTGCATGTTAAGCGTGTCTCTGTGTGAATGAATGGCACAGATGCGTGGTTGCATTTCATTGAAGCTCGCGTGATGCTCGCTGTGTTTTCAGCCTCTTCCGCCTCACTATATGAGGACATGAATGTATGAACTTCATCTCCAGAGCCTCTTTGAAAGTTACTTCATGAGCATTTTACAGTTTCATTTGAGAAAAACCATTGTCGTATCATAAATGCACAGAAACTCAAAGATCTTCATGGCAACCCATCAAAATAAAAGCTTTGTTTAGCTTGAAGAAATTGTGACAGAAATAAATATTGTACAGTAGAATGTAGCGACATCTAAATGTGATGATAATACTAGCACTAATAACACTTTTTTTTTTTTTTTTTTTTTTTAAGGAATAATCACAATTTTTCTTCCATGTTTTAATTTTAACCGTAAATCTGTTGTGCAGCACTTTGTTTGACAAAAAAAAGTTTAATTTCATGTGATTAAAAGATAAATTAATGGTTTATGCTTTCATTTGGTTGCCAGAAAAATTTAAATACACAACACAGAATTTAACCATTAAAATGGAATCCAGAAAACTTAAAACAAAAAACACAGAATTTGGTAAAAAATAAAACGGAATTTAAGAGAGAGAGAGAGAAAAAAAAAAGGATTCCATAGGGCCCTAAAAATTTTATTTTTGTTAAACTTTTAATAAATTGTTGATAAATTGTATAAATTTCACAATTTCAATTAATTGGACATAATTTTTGATTATAAAATTTAATTTAACCGTTAAAATGGAGTAAAAAAAAATTCCCCCCCAAAAAAATGGAATCCAGAAAAATTTAAAACGGAAAAAATTTGGAAAAAAATTAAAACTGATTTCATAGGGCCCTATATCATATTGTAACACTATATGGGTAGTTACAAGTTGTAATGGAATCTTTCATTAGTGGCCTGTTATTTCAAAAATACATGGTTGTAAAAAATACATGGTTACACTTGGTAATAATGATGAAATGGTAATATTAATTAATAATGATAATAATAATGCATTTTATTTAACGGCGCCTTTCATAACACCCAAGGTCACAATTAACACTTACTGTAGGGTAGTAATTTTCTGTAATTACAACAGTAAGTACATGTAACTATGTAACAAGGACACTGTAAAATAAAGTGTTACCAATAACACTAATTTTAGGCATCAGAAATTTTAAATAATTGTAGAGAATTACAAAATGTAAAACACGTTCACATTTAATTTCATAAATGTATATGTATATTTGTGTGTGTGTATATGTGTATATGTATGTATGTATGTATGTATATGTATGTATGTATATGTATGTATGTATGTGTATGTATGTATGTGTGTGTGTGTGTGTGTGTATATATATATATATATATATATATATATATATATTAGATATATATAGATAGATAGATAGATATAGATATATAGATATATATATATAATGTGTATGTGTGTGTATGTGTATATATATATATATATATATACACACACATTATATATATATATATATATATATACATACACACAAATATGTATAAAAGAATGACTGACTAGACTCGTCTTCATCTTACATATACTGTATAACTTGTGCATTTACATATTTTGCTTTCACAAACACATGCCTACAGGAGAATGCATGCCTCTGTGTAAAAAATCCAGTCTAAATGTTTACACGAGACCCCCATGGAGTAAGTCAAGACAAATGTGCACACAGACATATATTTATCTGTTTCCTCTCTTTTATACACGCATTCATGCGCTCCATAGGATGTCAGGATAGAGAATGAATCACATAAGCTGTCAGCAGGTGGTGCTCTTTGGGCAAGTTTTTACTGCACTTGGAGCCCTTTCAACATGCCATCGATCATCATTTTCACAGCATGTCTGTGAGCTCAGAAAGAGGCCAGAGGCCTGTCATCCTCGACCATCACGTACCTTCACGCCAGCAAATGTCATTTTGTATTGGACCGCTGTGGGCGTGAGGGTGAGAACGTCACACATTGCAGTCAACATGTGTGGCACACTTGCTGCTGTGTGGTGAAGTTCAGTCAGTGGTGCGCATGGGGAACTTGGATTCAGCCCATGCAGCGCAGTTGATGTCAGTATGCTGATTTTGTACCAAAATGCACTGAACTTTCCAAAGTAAATATGACACATTGAGTCTTTTTCATGCTCATTAGAATTATTTAAAGTCAGAATTCTAATTTTGGGGAGTTTGAGTCAGTGTGTGTTTTTAAGTGAATCTATGTCAGAGCATATGGGTCAGTTTTTTTCTCCCTATGGAAACTGAGGAGCCACACCCAGCTTTTCTCAAATATTGTCACAACACATTAATGTTGTATTAACCTTCTAAGCAGTCTCTTTGGGAACAGACTGTCGGTTACTGTTACTGTTTGTTTTTTGTCTTTTTTTCCCCTTTTTTAAACGATTGAAGCGTTTAATTGGGGCTGTCAAATTAACGTTATTTTAGTACAGTTAATTATTTTTAAAAAAATAATGTGGTGAACTGTGCGACAGTGATGGAATTTGGTCAATGGTATGGAAATACTGTATGTCATATCTTGTGAAATAAATAAATAAAATTTGTTTCGGGACATGCGTATGAGCAAGTGAAAACATGATGGCACATCCTGTCACATGATATTGACCGCATGACTTGTTCCAAAATGGTCCCTTTATATTGGTTACTCCGAATGACATCAATGAAATTAATTTTTCCGGACATTCTTTCTCATAAAGCAACGACTTCTACACATAATTTTAATACCATTTTGCACTATGTTGATATATGATGTTATAAAATCATGCCAGAATAAAAAATATATACATTTATTACATTTTAAGATATTTTAATCACAATTGAAATGGCTGTATTGGCCTTTGGACGGTGTAATAAATAAAATTGCAAAAAATTCTAAAACATATTGATTTATATATACACGTGTGTGTGTGTGTGTGTGTGTGTGTGTGTGTGTGTATGTGTGTATATATATGGGTCATTGACGAATAAGGTTTTTAAAAGTGTAAAAAAAACATAATGGAGATATAATTAATTTTGAAGTTTTATTAAGTGTTAACAAATGAGATTATGTGGTTTTTATAATCAATTAACACTGCTTTTATCATTTTTTACAAGATGGACAAAATTTGTCACCAAAAAAGTCAATCGGTTTAACCAAAATTTCGGTTTTACCGAATGACACTTTTGGTTATACCGAATGACGATATTTTCAAACAATGCTAACAGGCTGATATCTAGCTAGCTAGCAAAAGGACAATTAAACATTTTATATTTAGTACAAGTTTTTAAAATATTACAACATTTTCCATGTTTTATAGCGGTTGTACGAAATGACCTGATGTTTCGGGACATGCGTATGAGCAAGTGAAAACATGATGGCACATCCTGTCACATGATATTGACCGCATGACTTGTTCCAAAATGGTCCCTTTATATTGGTTACTCCGAATGACATCAATGAAATTAATTTTTCCGGACATTCTTTCTCATAAAGCAACGACTTCTACACATAATTTTAATACCATTTTGCACTATGTTGATATATGATGTTATAAAATCATGCCAGAATAAAAAATATATACATTTATTACATTTTAAGATATTTTAATCACAATTGAAATGGCTGTATTGGCCTTTGGACGGTTAAACCGAATGACCTTTTGATGCTTCAAAACCTTTAAAATACCTTTATATGTAGCAAAATATAATTAAAACCTTTTAGATTCTATAAAAGAGATCTAGTTGTACTACCTTACATACTTTGGATGTCATATCTTTGTATGTATATGTGTATATATATATGTATATGTGTGTATGTATATATATATATATAACATTTAATCATAATTTGATTTGACTATATATGCAATTTACTCATTGTATTGTAATTTGATTACTTTTTTTTAATCAATTGACAGACCTTATTTTAATATAGAAGAGGGGTATTAGAAAGCAGTCAGGTGTATTGCATTGATTATATTAAAATGCTATTTTTGTCGACTCAGCAACAGCATATTGACAGTCAAATTAAGATCTGTTATAACGTGATGGAGGACAATTTGAAATGATCTGCACTGAAAGTCTGAGGTGCTACTTTTAAAAGGGTCAATGCAGTGACCTTTACTCACTAGGGGATGTAGATACACAAGACACCTCTTTCAGCTTGAGCGAGATTTTCTGGGTTTTCAAATGAAACGTCAATGAAGGGCCGTCTGCCCGTTTCGCACACCTCAAGCTTGTTTCTCATTTTCCCTCACAATAGAAATCAATGCAAAATTCATTCACATATTCATTTCCAAAATGCAGTCCCGCTGTTTCAACCTATTTGAGAATTGGCTGACAAATGAATCCTTTTCACATTATTACTTTGAGTATGTAACAGCCAGTGGGATCCAGGTTTGGACACTTTCCTCTCAGTTAATAGTCCTACCTTATGATCATCAATCTTTGCCGACAGATAATATTGATTGGAGGCCAGATTAAATCAGAGTTATTCCACTGCTATGGGTATTACAGAGTGCAGCTATTATATTGAAATGACTCTTGATTTAATATCACCAAAACGCTCTGCAGAGATACACTGCTCTCACAGTCTGTGGCTTTACCCAGTAGGAACTTAAACCTAAAGACTGATGGAAACAGAAACGCATTTCATGAAATGGCTCATTCATGCTAATTAGTGCTGCTTGCTAGGATTGGCTGTTAGTATTGCTCATACTTAGAAATTTGAACAAAACCCATGTATTACACTATTTTACACATACAGGCAGGAATGATAGCTCAAATTGTGTGAACTGTTGAGGAAAGGTGTGCTATTTTTCTCAGGTAGGCTATCAGATTTTTTGCTTTGATGACTATAAAATAGTCTCTTAGAGCCACATTTAATGAGAACAGAGCCCTGTCTGGTTGGTTTGTTTGTTTGTTTTTTTTTTACTTGGACCAGTAAGCAACAAACTAGCACCCACCTATAGCGGCTGGTTCACACAGAACACGTTTCTGCTGTTCAAAACACGAGACGCAGGTCAACAGTTCTCAAAAGCCACAAATCGATCTTTTTTCTGTATTTATTTCCGTAACATAATATCTGATTGACGTTAATCTTATTACTAGTCTTCTCCACTAGATGTCATCCTCTTTTTTTTTTCTTTGCGCGACAGCGGGGACCCTGTCATTCATTTAGTGCTTAACATGGCGGATGCAGATGCGCCTTTCAGACGTTCTAAAAAAGGAACTGTCACTGTCCCGATCTTTCATGTCTCCTTGCGCTTAAACTGACAAATTCACACAAATTTATATAAAAATGCACGCATTGGCGAGTATCTTAGAAAACAGTAGGTTATGGCTTAAGTGAACGTAAACAGTAGAGAAACACAACACATTATACTGGATCCGTGCAGCTCTTAAAGTGACAGGAGCCTAATATTCCTGCTGTTGTTTGTGTTTTTTATGTTAATCAAACTACAAATGACAAAGAAATCACTCACTGCTCTTCACTAAATAACGGTTTTGTAACTTTAACAAGGGTTAACCTTTATTTAATTCGTACAGTGAAGAATATATGTGGTGTTATTTTACATTTGATTATTCAATTTCTGCACCTGAAAACTACTGAAAAACTTTAAAAGCACCGTTTATTTCATTTGTATCTTTGTTCTATTGTATTTATTTATTTGTGCTATTACTTGTAGTTTAATTATTTGTTCTTTTTTATTAATGACTGTTTACTTGTCTTTAATAATCTTTGAAATTTATATTAGTTAGTAGTTTTAGCTGTGGTATCGAAATTGGAATCGAGAATTGTTAAATTTCACTGGTATCTAAAATTTTGTTGCCTTATTTATTACAATACAGGGATACATGGGTCAAAAACAATAACTACAGTAGTCAACTTTTGAAGTGGATCAAAACCTTTCATCAAAGTTGTCCTAAAACCTTCTTCTTAGGACAACTTAGTCTTTAAGACAACTTTGATTAACTTTTTTGATCCATTTCAAATGTTGACTACTATATTTTATTCATTTATTCTAATTTTTTTTGTGGTGGGGCCAGTGAAAATTGAATCATTGAATTCAATGAATCGAATCGAGAATCGAATTGGGACATCTGTATTGATACCCAGCCCTAGTAAGTAGGAAAAAAAAAAAACAAGGTCTAGAAACGCGTTTTTAAAATGCTGGGTCATCGAGATGCTACAAAAGATGCGAGGCATGAGTGCAATGGTCAAACACATCCGTCTAGCCCATTTAAATTGAAAAATAATGGGAAAGTAGTGCAGTGGACAGGAAAAATACATTATGCGTGAACGGCCCCTAACACCCTAGCAACTACATAGCAACAACCTGCGATCACCTATAACACCCTAGCATCATGGTGGTGAGTTTTGCACAGGCAATCCATCATATTTTCTTTAGAATGTACAAATAATTAAATCTTAATCTTTTAAATTTTAATTTTGTAATCTGCAATCTTAAAGTCAAATTAAATAAATCATCATGTACTTCATAAATGACGTTTACAAAATGATTAATGCAATTTTTTGTTCTTTTGTCATTGCAGCTGTTTTAAAATTGACTGTGCTGTGATATTATTCACCCCAAATGTTCCTTAATTATTACAAGGTGTTCACTTTGAACTTGGAATTGGCTGCATATAAAGTCACTTTATGACGGGAACTCAAACAGGGATATGTATAATTGACCCTGTTTAAACTATGCTACTTCACAGTTAGAATGCTGGAACTGCATCTCCTCCTGCCAAAGCTGTTTTTGGAAATGACTCCTCTGTGACCTAACATGTAGCTGATGAAATCGTGCCCATAAGGCAGCAAGAGCGAACCGCCTCTGACTTTGTTCTTGGGAGACAGGTGCTGTTCAACTGCTCATGACATCACAACAAGTGTTTGCATGACTCATGTGGCTGCTTGCAGTCTTCCTGACAAGCACCCTCCGAGCGTTAAAGGAAAGACAGGGCAGGGAGAGGACTAGAAAGGCGGTTTTACATTCACTAAACATGGTTCACTTCCTATTGGATATATCATCTGAAGCCGTACTTCAGAAATTTCACTGAAACTGACAACTGAGTGAAAAGGGCATAAGTTTATGGCCCAGCTGTGCCCCCCTGAGAGGATATGAAGTAAGGGCCACCTTTCATTAAGTGCCAACAAACCCTTAAAAACAGGTGCACATGTATCCACAAGTTCATTTAAGGTTATGACCACTTTCCCCTCTAAGAGACTGATGCCAGTGTACATAGATGATGTGATAAATGAGTCACACGTGAGTCTCTTTACCACAACACATGTGGCACAGCAGCTGATATTCACATCACCTTCCTCTGATGAAGTTTTAGATCGCTCGCCCTGTTATGGTGGTTCTCATCCTTTGTAACTCCAAGGTCCCCCATTTTCAATATTCTAGGGCCCCCAGCACCTTTTAAATGACAGAGAATTAGTGATTTAAAGGTGCAGTAAGCGATTTCTGAGAAACACTGTTGATATTTGAAATCAACACAAACAAACACACCCCTTCCTTCATTGCTCCGCCACCAAAATGCAAGAACACGCAATACAAGATGGAAGGTCTCTTTTTCATAGCTGAAGCAAAGCAACAACAGCATATCTTGGTTCTGTGAAACACAGCAAAACCAATGTTACTCACACTGTAAACCCGAATAAGTTGGCAAAACTCAAAAAAAGTTAAGAAATTCAAAGTTTAAGTAAGCAATTTTTATTTTGTACTCATAGATTTTAATTGTTCTTAACTTGAAATGTTTGAGTACACTAATTCATACATTTAACTTAAAATTTTCATGTATTCAGAAAATGCTAACTTGTTAATTTGCTAACAATGGCATGGAATAGCACTTGCTGAATGAGTACAGCCATTTAAAGCATTTGACATACTTGTTCTCAAACCAAGCCGCATGTACCACTTGTCACCATGATGGTAACTCTCCAAAAACCCACATTAACAGAAACTCTTTTAAATTAGCATAACAAAACATTAATCACTGCTAAATCTCCCACTTAACATTAATCTTGCACAAAAAGAAAAAAAAACATTATATAACACTTAATTTTAGCATTTACTCTCCCTTTCGAGCAAAAAAAGCATGCTGGGAAATAGAAATCTCAGCCCAGTTTCAGTTAAAATTAAGTTCGTCTAAATGATAAGAAATAAGTTCATAAAACTCAAAACAATGAAACAGTTCAATTTACTTAAAATATATCAGTTCTGTGAACTTGAAAGAAAAAGAAAATGCTAAGTACTCAAAAGTTAATTTGACTGAACTAAATTGTTTAATTTAAGTTTGTCCTACTCAAACCAATTAATTATTTTGAGCGTTAGGTTTACAGTGCCAGTATGGAGCAGAAATATCACAACCTCAGCGTCCGTTTTCAGGCTTTCCTGCTTAGGTCTCTCCAGCGCTGAAAAGCTTTTCTAAAGCTGTGCTTCCACTGAAATTACCTGGAACAATTTGTCCCAGGAACTTGCTGTCTGGGTTTCCATCGCAGTCTAAAGTACCGTAAATATTAGGCACGGTGACGTAGGACTGCGCAAGACTTTCCAGTTCCTGCTGGATTTCATCCTCCGCATATAAGCTTAATAAAGCCTCAACCTTGTCGACGGTCCATCGATAAGACGGTCCGTCTTATTTTTTAAACTCCATTGTTGATTTGAATAGCAAACAACAACCGCACACACCGCAACAGACTTTAAAAAATGGTGGTTGAAATAAAATGCTGTGCGTGGAGTCAACCAATCAAAATGCTGCGTGAACTCAACCAATCAGCAGGTTCAGCACCCAAGTCCCACCCCCGAAAGTTCCTGAACTTTGAAAAAGTACTACCTCGTGAGCAGGGACTTTCTGAGGGGGAAATTTTTTACCTGGAACTTCATTTAGACGCTGGTTCCTTCGGTCGAAACGCACCGAGTACCACCCCAAAGTCCCTAGTTCCTGCAGTGTTATGATCTTGCCTGATCATAACCCTTATTTTTTCCAATGATATTCCTCTGACCTTTTCTCTTTTGTAATGTCTCTCAGCCGTCTCTTTCTACAGTCTTCAAATCTCCCTCTTGCTCACTCTCTCTCCTCCCCCATCATGAGTGGACACGCCCCCTACTACTGATTGGCTACAAGTGTGTTGTGACGCTCAGTCCAATCTGACATTTTTACCAATACATTTTTTTTTTTTTTTTGTGGCACTATTTAGATTTTGTTGATCAATAAATGTTGTCAATCAATAAATACTGCACAGAAAAGTTTATTAATTTATTTATTTATTTTTGCTGGTATTGCAAGAAAGAAGGAGTGATGTGATGAGGATGATGAGGGTGATTTTGATGGCTCTGCAGAGGCTGATATCATCAGAGCTCTTTGCTGAGTGCTCAGCATTACATCATCGGGCCCTTCGGCAGCTCGGCTTACAGCATAAGGAGCGCTTCGCAGTAGCCAGCTTCTGTAACGCAGTCCGCTTTGAGGTAACATGAGAAAAAGCCCCAGTGTCCAAATATGAGTGGGTTCATACAAAGGTGAGCTCTGCATCCCCAGCCTGGGAAGATTTGTAATGTAAGTCACTCATCACCAGCAGTGTAAGAAGCTTGAATCCATTATTCACACGAACAAATCATCAGACACTTCAAAGATCCCCACTAAAGGCACTCTAAAGCGACTCAGTGCAAGAGTATATGGAAAAGATTTCCTTAGCTCAGGAGACAAATAATGTATTAAAGTAACTTATTTAGTATTAAGTAAAAGCTAGTCAGAGTCAAAGCTTTTCTCAGTTCCTAAATAAAGCAGTAAGGTAAGAGACTGTGTAACATGGATCCTACAATGGTAAGTTGGCAGTGAAAGCAAGATGATTATAAATGGTTTATTTTTTGTTTTTTTTGTTTTAATGATTTCAAATATTCAAAATAAAGTATTCTTTCTGATGAATATAGTTAATTTTGTCTACCTGTAACTGTTTATGGTTGACAAATGTATCAAACATGCAAACAAAAGTTATTTTGTCTTTTTTTTTTTTTTTTTTTTTTTTAAACACATCAAAAGGTTTTGTTTGAGAAACTTTACTTACAAAATGTACATCATTGCCTAAAGAGGGATTTAAACAATAACATGTTTTGGAAATCAAAGCAGAACATTTGCAACAAAACTTTTTTTGCAAACACATCAAAGGGTTTTTGAGACATTATATTTACAAAGTGTACAACATTGTCTAAGCAGTACTTTAAACATTAACATGCTTTTGCAAAGCAAAACTCTTTGATACATTTACAAACAAATTTCGCAAGCATAACAAGATTATTATTTTTGTTTTTAAACGAACAAACAAATGAATGTGCAAAAGAGACACATATCTCAGTTAAGGGCTGTTCTTGGGCATGATGCAAAGAAATTTTTTGTTTTATTTATAATTATAAGTAATATAGTTCATTAATTGTCTGTATTACCTGCCACATTGAATAATTCAACTGATGTGCGGTCAGTATATTGGCTGTTTTAAAGTGGCTTGTAATGGCTTATCTGCAACTACTGTACTGTACATGCTTTACTATATATAAAACAAACAACATAAGAATCTTCAAGTGGTAGTGCAGCCATTACATGGTTCCTGTTTATGTTTGTGAGGCCAGTGTGTCTAGAGATGATTGGGTGACTATGGCTCATAAAGATAAATGGGGGGATGATGTAATTCCATGCGGCAGGAGTAGATGGGTGACATACTCAGCGATCTGCAGTTTGTTCTGGTTAGCCAGCACTGACATGATAATGATGACAAAAGCTTTACCAGTAAACATTGCTGGGACAGAGTTGCTCAGAGACTCTTTATGGTGCAGTGATATTGAAAGATGAAGCATCTCTGTCACTGGTTGTTCACATATCACCAGATATAACCAGAGGACTATGACGACGATACTGTTGAGTCACTCTGTTTGTCAATAATATGTGCATCTGTCACAGTAATGCAAGTCTGCAAATCACCAGCAGCTGCAGTATGAGTCCTTAAGACTGTGTGTTTACCATCTGTCTGTTAGGACAAGGTTTATTTTTCTCTTTTGCAGAAATAATCGTTAAAGTCGCAATGAAACAGAAGTATTGGCAGATCTTTTCTTCTGTATTGTGACCTAGTAGAACGGATTATAAAAAAACTAAGGCGGGGCTTGGTTCTATTTATCAGTTGTTGATTGGATGTTGTGATGTGGGCGTTGCACTCAAAAACGGAGGCAGATGAATGCAAGCCTGCATGGGCGGGGCTTAAGCAGACTGACTAATTGGAGAAGTCTGGCATACGTCACCAGTAAGAAGTCTGTCGTTTCATTGGTTTTGACATTTTGATTAAAAATTGTGAGGTCAAAAATTAGCAGAAATATGAAATTAATGTTTTTTATTTTTAGTTTATTTCGACTAACTTTCTCAAGAGTTGCTTGATTTTTGCTCATTTAATTAGTTAAAGGTATAGATTAAAGGTCTTGCTGGCTGATGTGGCAATGTTCTTGACTTTATACTGACATCTATTGGTGTGGATGCAGCAATAATACTATGATACACTATGTAACTTTTGGCCCTCCAGTGTTTAAAAAACAAAACTACATGCATTTTGCAGAAGAACATTGTTTTGGTTATGCTTTGGCTCTTGTGTGACTGTGTGGATGAAAATGGTTATCCATGGCTCGTAAAAAATTCACTATTAGGCTTAAAATATATAACCAGTTTAGATGGAAAGGATCTCCAGCTGACTATAATGATTTACAATGAACTCTGTTAGAGAGCTACATTAGGGCTGTGCAATTAATCATAATTGATTTTCGATTTTGGCTTCCAATGATTATGAAAACAAGATAATCGAGGTAAAACGATTGTGCCACATTCTGTCCAGCGTACCTTCCTTTCCTTCACAGCGGCGCGCTTTCCTTCCTCCCTAAAAGCCCAAACTTGACATACAAAAAATTAGCAAAATAAGTGAGTGTTGTAAAATGGAGTCAACTGTTGCTAAACTGCGGGACATGCTTGATATTAAACAGTGCTATTAAAAGTGTATAAAGCCGCGGCCTCCTGTGCGCGTGCTCCAAGACGGGGTGGAACGCGCATAAGCAAAGTATACTACAGGCTTCAGATAAGCACCTAAACGGTCAAATAGCCTAAACACAAATATGTCGAAATGCCGTTTTGGTAAGTATCCTCGTAAACACAGTCGGTTATGTCTTAAATGAATGTAAACACTGAGAAAAAGCACGTGTAACAGTATATTGGATCCGTGCATTAGCTCTTAAAGTGACAGCAGCCTAATAAATCTGCTGCAGTCATTATTGTTAATCAAACAACAAAAGACAAAGATAAAATCACTCACTGCTCTTGAATGAATAAACTAGTTTTAATAAGGATTAGTCTATATTTAATATATACAGCAGTGTTATTTTACATTTAATTAACTGTAACTGTTATGATGAGACACGAACGGGCGCGAGTGACGTGTGTACACCGATCAGGCATAAGATTATGACCACCTTCCTAATATTGTGTTGGTCCCCCTTTTGCTGCCAAAACAGCCCTGACCCGTTGAGGCACGGACTCCACTAGACCCCTGAAGGTGTGCTGTGGTATCTGGCACCAAGATGTTAGCAGCGGATCCTTTAAGTCCTGTAAGTTGTGAGGTGGAGCCTCCATGGATCGGACTTGTTTGTTCAGCACACCCCACAGATGCTCGATTGGATTGAGATGTAGGGAATTTGGAGGCCAAGTCAACACCTCAAACTCGATGTTGTGCTCCTCAAACCATTCCTGAACCATTTTTACTTTGTGGCGGGGCGCATTATCCTGCTGAAAGAGGCCACAGCCACCAGGGAATACCGTTTCCATGAAAGGGTGTACATGGTCTGCAACAATGCTTAGGTAGGTGATACGTGTCAAAGTAACATTTACATGGATGGCAGGACCCAAGGTTTCCCAGCAGAACATTGCCCAAAGCATCACACTGCCTCTGCCAGCTTGCCTTCTTCCCATAGTGCATCCTGGTGCCATGTGTTCCCCAGGTAAGCGACGCACACGCACCCGGCAATCCACGTGATGTAAAAGAAAACGTGATTCATCTGACTAGGCCACCTTCTTCCATTGCTCCGAGGTCCAGTTCTGATGTTCACGTGCCCACTGTTAGCTCTTTCGGTGGTGGACAGGGGTCAGCATGGGCACCCTGACTGGTCTGCGGCTATGCAGCCCCATACGCAACAAACTGCGATGCACTGTGTATTCTGACACCTTTCTATCAGAACCAGCATTAACTTCTTGAGCAGTTTGAGCTACAGTAGCTCGTCTGTTGGATCGGACCACACGGGCCAGCCTTCGCTCCCCACGTGCATCAATGAGCCTTGGCCGCCCATGACCCTGTCGACGGTTCACCACTGTTCCTTCCTTGGACCACTTTTGATAGATACTGACCACTGCAGACCGGGAACACCCCACAAGAGCTGCAGTTTTGGAGATGTTCTGACCCAGTCGTCTAGCCATCACAATTTGGCCCTTGTCAAACTCGCTCAAATCCTTACGCTTGCCCATTTTTCCTGCTTCTAACACATCAACTTTGAGGACAAAATCACTTGCTGCCTAATATATCCCACCCACTAACAGGTGCCGTGATGAAGAGATAATCAGTGTTATTCACTTATTCACTTATATATAAAATTTTATCTAAAGCAATTAAATGTGTACATTTTATCAGTTGTATTTATAAATACATTCTGAGTCCACAGTAGAATATAATGTTTAGTCTCTCTTTTGTCTTTACATGGAAAATGAAATCTACATTTATTTATTAATGTGTAATATAAGTGTTTTAATGTTGTGAGGTGCCAGAGCAAATGCACGCACTGATTTAAAGAGCACCTTCCAGGAAAGAACATTATTCATTAATAACCATGAGCAGTTTGGCGACCTCCTTGAAAGGCACAGTCCTGTTTTTGTAAGTCCTGCCCATTCTCTAAAGCATTCTGTCCTTTTGTGAAGAGCAATGCCAGGAGCAGCAGCTGGAAAAACACAGCCGACCGAGGGCTTAGAGAGCCACACTGTTAACCAAAACTCTCATGCAAGCTGGCATGCAAATGCAGCCCTTAAGCTGATTTCTTACATTGTCCCTTGCACCATATAGAAATCCACACTGATGCAGATGCACATCCGCATGGGAGATGCTATAATGATCTCATGTGGGTTGACTGGCATGCCTTGTTGTTTGCCAAACAGAAGCAGCGCCTTGTCCTGCGCATGAAATCAGATCTCAGACATGAGGTCACGCTTTCAAGTGTCCCTTTCGTCTGCTGCATCATTGTGCGGAAAATGCCATTATACACAATGAAAGAGGATTAAGAATGGGATGGAAAAAGAGGAAAGGAATAGAAGACAGAGGGGCGAGTTCACTAAACAGTTGCACCACTTTCGCAGACAGTATTTCAGTGCAAAATCCTGCGTCTTGTTCAATAACCACCCACAATCTAAGCGGTAAATGCTCTGAGTTGTATTTAAATGAAGTCATTGTCATTATTTTCAGTGTAAACATGCCTCCTTTCTATGTAAATTAGGCTCATTATAGATGTGTGTTATTCTCAAAATACAGAAAACAGATGGTAAATAGATGTTTTTGTACATTTTCTATTGATCATGACTGCAGTAATTCATTAAATGAAGATCAAATGATGTAGAACAGTGTTATAACCGGGCATACATCCACATACGTGGTGTAGTACACATTCAATGTTTTTAAAATTCTAGTAAAGTATAGCAGATTGTGGCGGTCTGCTACTCCTCCACAACTCAGTTCTCAGATCTGATCTGCGAGACTTGCAGTAATTGCTTTGTGCAAATTGTGTTCAGGCAGAATTTCTGTTTGGTTTTCAGCCCGAAACATAACTATTTTACGTTTTGGTGACATTTTGTTACATTATTGTACAAATATAAAATTTTTAGAAAAAAAAAAAGCATGACTGTTCACTCCTACCCCACCCCTAAACATAACTGTCAAGGGGGCATACGCAGATCATACGAACATGTACGTATTATATCAATGAATTTTCCACCAATCACCAAAATGTAAAATAGTTACAAATTGCCATGAGAGTGTGTTGGTGGCTTTACACCGTTACTTGGTTTGCATAGTTCCTTTAGTGATAGGGTGACCATATTTCTCATGGTGGAATACGGGATATGTAATATGAGAAATTTTATTTCACGATAATTATTGTTATATAAAAAAGAAATTTACAAACAATATGACAAATACAATAAAGATACAAATTAAATAAACTTGTTTATTTACCATGTATACATTTATTTAACATATTTCGTTGTGTGATTAACATAATGACAGACAAATATTTAATTAGGCTACTGTTCCTTTAAGACCAAATTCATGGATGTAATCTACTGACACACATCCGGTTTTCACCCACCTGTTTACTTCCACTTAAGCCATAACCAGCTGTATTTTCATGAGATACACGATGGACATTTTGGCAACTGTGTGCATTTGACCATTCAGGCGCAATGAGAACTGATCGCGCGCAAGGAAAGAGAGAGAGAGAGAGCACTTCTGGCGTGTGTCATTCAGCGTCATTCCACCTATCCCGCCTTCACTAATGGCAAGTTCGATAATGAATTGTGATTGGATGGTAATTTAGTTCTACAACGAATTTGATTGGGCTGTTCTTGTGTGACAGAACACTACTACTACTTGTTCTATCAGTCATAATGAAATTTTAGGAAAGATGAAATAGGGGACAAAACAATTTTTTTTTTCTTAAGTCTGGCCCTTAAAAATAGAGCTGAAATGCGGGACTGTCTAGGGAAAAATGGGACGTCTGGTCACCCTATTTAGTGAGTTCAGCACTAAAATTTGGAAGCTGGATTCTGCCATGCATCACATGAAAAATGCAATTCTGATTTTATATCTCCATAATTGTGGCAGTTTCTCACAAGTGCAACTTAAAGGGATCATGAACTATATTAAAAATAAATTATAATTTTCTTTCTGGTCCACTTATAATGTTAGCAAGATTTTTTGCATCAAAAAACATCCTTATTTAGAAGTAATAGGATATTTTATTTCCTGTTTTTGCAGCATGGTCTCATTGGTAGGTATTAATACATAACATTTACAGGTTTGGATGCTTGGATAGATGCTGAAACATAAAATATGGACATATTGACAACATTTAAATGTGACATTAAACAATATTATGTATTTACATTATTACATATCATAAAGATATTTGTATAATTGCCCTTTTACATTTTATCGATGCATTTTAGATCCCTTAACCCTGCCCCCAAAACTCAAACAAAACTATTTTATAGAAGATATAAAAATAATAAACATAACAGACAGAAATGTGTAGGAAAATTACAATTTTAGTAACAATATAGCATTAAAAAGATATTTTGAGCCGCTAATACCACTCCTACCTCTAAACCTACCCACAACCATTTTAAAAATGTGTACAGTTATAAAGAAAACCATAACAGACAGACAAGTGTAATCACAATTTATGTACTGCAAAAATGTCAAAAGCGGTACCAGAAGCAGTCCAAATGACAATCCGTTGCAGTCGTAGTCCTCTCTGACGGTATATAACAGTTTTGTATGAGGTACAGAACAGAATTTAAGTTATTAATCGCATTATCCCGATCCACTCCATGAAGGTGCGCACTTCTCATTCAAACGCACATCAACCAAAACACGACATGTCGTAATCTGTGACGAAGCAGGCGAGAGCCAATGAGCGTTTGATATCACTGCCGTAAAATGTAACGTAATGCTTCTTGAGGCGGCAATTTTTGAATTTATAATGAGTATAGGATTTGAGCTATTCATTTTAAAGCGTTAGTTTACCTAAAAATGAAAATTCTGTCATTAATTACTCACCCTCATGTCGTTCCAAACCCGTAAGACCTTCGTTCATCTTCAGAACACAAATTAAGATATTTTTGATGTAATCCAAGAAGTTTCTGATCCCCAAGAGAAAGCAACATAATTACCACATTCAAGGTCCAGAAAGGTACTAAAGACATCGTTAAAATAGTCCATGTGACTACAGTGGTTCAACCTTAATGTTATGAAGTGATGAGAATACTTTTTGTGCTCAAATTATGGCCGGCTCATTATTGGCCGGCTCCTGCGTCAGCATCACACGCATGTGTCGTGTTGCTCATGTGAACAGCTTCGACCAATAATGAGCCGGCGTTCAGACATAGAACCCGGAAGCGCTGCATTGTCTATACAACGTAAACAGCATAGGAGACTGACGGGGAAGAGAAGAAATTGTTGAATAAAGTCGTTATTTTTTCTTCATACATTAAAAATTGTTGGTCATGTAGGTAAAAAGCAAAAAACAATAACCTCACTGATTATCTTTCAAGGTGTCTTAAAAAAATGAGTCTGTCTGTGTCTTTAATCGATAAACCTAATGATAAAACCTCCTATCAGATGTGTGAACTTTGGGATCCAATTGGAATGAGGCTTTTTCTTAGCTTGGTGACTTTGATTAAACCCTGTTAATTATTTTCTCCACATATTTGTTGTGATGAATGATGCACTTGCCCGTGCCTGACTTTGTTTTGATAACACGAGACACGTGAATGTCAGAGCGGAGGGCACAGCCTCAAGGTGAGTCTGTGGAAGTGCTGCAGTCTCGCAATCCACAGTCTACGAGGGAGACTCGAGCGCCGAGCTCCTGTCTGATGACATCATCGCATGGTCTAGGTAGCCCAGCCAAGATGCGGTCGATTCAATAGGCTGTCGTCTGTTGCTGTGGGAAGGACTCCGCCAATCCCATTTTTCCCTCAGCAGCCCTCCCTTAATGTATACATCACTGATTCCACGAGTGATCTTTTTCTCAGTATCCATAGACCTCTCCAAAGACAACATTATGCCGTCACTCAGAACGCCGCGCTCCCGAGAGGCTCTGAGCGTCTGGGTGTGCGTGTTGTTTATGTACTTCTAAACTCATGAGCAGGATTCAGTTACCCTTGAGTTGATATTCTATAATATTTCATTATACTATAGGAGCCATCTCAAACTTTAATGTACACTACCATTCAAAAGTTTGGGGTCTGTAAGATTATTTTTTTTATGTTTTGGAAATAAGTCTTATGCTCTCCAAGGCTGCAATTGATACAGTTTTTACAGGATTATTTAATAAATGTAAATTTTAAAAGAACAGCATTTAGGCCTATTTGAAATAGAAATTGTTTGTAACATTATTAATGTCTTTACTGCCATTTGTGATCAATTTTATGCATCCTTGCTCTTTCCTAAAGAAACAACAACAAAACTTACTGTCTGCAAACTTTTGAGCAATGGTGTACATGTATTACTTATTTTCACTCAAAATTTTAATATAAAATTTTAACATTATTTACTCACCCTCATGCTGTTTTCTGTGGAACATAAAATGGACATTTAAAGAAGATTTCAATATATCAATACTTAAACCAGCCTAACCTGGTTTGTTGGTCATAGGCGGTCTTCCAACCTGGTTAAACTGAACTGTTGACTGGTTTTAGAGGGATTTTCTGCTGGTGAAGCTGGGAGACCTGCTTAAACCAGCTAAGACCAACAAACCAGCTTTCAGCACTGTAGTTTAAGTTCCAAAAAATTTACCTCAGGAGTTAATTTTTTAAAATTATTATTAAAATCTGCGACAATAGCCTCGTGGGCCGACAGTTGCGCTTCGGGCGTCCCGAGTTCAAATCCTGACCTTTCCCGATCTCATCCCCCTCTCTCTCCCCAACTTCGCTTAGTATCAACTTACTGTCCTGTCATTATAAAGGCAACAACAACAAAAAAGAGCCAAAAATTTATCTTTAAGGCGAGACACCCCAGGTGAATAGGGTAAAAAAAAAAAAAAAGAACTAACAGATATCACAATACTTTCCCAGTTGATTTATTACATTAAGAATTGCATACATTTTTTTGCAAACATTACAAGTTTTCTGAAATGTTGTTTAAATATGCAAATGAGGTGTTATCTAATTAAATATGTGTTAATTTACATAAATTTCTTGAACAAAAATCTTAATATTGCATTACTTAGTTACTTTTTATGAAAAGTAATGAGTTACATTACTTTTACATTACTTTTTCTCACCTGGGCTGGGCTTGCTTGTCTGTTTTTTTTAATAACAATAAAAAAAGTTCTATTTTTGGTAAATGTTAAGGCTCTTTCACACCAAAAGTGAAATGAATAAGCCTCAGGCTGAAGGAAATGCGTATTCACACCTGTACAGTAGAGGGCGCAGCTCAAACAAACCTTTCAGCTGTGCTGCTGTTCTGGATCAAAGAAGAATAGGATACAGGAGAAGGAAGTTCAACACTATTATTTCTAAAAATCTAATCTAAAGTCATTTTTGCTTATATGGTTGAATTAGATCATTGAAGGTCAACAGCAAAGACATTGGTTAATAAAGTGAGATTAAATACATAAAGTATATTTGTGTAATTTAATATAGTTAATTATTACGTTTGCGTAAAATTCTAAGATTGCATTTCACTGTTTTTATTCATTTTGAGGAATACTGAATGTTTTCGTGCAAGTAAGATGAGTAAATGAAGGTTCACATTTAGTCTAGAACTACAACCATAATGTTCACACAGCGAACACAAGTCCTCTGCACTTTATTTCTCTCAACATGGACAGGAGAGCTGTCAGTCAATACATGTGAAAATTGCTTGCGTTACTTATTTGAAAAAGTAACTTTGATATTTTGTGGTAAATTGAAAAAGTAATGTTACTTTACTAGTTAATTGAAAAAGTAATCTGATTAAGTAACTCGAGTACTTACTTGTAATGCATTACCCCCAACACTGCCCAGAGGAGACACATTTCTTATAGTGTCTGTCAGTGTCTGAACATGCTGTTGAGGAACCAATAGCTGTAAAACTGCTGACTTTGTTGGCTTGCTCTGTGTTCCGCCTCTTACCACACATGCACAATGCATGAGGAGCTCATACAATAAATCCAGGACCATTTGGCTCGATCGACATCTGGACAGGATGGAGATCCGTACCTGTCTTTTAGATGTCTTTCTCTTAATAGTGCGGTCCCTAGGTACATTCACAAAACCTGTGAATGGACAAGAGGCTCCCGCTCAGAGGAACAGCGAAAAATGAGGGCTTTAAAAGGTCAGAGGTGTGTGGTTTTCTCCTGTTAAAGCTACACAGGATGTGTCTAAGCTCTGTCAGTAAATGACAGCTGAAAGGTAGCGCGCTGAAACAAAGGCCTGACCCGACAGCGCGGTCTGTGGATCAGTGCTCGGACAGATTATAAACGTCGCGTTTCAGAAATACAGAGGGCAACTGCAAAACACAGGAAGGAATGGTTGTAGAGTTGGGCACCATGACATGCTAACTGACCCATCCAGAGAACATCTTTCATAACATCTTCAACCTCTCACTCAGACGTCCCGCGTTCTGCCTCGGAGCCACTATCGTAGGTAGACCCCGATTTGAAGCATCTGTCTGCATGACAAATGAAGCGAGATAACTGTCAATTAAGATGAAATTCCATCTGCGGAGCTGAACAAGCAGGACACATTCAGAAACGCTCCCATCATCGGACTGACCCCAGATCAGTTTCTGTTCAGTAATGAGATGATTCGCAAACTGTTCCAGCAATGCATCAACCAGCCTGTATTTTTAAAATAAGAAACACTCTGAAATGATTAATTATAATTAATTAGAGTAGTGTTATGTGCTGTCTAATTTATCATATTTGCTTTATTCATCTCTCATCATCAAAATGCAGCCAGCAGCAGCATTTTGTAGCAAACTGCCAACTCAGCATCCCTCTGTTTGTGCATCCTAACTCATTTCAATGACAGTAACAGACAGTTAATGTATTGGAACGTACTGACTCTGTTAAGAGATGAATGCTTCCTAGCTTAAATTATTGCTTATTTTTTATTTTGCATTTTAATTTTGTATTTTTAGTCATAGTCATAGTCTTACTTATTAGTCATAGTCAAGTTATTAGTCACAGTCATTATGACCCCCCTCCAAAAGATCTTAATTGCATTTGAGTCTGTAGTCAACATGATGGCAGAAATTAGAAGTTAATGGAGAAATTGCATATAATACAAAATGACGAAATTAATCACTAATGAACTCCAGTTCAGCTCTGCTGTGGAAATGCTGCCTAAAAATATTTTTGTGCTTACATGCACAAGAGTATTTGTTTATTAATTTGATTTTTTTTTTTTTTTCTGTTAACTGTTTGTAATAACCTGATTAAACCAAAATTCAGTTCTCTATAAATCCAAATAAGTCAGCTGGCTTATGTCTGTTTTGTACTCTAGTGCAGTGGTATTCAAATGGCGAACCGCGGCCTGGTCCCATCCGGACCGCAGGACATAATTGTGCCATTTTACCGTTTCTACAGTTTAAAGTGAGCAGCACGTCAAAACAATGGAGCACCACAAGCGCTCAGGGTCGTTTACGGTAATCATCTTTCGGCACTACATCCTCTAATATTTTTATCTAGTGCCAAAAGCGCTTCATTCAAGCCCTTTCAGCTCCGTGTGCGTTGCTTTTATCACACGCTAAAGATGTAAAGCGCCACATTAAAGGATTAGTTCACTTTCAGATGAAAAGATTTACTCACCCTCAAGCCATCCTAGTTGAATATGACTTTCTTCTTTCTAATGAACACAATCAGAGTTATATTAATAAATATCCTGATGCATCCGAGCTTTATAATGGCAGTGGATGGGATCAACGAGTTTGAAGCTCAAGAAAGTGTCTCCATCCATCATAAACGTACTACACATGGCTCCAGGGGGTTAATAAAGGCCTTCTGAAGCAAAGCGATATGTTTGTGTAAGAAAAATATCCATATTTAACAAGTTATAAAGTGAAATATCTAGCTTCTGCCAGACCACCTTCCATTTTCAACTTACAAAAAAGTTTTCCGTAAGTTGAATACAAAAGGCGTAGGACGTAGCGTAAGTGTTTTGAACTGCGAAAGACGTTACACTTTCTTCTTAAGTCAAATACGGAAGGCGGTCTGGTGGAAGCTAGGCATTTTGTTTTTTTCCCCTATATATTTAGCATTATTAATCAGCATACTAAGAGAATTTCATAATAATAAACAATGTTATAATTTGGAAAATTATTTAGAGATGCCAAGTGAAGACAAAAAACTTTGTTTTGTGGTCACTAATTGATAATTAGATTATGTATGTTGTTTGTTTTTAGTAGTTTATTACTTATATAAAAGCAAAATATAAAAATGGTCCATACTTTTCTTAAAAGGTAAACCCTGCACTCCCAGTTTTCTCAGTCCCAAGGCCTTTTATGTGCCATACACGTAGGTGTCTAAATGTAAAAAACTAATAAAACATCTGATCTTACCTTTTTATATTCATATCCAGTTGGGAGATATATACTTTTTTTTTGGTAAATATTGGTAAAAATTTGTAGACATCACTGCTTTGGCTCACAGACCCAGAATTCTCATCTTTGAAAACTATTTTGAGTGTTTAGGATTTTTTCTTTTACAAAGTACTACGGCTGCCCCGATGAAAATGTATAACTGCTCCAAAAAAGTATTGTCCGGACCTCCTCTGGGAAGGAAATATAGGGACCGGTCCTCTTGAAACTTTAATTGAATACCCCTGCTCTAGTGTATACTTTCTAAAAATATAAATGAGAATTAACAAGTTAAAGGATTAGTTCACTTCAGAATTAAAATGTCCTGATAATTTACTCACCCCCATGTCATCCAAGATGTTTATGTCTTTCTTTCTTCAGTCGAAAAGAAATTAAGGTTTTTGAGGAAAACATTCCAGGATTTTTCTCCATATAGTGGACTTCAACAGTTACCAACGGGTTGAAGGTCTAAATTGCAATTTCAGCTTCAAAGGGCTCTACACGATCCCAGACGAGGAATAAGGGTCTTATCTAGCAAAACTATCTGTCATTTTTTTAAAAAATAAATAAAAAGTATATACTTTTTAATCACAAATGCTCGTCTTGCACTATAGCTCTGCGATGTGCCACGCATTACGTAGTCGCGTTAGAAAGGTCACACGTAATCCTTTAAATTATCACATAGAATGATTGCTGTATACTGTGTGTGTAAGTGTATGTATATATAGGTTGCATTTATTTGATTGTTTGATCAAAATACATTAAAAACAGTAATACTGTGAAATATTATTGCATTTTAAAACAGTTGTGCTGCTTAATAATTTTGTCGACACCGTGATACATTTTTTGTCAGGATTCTTTGATGAAAAGAAAGTTCAAAAGAGCTGCATTTATTTGAAATAGAATTTTTTTTTTGTAACAATGCAATCTTTTACTGTCAGTTTTGATTTATTTAATGCATCCTTGCTGAATAAAAGAAAAAAAATCTTCCTGACTACAAACATGTGGACGGTTTTGTGTATGTATATGTATTTTTGCCTTTTAATTTATATTCATTTATACCAAATGTGTATAACCTTAGAATCGCGTTGACTTTATTTCGATGAGAGTTTGACTGGCAGTAGTTCCTCAGGTGGTCTAACCAATAAATGTTAATGTTTCTGAGCATGGCATATTCATCTGTACTCAAAAATTGCATAACATTAACAGCTGGTTCAGGGAAGAAAATATTATGGCCTGTAATTAAATTTGAAATGAAGTGATATTTCATCAAGTGTCATTAATAAAAAGGGGCTTTCTCAGATAAGAAATTTATTTCTGGCAATATAGGAAGAAAATTGAGATCCGCAGAATGTTGAAGAGGTGGGAAGAGCTTTGGAGACGATCCCTTGGATTGGACTTCATTTACGATTTTAATAAAATGTAAGGCTTTGAGGTTCTCCGCTTTGGACTAAATATAATCAACGCCGCCTTAGAACAAGCTTACGAAATTATAAGACTTCCTGTTCTTCTCTGTAAGCCTTTTGCTGTATTGCTACATTCAAGATGAAAATGATTAAATCCTCCTCACTGTTTTAATGTTCAGCACTGTGGATGTGTGCTGATTGCCTATCTGAACCTTGTGCACTTTAGAGCCGCTCTGAAAAGTGTGTGATCTCCAGATTGAGGGCAGCAGCCAGTTTGTCCGGTGACGGTTAAGAACACCGTAATGAAAATGTGCTTTAGCCCAGAATCATGGCCCTGAAAGCTGATGTGGACTTTGATGGAGATCCTTCCTCTGGGCCTAATGAAAAGCAGAGATGGCTCTGTCTCGTACAGGATTACAATTAGTCCTCCAGACAGCTAGCAAATCTCTACTTGCTGCAAGAAAAAATAGGATAAATAAATACCTTTTTCACCACGACATGGATAAAATGCCACCACAGTCACCTGACCTTAACTTTGATCAGTTATTTTCAGGGTAACCAGATTTCCCTGATTTTATTAAAAGGTCATTTTGCACCTAGAGGCCTCCAGCTTTACGGAGGGATCAATGATTTAATCATGTTAGCGGTGAGCCTATTGGCTTGAAAGTCTTTTGTGATATTCTTTTACTGTTTTAATGAGTTTTGCTTGAGATTAAACCACATGGGAATGGGAAGGATTATTCAAATGTTCTAACAGAAAAAAATCTAGTTTTAGGAGCCGGTTTTAATTTCTTAAATTCTTAGCACTTCTGAAACGTCCAATCCAGGCTCAATGGGGGGAAAAAAATGTCTTTTGCAAAACATCTCTGCAAAATATTACATTGCTTCTTGCACGTTTCAGTGTTGTAGCTGGTGTTTCACCGGACTTGTACTCAAGCGCTCCACATTGAAAGTGTACCAGGTGAGTTACCGAGCAGTAGGGGTGTAACGGTACATGTATTCGTCCCGAGCCGTGTGGTACGGACATCACGGTTCGGTTCATGCAGTTAGACGACGAATACAGTCAGTCACAGGCGATCCACACTACAGTGCAGAAGGGGACTCACGTGGTAATGCAATGCTATTTGTTAACCGCCACAACAGGAAAAAGAGCAGAAGAAGAATGGCGTATATGCGAATGACTTGAGTCCACTAGATAGTGCGCATGTGTCGAATGTGTCTTTCTGCGCTCATGGACAAAGGAGAATACTTTGAAAGGCTCGCGTTCACCCAAAATGAAATTTCTCACCCTCATGTCGTTCCAAACCCGTAAGACCTTCGTTCATCTTCGGAACACAAATTAATATATTTTTGATGAAATCTGAGAGGTTTTTTATCCTCCATTGAAAGGAATTACCACATTCAATGTCCAGAAAAGTTGTAAAAACATGGTTAAAATAGTCAACGTAACTACAGTGGTTCAACCTTAATGTTATGAAGCGACATGAATACTTTTTGTGCGCAGAAACAAAACAAAAATAAAGACTTTATTCAACAAATTCGTCTCTCCCTGTCGTTCTGCTACGCTGTTTACGTTGCAGCGCTTCCAGGTTCTACATCCGAACGCCAGCTCAGTATTGGCCGACGGTGGTCACGCGAGCAGCATGATGCATACGTGTGATGCTGGAGCATTTTGGCTTGTTTATGCCTGTCTTGTAGGCTCTTCGCTGCTCGTTTACAGTCAGAAAGCAGCTAGCGCGCGATGCTAACGGCGCTAGCAGATTTACAATGATTATCAATCTGTTAACAGATTCTCAGGAGGGAATCAGCGATGCTTGTCAGTTTTAACTCGTATTTGTTTGCAGTACAATTGTAAATATAACAGTCTAGCCATCGCAATAATGTGTTGTCACCCATAGTTACTACACTTTTACTATAGTAAAACCATGGTTCGCTTTTGTAAGGGTGTTTATCAGTTGAATTCATTTAAAAATGTAAATTCAACAGGAGTACTAAACAGTACTAAGTAGAACGTGGAAGTAGTGCAAGTAGTCCTAAACTTAAGTGTGACCATTTTTCCTACCGAAATCGCACCGAACTGTGACCACAAAACCGAGGTACGAACCAAGACTTCTGTGTACTGTTACACCCCTACCGAACAACTAGCTCAGAAAAGCTATACATATGAATCTGCTGTGATACAAACATCAAAAAGTATTAACTAACTCTATGGTAAAAGTGTTTTGAGGTTACAACAGTATTGTGCAAGGCACTGCATGAAAATATTCTTTATTAATCGATAATCTGCACCTGTAATTATGATTTGTGTGAAAAGGAATAAAAGTTGTTGGTGTTTTTCTGCAACTAGTGTTCATTTCAGCTGGAAACTGGAGTGAATTTTATGTACTTTTGCAAAATGTACTGTAGGTAGAGGCAGGTTGGAAACTTCCTTACTGAAAAGCTTCATGCCTGGAACCAAGATGACAAAAAAAACAACAAGGGTAGTTATTACTCTGTGGTTTTGAAGAGCCAACCAAATGACAGGCTGGTTACGACAAACTAGCCCAATCCAGTCATTTGAACTATGCTAGCAAATTAGCAACAGTAGTGTTTGTTTATATGTGCTGTAGAGGTGCAGTAAACATGGTGATAATTACAGTCCTGCAGGTAATTGTATGTCTGATGAACAGCATGTTGTACTAGTTTAGCAGAGGTTTGTTAGTGTAATTAATCACTCGTTGTTTTACCCGTGAACTGATTTCTGTGGAGAATCCCAAAGAGCGCCAGCTGAGGTGTTTTGAAGGAACAAAACCGGTTATCTCACAAGTCTGTAATCAAGTCTCTCTTCTAGAAACAGTGACTGATGGCTTGAGTGATGCACTTGTACCTCCAAAAACAACACAGATGCCCTTGCAGATTCACAAAGAGGTCGTGGACTGGAATTCAGCCATCCATCCTTCCAGAAGCTTCTACTCTCAACCATCCTCCATTTTTCTTCATAACAAGGCCTCTGTTGGCTAAGGGGCGACTGGGACCTGGCAATGGCCAGTGTGTATGTGGCTGCTCCATCACCTGAGAAGGGTCTTGTGAGCGGACACTCCGAGGAACCAGTAAATAAACACATTAAAGTGCAGTAGGGACACAGCTGCATCCATAAAGCGAGAAGCTTCTCTTGCACGATCCCTCACTATAATGGCCTTCTGAAGGACCTGGGAGGTTAATTATGGATTTGAGACTTGCGCCCAAATACTTTGGCAGAGATTCTCCCCTCCACTACACTTGCTGCAGTAACCGTACAGCCTTCTCAATTATGTGCCAGTGGATGGAAGGAGGCATTTACTCGCACATGAATTCTATGAATACCAATGGCTGTGTTTTGCAAAACGTAATTAGAGCCGACAATGGCTTCATAATCTGCCTCGTACTGCTGTAAACACATATTTGCTTTTGATCTCACCTTAGCAGTTTGGAGGTTTGGTCTTGCGTCGATATAATAAAAGTGTCCACTTCTGAGGAGTAATTTCCAACCAATATAATTGTTTTGCTTGAGAGGAACCGATTTTGGAGATTTTATTTGGAAATTGAGACTCCCTCTGCTGCTGTTCTCTATGTAATGTTGTCTTATTTTGTCATGCTTAGCACGTTTCCTCAATATATTTTCTTGTAGTGGCCTCTGGCAGTAGGAGGAAAGCTTTTATGAGCTCACCTGCTGTCTGTGAGTGTGGCTACCATCTGACTCAGGCCTGACTGACTGGACACAATGTAAATAATTGCTGAGTTTGTCTGGCCATTTCTTTGCACATGTCACTCTACAAGTGCAATCGTGAGAGTTAGCCTATGGCACCTGTGCAAGTTGAGTCATGAGGACTCTGACTTTGTATTCCAGACATAGACTGTTCAGAATAATATACTACCAAACTGCTACTCCTTTTTCTTTACTGTGACCTACTGCACTTGCCAAAATATCTCAACTTCACTGCTCTTTTTTTAGTGGGACAAGCTGGATTTTCAGTTTGATGAACTGGAATTAATATAGTGCAGTTTTCATATCTTGATTGATTGATTGATTGTACTGTCAAGAGTAAATATTTTCACAAAAACTGGAATGAAACTGCAGGATCACTGGAATGAACATGAACGTAATGATGTCTTGTGACAGTGTGGCATACTGGTATTTGGAAAGCTTATTGTTAGTATATGCTGTGTACTGTATTGCATAATATTTTGCATACTATTAAAAACAGTAGGTGGCATTAAGTGTACATAGTATGTAGTATATTAGAATTTCACTGTTCATTTCAATGAAATTTGCAAACAAAATTTTATTATTATTTTAAAATGGACTTCTGAACATCTCACTGATAATCCAAAGGATTCTATGGAAGCTTGTTTCTGCCACTGAATAAAAAATAAAAAAAGGTATAATTGCGACGTTTTATCTCGCAATTCTGACTCTTTTTTTCGGAGAATTACGTGATATAAACTCTCAATTGCGACTTATAAAGTCAGAATTGTGAGTTATAAAGTCAGAGTTGCATGATATAAAGTCACAATTGCGTGATAAAGTCAGAATTTTGGGTTTTTATGTCGCAATTCAGACTATAACATGCCATTGGGAGAAAAAAAGTCAGAATTGCGAGTTTACATCTCGCAATTGTTTATATCTTGCAATTTTGACATTTTATCTTGTAATTGCAAGTTTATATCTCGTAGTTCTGAGAAAAGAAGTCAATTACGAGTTTATATCTCACAATTGTTTATAAGGCTTGTGTATATCTCGCAATAATATATAATTGTGTATATCTCGCAATTCTGACTATTTCTTGCAATTGTGACTTTATAACATGCAATTGCGAGTCAGTATTTTTTTCTTCAAATTGCGAGAAAAAAGTCAAATTGTGGGAAAAAAGTCAGAATTGTGAGTTTATCTCGCAATTGTGAGTTTATAACTTGCAATTCTGACTTTCTCGCAATTGCGAGTTTATGTCTCGCACTTCTGAGAAAAGAAGTCAGAATTGCGAGTTTTTATCCCGCAATTGCGAGTTTATATCTCTGAGAAAAGAAGTCAGATTTGCGAGATGTAAACTCGCAATTGTGAGGGGGAAAAAAAGTCAATTGTGAGACAAAAAGTCACAATTACTTTTATTTTTTTATTCAGTGGCGGAAACAAGCTTCCATAGGATTCACCATAGTTTTTGTTTTTGCAAATTTTTACATCAGAATCTAGTTCAAATTATTTTTAGCCAAAATAGCTGCAAAAAGTAAGCATGGATAAACACATTGCGTTTACTTGTTTGTACATTTGCACTTGTCTGGACTTGTCTCAAAGGACCTCAAAACAAACCTTATGCTTTTCTGCCAGCTGTCCTTTATCCATAATTAAGAATCACCCGCCAAAGCTGGTGGCGACTCCCTTACGCAAATATGTATTTGTCGTTCACCATGAAATATTTTCTTTAAGCTGAGATGCTATTAATTTATTCCCTATGACTCGCCCTTTGGCTGCCATAATGACACATGCCATTAATTGTAAGTGAATAGAAAGGAGAAGACAGGGAAGGCAAGCTGTGCCAATCTAATTACACTGCTTTCTTTCTTTTTTTTTTTTTTTTGCTTCACTTGGTTTCAAAATAAACTATTGATATCAGTTATTAGATTAAGCGAACTGCTTGGTGACTTCGCACAGCTGTAGGCAGTGTACATATGGATATCCTATTGATCTGATTTACATAAGTTTTCTATTAGTTCACAGAGGGCACTCAGCATATTGAACAACAGACCTTAGAGTAATGCAGATATGTATGGAATACTTTCTATTGACCTACCACTGTGGGGGAAAACAATAAAAAATACGATTTCATTAAAATGTTGCGGCCATATTTTTACTCCTGATATTGAGTTGATTTGATAGGATGTATTGAAAAAATAAAAAAGTTGTCTCCTTTGTCATTGTGCTTTAAGAGGATAGTTCACCCAAAAAGGTGTTTTTTTTTTTTGCATTTTTGTAATGAGGGAGAGTAAATTTCATTATTTTCTCAGCCATTTTTTGTTTTATTTTATTTTATTTTTGATTTTATTACCATTTTGCAATGACATTAGGGTGAGTAAATGTCGTCATTTACTCAGTGAAATAAAATAACAAATAAAATAGCGGAGTAAATGACGACTTTACTCATTCTAATGTCATTTCAAAACTGTAATAAATACATAAAATGAAGTAAAATAAAAAATTAAATGACTTATTTTTTTAAAATATATTTATTACTGTTTTGCAACGACATGAGGGTAAGTAAATAATGTCGTCATTTACTATCTAGCTATTTTATTTTATTATTTTTTATTTTATATTTTTTTATTTTGTTATTTTTTGTTTTTTATTACAGTTTTGCAGTAACATGAGGGATGAGTAAATAAAGGAATAGTGCACCCAAATTCTGCCATTATCACTGGCCACAGTGAGAGTTGTTAAAATATAATGTTATGTTATGTACAAATGATCAATGCATGCGTTGTTGTGTTGCAGCTGCCACAAACACACACACACACACACACACACACACACACATATGCATAAACTCAGTCAGACACAAACTCATCCACCCGAACATGCTTGCCTGAGGGGCCTTGGAGAAGAGATGGGTCTGAACTTGTCCTCCACTGGGGAGCAAATCAAATCCTGGTGCATTTTCATCAACTGTCATCGTCAGAAAGATATTTCTGCAGGGCCAGGCAGGAAATTAGGCTATTAAATTACAGCTTCTCACAGGCCCTGTGTCATTCTCTCTTGCTTTCCTACAGCTGTTCCATCAAACTGACTCATTGGAACCATTTATCTTTCCCCAACTTAAACACCCTCTCAACCAAAATGTGTACGCTTCATTCTGCAAGCGCTGACGGTGTTTCTCTTTTTCTTTCTCTTTTCCTTTCTGTCTCCAACTCTCTTCTGCTGTCTATTTGTCTCATTTTGTGGTGAGCTCCATGTAAGGAGTATTTTAAAGGGTTGGTTCACCAAAAAATGAAAATTCTGTCATTAATTTCTCACCCTCATGTCGTTCCAAACCCATAAGACCTTCGTTCATCTTCCAAACACAAATTAAGATATTTTTGATGAAATCTGAGAGCTTTCTGTCTCTCCATTGAGAGCTACGCAATTGAAACTTTGATGCTTCAAAAAGTTCATAAAGAGATCATAAAACTAATCCATATGAATTGAGTGGTTTAGTCCAAATTTTCTGAAGAGACTTGATCGCTTTTTATTACAAACAGATTTAATTTAGGCTTTTATTCACATGTAATCATTGATCAGCGAACGTAAACAGAAGCTCAACCGAACTTGCTTCACACGTGAGAACAAACCTCTTGCAGAAGCTCAAATGTGTTGCATAACATAAGAATGAACCTCATTGGTTCATGCTGAAGCTCAAATGTGATGTGTAACACATGAGAATGCTTCTGTTTACAACTGATGTGTTGATGAATGTTTATATGTGAATAAAAGCCTAAATTCAATCTGTTCATCATATAAAGCGACTGAGTCTCTTCAGAAAAATTGGACAAAATCACTCAATTCATATGGATTAGTTTTACGATCTCTTTATGATGTCTGAAATTGCCCCCTATACCCTTAAGTAGGGCACTATTTGAGGGGACAGCCATTTGTCGTGGTGACCGAAACTATAGTGGATGTTATCTATAGTGCACTCATTGAATCCCATAAAGCACCACAATAATGAGTGTACAACTGATGTATGCTCAATGACTAGAGAATACCCATACTTGCCTGGTTAAATAAAGGTTAAAAAAACCTAAATAAAGGTAAAAAAAAAAAATAATAATAATAATAATGCACTGTGAGGGTCGCGCTAAATGAATTCCCGCGTCTTGCCAGAAGATGGCACCCGCTGAATCATCCATCCATCCATTTTCCAAACTGCTGGCCCAATTTGAGTACTAATATCATAGGAGGTATAAATTCCTTTTAATTTATTATTAAATTGTTTAATTAAGGTTTATACATGCTAGTTTCCATGACAGAGTTCAAGATAAATCTTTTCTTTACTACTGGAGCTGCCAGTTTGCTCAGTTTCAAATAATTATTAAACAACAAGCACAAACTATGCAAAAGCGGCAGCCCTTTTGGCGCACTCGGTTTCCAAATTCACTCACTCGTTTTCATTCACTCCCTCAAGTGGACTATATTACGCTCTAAAAAAATAATGTGTTGGCTCAACAACAACAAAAACAACAACAAAATAACGCAACAGTTAGCATCATTTTTTTTTGAAGTACGACAACTTTGAGTGAATTTACGTTCAACCAACAAGCTACAATGAGTTAGAGGAACTTAATATTTTGTAACATAAACACAAATTTTTAAGTTGATTACTCAAAAAAATTAAGTTGCTCCAACTACTAGAGTTGTAGCCCTGGAACCAATTAATTTTATCTTTCAGTTCAAATCAACAGCTATCATAGCACATGCTAACAACTTATTTAAGATATGTGTTTCAGATATTACTTGTCACTGGCATTAGCGCAGTCATTGCTTATAGAGTCAATGTAGTGTTTACCTTCATGTATCTACTCTTCAGCACAATGGTAACCACAAAAACTTCAACATTACAGAAACTCTTTTACATGTCAAACATAACAGCATTAAACACTAACAGGTCTTTCCCTTCACTAGAAACAAATAAATTAACACTTCATTTCAACATTTGTTCTCCTTATCCTGTCCTATGCTAAGGATGCTGGGAACTAGAAATCCACTGCCTAATTTCCGAAGTTATCAAGACAATTTCATTAAGTTACTACAACCTAATTTTTAAAAAAAAAGCCAATTAACGCAGAAATTTGAGTTTAAATTACAGACGATATTATGTTGATATAATGATCAACGTACTTATGTCAAAAGAACTCAACAAAATAATGTTTGCAACTTAAAAGGTTTAATTAACAATAAATTAAAATTTTTAAATTGCAACCATGCATTTATTTAAGTTGTGGTAACAGGTCCCCTAATTTACTTTTTATAATGTAGGGAATAGTGTATAAGGGGTGATTTCGAACACAGCTTAGCTCTCTTTGTAGGCAGCAGACAGCAAGGCAGCACATTGAGTTTTATAACAGAATGAGTACTCTGATTTCTTTCTCTCTCTCTATCCCTCTTTCTTCTGAAACTTGTGCTGATGTCTGAGGTTCAGAGGCAGAATCAATTTCTTCTGGGTCAGATGGGGTCAGTGGCTAGTCTAGAAGTAGAGCGAGTGAATTAACGATTATCATATGGCACATATGACAAGGCTCGCAGTGGCAGACTATCATCGACCCACTTATTGGGACTCTGTTGTAGTTTCTGAAACCGAAGACGTGAAGAGAAACAAATAGCGTGAAAAATATTAGCAGGCTTCATTTCATTCAAATTCAAAGGTCTCCACACATAATGCAGCTTTAAAAACTGGAGCTTTGTTTTCTGTAAACATAATGGTTTACAAAAGCAGCCCCCTGGAATAAAATACAGCTCAGCAGTCATTCACATCATATAGCCAGAATTTACTTACCGTTGACACTGTCAGTTTGTGAGGTATTGGCTGTGCTGTTTTTACCGCAGTACATGGCAGGCTGTCACTCAGCGTAAGGCGTGCATGAGGGCTGCTGACTGCCTGCTTCGGGCCCATTGGAGTATGGAGATAAGGAGAAATAACAGTTTTCAGCTGTCTGCGAGACTGACATTACCATTAGAATTCAACCATATTTATTATAAGTTATGGTGGGCTTGTCAGAATCATTGAAAGTCACCCAAACAGGACCTTATGATACAGTCACACTCCAAGACTGCTTATTTACAAGTAGGACTGTCATTTACATACTGACTGGACACCTGGAATTGTAGCTAGTGTAAAAAATACCCATATATAAAACAAAACAATATTATTTTATAATTAATTGAATTATATTATTATGGCAGTTCACTGTTGTTAATGTTTTTGTACTGGTACTGTAGAAAATCTCCATAGCACTCTTTAAATATCATCTGTCAAATAATTTTCTGCTTTCCCTTAACAACAGTTATCTGTTTTCAGGCCACATGATCTATAATGGACTTGCCCTCTTATTTTTAGATTTGAATGACATCCCAGGAAATTTTTTCAATTGTCATGATCTCATTTCGGGCTTCTTTCATTCTTGGTCACAGAGACATACTGTAGGCGGAGGGGCAGCAAACTGGACTAATGAAAAAAGGGTGCGTTTTTACTCCGACTGATAAAATAGCTTTCCCATTCTCTTCTTCCAGCAAAAATCTCTTCTTATTCATCATCTGTCATTCCCACAGCTGGACCTGAACATCTCCAGCACCGTGGCAGAATGAAAGGGACACGGGATCTCATTATCACAGACTCTCTGCTAGCTTTACTGCAATTGATCATTATCCAAAGGGGCCATTTGGACAAAACTGATTGTGTTCTGAGAGAAGACGTAAGGAACAAAAAGAAAAGGGGACCAAAAAAAAAAAAAAAAAAGATTTTTTTTTTGTATGACTGCTGAAATAGAAAAACTTTACTGATATCTTAGTCAGAACTGAACTGTGATGCCCTGCCTGTCTCCTTAAAATACTTTACAAATGTATTCTTCTTGCTTTCTGTCACAATAGCACCACTGACATTGCACATCACATAAGGGTATCGTAAGGGTAGTGATTGTGTTAAAATAATTTTGTAAATTAAAAAGCGTTAACTTCCGCTATGTAGTACACAATGATATGACGTGCTACGCATTATAATGTAGGACATAGCGTAGAACGTCATGGTGTAGCGTAGAACGTCATGGCATTGTGTACTACGTCGTGGAAGTTAATGCTTTTTAGACGCAAGTCGAATGCGTATGGCTGTCACGCTGGAAGCTCATTATTTTACTTTATAAAGTTTGAAAAAAAGGATATTTGTCTTACACAAATGCATCGATTTGCTTCAGAAGGCCTTTATTAACCCCCTAGAGCCACGTGGAGTACGTTTATGATCGATGAATGCACTTTTTTGGACTTCAAAAAAGTGATCCTCCAATCACTCCTATTATAAAGCTTGGCCGAGCCAGGATATTTTTAAAGGGGTGGTTGATTATGATTTCACTTTTTTAACTTTATTTAGTGTGTAATGTTGCTATTTGAGCATAACATCTGAAAAGTTATGACGCTCAAAGTTCAATGCAAAGGGAGATATTTTTTTTTTTAAAGAATTCGCTGTTTAAGGACTACAACAAACGGCTGGTAGGGATTACAATGAGCTTCTTCCCGGGTTAGTGACATCACAACCCCCAAAATTTACATAAACTCTGCCCCCGAGAACATGCAACAAAGGGGGTGAGGCCATGTTGGGCTGCTTTAGAGAAGAGGAAGAGTTGTTGTAGTAGAGTGTTGTTGACATGCCGTCATTTTACACCGGACTGCTTCACAAACGAGGGTCAATTCAACACTGGATTTGCACAAAAGATTAACATGACGGCACATGCTAGTCGATGAGTTGAATCAACTCCACAGCAACTGCATGAATTTATCCACTAACCGTTCAGAAACGTCCAGATGCATTCTAAAAGTTGTAACTTCTTCCTGAGTCTCTCCATCAGTGTCCGACTCCGGTTTGAACAATGTAAGGCTGAACACCGTTACTGACAATCATGCTCTAGCTGCGTGAGATTCTCCAGCTTTGTTGTTGTTGAGCAACCGAAGTGCGAGCTGTTAAAGCTCCGCCCTCTTCTGGTAAGTGGGCAGGGAGCAGCAGCTCATTTGCATTTAAAGAGACATGTTCATCTGAAAGAAGAAAAGTCATATACACATAGGATGGCTTGAGGGTGAGTAAATTATGGGGTAATTTTTATTTTTGGGTGAACTATCCCTTTAAAATAAGAAATATCTTGATTTTCATGTTATCCTTTTGGAAATTTGCTGAGGCCTCTTCGTGAGCCCCTGATTGAGAATCACTGACTTAGCCATGAAATGTTAGTCACAGATATCTCCTTACATCATTGAGACAGTGACTTGACCTGGGATTTCTCAGGGGAGACGTTCCCTTAGTATTCTGTGAGGTCCTTTGGACAAAGTGTCAGTTAAATTTAAAGAAACATTTTCTGTTTATTCAGTTGACACCATCAGTAAGTCATTTAGAGACTGTCAGTTATGATACATCTAAGAGTCGTGAGTTTTAAGAACCACTGAAATTTCTCCACAATATCTTATTAAAGTCTTCTTTCTTTTCTTAGGGTGTTACGATAAGTGTTTGTGTCTAGTATTTACTCATCCTGGTTATTTCAAACTTATAAAATGTAGTATGCAATCTGAATGATTAGTGATTTTCCAACCCCTTGGATATTATAAGCTTCGCTCTGTCTCTATCAAATCACCATATCAATTAATCACGTGTAATTTTTTCTAAATATTTCCATGCCCAGACAGAAAAATAGAGTATATATATGTAGAGTCAGTGCTATAAAAGTACCTGGAGCAATAATTAACTCAGTAATAGTTTGTGCCCGATATCAATTTCAGACTGATTCCCTAATGTTCCATTAAATTCAGAGAGAATAATTGAATCATTTAATACCTCTGGAATGGAATAAGGTTAGAGCAAGACCATCCATACAGTAAATGATACAGCTAGACGATTCATGCTCCTGGTCGCTGGTTTGACTTTATGGTGAATGTGGAAATGATGATCTCGGCGCGCAGGACAAAAGCAGTGAGTGGAACTAAGAGGAAGGAAAACTTGGGTACACACACACACTTCCACATAAAACAAAACACATCCACCCAGGGTCTGCTTCCCTTCACACAGCAGAGCGGGGCAGGACGCGTAGAGGTGAATGCTTCTGAGAGGCCAACGTTGGGCCCACTCTGGGGACATATAGAGGCATTTATACATGCTCAGCACATCTTCATCCCACAGGCGAGAATTTACAAATAGAATTAAAATGAATGCCTCAGCTTTAATTTTCTAATGCAGTGACCCGTTCTGCAGCGGTGTAATAGGAGGTCCCAGTGTGACAATTAGGATAAATCACTCCTGAACAGAATTTGCCACATATATTCATGCCTCATCAGTGAGTGAATTGACTCAAATGATTTCTCTGATGGAACTGAAGGACCATTGCTTGGCCGGCGTCTCATCTCAGTTTGTGCCTCAGGTCCATCATGCAGAATTTAGAAGGCAGAGAGAGTTACTTCCTGATCTGGTCATATTACTGACTTTTGCTCTGATTGATATGTCTCACGAAACTTGTCAAAAACATGTTCAAGTCATATTTCACTGCAATATATTTGGCTTAAAGATAATGATGTTAATTTTGAGGAATATTGTATTTTATGGATTATTATTTCCATGAAAGTTATGCACATTTTCCTCTACAGTACAACTGACCCTTCGCAAAGACCCCCCCCCCTTAGTTACTTGTCTGACAAGCCACTGCGCTATCACGCTACACTTCATGTTCTCACAGTGTTGTCAAGTCTGCAGTTTTCCCGCGAAATCAGGCTACTTTAATACTGTTGCCACCCCAAATAACATAATATTTAGCCCCTGGAATGCGAATTTTACCAGGGGAACCCCGCCAAAAACGCGGATTTTACCCCCCAGTATGCAATTTTTACCGGGGGACCCCCCTTAAACGTGATTGGGCTAGTTTTGGGCTAGTTTTGAATAGCAATTAAGCGGGATTTGTTGTGAAAACCTGGCAAAGAGGACACTGACAATGCGCCGACAGACAAAACAGAGCAGGTCACTTTTGGTTTGAAACAAAGTCTCAGCTTTCAAATTTTGTCATTTTTTAAAAAAAAAAGAAATTCAAACAATAAATACAAATTTATGGCTCTTTAAAGTGTCGTGACAGATTGCTGTAGCATCTCAGTTCAAGCGGCACGTGAACCGATCATCTCTTCCTACTAGTAATAAACATGAATGAACATCAGAAGGTATGTTGTTTCAACCGCAGAAAGACATCAATGCACACCATTTTTTCAAGTTTAAATCCACCGACGTTAATTTATTAATCCTACTGTCTGGTTCCTTTGTCAGACAAAATGGCGGATTCAGCGTCATGATTGGTCAGACTGCCTGTCAATCAAGCTCCCGGCAAAGGGTGAATTGCAACCTAAAAACTGTAATGTAAAATAAAAATTAATCACACATTTTTCAGTAATTAATCAACAGCCCTAATATGTATGTATATATTATTTATTTGTTGAATTGCTCTGCCTTTATCTGATTTAAATGATAAATGATATATATCGGGTTACAGTTATTGTTTTTTTTTTTTTTTACTATAATACAGTGCTTAAAATATAGAATATACAGTTAAAAGTGAGAATCATGATTGACAATAATGGGAATTACAAAACTCATTATGGTGATGAGAATTTTGTTAGAAATTGTGCTTAATTGTCATGAAAATGTCAATATATTAAAAACAAACATTCTTTATGGTCCAAAAAATAGCTTAATTTCCCTTATGCAATATATATTTCCTCTTTTTCTTTTGATTATGGTTTGAAATATGATTTGGATGTTTGGAGATTCAGACTTGTTATAACTTCTAAGTGTATAAAATAAGAAGTATTATTTTTGAAACATAGGCAATGAGATTCATACTGTAGTGCTAGAATGTAAAATCATTGGTGTATATTGTAAACAAACCTTGACTCATTTGACATTCATAAGTTTTTTTTTTTTAACAACAATATGGTTAATTAACAATTTAGTTTTTATTCATTGTTTACAGGGCTTACTAGCCACTCATCATTTTCACTGGCCACAATTTTGACATTGATACCATGGGGGAAAACTGCTATATAGATATTTTTTAATATTATCTATTATTCATTTCAGATACCTTTTTTAAAAGACTAACTGAAAAAATGTATATATTATATATAAAATTCAACCTGCCAAAGTGGCTAGTAGGAATGACTGCGTTACACGCCACTGCTGAAATCCACCCGCATTTGGCGGGTGTTAATGTCAAGCCCTGATTGTTTATAGAAAAGGCAAGCAAGCAAGTAACTACAGTAGTCTACCCTTCCCTTCCATCCGCTCCTCAAACAAATCTAATACATATTCAAGGCCATGCTGTAGGTTACAGATCACTTTAGACAGGATGAGAGCTTATTTCTCCCTCCCCAAGTAAAATTGGTCCAACAGCTGCTGTAAATGAGTCCTAATTTAGAGAGTAATCTGCTGCTGTCATGCGGGAGCACTGCTGGGCATTAGTGTGACGGCTGAAGAAGACCCCCTGGATATTCACTGTTTACTCTCCATCTTACGTTGGGTAAGCCGCGGAATGATGATGCCTCGTAAACATACACACACGGACACAACCACCTACACACATGATATCCATTTATGTATGTATATCCATTTGTTGCAAACAGTTTGTGTGAAACCCAGCGGCGAACCTGTCTGTGACTTGTCCTCTACACTGTTGCTGGGGAAATTAAAATGGTACAGGTGTCCGAGGTAATCTGGTAATTGTATGGTAAATGTAGCCCTATTATCTTCAAGCTGTGCAAAGTGGCATTTGGGTAAATGACAATTGAACATCGGTGTGCCCAGGTTCAATTTGAGGCCTGTCCGGCGCTCGTACATGCACAGCTAAATAAGTAAAATGAAGTGCTCCATTACACGTTGGTGTCCTTGGAAGGGTCAAACTTCGGAGATGGAGGATGGATGGTGAGCTGGGCGGGTTGCAGAAGGTTACAAGTCTCATCTTGAGATCAACTGCATGCTGTGTTATTAGGCGAATGCTGTATGTCGAGGACTGACAAGTTGCTTTAGCATTCTCATTGAGTAGGCTACATCCAGTTATCACATCTTGCTCTTAAGCACCTGCTGAGTTCACAGAGAAAGCGCTATCCCCCATGACCCCTCTGTTTCTCTGCTGGAGACCTTGGATATGGAAAACGCAAATATGAATATTCATGCAAAGAAACAGTAAGACATGAGAGGTGGTTTGGATTCCAGTGGATCTGTAGAAAAATGCTGTTATTTGCTATGGGAGACAAATTGAACTTGATTTTTTCCTAATAAAAAGGCACCAAATGAGGCATCAAAGAAAGCTTAAGCAAGCCCAATTTAATAGGCAGGTGCATGTGGATTTCTTTCTTTGCTTTTTTTTTTTTTTTTTTTTTTAAAGGGGACCTATTATGCCCCTTTTCACAATATGTAATACAAGTCTCTGGTTTCTCCAGAATGTGTCTGTGAAGTTTCAGCTCAAAATACCCCACAGATCATTTATTATAGCTTGTCAAATTTGCCCCTATTTGGGTGTGAACAAAAACACGCCGTTTTTGTGTGTCCCTTTAAATGCAAATGAGCTGCTACTCCCGCCCCCTTTCCAGAAGAGGGCAGGGCTTTAACAGCTCACGCTTCAGTTGCTCAACAACAACAAAGCTGGAGAAAATGAGGATTGTCAGTAACAGTGTTCAGTCTTACATTGTTCAAACCGGAGTCGGACACTGATGGAGAGACTCAGGAAGATTTTGTACAACTTTTTGAATGTATCTGGACGTTTCTGAATGGTTAGTGGATAAATTTATGTAGTTGCTGCGGAGTTGATTCAACTCATCCACTAGCATGTGCCGTCGTGTTAATCTTTTGTGCAAATCCAGCATTGAATTGACCCTCGTTTGTGTAGAAGTCCAGCGTAAAATGACATTACATTAGTAGTCTAAGCTGTTGTGAGGGTGAGTCATAAGTAACACCGATACATTTCTGTCAAACACATCTTCTGTTTGTGCTAGCATAAAGTAAGAGAGCGTTTGGAGGCTAAGGGAAAGCACGCGGAAAGTGGAGCTGCCTGAACCGAAGAAACACATTGCATTACTTAAAAATACTTACATTTTCTTCATCTGAAGCTTTGCCTCACTTACATTTTCCTCATCTAAAGCTTCGCCTCACTTGCGAAAACAAAATGGCGGCAGTAATTTTATAATAAGATCCCCTTCCAACATCACTAGGGGAGCGAAATCTGAGCGGCCATTTTTTTTCACATGCTTGCAGAGAAAGGCTTTCCAAAACAAAGTTACTGGGTTGTCCTTTTTCACGTTTTCTGGGTTGGTAGATGCATCGGGGACTTAAACACGGAAAAAGTCAAATTTTCATATGTCCCCTTTAAAGGGATAGTTTACCCAAAAATGAAAATGCTATCATTTACTCACCCTTAAATAGTTCCAAACCTGTATGAATTTCTTTGTTCTGCTGAACAAAGAAATTCATACATTTACTACCATAGTAAATATGGTAGTCAATGGGGGGCAAAAATCTGCTTGGTTACTGACATTCTTCCAAATATCTTCCTTTGTGTTCAGCAGAACAAAGAAATTCATACAGGTTTAGAACTACTCTAGGGTGAGTAAATGATGACAGAATTTTAATTTTTGGGTGAACTATTCTTTTAGCCGGGTGTCCAAAGATTTATTAAACATGGGTGCCATTGAAGAGATTGGTTCTGTCGAAATTAGCACACTTATACATTCTAAAGGCTCATTCTCGTTTTCAGGGTTGTGCGCAATATGAGTGAAAAAGAGTATGCACAGATCCACCCTTTTAAAATCCATCTTCAAAAAAATGTAGGGTGGACTCTGAGACCAGTTAGAAATGGCTTAGAACAACATCCCAGTTTAGATTTATTTAGCTATTCTTTTGCAGGAAAGATTTAGAATTCATATTTGATTCAAATGTCATATTTAACATGCTATTTAGTATGGATAGTATGCAAATTGGTATGCAGCTGTTCTTTATGCTTCAGTGTAGCAGTTTAGCTGTCAGCATGCTAGTTTTTCCCCTCAGTGAATGTTCTACAGGTAGACGAGTTGTCATTAAAGGGGACCTATTATACAAAATTCACTTTTCCATGGTGTTTGAACATAAATGTGTGTCGGCAGTGTGTGTATACAACCACCCTATAATGGTAAAAATCCACTCGCTCCTCTTTTTTTTTTTTTTTTAATCCCCATAGATCATAAGCAGTGTCTCAGAACAAGCTGTTTGCATATTGTAGCTTTTGTGATGTCACAAATGCTTAGGCCCCACCCACAACTGCTGACGGACTCTGCCCTATTAGCATAGACTCCGCCCTGAGTGAGCTGTACACAGTCCGCCATGTTTATCTCCTCGCCAGAGCATTTAACAGCAGCATTCAAGTAAGAAATTTATTCTTATTAAAGCTACTAAAGTTATTCAGTCAAGAGCAGAGAGTGATTTTCTGTTTTTTCTTTTGTTGTTTGATTTATATTAACAGCATATACAGCAGTAGGTACTGTATATTACACTACTTTCACTTTAATACACAGATCTAATATACACATGCGATTTCTTTACTTGCGGTTTACGTTCACAGACATAACCGACTGTGTTTATGTGATCTTTGTGTGTTTTTGACATAACCTTGTGTGTATTTGACAGTTTAAATTAGGCCTGGGCGATAAAACGATATCGATATTTATCGACGGTACATCTTAATCGATAACGATATAAAAAATGTTCGATATAACTCTCGATATAGTTTCACTTAAATGCATTAAAATGTAAACAGACATGAAATTCGGTTGCATGAACAACTCTCACTCTGTCCCTGGATCACAAACAGATGCACTACGAGTGACACGCAAACAAGTTGCTGTGGAGTTCAGTTGCGCAATCGCCACGTGAGATCAGGACACACAAACACATGAAAATGAGTGTTGTACTTGCCGGCGACGAGGAGATTGTGAATAAAAAAAGACATATCAGCTCGTCAGTGTGGCAGTTTCATGGTTTCCTTACATCTTACAGTTGATCTACTTCAAAGTTCGTCTTGAGATAGCAGTTGTCATGTAGGTATTAACAGCTGCACAAACAGTGTTTTCAATCACACAGTATCTTTATTTCTATGCTACAAATATTCAAATTATCACAGAAGTACTGCGATAAAAGTTTATAGTTCAGATAAAACACTAATGTCTATGTTATCAATCAAAATAGAGCAAATCAGCTTTTGAAAGAAACTTGAACGCGCTGAAAACGACGCATTTATTGATTACATTGTTTCACCACCAGGTGGCGACAAGTGACTGTTAAAAAATGTATTTGACGTTGAATCTTCTTTCAACAGATTCTTTCAAATACACTGACACATCCAGTAATGAAACAAGAGTATTTATGGGCGTGTCATTGAATCATACATCCAAACAGATTTATTTTTTTAAAATAATTAATTCAAATATATTTAAAATTTTAAAATAGACTGCAGCAATTAATATTTTGTCAGAACCTCTATTAAATTACATTATTTCGTTTAGTTGTCATTCAGAATTGTGATCTCGGTTTGAAACAAACAAAAAAGTTTCTCAATTTATGCAGAATTGTGCAGCTCTAAGTTTCTTTAACACTTATTTATTTAATCTTCATATAAAATATTAGAAAGATTTGTTTAAATTTTATTTTGTTTTAAAAATTATTTGTTGTTTGCATTAATTAAAAATGCATTGGTTAAATTCAAACATTTTTTTTCTGCTAAAATTTTTTCAATAATTATCGATACCGATCAATATGAAACATTATATCGTGATAATTTTTTTAGCTGTATCGCCAAGCCCTAGTTTAAATGCAATAACACATGAAAGAGAACTTAGTTTAGTACTCACGGGATGCGCCGTCTGACAGCCAGCTTTCTGTGTGCGTGCTTCGTATGTGTGCGCTCAGAAAACCATATATCAGAAGTTTAAACTTATATTGCTTTAAAACACATGCAGATAATAAACTTTCATGATGACGAAAAACTGCAATTTCACGTGAGTGAGGCCGTGATAAACAGATGTTTTGTTAATTTTTGGCAGAGTATTACGAGTTATACAGGCTCCGCCCTCTTCTGGAAAGTGGGGTGGGAGCAGCAGCTCATTTGCATTTAAAGACACATGCACGAAAACAGCATGTTTTTCCATCCACTCAAAAACGGACATTTACAACATTGTATAATAAATGATCTGTGGGGTATTTTGAGCTGAAACCTCATAGACATTCTGGAGACACCTGAGACTTGTATTACATCTTGAAAAAAGGGCCATAATATGTCCCCTTAGATTGCCATTATCCTGACATTAGAGATGAACATGTAGATTAAGATTGTCAAGCAAAAGCGGTTGTGCAGTTTTAACATCTTGGACAGACATAACTCGACAATTTTTGCTGACGACTTCAGATCTGATTTTCTCACAATGAAAGGCATTTTCCTCAACACCTGATGTTGTCTGTACTAGAGCTTCTGTCTCTGTAATAGCACTGTTTCTTGACATTATGCCGTAAGTATGTGGATTACGACTGTCTGCCTCTGTATAACTGAAGTGATAATGTGCTAGCACATGCTTTAGCTGGAGGATTTTGGTATGGCCCTTGGGGATGTTGAACTAAACATCCAGATTCTCAGAACAACAACATGCTGTTTTTTCATGCTAATGAAGCCTGTTTATCTCAGTTTTATGTCAGACTGTGAAGTTTATGGAGGAGGCACATCAAGTTGTTGGCTGAATTAGCTAAGACACGTTCACATTTTACTGCTGGCACTTAGAGCTTCTTGATTATTGTGAACTTAAGGCACTCAAAGAAACCATTATAGTATGTGTACGTTTCTCCTGATTATTGAGGAAATTAGCATTGCCATGTGGTCAGAAGCAATTACTGGTAATTTCTACACATATCACAGAAACATGTCCTCAATTATGGACCTACAGTCTCTCGCAGATACGGCACATACACGCCACAAATATCATCTGTACGCTGGACACAGTGCCAGACTGAACCATCGATCCATATCTTCATCAGCAATATGACACTCATTGCTATTTTGTATGCTCTCACACTTTCAAACATCTCTAATTTTACCGTGATTATAGCTTGCCAGGCGAAAGGACACAGTCTAATGGGTTTGTTTGAATTGCTGTTGACATCTGTGCTTTGATAGGACGTTGATAGAAAACATTGCAATCAACCCCAGAGAGAGATCTGAAAATCTCAATTCCAGTCTTCAGTACGCTGTATAATTCTCACAATTTTTTCCGTGCTGTGCATAGGATAATGAAATTATTTCAGGATGCCATCAGCAACTCCATGAGGACAAGAGGTGGTTAATAATGAGCCTTTTTGGAAAGTAAAATAACAAGCAAGCTAACAATCAATATCATCGTAATTTGTTTTTGTTTGACTTAATTTAATCTAATTGTATTTGCATCTAATGTTATTTGCTGCATAGGCAATGGGTTGAAATTGAAGACATTAGGTACTTCAGATCCATTTTAGATGGCTTTGTGATGCATCACATTTTCTCGTAATCCCAGTGAGATCGTGGGTAAAAGATTTGCCAGAACTTTGTCAGAATGGAATTGAAGGTTTATTGCAGGAGAACTATTCGGTCATTGGCACACATGCCATACTTAATGGTAAAAGACTGACAATTTTGCTATGTGACAGGAGAAATCTTTTGCAATTGTGGCCAAAATCGTACTGTTTGAATTGGATGTCTGCATGTGATGGATTTTAAGGTTCTGCCCAGTAAGGTGATTGGAGGGGAGTGAAAATTGTGATGTTAGCTGACAGAAATTAGTTTCAGAGGCAGAGAAAGTTTTTACATTTTGATAAAAGGTTAAATTTTCTTCGATAAGCACAACAAGATCAGTGCTTTTAACCCTCTGGTGCTGTTGGGTCGACAAATTGACGTTTTGTTTTGTTAGACTTTTGTTACTTCATCAGAATGGTACTAAACTTGGTAAAGATTTTGGCACTTGCTGTGTGAACACACACACATACCAATAATAATAATAATAATAATAATAAATAAATCATGGACATGAATCAAAAAGGTTTAATGGTCCTAAAAAAATAGTCACATAGTCACATTTGTACACACCGCATTGGAAATGAATGGGACATGAATTTCATCTATTGGAAACGTTTGGTACTATGCACAAACAAATTCTTACTGAAAGCTAATTTTTTGAGATATCAACCTCAAATTTGGAACACTACTTGTTCAGATTTATGGCTTTGATTATCTCACAGTTTGAGAGGAAAACATGTTTTGGAAAATATTTATTTCATATAAAATATTAAAATGGTATTTTTGTGCATTTTCCATAACAATAAATGTAAAATTGTATAACCTTTTTCAAGTTCACTTTTTAAAACTTTTTTCACTTCTTCAATAATCTGCCAAGTGCCGTCTTTAAAAAGAGACCAAACTTAAGTCTGTGCTCCAAAGCATTCAAGATTTATTTAAGTTGGATATTTCATTTTCAAGTCCATGCTCAAAAAGTGAAAACATGGATTATAACTTCTGCATAAATATAATTCAGTAGCATAAAATCTCTTAAAAATACAAAATATTAAATAAAAAACATTATCGAACTAGTACAATCATTTAAAAAAAAAAAAAAATCAGTAATTTTTAGGGATGCAAAAGGGCGGAAAATTTCTGAAAAATTTCCAGATTTATCACATTTTTTCTTTTGTCAAATCAACTTCAATAATTAATGTGGTTCAGATAACATAATATTTTGAGTTTCTGTTGATTAAACCAATCACCTTCATTGTATTAACTCAAATTTTTAATTTCAATTCAAAATTTTAAGGCAACCAGGTAACTTACTTTAAGTTAAACCAACATTTCTTTTTTACAGTGCAGGATTTTTGGAAACTTTCTGGACATTTTGGAAAGTTTCTGGAAATTTACTGGAAATTTTCCACCCCCTTTGCATCCCTAGTAATTTTTGACCGACACACGAAAAGCACGAGGGTTAAGAAAGCAAATAGTCAATTTTGACTACGTTGACTTTGAAGACATCTACATTACATGTTAACTCAATTTTTAAAGGCTACCCTCGTGAATGATTTATTCCTTTCCAAACATGATGCATCCTCTGCTATACATCATGTAAAATGTTGTATCTATTGTCCCCAATTACCAATTGCATCATCCCCTGAGTCCAAGACTGGTTGGCCACAAATCATGTTAAATGTTCTGAACCTCTATCACTCTCTCCACACTCACACGAGATGGAATTTTTCCATCAGTTTCCAATAAGCAAGGGGAAGTGTGAAAAGAATCTGGCCACTGATCAAAACCTTGCGCTGTGGCAGAGCCATGGTGAGAAAAATGAGAGGACTGTGATCCTGCTGACTTCAGCAAGCCAGAACACGCACCCTCTGACCTGCAGCTCATTTGGTCAATGGACACAGTCAAAGACATGAAACCAAAACCGTCTGTGGCTCAATGGCCTTGAAAGGTAATTCAGAGAATCCCTTTCAAACATTCCTTTTAATGTGGTCTTTTACAGCAGAATTTGTCCATGTGTATGCGAGTGATGTCAACTCTTTACTGTTTTGTTATTTTGGCTTTTTCAATGAATTCTCAGTTGTGTCAGACAGCATAATACGTTTATGACGCACCAGGTGTTCATAGCTTCTATGACTTCTAATGATTTCACAATTTATTTACTCTGAAAGCAGTAAGGAGAGCAGAGCGAATGGCTGAATTGCAAACTCAATCATAGCTTGCAAAGTGTCAGACTATGGAAGAGTCTCAGTGAATCACAGGTTGAAAGGCTATCACCCAAACCTCCAAGGTCCACACCTGCCTCATTCCTCATCTAAGACCTGCCTGAGCACCGATCAGCCATGCACACAACATGAAGACCACTGGGAATCCTTTCAAACTTGGGCATAACCGTCCACTCGCCCTGTAGCCAAGGATACATCCATCTTGAAACCTCAATAACCTCTTTGAAATAGACTTGGGAGGGAAGTTAGGTTTTTGAAATGCATGGGAAGTGATGCAAAACCTATATTGTGTGGTATGCTGTGAAAAAGAAGCATTCAATTTATTTTATTTTATTTTTAGCCCTTTTTTGACCTCTGACCTGAGCCCTAATTGTGCTTAGTGTAGAATTAAAATCTGGACAATTTAGTGAAAGGAACAATTTATTTGATGATAAGATTAAAAAACTCAATTTAAAGATATCAAGGTTATCACTTTCCGCATTTCATTCAAAACATCTCCCACAGCCTATAAAATCATCATTCACACCTTTCTATCCTTTCATCTCTTTGAAGTCAAGCTGATGAGCTCAGCTTGAGTGAAAACATGGATAAATGGGAAAACGTTTGAGGAAATGAGTACTGAGGGAAATTTGCATGATTGCATCAAGTATTTGAGTTATTCTAGTCTATTTTTGTGGTAGTCAGTGTGCATGACATGTTTAGGAGCCTCAGACAACGGTTACTGTCTATATTTGCAGAACCAACAGAAAGTAGTTATGACACGGATGCCATTATGACACTTTATTTCCAATGCGACGTACTCTACAAGAGAGGGCACATTGTGTAAGAGGTGATTGTCTCAGGTAGCTAAGAATAGAAGGTAAATGCTGTCTAGAAGAAAACCTTAAGCATGACACAAAAATAGAGATATTGTTAAGCTATAGTAAAGATGAGTCAATGAGTCTTGTATATTGTAGTACACTTGAGTGGGTAGTTTAAGTTTCAGAGCCCATAGACTGTCATGGATCATCAATTATATTGGACACAAAAAGATTTTTTTTTATCTGCCTGGTACCTTGTAAGTTGTGTTTGCAGTGTATGAAATTTTGATCCCAAAATCATCATTTTTTCTGTGAAAGGGATAGTTCAGCTAAAGATGAAAATTGTCATCAATTATCCAGCCTCATGTTGTTCCAAAGCCATAAGAATTTTGTTCATGTTCAAAACACAAATTCAAGTCAATTGCTCCCAAACTTTGATGCTTCAAAAAGTTCATAATGATATCTTAAAGTATTTCATATGAATCTAGCATCTAGTCTTGTGGATTTGGTGACATGAGGATGAGTAAATGAATTTTCCAAAACTTAATTTTCATTTTTTTTGTGGAACTATCCCCTTAAAGGGGACCTACAATGCCCCTTTTACAAGATGTAATATAAGTCTCTGGTGTCCCCAGAATGTGTCTGTGAAATTTTAGCTCAAAATACCCCACAGATCATTTATTATAGCTTGTCAAATTTGCCCATATTCGGGTGTGAGCAAAAACACTCCATTTTTGTGTGTGTCCCTTTAAATGCAAATGAGCTGCTACTCCCGCCCCCTTTCCAGAAGAGGGTGGAGCTTTAACAGCGCACGCTTCAGTTGTTCAACAACAACAAAGCTGGAGAATCTCACGCAGCCAAAATGAGGATTGTCAGTAACGGTGTTCAGCCTTACATTGTTCAAACCGGAGTCGGACACTGATGGAGAGACTCAGGAAGAAGTTACAACTTTTAGAATGAAACTGGACGTTTCTGAACGGTTAGTCGATAAATTTATGTAGTTGCTGTGGAGTTGATTCAACTCATCGACTAGCATGTGCCGTCAATCTTTTGTGCAAATCCAGTGTTGAATTGACCCTCGTTTGTGAAGCAGTCCGGCATAAACAACTCTTCCTCTTCTCTAAAGCAGCCCAACATGGCCTCACCTCCTTTGTTGCGTGTTCTCGGGGGCGGGGTTTATGTCAATTTTGGGTTTGTGATGTCACCAACCCGGGAAGAAGCTTGTTGTAGTCCCTAACAGCCGTTTGTTGTAGTCCTTAAAAAGCGATTTCTCTAAAAGAAAATATCTCCCTTTGCATTGAACTTTGAGCATCATAACTTTGCAGATGTTGTTTATACTCAAACAGCAACATTACACACTAACTAAAGTTAAAAAAGTGAAATCATAGTCAAGGAGCTCTTTAATTTATTTTGTTTTCTGCGCAACCATTTGTGGAGTCTGCTGTACCATTATTTTAACTTCATTTCTCATCAGTTTTATGTTTACTTGCCCCTAAATTCCAAGTAAAAAAGAAAGCAAGCAGTTTTCCATCAGAATGCCACTTCTGGTGTAAGATGTTGGTGAGAATCCATTGTGTTAGAAGTAGGATGCCAAGCAACCTGATGTAATATGTTAAAACATGAAAAGGTTTCCAGAGTTTAAATACAAGTCAAGTGGTAGCATTTTGGGCATGCTTGATGGAATATCTAGTAGATGTATGTAGTTTAGCGGAAAAAAAAGAGTTGCAGTGGTTGCCCAGTAACTGTAGGAGCTTCAATCTGTAGAGGAAATACATGTTTACTCGTCCTACAAGTACAACAGCAGATGCACATCAAAACTACTTTAGAGGATGAAAGAGATTGTAGAGTTTTTGCAGCACCACTGATATGCATCAAATCAATCTGGTACAGTTTCCTTACTGTTTAGAAAAGTGGCCCTACTTTTTAAAAAAAAGTCTGAAAAAACAGACCTGAACTTTAGATGACTTTCAACAATTCAATGTTAAAAACCAGACAAGGCCAATGAGATATGGTCACCCCAGCTTCAAAAAGGGCAGATAAATCTAAAATGTTAGTTCAATCTGCAGACAAGCTGTTTACATCCTCTCCCAGCTTACTGAGGGACAGACCGTTCTACCGTGGCAGAACTCAACAGATCACAGACCTAAAGTTGACTTTGGCTTACAAAATAACCAGCTGCTCACCATGCAGCCACACAGCTTAAATTTCCAATAAGTTCCAGATTTGACAACACAAAATGTCTTTACCAGAGAAATGCTATAATATTTGTGAGGGAAAGATGGGAAAAGCAGAGTTGTTGTATAACCAAAACCCAATTTTCCAATTATTGTGCCATACCTAATTCTGCATAAAAATGGTTCCATTGTACATTTTAGTCTGTAATGTTGCTCTTTGGGAATGAAAAAGTTCTCTCCAAAGGGAGTTGTTCTCTATATCAGTAAGCACTGATTCTGAATTCCCTGAAATGGCTTGATTGTGGTCTTGAGTTCTGGAAGTGTATTTTATTCCGGGAACAAAAACTTTGCAATATTCCTAATTTATTTCCCGCATATGAAAAAAAAAGAAAAAAAAGGGGGGGTCAAGGCCTGGTTGAGTTGCGTTAGTAGTGTGTTGAAACTCGCGGTTATGATAAGGGGTGTGACATTGCCAAAACACGGTTAAAGCGGTTGACCAATCACAACACACTAGTCCAGCCAACTAATCAGAGCACATTGCACTTTTCAGAAGGAGGGGCTTCATGGAGACCTGGGACTAAACTGAGCATTACAGACAGACTGTGAAGAGAGATCAGGGGTGTTCGCTTCCGGGTTTTTCGGAGTCGACTCCGATTCCCGACTCCTCCGATTCCATTTGCTCCATTTACTTTTAAGTGAAAACAGTGCACTAAAAATAACTAAAAAAACTAAACAAATTTACAGAATAAAATACCATTTTCCATTGAAACAGTAATATACCATAAAAACAATGCATTCTGGTTAATATTTGTCATTTTAAGAATAGAGGCCTACAGGGTACTTTCTTGAAAACGACAAATAATATTACCCAGAATGCATTGTAATATACAGAAGTAATATACTGTAAAAACAATGGATTCTGGGTAATATTTGTTTTGACAAATGACAAATAATATTACCCAGAATGCATTGTTTTTACAATATATTACTGTTTCAATGGAAAATGGTATTTTACTGTGTAAATTTGTTTAATTTTTTTAAGTTATTTTTTAGAGTGAGGGTTGGCAATAAGAATACACGATTGGCGTCATTATTACACACTGAATGTAGGCTATTCTATTTTTCCAAAATGAAGCCTAAAACTATCTTTATTAAAACAAAACTGACCAAATTAGTCCAATTTAGATGACATTACCTTGAAATGATGAGTCACCATTTTTAGTTGTTGCCAGTACCTAATTTTAAAGAGGGAAAAGACATGAGAAAAAGCCTTGGCTGAATATTATTTAAATTATGATTAGTTTAATGATTATTAACATAAATTAGAATATCATGGCAAACCAAATTGATATAAACTGATGAAACCACAAAGCTGGCATGGAAGTAAACAATTACAATATAATTGGTTGTTATTTTATTGTAAAGCAAGCTACAAGTAGGATAAATCTATGTGACTACGACATTGTTTCTGCGACAGCTTCAGCCAGGGTTGCCAGGTCTGTGTAACAAAAGTAGCCCAAATTAGCCCAATGCGATTTTCTCCATCGGGTGGTTGAATTCTCCACTGAATTTGCACCTCTGGGGGTGTTTTGGGGGTGTTGGAATGCCAAAATTGTACATACAGGGGTGGAAATCTTAAAGGGTTAGTTCACTCAAAAATGAAAATTATGACATTTATTACTCACCCTCATGTCGTTCTACACCCATAAGACCTTCGTTCATCTTCAGAACACAAATTAAGATATTTTTGATAAAACCCATTGGCTCAGTGAGTATATTTTAAAAACGACTTTTAAAAACGAAGTCTTTTACCCTTAACTACTGATATAATAAAGAATTTGTGTTGTGTTTAAATGGTTTTATAATATCTGCGTCACATATATTTCCTTACGTGTCGTGATAGATCGGACTCTTGTCATAGAATTTGATTACGTATGTCCGTGTATTGCGCGTAAACTCCGAAATGTCATAAGAGTCCCATGAAACGTGACGGGAGCCACCGTGCCTTATGTTCTTTCGTTTGGATTTATTATCATGTCAGATAATAATACTCACTGAGCCAACATGTCAGATCGGCTAGATGCACAGAATGTGGGAAAACAATTAAAGAACAACATCATCAAATTTTATTAGACATTGCATCCACAAAGGTTAGTCACATTAACTCACACACCTAGCTATTATACTGTGGTGTAGCTGCATGGCTCATTTGGATTGCCAGCCTGTTAAAATATGAACAAAAAAAATCTAGACTTTAAACCTTGCACTACGTTTTGTCAATATTTTCGTATTATATGCTGCTTCTCTTTCTTAATGTGTGTCCATAAGAGAGAGATAGAAAGAGATGTTAGTCCATTTATTACTTAAAGCTCATATTTTAACGTATCGCAATCAGCATGTGTAGAGTTTTCAATTGACATTATTAAACATTCCGAGGTTTGATATTTTCTGATAATGACTGTCGTCAATAACAACGAAGCTGTATAACAATCTGCTGTATAACAAACTGTGACTCACTCGCGCCATCTTGCGTCCACTTACGGACTGTATTGAAAATGACTACTCGTGTTGCCAGGACGACTGTTTTGTGCATTGTAATGGATTATAAAGTAACAAGCTGGATGTACATTATCCCTTACATCATAGGACCTTAATTTCAAATAAAACAGATGATAGAAAGATCATATTATTTTGTCTATATAATACAACTAGGATAAAAAATAGGATTTGATTATTATTTGATTATTACTCCAGCTTAAAGACTTCAGACTTGACTCAGACTCCAGATAAAAGACTCGTGAACATCTCTGAAAGTCTGAAAGTGTCAATTATCTTGCCTCACTGAGCCATCGGATTTCATCAAAAATATCTTAATTTGTGTTCTGAAGATGAACGAAGGTCTTACGTGTGTGTAACTACATGAGGGTGAATAATTAATGACAGAATTTTCATTTTTGGGTGAACTAACCCTTTAAATCAACCCGCGAAAACATTTTTACCCGCAGCAACAACTTAAAAGTAGCCCAATTCCGTGGGCTTTTGAGAGTTGCGGAATCAACTCTTCCAATCACTAAGAAAGATGCTGCAACAATGTATAATATGTGAAAAATAATGTTGAAAACCTATTCTACTAGACTCCAAAAAAAACATAATCAAGACTTTGTGAAAGGAAATAAGCAGTCCCCTTTAATAAGCATCACGTCTATTTTCAGTTTCTTTATTTCTTTTTAATGTCTTCCTTATTTATAATACAGTTTTAGAACTATACAGATGATTGTAAGAGACAAACATTAATATTTGACTTCTGTTGTCATAACTAGGACAAACTACAGTCTCTCAAAATACCTGGAATTTAAAAGCTCCAGGTTTGAAAGACTGTGCAGGATAGCTGAAATAATAATTTAATTTCTAAATTCTCATTTGTAGGCCTCTCTGCTCCATCTGAGCTTGATGTCCAAAGTAAACCAGTTTTAAAATTCAGTTCAGTCTGTCTCAGTCTAATGCCTTCTAGCATTGTCTGTTTCCGCTGACTAACTCAAAGCTGAACATGTGCTTACAGCATCGTTCTGTATGGACGGCCAGTTTTGGCCCGACTGCGCTGATCTGGAGCACTGATACGGCACTTGCAGTCAGCCTTCAATTTGCGTTACCTGTGGTCGTACAATAACTCCTGGGTAAACTTAATAAATAATTACCATAATGTTTTGAATTTGGTACATTTGAATAGGGCGGCCAAGGAAAATATTTGATTAATCTTCTTAGCGCATGTGTGTGTGCAGATTCTGAGAGTTAATTTCAAGGGCCGTGCCTAAAGTAGATTACCTCCCTGTGCTAACGCACATGTGCTCATGAGCGATTTTGTTTATTCATGTTTTTATATTGCAATGCTTTTCCTGCTAGTGAATCACCAGTCAAAATGCAATTTATTTCTAGGTTGGTGCATGATGGTGAGCACTGATACTGTCAGAGAGAAATGTGAAGAGCGCTGGGATGGCACCAAACACCCCACTATTTATGGATGGAATATAAATAAAACATTTTATGGGCTCTGTACCAAAAAAAAAAAGTTGTTTCCAAACAAAACACTTTTTTGGTATCTGTGGGTGTTTGCACATCTGACTGCATGAGGGATGTTTTCGTCCCGTAGCCTATCTTAAGATATATTTGTGTGAGAGCCTTCCCCTCACTTCAGTTTAAGCCTTATTTTTTTATTCTTTTTTTTAGGTAATTCACTCAGATATAAAACATCTGTGATTATTTATGCACCCAAATGTTGTTCCAAACCAATATAACCCAACTTTCTTCTGTGGAAAACAGGTGAATTTTTGTTGAATATTCCTGTCACTCTTTTTCATATTATGAAAGTGAATGAGTACTGAAGCTGTCTACCTCCAAAAAGATAAAAAAAAAAAAAAAAAAAAAAAATTAGGGGTGTGACGAGATATTAAAAAAGTAACGATATTTCTCGTCGAGGTGAAAATCAATCTCGCGATATCAGCATGACTGAGTTGAGTTTGTGGCAAAACCTTTTACAGTGCTTGCATTATACTGTTCTGTATTTGACTGCACATGATCATTCATATTCAGAAAGTAGAAATGAAGTGAAATTCATTACAAGATAATTAGTGTAGGACTGTCACGATCCCTCGATTAAATTGCTCGATTTTAAAAAAAAAAATCCTCGGGAAGTGGCGCATTCCACATACAAGAATCCATGAACCGCATTATTAGATAGTTTTCTAAGGCTGCACGATATATTAAAACAATTTTAAAATTATAATATAGCATATAGCATAATGCTATCATTTATAAACCTGTACCAACACAGGCAAATACATCAGTATGCTTCTAAATATGCAAACTGTTGTTTATCGCGATTTCAAAATAAAAGTTAAAACTCGATATTAGTTTGCAATGTTTTGATGTCCACATGTTCTTGTTCAAGAAATTACAGTGGTTGTAGCATTTCTATTGCAATAAATAAATAAATAAATAAATGGCCAAATATTAAAGATTAAGTGGACATTTTAATTAAATGTTGTTTGCCCAGTGTTAAACAGGGATTTGATCATGCTGTAAAGTGTAACAACATTCACCAGGCCGTTGGCGCCCTCTGCAGGCATTTATTATAATACATAATGTATATAAGTTGATTGTTTATAATATTATGTATATTACATTACATATTATAACAGTGTTGTTCAATAAAAGCCTAAAATTACTTGCTTTTGATACTTTATTTAAACCAATTATTATTGCCTCATTGTTATTATATATGTATTTTAAGTAATTTTAAAGGCTGTTCACTCTATTTTTATTACCACAAAAAAATATTATCCGATTACTCAAATAATTGTCAAAATAATTGACCAATTACTTGATTGCCATATTGGTGACAGTAAATAAGTAAAATGCACCTGAATTGTTTTGCATTTTGTGACTTTCAGCTGAATAAAAGACTTTTTTTCCGGTCATATTTTGTCATTCAAGATTTCTAGTGATTCTTAAAAATATTGTCTCGTCTCGTGAACCCAGTATCGTGTATCGTCTCATCTTGTGCGCTAAGTGTATTGTCACACCCCTATAAAAAAAAAGCACAATAAAAGTGTCTGCGCTTAGTTATATAGCCTTCATGAGAGGAATCATGTCCGATTTTTATGAACAAATCATGTTTAAGTTGGATCTTGTTAATGAATCTTTTGATCCGATTCACAAAACTGATCTAAATGATTTGTTCACAATGTAGACTCACTTAAATGTCTGTGAATCCTCACACAATCACTATATTCTGCATTCAAGTCCTTATGGGAAGCTTACTTAGGAGTACTTAGGAGTTTGGAAATCATAATCGACTTGATGTGTGAGAGTGCTTATATGGTCAGATATGATATTATTTCTCTCTCTTTTTCACTTCCTGGCAAAGCAATTTTTCCAAGGAACATAATGAAGAGCAAAGGATGCACGGTACATGTGTAATTGGTGATTTATCTGTTTACTTTATCATTCTCATGCTGCCACAGAGAATTATGGGAAATGTAGTTTGGTTGGTCTCCTCATAAACCAAACCAACTAAATTAGTATTATAATATTTATTTTTTTATTTTTTTTTATTTTTTTTTCTAAGCTTGGTTGCCATTATTCATCAACAATACACAAAGTGCATACTAAGTAATATGTCATTATTGGTGATCCAATTATTTGTTCTTATTTGGATGACTTTGATGCACCAATATCATATGAGTCATATAAACCACTTTAATGGAAGGTTTGTTATGCTTCCACCCCTCCCCCCTCATTTTTTTGCTATATTCACCATAAATATATAAGAGTTGCTATATTCACCATAAATTCACCTTTTTATGTTCCATAGAAGAAAGAAAGTCATGCGAATTTTGAAATGATATGAGGGTGAGTAAATGATGACAGAATTTTCATATTCCTTTAAGATCACTCTCCACAGCAGGTGCTGTGTCTGCTATTCAGTTTCCTTGTTAGCTTATAGTTCAGGTCGTTATAGTCTCTCATTAATGATCCATCCATCTCATTTCCCACACTGCACTGCAGCAGGCTACAATAATGGTGAAATGCATCAGGAAGAGTATGTTGTCATGACACACATGACAAGCCCTGCTCGTATTTCTTCACAGTCGGAGGGCTGTCTGCGGTGCGCACGTATGCAGCAGAGTTTCTCGTAGGCCCGTTAATATGGATTTATCTGGCCGTTGGGCAGTAATGTCTAGGGCTGACGTCAGGCTGTTTTACACACCACTTGTTCCTCTGGCATGAGGGTGTTGAGCGTGGTCCGCTATTGCTGAGTGGATTAATAGCTGACCGTGTGGACCCAGGCACCAAATACATTGTCTCTGGCCGGATCGTTCAACCTGTCCTTGCAGTATTGATCCTCACTTCTCACAAGTTCACAACTTCCGCATTCTGGATGCTCCGTTTGACAGGACAAAGATTTAGGGCTCGGATGAGGTCGGTTTTTCTGTGACAGATTGACGGCAAAAGAATTTCTGCAGGCCTGGAGAATTAACCTTTGATTTTCAGAAGCTGGGATACATATCAATATTAACTTCTGTTCTTGACAGACACTTTCTGAGCAAAGCAACATATGAAAAACAGTGTGTATTGGGTCTTATGCGCATGTAAACAAAAAAGGTAGAAAATGCAGCAGAAGCACAAATTGTTTTATGTATGTATATAAATATGTAATTTAATACATTTAATATACCTTATATACATTAATATTAGGGCTGCACGGTATTGGAAAAACTGACATTGCGATATTTTGTCTTTCTGCGATATATATTGCGATTTAAAAAAAAAAAAAAAATCACCAGATGACTTGAATATATCTATTTGGAAAGAATTAATCATTCTAGGATGATTGGGGTGATTTTGTTGGTTAGTGAACACTCAGAATAGAATAATAGAACAAAGATACAAATTAAATAAATAGTGCTTTATACATTTTTCAAGTAACTCTAACAGTATTCAGGTACCGAAATTGAATAATCAAATGTAAAATAACACTGCATAGTATTCACTGTAAAAATTAAATACAATTAATTTGTGTTAAAACTACAAAAGTGATTTTTCTCTTTGTCTTTTGTTGTTTGATTAACGTTCATGACACAGAAAGCAGCAGGAATATTAGGCTACTGTCACTTTAAGACTGAATGAGCAGATCCAAAATACTGTTACACATCCGGGGGGGTTTTTTTCTCTCAATTGTTTAGTTAACGTAAGCCATAAGCTACTGTGTTTACGACGATACTCGGTTTTATGTGCATTTTGACTATTTATTTGCATGTATGTGTCAGTTCAGGAAGAAATAGACGCGGAAGAGAATGGCATTCGGTGTTCACGCGGCTCTGCGCGGCTCTGTGTGTGTGCGCGCACAGAATACAGCTGCGCGTTCAGAATTCTCTTTTGCGTCTTCGTGCGCTCAAATGGTTTAAAATCGTTTGAATGTTTAATATACAGGACCTAAAACACGTTCAAGTGATAAACTTTCATTGTATGATGGTCAAACTTTGCAATTAATCCGAGAATCACTTGAGTTTTGAACCATGGTGTTTAACGATCACCACTAGACATCTCACATCCTGCCATGTTACTATCGTGGACGCGCACATCGCGATTTCGATGCTAAAACGATATATCATGCAGCCCTAATTAATATAATTCATGCTTTATATTGTACTTTTTAGATAATAAAATATCAAACCAAACATTATCTACAAACAATGCTACACATTTTCTCAGAGCTAACCAACTTACTAACACTTTTTAAACAGGTAAACCAATTTTGCCATTGTTTTTAACCTGCTGGTGGCATTTTTGGTAGATGCATGCAGCAGTTTCTCCTCAGGTTCACACAGGTGTCCTATCAGATTAACACTGATATTTTATTATTTTTATATCTAATGCAGTGACATTCATACATTTTAAATGTGGTTTAGGTGTGGAAATACTTTTTTTGGGATCACAGTTTAATCTTGGAGGATATCTGAATAGCTCAATATCCATAAATGCAAACGTTAGGTTAACGTTAGGTTAACACTAGGATTAACACTAGAATAAATAGCAACTCAAAATTCTGTTAGTATACTATAATATTTGAGTATTACTGCCAGTTCTTGCCTCACTGATCTGCACTATTCTCACATATATAGGCACTCTTGATACCAAAGCAATTTACTGAAATCTCTTCTGTGAATGGAAGTCTGTTTGGCTGCGAAAGCATTTCGATGGCAGTAAATATGAGCAATGACTACCCCGATATGTCAGCGCCATCAGCATATAAACCCTCTAATTTCATCTCTGCTTTTTAAGTCAGAACTGTGCATGCAATACAAATAAAGAAAAGCTAAAAAAAAAAAAAAAAAAAAAAAGGGAATTTTCTGGGGGTTGCGTGATCCAAATATAAAACGGATCATAAATCTGTGCCGCTGATTGGATTTACCTGTTCGTCTTTGATTGAACTTTGTGTAAAAAAAGCAAAGTGATGTATTTGCATGTTAAAGGATGCTTTTTGAGAGCTGTAATTATCTCCGCTGTGTAATGCTATTTGTGTATCCATAATTTATTTTGGCAAGAAAAACAGGCAGGCTACAATGCACCGCCAAGTCCCTGTTAAAATTTGCAGTTAATTGAAATTCACATTTGCATGAACAAAATCAAACACTCATTTACATATGTGTGATGATGAAAAAAGATAACTGCTAGTGTTTGTATTTCACGTTCTGTCAGAGCTAGCTTGCTAATTGCTAAACGGTGTAAATAGGGCTGGTGTACATTACTGAGCTAATGTAAACAATGCGTCAAGCTAAATGTTTATGCTCGCGCACACAGCTGCGTGTTTTGGCGGCGCAACCAGACGTCTAAAAGTGGAAAATTTACCCATGCTGGAGGTGTTATGGAAGTAGACTCTGTTTAAATGGACTCATGTCCCCATAGTGCAGGTAGTGTTATTCTGGGGAGCGTCTGCCGCTGCCCCCCTTCACAAACAAGCTCATCAATTCCAGGAGGAATCCATTACAGACCCCGACTGCGTTCTCCCATCCCTACATGCACCTAATTAATGCATCTCCCCTCAGTGGAGGACACCAGGATATGGCCCCCCTGCCCCAAGAAGCTCTTCCCCAAAAACATGATGAATGACTTTGATTTAGGGGTGCGTGCTCTGGGTAACGGCTGGCCAGAGGGGATGACACTCTTTTGTTTGATATTGATCTATAAATAGCTTTAGCTTGACATTCCCGACCAACCCATAAACAGCGTAAGGTTAGTCTAATGAGGGACGGTCTCGCGCTCAGACTGTTGGGATTCGCGGGAGGCCGTGTTTGACATCATTACCAACTGTATTTGTGTTAAAGCGCAGGCAGGCTCGTTAACTGGATGCGAGCAATTTGCGCGTGTGATTGTTGAAATGCTAACTCCCCAGTCACCTCGTAGCGCCTGTCTGTTTTTCCAGTCGTGCGGCATGCGTCGACCTCTGCGCGATAGCTTGAAAGGACAACTGTCAAATTAAATGACACAAGGTATATTTTATTTCTATGCGTGTCTGACCTAAGCATTTTGCCTCAGAAATATGTGATATATATTTTCGTGCGACGGCGGCGGTAATTGAAAAGCATTGCTCAGTGTTGTGTGTATGCAGTCCTATATGCAATAAGGCACTATTACCTTCCTTTTGTGGCCTGAAGGGATTGAGCCAGGGCGACATGATAGAAATTTTCGATTGAATAAGGGACCCCACACTCTTCTCAATGTCAGGGGGTGAATGAAAGACCCCTATCTCACAAGATTTCCATCAGAAAGCCTGCACAACCCCCAGCACATACACGCTTTCTAGCTTTCATGCTGTCTCTCTCGCTTGAATTCTGTCTGTCTCCGAAATGGGAAGTTTGGATGAGGCTCCTTTCAATCCCACTTACAATAAATAGATTAAACCCCTTTGACAATTACATCATGCATTATCAGGGCCGGGCAGCTCCATTACCAACAATCAATGCCACCGGCAGCAGCATTGAGAGAGCAGAGGCTGCTTCTGCTAACACGCGGCATTAGGATAGTTCCTGACATCCTACACCATGTGTGTCAGAGCAGGCCATTGACTGGAGTGAGTATATTAAAATAGGAGGGCTTATTTGACCTGAATTCTGATCTGTTGGGTCATTTTTAGTAGTTCTAGATGTTCATTAAGTGAGTGTTTGAGCATATATTGGTCAGGTTGCTGGGTAAATTAAACTGATGTTTATGCTGAACGATTTGTTTTTCTTTTGCTGTTTAATGTTTAAATGGATACTGTAGTTTAACCCCAAAATGAAGATTTTGTCATAATTTATTCACCCTCATGCTGTTCCAAACCTGTATGACTTTCTTTCTTCCGTGAAACACAAAAACACAGACGCAAATGTTCATGTTGCTCTTTTCCAGGGGCTGTCAAGCTAGACCATATCACTCGTGCACTGTAAAAATATCCCATTACATTTATGGTAAAAACCTGGCTGCTGTGGTTGCCAGTAATTCACTGTAAAAAAAATACTGTTACAATTTCCAGTGTTATGAGGTGGCATGTATTACTTATAACTGTACTGTATATTGATTAAGTGATATAATGTAGCTATACTTGAAACATCAAATTTTGATTCAGTTAATTTTATGTAGCATTTTACAGTAAAAATTATTATTATTTTCAAACAGTACTATATTTCATTCCTTCTTAGGCCATAGAATGTTTCTGTGTGAAGAAAAGTCTGATCTTATTTACATTCGGGTTAAAAAACAATGCAATACACAGTTTTAATACAGAACGGAAAATCATATTTTCATGGAATAATTGCCTAAATGTTTGCTCTTTCTTCTCACAAAATTCTATCCTCAGAAGACTAAAATATGACACATAATTTAGATGCTTTTATGATGTTTGACAATTGAAAGTGTTGGTCACTATGAACTTTTTAAAAACAGAGTTTAACTGCAAACGAACTTAAGTATTTTTTATTATTTCCGACTTTTCGGCAGACAAGCAGCCGTTGTCAAGATACATCTTCTATGAACTGTCATTGTATGGAAAAGAGCTATGTTAAAGGGGACCTTTTATGCTCCTTTTTACAAGATGTAATATAAGTCTCTGGTGTCTCCAGAATGTGTCTGTGAAGTTTCAGCTCAAAATACCCCACAGATAATGTATTACACCATGTTGTAAATGCTCATTTTTGAGTGGAAGGAAAAACATGCTGTTTTTGTGCATGTGTCTTTAAATGCAAATGAGCTGCTGCTCCCCACCCTGCTTTCCAGAAAAGGGTGGAGCCTGTCGGATGCTCTGCTAAAACATCTGGGGTGTGTTTCCCGAACAACGATGTAACTCGCTGCTGAACTACCATAGTACGATGCATCGTTGAACTAGCTAGTCACGACTGTTTCCCGAAATCGTATTGTCGCAAACCTGTCGTTCAACCACATTGGTGAATGACGTCACGCAGGTGGTGAGTAATAACTTCTTTAAATGAATCCGTTTGAGATCGAATTAATGCTAGATTTTCTGCTATAAATTACGGACATGGCATTAGAGGACTAATTCTCATTTTCCTCAGTTATTTTGCTTTATTTCCAGATTAAATCAAATGCTTGTTCTTACGTACTAGAGCACGTACGCACATGCGCACTCTTCAAAAACGGTGCTTTAAATCTCTTGACAAACTAAAATATATAAATGACATTTGTATATATTTGAAATAAAAGATATACATTGTACTTAATGTCAGCTTGCTTATTTTGCTCAAGATAACGATTTATTAAGTCCACGTCATAAAAACAAGAAACTATGCTTCTAACCACAGCTCGAGAGCTGTCGTTCCAACCACACAAGTTTACGATGCAGTTTGCGAATGTTCGTTTGAACTATGGTTTCGGGAAACACCAAAATCGTTGAACTATGTAAGTAACAACAGAACTTGCGATGTTAGTTGGCTAACGTTGCTTTTGGGAAACGCACCCCTGTTTGGTTTTGATTATCATCTCTATCGCGGTCACGTTCACGTGACTTTGCAGTTTTTCGTCATCATGAAAGTTTATTATCTGCATGCGTTTTAAAGCCATATCAGTCTAAACTTCTGATATATGGTTTTCTGAGCGCACACATCCGAAGCACGCACACGGAAAGCTGGATGTCAGACGGCGCATCCCGTGAGTATTAAGCTGATTTCTCTTGCTCATCTTATTGCACTGAAACTGTCGAATACACACAAGGTTATGTCAGAAATCAAATGTTTATATTAGGTCTGTGAAAAAGTGACAGCAGCGTAATATAGAGTAGTGCTGTTAATATGAATCAAACAACATAAGAAAAACAATAAATGATTAAATATCAGCTTGAATAAGAATAAATTTCTTACTTGAATGCTGCTGTTAAATGCTCTGGCGAGGAGATAAACATGGCGGACTGTGTACAGCTCACTCAGGGGAGGAGCTAAGCTAATCAGGCAGCTAATAACTGTCACCAGTCGTGGGCGGGGCTTCTTCCTACTCTTGCGTAAGAATGGGGGAAATCTGGAACTGCTTGTTTGGAGAGACCATTTATGGGGATTATAAAAAAGGGAGTGGGTGGATTTGTATCATTATAGACTGGTTGTTTACACACACTGTGGACACACATCTGTGTTCAAACACCTTATAAAAGTGAATTTTGCATAATAGGTCCCCTTTAAATCTCTATTTTTGTGTAGAAATAACATGCACATGGTTTTGAAATTACATTTAGATGAGAAAACAATTAGAGAACTTTAATGTTTGAGTGAAATAATCCTTTCTAGAGCGATCTCACCAAGTACATCACAAAAATGGCCCTGCATTACTGCATGGCCCACATATTGAATCAATAGGTTTAAATAGCTTACGCAATTCAATTCAATTACCCAACGGGTAATTGTTAATAATATGAAGGTTTGAACCTACAGTAGCCCAAGACAAAATATGCTAGATGTCTGCTGCCTCCCCGAGCTCTAAGATCATCGGTAATCAACCTGAATTTAAGGTGTTGGAGTGCCTCATTTCCTGCGTGAGATCAGCGCTGACTGCCGCTGCGCAGTAAGTGTGGTGAGAGAATCTAATTTTGATTAATCTGCTCATTTCCTTATGTCTGTCGGACATGAGGCAGAAAGGTGGGACCAGAGAGGACAGGAAGAGATTAAATCAACCCCCCTCCCCTCCTCTCTCTGTCTTTCATGCAATTCCCCTACCACACCTCTCCTCACTCTCTTTCTACCGAAATTATTACATTACCCTTTCACAGAGTGACCATTAGCTCAAAACAGGGTCTGTCAGGCCCCGCAAAGCTGCCGTTATTTTGGATTATAGAGTAGTTAGAGCTTGTTGGAACATAACAGCAGGACAGCTGAGGCACTCAACTCTGGCACCGAGTATGAGGTAGTGCTGATGGAAAGTGCTTTTTTTCTTTTTTTTATTTCTTTTTTTTTTTTCCGAAGGAGGAGCAGGGCTGGATTTTAATTCTCCAGATCACTGAGAAGTGTTTTCATATTCATGATAACATACACGTTCCACTGGCTGTCACCTCACATGCCCTCTGCAGGTCACATGTGTTATTTATACTGTGTGGAGTGTTTCTGGAATCACTGATTTAACTGTTAAAATGTTTTAATAAATCAAGAAGTGCACATGCAGCACAATTGCAACAACATCACTGCATGTCAATGACATGACATATCTTTCGATTCATTCATTATGTTGTTTGTATGTATATATATATGTGTATATATATATATATATATATACATATACACACGTGTGTGTGTGTATGTATATGTGTATATATTTATATATATATATACACACACACACACATATATATGTGTGTGTGTGTGTGTATATGTGTATATATATATATATATATATATATATATATATATATATATATATACACAAACACACACACACACACACACACACACACACACACTACCGTTCAAAAGTTTGGCATCGGTAAGATTTTTTGTTTTTAAAAGAAGTTTCGTCTGCTCACCAAAGCTGCATTTATTTAATTAAAAATACAGTAAAAACAGTAATATTGTGAAATATTATTACAATTTAAAATAACTGTTTTTTGTTTAAATATGTTTTATAAAGTAATTTATTCCTGTGATGGCAAAGCTGAATTTTCAGCATCATTACTCCAGTCTTCAGTGTCACATGATCCTTCAGAAATCATTCTAATATGCTGATTTGCTGCTCAAGAAACATTTATGATTATTATTATCAATGTTGAAAACAGTTGTGTACTTTTTTTTCAGGATTCCTTGATGAATAGAAAGTTCAAAAGAACAGCATTTATCTGAAATACAAAGCTTTTGTAACATTATTCACACCGTTCAAAAGTTTGAGGTCAGTAAGAATTTTTATTTTTTTGAAAAGAAATTAAAGAAATTAATACTTTTATTCAGCAAGGATGCATTAAATCGATCAAAAGTGACAGTAAAGACATTTATAATGTTACAAAAGATTATATTTCAAATAAATGCTGTTCTTTTGAACTTTCTATTCATCAAAGAATCCTGAAAAAAAAAAATATTGTACATAAATATTTTGTACAATTGTACACAATAAATGTTTCTTGAGCAGCAGATCAGCATATTAGAATGATTTCTGAAGGATCATGTGACACTGAAGACTGGAGTAATGATGCTGAAAATTCAGCTTTGATCACAGGAATAAATTACTTTCTAAAATATATTTAAACAGAAAACAGTTATTTTAAATTGTAATAATATTTCACAATATTACTGTTTTTACTGTATTTTTAATTAAATAAATGCAGCCTTGGTGAGCAGACGAAACTTCTTTTAAAAACACAAAAAAATCTGACTGATTCCAAACTTTTGAACGGTAGTGTATATATAAATACACACATACATGTATTTAAGAAATATTTACATATATACATGTATGTTGTTTATATATAAATATTATGTTTTTGTTAAATATATACATGCATGTGTGTGTATTTGTATATACATAATAAAACAATTATTTTTAATTAATCGTTTGACAGCACTTAACACAATAATCAACACTTTCACTCACATGTATTCAAGGTGTATAAGGAAAAATTTAGGACTTCTTTAGGACATAAAACCACCTTGAATATAAAATATAAATATTAAAATGAATTTAAATTCAGATATTAAATGCTTGCTTATAGATGAGATCCATTCAACTCTTTTAATTAGATTACCATTGTAGTTTTGAATAAATAAACAGATGTGGACAAAATAGTGCATCACGTCATTGGCTTAACTACCCTGAAGTGGAGCGATAAATTTAACGTTTCCAAAAGGGGTTAGAATTTTATTGTTTTAAGGTTTGCCATACCCCTCTGCAGGACACATAATACTTAATAAGTGTCTTTCTAGGACATTTGTAAATAATATCTAATTCAATAGTGAGTAAATCAGGTCTCGAACCGGATGAGCATCAGCCTTACGTAATCGTAGTTTGAGATAATCTTATTTTACACACTGCATTTGCCGTTTATGAAAATAAAACAGTGAGTCACTGGCTCCAGACGACACTGTCTGTTAGGTTTGGGAATATTGCCTCATCTTCTCGCTTGTTCTTATTCTAGTCCCTTGTGTCTTTGCAGATCTCAGTATTAAATGGATAGAAAGCGAGCATTAAATCACACCGCTGTGAACTATTATGCGCAGTTGTCGCATTCTGGGAAACTAAGAGTGCAGAAGTGGTCGAGGGATGAGCACAGTGTTGACTTCATCTCTGTCTTCCTCAGTATGTATTGATCCACTGTAATACAGGTTTAGTTGGACCTGTTCTGAGTCCTCTCAGCAAACAGGATCGGTCAATAGTGCCCCACAGGCTTTGACAAACTCCTCCATCTGTTCAGTGAGCTCTGTGACGGCTGTCTGAGGAGAACGGCCACACTGTAAAAAAGAGTTGTTGGTTTAACTTAAAGTTACCTGGCTGCCTTACAATTTTGAGTTCATTGAAATTAAAAATTTGAGTTAATACAATGAAAGCGATTAGTTTAATCAACAGAAGCTCAAAATATGTTATCTGAACCACATTATTTAAGTTGATTTGACAAAAGAGAAAATTTTGTTTTAACAAATCATAAAAATAATTTTTTACAGTGCACAAACTGATGCATGTTATGCAAAACTGAACTGTAAAAACCCATGACATGGTGCATTTTTACTGGTCTTTGGCACATACTTTGTTCATAATGCTGATATATTTAGTGCTAACTGTCCACACTGTCATTGTTTATTATTGTTAGTCAAATCTGTTTGTTTAGATAGTTTAGACAATTCAATAGTCTGGGGTCGGTATGTTTTTTTTTTTTTTTTTTTTTTTTTAATAATATTTTTGACAGAAGTCTCTTATGATCAACAAGGCTGCATTTATTTGATCAAAAACACAGTAAAATAGTAATATTGTGAAGTTTTATTACAATTTAAAATAACTGTTTGAAGTGTGTTTGTAATTATTGAATTTTATGTATTTATACTAAAATTTTTCTAATCATTTACTAATTGATTGGAATTTTAAATGTGCTTTTGCATTTTAAGTTGTACCCAAAATGTAAATGTGAAAACTACCAGAGCTCCCTTAAAAAATGTGCAAAATTCTTTAAATGTGCTGACAAAAGTTTGAAATTATTTGTGATTAATATATATGTGTATATATATATATATATATATATATATATATATATATATAATATATACACACAGTATATATAAATATTTCATATATAAAGTGTATGAAATTTTTTTTGATTTATTTCCTTGTGCATCTGAAAACGAATCTATTCTCCTTTTTTCCAACTTTTCTTCATGGGAATTAGTTTGGGCCATTTATAACTTGTTCCATTTATAACTGCAGGTGCAGGCAAAATCTTTTTCCCGTGTTCAGTGTTGGTTTCATAAGAATATTATTTTTCATATTTGGCTGAGGCAGGCTGAATGTATATGTCACTCAGGGGAAACGTCTGAACTCACTAATTCCAGGAGTTTTACTTTTCAAAACAAATCAATATGACCTCCACAAAATGTATTGGGATAATCAATCATTCAAGAGCTCAGACTGTTTTAAAATTCTGTCTTCTGTCAGCAAGAGTTGACAGATTATATTACCATCCACAGCAACTCATCTCATGTGGAATAGACAAGACCAAGCGGACTGTTGCTGTCAACCCACTAACACTAATTAAATGTACCCACACAACACGTGCTTGCGAATGAATCTGTTTTAATAGCATTTAAGACAAATCAATACTCTAATCATTTTATTACTTTAACGGAGGGAAATTTAATGTGGATTTTCAATATGTGTCTCTGTGAGGAACTGGTACTTTAATATGTTTGGCTGTTGAGTAAATGGCAGTTGTTGTGTAAAGAGCTCGAGGAAGCTTCCTTAAAGGATTAGTTCACTTCAGAATTAAAATTTCCTGATAATTTACTCACCTCCATGTCATCCAAGATGTTTACGTCTTTCTTTCTTCAGTTGAAAAGAAATTAAGGTTTTTGAGGAAAACTTTCCAGGATTTTTCTCCATATAGTGGACTTCAGCAGTTACCAACGGGTTGAAGGTCAAAATTACAGTTTCAGTGCAGCTTCAAAGGGCTCTACACGATCCCAGGAGAGGAATAAGGGTCTTATCTAGCAAAACGATCGGCCATTTTATAAAAAAAAAAAATATATAGAATTTTTAACCACAAATGCTCATCTTGCACTGCTCTGCGATGCGCCACGCATTACGTAATCACGTTGGAAAGGTCATGCGTGGCGTAGGCGGAAGTACCGAGCAAGTGTTTACAAAGAAATCGGGCAAAGACTAAGTCAAACGCTCTACAAAAAAAGGTAAAACAACAATGTCGGATGATTTTGAAGTTGGAGGAGAAAAAGAGATGGAGTTTTCCGCTCTACCGCGGTACTTCCACCTACGTCACGCGTGACCTTTTCCAACGTGATTACGTAATGTGTGGCGCATTGGAGAGCAGTGCAAGATGAGCATTTGTGGTTAAAAATTATATAATGTATATTTTATCTATATTTTGCTAGATAAGACACTTAGTCCTCGTCTGGGATCATGTAGAGCCCTTTGAAGCTGCACCCTTTGTTTTCCTCAAAAACCTCAATTTCATTTCGACTGAAGAAAGAAAGACATAAACATCTTGGATGACATTGGGGTCAGTAAATTATCAGGAAATTTCAATTCTGAAGTGAACTAATCCTTTAACACAAAACTATACCTGATGAAAAAAGGTCAATACTGTAAAATTAAAATAAAATAAGTATGATCAACCGGTTCAGAACCACTGCCATAGCATTCAGTAACCTCAAAACATGCGTGTTTTGTCATTTTGTAAGGTCAAGTTGTTGGTTGAGAATTCAATTACTGAAAGTGTAAAATAAAAAAGCAGTTAGTCGTATAATTTGTAAAGGTGTTTCTTGAAGGTCTTTTTCTCATGCTGCTTGCATGATAATGATAGATGGCTCTAATAGATGGAAAACATGTTTCGTGTTGTCAAGCTGCGAAGAATTTTACAGGCACACATACACACAAACATGTCTGTCCCGCAATAATCGAAGCGCCGTGAAAATAGCCCTTACTAAATTACACACGCTGCTCCCCATCCAGGATGGTAAAACATCTCCTGGTCCGTAGAGTTTTCAAATCAATCAGATGCAGTTCAGCATCAAAACAACATTACTTATCTGGAGCTCTTGATTTCCAATCCATCTGTCAGCCTGCCTCAAATGAGGAATTTCATTACTTTGAACAAGTTGTAGGGGGTGATTGAGGTGGGGGGCAGAAAACATAGATCATGTTATTGTAGGTAGATCCTGTACAGCGGTTGGGCAGGCCTCACTGACTTCTGAGGGCTGAGCGAGTGGCTTTCAGGGCTAATGACGTAGTTAAAAACAGGCGTGGTCTGGTTGGATGCCGTGTGTGTGTTTAAGTGTCTGCGGCCCGCTTTCCATCACTCCCGCAGTTTGTCATGACATCAGAGCTGTAAGTCATTCTGGCAGCTCGGCTAGTTTGACATAATTGAGATATTTGGCAAATATTTCTTTCAAAGAAAGAAGGAAATATAGTCCCTGGCCAAGGCACCATGGTCTGCCATAGAGCTGAGTGAAATCTTGCTTTATAAGCTCTATTTTGGCATAGTATGCTGTACTGACTGCTTTAATGGGGGACTTATGCTGGTGTAGTGTAGATATATTGGAGCAAACACGCACACACACACAGACATATATATATATATATATATATATATATCTGTGTATATATATATATTCAACAATGATGCATTAAATTGATAAAAAGTAAATGCTTTTGAACTTCATACTCATCAAAGAATCTGGGGGGGGAAAAAATGTATCATGGTTTCCACAAAAATATTAAGGATCACAAACTGTTTTCAGCATTGATAACAAGAACCATATTAATAATTGAGCACCAATAGTAAAAGATAGAGCACCATTTCAGCATATTAGAATGATTTGTAAAGGATCATAAATATTTTAAAAAATGTAATATATTAAAATAGAAAACTTATTTAAATTGTAGTAATGTACTTCCTTCGAAAACATTCCAAACTTTTGACTGGTGCTGTGATGGCAATATCCAAAATCCTTGTTCTTATGGGGACATTTTTTTTGGTCCCCATGAGGAAAACAGCTTTCAAGTCTTAAGTGATGTTTTTTGAAAATCTAAAAATGCTGAAAGTTTTGTGTGATGGGTTGGTTTAGGTGATGGAATATACAGTTTGTACAGTATAAAAATCAATGTCTATGGAATGTCCCTAACATAAAAACCCAATGTGTGTATGTTTGTATCAGTCAAATTATTACAAATGCAAGTAGGTTTCATTAAATAGGAATAAAGTTCAAATATGTAGTCGGAGCCATGGCATAGTGGTTAGCACTGGCATGATGTGCTGTGGTGCCCATGTGTGAAATTCAAACTTGAATTTGGCTTGCAAACTTCTTTAATCCTGTCCGTTCTTATATCAATGCATGTCCTTTCTGTATAATACTATGAAATTAATAATAATAATAAGATTCAATATCTAGATCCCTCCAGTCCACAGCATCTAACTGTCAGCAATCTGGAGCACCGGCCTTCATAATGTGATTCTAATTGAACCCTTTGGATGTTCTTAGAGTGGTGACAGTCTGATTTTAAAGCATTTGACAAGTGTACAATGACTAAAGGGTTGCCTGCTAATTATTCATGTCATTTCAGTGGATTGAAGCCCAAATTGCACACTGTGTCCCTTTAAATCCATCACTGTACTAAAAGCGAATAGATAATGACTATAACATGGCACTAAATTATTCATTCAAAGAGGTAATGAAAATATGTTAATTAGACAATTGCTATTAAAGATGGAGTATATCAGCATCTCCTTATCCAACATGAAGTAATTATTTAAAGATATTCTGATTGTGAAATATTAGTGGTCAGGAGTGTCATGCACATTTTTTAAGACGGAGCACCAAACACAATTGAATGGGTCATTTTAGCCAAAGCATTTTAAACACTTTGTGTGTGTGTGTGCAATAATCATGCATCTTAATTATCAAATTAACTTTTTTTTTTTCTTGAATTAATGCAGGAGACACATTTGAATGGGCATGACACTTCTGTTAGTGGTTTTAAAAATCGCAAGCACAAAAATCAGTCATTTTGTACAATCTCATCATCTGTTCTGGAAAGTTTCATAAGAAACCTCTTGTCCCAGGCTCTCATTCAACTGCAACTGATTATGCAAAGGAAATCACACGCTCTTCATTTTTTTTTCACCTCTCATTTTTTATGACTTTTCCTCGGAGTAAAGCAACAGAGGTCTATTCTAGAAGTTCATGAACAGCCCACAGTCAGAAGCGGTCCCTCTTTGTCCTGTCCTTCAGTGCTTTGGCTAAAGACAGTCTCTGTCCATCCCCTCAGCTGACGAGGCTGAATTCATTCCCATGGTGCTGATAACTCCAGCATGCATGCGACCTCATGGTTCAGATTACAAGCGGGGGATTCATTCCTTGTATTCTGTCGGTCACCTCGGCATCAATTGCAGCAGTAAGCAGCGTGTGGAGGGGAGAATAGATGCTATCAGGCAGAGGGCAGCTGCTGGGAGACTGAGAGTCTGTGCTCGTGCTGTGAGAGAAGAAACAATAATGTGACACAGTGCTCCAATATGCATCTCACTGATGACTACTGTTAATACATTACTTCCTGTTTATCATTGATCAATTGTTTAGCTTTATTAAAGGGGACCTATTATGCAAAATTCACTTTTATAAGGTGTTTGAACACTGATGTGTGTCTGCAGTGTGTGAGAACAACCAGTCTATAATGGTAAAAATCCACTCAATCATTTTTTTTTATAACTCCCATAAATCAAAAGCAGTCTCTTCAAACGAGCTGATTCAGATTCCCCCCTACGTGACGTCATCATAGGGAGAATCCCCGCCCACAACTGGTGATGATCTGCCCCATTAGCATAGACGCAGCCCTGAGTGAGAAGCACAGAGTCCGCCATTTCTGTATCCTCGCTGTAGCAGCTGGAGTTGTACAATGTCTTCGGCAAAGAGGCATTACAAGTGTTGTGTTTTGAACAACATGTTCTCCAACCAATACGCCTATATAGGTTGTTTGTCACTTCCCTGAAATACGACCCATAGGAGCGTTTACTAAAGTTGCGCCCCTATCGACAACAGGACACTTTCATTTTAATTCATGAAATACGACCCATAGGAGCGTTTGCTAAAGTTGCGCCCCTATCGACAACAGGACACTTTAATTTTAATGCATTGTTCCCTTTAATCTGCGTCATATTTCGAGTTTTGCGTAGCTCAATTGGCAGAGCATTGCAATATATAACAATATGCAATCATGTAATCATGCGATCGTGGGTTCGATCCCAGGGAACGCATGTGCTCATAAAGTGTATATGCACTATAAATCACTAAGGGTAGGTTTAGGGGTGGGGTGGGTGTAGTCGTTAATAAAAAATGAGTTTTGCTAAATGGAAATAGGACAAATGGTGTAAAAAGTCAACACATTGCATTTAAATAAACACGCTTTTTGATTGGTAACGACAGTCATGCGTCATTTCATGACGACAGACGTAACACGACACTGCCATTATTTTTACGCCAGCTGGAGGGCGCATGACTTTAAAACGTAAATATAGGTTGTAATAAGGTGCTTGAAAAACGACCTATAGGGTATTTTTTTTTTTTGGAGGACAGTCTGGTTTTGAAATGTATCAATGAACATAAGAGTCTCCATAGACTCCAGCCATCTGAATCAATAGCCATGTTTACATGGAGCATTGCAATCGGTTTAAAAGTCCAATCCGAATGAAAATGCTCCATATAAACGCCTCAATCGGAATAAAAATGCCCAGACCGAATGAAATTGTAATCGGTTTGAGAGAGGTGGGATAGACCTTTCTATAAACCGAACAAAATAAAAAGTCTGCCATGTAAACGAGTTAAACCGATTACTTTGCGTCTACGTCATCACGTCAAGCGGTCAGGGGTCGTCAGAATGCAAAATGTCGGCGGCAAAATTAAACTGGAGTAAAACTGAAACAACACATTTATTAAATACACTGAAGGAACTCAATGAATCATTACTACGGACCTTCATCCACACGCTTCTGCTTTACGGAGGAGGGAGGGGTAGTATTGAGACGCTCCTTAGAGATGCATAGCCACCAAACAGGTCAGCTTCCTGTTCCCGTCTTTTCCTCATACCATCCAGCAGTAATATGCTACAAATTTCACTCTGTTGCTTGATTAAGAGCAACACTTTACATAAAAATAGCGCGCATAAGAAATAACGGAACTCCATGTTGACAGGAATACAAGGCGGCAAACAGGACATAAGCTAATGTGCGCATGTGCGCAAGTCATTCAGATTGAAAGCGCCGGTGCATGTAAACTCCATATCGGATTAGATAACGTCTCATGTAAACACTCCACCGAATCTTTCAATCGGAATGATTTTAATCGGAATGACAAAAAAGTGTACATGTAAATGTGGCTACTGAGGACTTTGTGGTTAAATTTCATTTTCGAAGAAAACTGGTTAAGTCTTCTATGTTTGCAACAATCATTTTGCGCCAGACTGCTTCATAAATGAATTTTCACAAAGGTTGATTCTGAAACATATAAGGCTGAACACCGCTACTGACAGTTTATGACATTTTCAGTGCGTGAGATTGTCCTGTTTTGTTGTTGCCGGTATGCCGGAGCATGAGCTATTGAAGCTCCGCCCTCTTCTTGAAAGTGAGCCTGGAGCACCAGCTCATTTGCATTTAAAGGGACACACACAAAAACGGCACATTTTTGCTCACCCCCCAAAATGAATCGATAAATTTCATATTACTTTCATACTTTTATGGAGGGAATATGTTGTATACATTGTCGTTTAGTGATGTAGAAAGTGGGAAAACCTTACAATTGAATAACTAATGGAACTACCTCAATAACCTCAATTCTAGTACCTCAGCCTCAGTTCACACTCAGTTTTAACCAGTAGTTTACAACTTCTGTTGAACCTTAAGACTAGCACTTGTATCATTTTACATGATCTGAAAGCAACTCAAGCAATTATCATATTAGGCCTATTATAAATTCAAAAGGTTGTTATTAGACCTTAAATTACATTTCCCCTATCGTCAAAAATCTTTGAGATTCCATTTGCCATAAAACAATATGATTAAATGTTCAGATAAGCTCTGGTTTTAGCATTTAGGACTGATAAGCATGCTGTGAAGAAGGAAACATGATGTGATGTTTTATCAGCTCCTTATCTCACAATGTAATCATGCTAATATCTGCAGATCAGTGTGCGTCGCAGGGGGAAATGGATAGTGCTGAGTAATGTCTCCTCTCAGTCTGTGCCGCCCATGCTAGCACTGATGTAACCGTGCCAGTAACTGAGTCTGCCGTCTCAGATATTGAGTCTGGGAGCGCACAGCCAAGCACTCGTCCCCCTGCCCTGTCTTTGAGACTTGAAGACAGTGGCAACAGTTCTTGTGTCCCTATCTAATGCTAACCTAAAACCACATCTTCCAGTCTCTCTCTCCTTTACAGAGATGAGACTCAAGCTTTGGCATAGTTGTTAGATGAGCCAGTAGGTGGTTCCAAGGCTTGAGGCTTCAGTTTCAAATGTGCATTAGCTAATAATTCATATTACTTCATCACGCTGTCATTCCTCTGGAAACATAGACTCTGTAATACCATCATGATGACATGTATGCTTATCTCATGAGCTTGCACATTTTAATAAGTTGTGTGAAGTCTCACAAGCCCCTACTGTTCTTCGGTAAGTTGCCATTTTATCCTTCAGCTCACTTATTTAGACACTTTAAGGTAAATTACATAATCTAAGCATACGCCACAATGAATAACCACAGCAACCTGGAGCTCAAACCACTGTCGGATGATAGAACTAATAGCTCAGACATTTGAAAATGACAGGTGATATTACCTTTCAGCAAAGATTGTCCAGATCCTAGGAACGAGGGGACATAGAGATCCGATTAAACTGATTACCTCATCATTGTTTAGAGTGGTGGGAAGACAGTGAACTTCATTTCACTGAATGACTGCAGGCACTGTGATGGAAGGCTAATCAATTGATAGATTACGCAACTGATATGAGTGCTGTGCTAAAGCTGGGAGTGACTGTGAGTGGGATTACTGTGGCCTCAATGGACTGAATGACTGAGAACTAATGGTCACTGGGGTCACTGACACTGATATCTGCTTCTTAGAAAACCATAATGTCAGACATTGCAAGCAAGCTTGTAGAGCTGGATTTGTCTAGGATTTCAGCTTATAACATGTTGTAATACATCATTCTTGTCAACTGGACATGTTTATCTTAGTTTTTTTTTGTTTTTTGTTTTTTTCTGTAGCTTAAGATAGTTCAGCTCTCATCCAGGTGACTTCATCAGTTGTGGATTGATGGTGGAGGTTCCTCTGCATTTAACCTTGTTGAGCAACACTCTAGAGAGGACATCTGGAAAAAAGGGATCACAGGTTAGTGGAGTTAAGATTTTAAACAGGAACAATATACTGTTTCAGAGTGAAAAAGGCTATTGATGGCCTTGTTTACACCTGGGATTTACATCTGTGTCAGGTGATCCAATCACAAGTTGCCAGCCAAGACAGATTTACACCATGTCATAACTTGCCTCTCAGATGCGTTTTCTGTGACCACTTGTGATATTTTTTTTTCTCTGATTTTACTACATTAGCGTGTTACTGTATTTTCAGAAAGCTCAAACAAATCAATAACAAAAAAAGTTGGAGAAGTTCCTTGAAGACTTGGGCATGAATATGTACTGTAAGCCAAGGGTGTCCAATCCTGGGAGATGGTTCTCACTGCAGAACACATGATCCAGGGGGCGAGGTTGGATCCAGATCCAACTCCTTCCACTTTAGTAAATCCAGGTGGACCAATTTCCAGCAGTTTAGCTCAGCCCTATTTAAACACACCTGAACCAGCTAATCAAGATATTCAGAATCACTAGAAACTTCTAGGCAGGTGTGTTGGAGATTAATTCTGAAGGACATTGGCCCTCTAGGAGCAAGATTAGACACTCCTGAGGTATGCCAAAGATGTCCAATACTGCTCCTGGAGGGTCATTGTCCTCCAACCCTAAACACACCTGAACCAGCTAATCATGGGCTTTGTCTGAAATTGCCCCCTATACCCTTAAATAGGGCACTGTTTGAGGGAACAGCCATTTGTAGCGGTGTCTGAATCCATTATCGAGTGTACTAATTCAATCCCATAATGCACGGCAATAATGAGTCTGCAACAGATGTACACTCAATGGCTAGAGAAAACCCATAATGCACTGTGACGGTCATGCCGAATTAATTCCTGCATCTCACCAGAAGATGGTGCCCGCGGCTGAATCATCCATCCATCCATTTTCCAAACCGCTGGTCCAATGTGGGTACAGCGTAATATCATACAGGTATAAATTCATTTTAATTGATTATTAAATTGTTTAATTAAGGTTTATACATGCTAGTTTCCATGACAGAGTTCAAGATAAATCTTTTTAGTACTATAGGAGCTGCCAGTTTGCTAAGTTTCAAATTATTAGTAAACAGCAAGAACAAACTATGCAAAAGCGTCGCACTCAGTTGCTCACCTATTGTCCAAATTCACTCACTCGTTTTCATTCACTCCTTCAAGTGAACTACATTAGTAGAGTAATGTAGGGAATAGTGAATGAGGGTATAGGGGGCACAGCTAAGGTCTTTAGCATTACTTGAAAGTTCCAGGCATGTGTGTTTGGTGCAGGATGGAGCTAATTTGCAGGATTTGACAACTCTGATGTGCTTTTCTGATAAATTTATAAGATTACAAATACGATGTGGTAACATCATCTGACTACCTTCTGATTTTCACCCTGTTTCACTCCTGAAATCTTCTTCTCTGCTACAACTCCAACAATTCTTGTGGTCTTGTGTGTAATGAGGTTAAATGCCAGGGAGTCTTCACCATCAGTCTACAACTGATCAGGCCACTTGAATAAGTGGTGAAATGTGTTCAGATAAAAAGAAGCATCCAGTTGACCAGAATAATCTACTAGAACGATCTATTATGACCTGGACAAACGAGAATCTTCCTAGAAGTGCTGTAGCACTGAATAGTAAATTATAGCACACAGATTTACATAAGTTCTTGACAGGTGGTGTGACAGACCACCAGGCAACAACGTCCATTCCTTCTAAAACTGATCCACCAAATCATACATTCATCCATGTAAGACTCCTCTACACCCATGCTGAGTTGCCTTGAACCATCCCACCCGCTTGGCTACAATGGAAAACTTCCCCCTCCCCTCACTCAACCCCCTATTCCTCTAGCCTCACGGAAGACATGATGACAGTGGTGTCAGCACAGGTCACGGTGATACACGGAGTCTGTTCGCACCAAGCTGCCAATTCCTATTCTTTCTCCTTTTCTTACTCCTCTCCCGTTGCTAGATTTCTGGGTAGGTTCATAGGGTCCAAATTCCTGCCCATCAGCAGCTCCGCTTATGGCTCAGAGGTGTGGGGTTTCCACCTCTCTTGGCTGACTCAAATAGGATAGTGCTTCTTTTGGGCATATGTAATCGATTTAATCTAATTGCAGCGCATCTTGTTTTTGACCAAGTGTGCAACAGAGTTTATGTAGCTCAAGGTCAGATGTGGTATATTTTCTGCTTTTTCATAAATGGCTCTGTGATTAAGGATAATCCATCATTGTTGACCAGCCAGATCATCTAAATTAGACATTAATCTGTAAATAAAGCATTTCAGTGGCTAATAAAAGAAAATAGGAGTTTTGTTGTAATTTGAATGCATTTGTTGAACCCATTTGCATTCTACACAGAATGCTATATTTTAAAGCGATATGGAGGAGATCAGGGGCCAGTTGCATAAACATAGCCATTATGTTAAGTTAGTGTCTTAAGATCTAGTATGACCCACTAGCAGTTAGTCAAGGGGCAATCTTATTTTTGGTATCAAATTAGGTCAATCCTCATTTTTATGTAACTGACTTAAAAAAGTTATGAACCGTTTTAAAGAAAAAAAAATTGATGACTAAATTGTAAGACTAGACTTAGTGGTTTATGCAACCGGCCCCAGGAGGAGAAACGGTTAGACAGACTCTGCATTATAAATGGCACTGACGAGTAGAAGAGATAACACCGGTGCCATGCACCAACATAAATTACACACTTTTCAAACTACACATCCTCAGCATGATTATGATCACTGTTTTGCTTTAGTAACAGTTTCATATTAAATCTAAAAGGGGAATCTATTAGACTTTGGCTGTCTTAAGCTGACAAATGCGGCTTTACCAAGTTCAACAGCTCTGACTGAGCTGTGATACAAACGAAACGCTATTTTAAAAAAGGGGAGGAGCTGTTCGATATGTCTCGCCCTGTCTTCCGGTTTCAGTGAAAACCGCTGCCGTAGCAGTTTCAAATGACGTAAAACTAGGATAGGTATGTTTGCATAGAGTTCTTAAAATGTTAAGGGCTTGTTTTGCCCTTTGTGACATCTTGAAAAAGGGGTACTTAGTATTTTTACTGGAGTAATATACTCAAGTACTTTTACTCAAGTACTTGATTTGCGTCCACTACTGTAGGTGTCTCTCAGTAGGACTGCATGGTTGTGTCACTTTAGAGTTGTGAATGGACAGATGTGCTTAGACAATTTAATCAGTCTGTGCTAAAGAAATTAATTTCACGATAGATGCTAATCAGGGAATGGAGTGTAAATATTAAGAGATAACAACTCCCCTAGTTTAATTCAAACAACATCCGACACAGGCTATGCAACGGTGTGTGAGTGAATGCTGAAGGCAGTGGTGGTGTGCTGTATCTTAGAGACAGACCCTGAAATACTTCTCAGATGGAATTCAGTCTTGCTTTACTCGACCAACGGCAGCTTTAGCTCGTCAATCTCGAATCATCATGTCGGCTCTGTCATATCGATTTTTACAGAAAGTAGTCCTAAATTGGGCTTTGTTTATCAGTCTTAAGGCTTGTTACCAGGCAACAAGATGACCAAACTCACTGGCCTGCTAACACAAAAGACAACTGGGGTAATTCTATAATTTAAACTTGTCGCCTGTATTTTTTTGAAATCCTTTTTTTTCCTCCAAATGCTTTTTTTTACACTTGTTTTTTGTTTGTTTGTAGAATTTTATTCAGGAACATGTTTGACATTTATTGAATATGTTCCGCCTTTCACATAATGCTCCTAAATGTATTCCTACAGGACATTTTATGATGACAGAAAATGTTTGGGGTGTTATGTAAATTTGGTGTGACTAGTTGTACAAAGCATTTTCATAATTTAACCAGAATTAGAATATTTCAAGCATTTTAATGAACTGTCTAATTACATGTTGGACCTCCAATTCTTCAAATCAATTATTCTAGTATTAATTATATGTTTTCTGTTAAAATGTCAAGGAAGACATGTAAGTGGAATTCTTGACTGAGCTGTTGTGATTATTTTTGATGAATTATTCAGAGATTTGTCATTTGTTCAATCACAGTTGGACAGGGTATGCTTATGTTCCCACAACCAATATTCCATAGATGATTGTCTTTCCTAATTTCGATGTATATGATGAGAACGCTTCGGTACGGATTTGGTACAGCAGGGGGGAGAAAACTAAACATAAAATTGCTTATTTTTTCTTCTTTTTTTATTAAACAGTGGTTTATTGAACAAATGATGTCTCTCTCTTTAAATAAATTCAATTATAATTCACATTTTCTTAAGGATAAAAAAAATCTGTCTCGGCTAATGCTGTAAACTATGTACAGGGTGCCCTTTCTTACACATTACTATAATATTAAAGATCACAATTAACAACAGAGCCCAAACTATTCAATTCAGTTGCTATTTATTTTTAGATATAATAATCAACATTCAAATAAAATGCAGGTTTTATGGAAGCTTGTTTCCGCCACTAAAAAAGATAATTGCGACTTTTTATCTCACAATTCTGACATTTTCTCTCGCAATTGCAAGATTTAAACTCGCAATTGCAAGTAATAAAGTCAGAATTGCGAGATATAAAGTAAGAATTATGAGATATAAAGTCAGAAAATATAAAAAATTCTGACTTTTTTCTCACAATAGCGAGTTTTTATCACGCATATCTTACTTTATATCTCACAATTCTGACTTTTTTCCTCAGAATTGCGAGATATAAACTCACAATTGCATTATAAAGTCAGAATTACAAGATATATTATAATACGCAATTGCAAATTTAGATCTCACAATTATATAACTCGCAATTCTGACTTTATATCACGCAATTCTGACTTTATAACTCGCAATCGTGAGTTTGTATCTCGCAATTGCGAGAAAAAAAGTCAGAATTGTGAGATAAAAAGTTGCAATTAACTTTTTTTTTTATTTCATGGCAAAAACAAGCTTCCATAGGTTTTGCATTAACTTCTAAATCTAATTTAAAAATTATTTTTCAATTATTTTTGAAATATGATCATTTACACAGTTACTATCATAACTTGTCTTCATGACACATTTATTTAAATATATATTATATAATTAAGACATAGTAAATAGTAAATATAATGAATATATAAGCTAATATAGTGCATATATTTAGTGAAATGCTCCCCTCTAAGTTCATTTCTCTAGTAAACTAACATGCTGTGGACACTAAATGACTTGCCTGAGGTAAATGTAATGCTAACTGAGATATTATTTTCAAGCTATTTTATTGATGTCTAGAGATTATTACACACAAACATATCTATGCATAGATCATCTGTTCTTCTTTTTCTGTGATTTTTCTGTTGTGGCAGTCGCCTTACTGCACACGCGCCCCCTTCTGGACTGGAGTGTAGATTGCCTGTGACTGACTGTATTCATCGTCTGACTGTATGCTCCGAACCGTGATGTTCATACCATGACGGTTCAGGATGAATACATACTGTTATACCCCTGATATAAATATATGTGTGTGTGTGTGTGTGTGTTTGTGTGTGTGTATATATATATATATATATATATATATACACACACACACACATACACACACACATACACACACAGAGAGAAAGAGAGAGAGTAACATCTTTTTGTTTTTGGAGTAATGAGACTGTATAATGAGATCCCCTACATTTTTCACACTCCTGAACTTTATTTCTCTGTTTGTGTTTACATACTTTGCGTTTTTCCACAGTTGTTCTAACACTACTTCTTTGTTGTAATAATAATTCAGCTTGGTTGTTTAGAAAAAAGGAGGAGAGCGAGTAAGGGAAAAAAAAAAAAAAGGGACAATCCAGACAACCAACAAATCATCATGAAAATGTTAATGAGAAACGAAGAGACAAAAAAGAGGAGATGAAACACAGGCTGCCCATACAAATTACTGTAATAAGCAGATCTACATTAAGGCTGCATAATATCCCCCACTGCATGGCTTATCACGAAGAAAAGCACCCGAAACGTCTATCTGGAGTGATTCTGAATTAATGTCTCATTACTCTTAAGCATCATCATTTTTGGATTTCATATCAAAATGGCAGCAAATTACACAGTAATTAGATATTTTGAGGGGGAAGAATTGCTTCTGGCAATAGATAAAATTACATCTCGGCTCAATGGGATGTGCACTGATGTTGCCTGGAGAAGACACCAGCTATCAATCGTTGGACGTAAAGTGTGTGTGAGAGCATGTGTGTAAGGGTGACCTCACTCTATGAGCTCAGAGCACCAGGCATGCTTTACTTTATGGAGCAAAGACTGCATCTTTGCTCTGCATCTGTGCTGAACTGATCACAAGCTCTAGATGCCCAGAACATTTACAACAGGCTGAATATGATGTAGGAAACTCTAGATGTCTGTTGTCAATCCATGTTGTTATGCATGCTTCCAAATTAGTGTTTCTAACATGTGTTGTTTATTGTTTTGATAGCACTGTTAACTGGTCGCAGCAAGTCACCTTTAGTGCTTTATACAAAACAGATTGTTTCAAAGCAGCTTCACAGTGATCAACAGGAAAATAATGATTCAGTGACGCAAACACAGTGACAGGAAAAGTTCCAGTAAATGCTTGCTCATTAGGTATCCTCTTACCATATACAGTGAAAATTAAACACATATACAATATGTATATACAGTTAAATATATTTAACAGGAAAATGCACATAAAATATTAAAATAGTTTTTCAATTTACTGCATGTGAAGACAAATAATATGACATTATCATGTTTTATTTTATTTAAATAGTTGCTTTTCTTTTTATAGTTGTTCAAAATTTTATACATATGCATTTATACATTTTACATTGTAGGTTTTGAGTTAATGTTTAGTACTTTATAATAGGCTCATGCTAGAGACCATGATGAGGTTTTGTTTGTGTAGGCTGTCTGATTATACATGTTAACTGTATAATTTAGGCTAATTGTGATGAATTGTATCATCATCACCTTCTGCTGATTTTTGTTTTTTAATTATGGTGCTTAGTAAACAATTTTAAGGCAGATTTTAGTAGTTCAGGTGAATTGTTACACTACCAGTCAAAAGTTATAATTAAGGAATAACTAAATTGTTTTAATAATTTTGAAAAAAGTCTCTTATGCTCACCAAGGCTGCATTTATTTGATCAAAAATACAATAAAAACAGTAATATTTTGAAATAATCGAAAGTATTTCTGATCCTTCAGAAATCACACACACACACACACACACACACACACACATATGTATGTATATGTGTGTGTGTGTATATATATATATGTATATGTATATATATATATATATGTGTGTGTGTGTGTGTGTGTATATATATATACATATATATATACACACACACACACACATATATATATATATATATATATATATATATACATTTCATCAGTTAATAATATATACTGATATAATAGTATATATACTATTTAAAACTATAAAAATATTACTATTTGCTATTTTATTATTTATTTATTTTATTTATTTATTTATTCATTTATTTTTTACTTTTTTCCAAATAATACATGCAGCCTTGGAGAGCATAAGAGACTTCTTTAAAAAAACAAAACAAAAAACAAACAAAAAAAACCCCTTAATTATTTCAAACATTTCACTGGTAGTGTATATTAATATATTTTTAATTATATATATATATATATATATATATATATATATATATATATAATAGTGTATATATACTATTTAAAACTATAAAAATATTATTATTATTAATATTTTTTTTTTTTTTTTTTTTTTTTTTTCAAAATACATGCAGCCTTGGTGAGCAAAAGAGACTTCGTAACGTAATTATTTCAAACATTTCGCTGGTAGTGTATATTAATATTTTTTTAGTTTATATATGTGTCAATTTTTGAAATACATCATGAATAAATAAGCTTTCCATTGATGTATGGTTTGTTAGGATAGGACAATATTTGGTCGAGATTCAACGATTTGAAAATCTGGAATCTGAGGGTGCAAAAAAATCTAAATATTGAGAAAATCGCCTTTAAAGTTGTCCAAATGAAGTCCTTAGCCATGCATATCTGCTCACAAAAATAAATTTTTGATATATTTATGATAGGAAATTTACAAAATTATCTTCATGGAACATGATCTTTACTTAATATCCTAATGCTTTTTTGGCATAAAAGAAAAATCAATAATTTTGACCCATACAATGTATTGTTGGCTATTCTTATAAATAAAAGAATAAAATATATTCTTCTTCAAAAAGAAAGAAAAAAAAAAAAAAAAACACAAAAAAGGTCTTACTTGCATTTTACCTCCCAATCATCCTATTTAAAGGTAAATCTAGAAGGCTGAACCCCTCAGCAACACTTCAGAATACTTACCTCAGTCCACAAATAATTATGAATCCTCTTCACTGAGGGCAAATGTGACTATTACGTGTCATACTGGTACATAATGAAGCATGAAGGCTGGAAATGCGAGGAGCATCTGCAGAGTCATAGACTGATGGGGATCTCATTTCCTAGCAGACCCTTGGGGCCCCCGTAGCACATCTGAGGCCCTGCCCACTCAACATCCATCTCGCCCTCCACCCGCTTCTGTCCATGCTCTGTCAAGTTCACGGCTCGTGTGCCATCAGTGGCCAAGCTGTGTGGCGATCGCGCCGAGTCCCCTGACAAGAGGGAAGGAGAGAGGTACGGCAGAGCTGGAGGATGGGGTCGTGCAATTGTGTGGGCAGAATATTAGGTATTACAATGTCATCCTGTCTTATAAATTTTGACGTCACAAACAGGGTTAAACCATGAAAGATCAAACCTTCAGTATGCAAGTGAAGTAAAAAAAAAAAAATCAAATTAAATTCAAATAATTCAAAGCTTTATTGTCCTTTTACTGTCTCCCCATCTGCCTTACTCCCTCTAGGAATATCAAGTGTTATTTCAATTAACTCCAGGTTAAATGAACATCAGCGAATTCGGGGGATGAGGGGAACATGTGACAGTTTTTTTGGTTTTGATGAAGTTAAAGACAGCATTACCCTGGGCAAATCTAATTAGAATTGTTAATGTGCCTACCACACCCCCTTTTGAAAAGTCTTGAAATTAGTTGCCACACTTTTTTTTCCCATTATTTATTCTTTCATGTTGACACATTCTAATTTCCAAGATCTGGGGATGATTAAATTAAGACCATTAATATGGCGAGCGAGTCCCACCGCCGACAATCGCGGGCACCCACAGCATGTATTTAAATATAGATTTAATATCTAGGACTGCAGAGAGAGTGTTTTCATCAGTGGTCTAAAGTGCTTAGTGTGCAGTTCGGGGAGATGTGCTCCTAAACATCAAAAATACATTTCTGCGAAAGGGGGAGGGATTTTGTCTTTAATGAGAAGTTGAATCCCATCTCCAGTCATCCTCCACCTTTCTGGGTACATTAGGCAGGGAGCGCACAGAAATATCCACGCAAATTTAATTATGTTCATATTAAAGGAGACTCTGACAAGGGAGGTAGCTGTGCTGCATGGATGAGAGGCTCCTAGTTGTTCTGGTGCAGTAGCTCATCCTGGATTGATGATTTAACAGCAGAACTCTGGCCTTGACAGCCGAACAGATGTGTGGAACAGAACTCTTCTACAGAACTGGCCAAATTCAGCTCAGCAGAACTGAACCTGCAAGGCAGTTTTCTACAGATCAATAAAGCGCAATATAATGCGTTAACATCCATGGAATGCTCACTTTGAAGGCCTGAAATGTGTAGTCCAGAAAGCAGTGTAAATATTATGTGGAAAGGTGGAAAGGTGGCTTCTAGAATGGTGAAAAGGAGTAAATAATGCTCGCTTTGACACCAGCACTGTTTGTAAAAAGCTTGGTATCAGATTGTAGCCCTGGACACCTTTGCCCTCTGCTGGGAACCTTTATGTTATCTGCAAGAAGACGTAGGATAGTTTTGAAAAGTGATGTCGATTTGAGACCTTTTTGCAAAATGGTGTGTGAAGGCTTTTATGTCGCAGGAAATGGTTAGAGCGTGTGCTTTGAGCGACGAGACTCATGTGGGGGATTTTAAGTTTAAACCCACAAACCGAAACTGATTTTCTGAAGGGAAAACGGGAAAGCATCCACGAAATTTCACAGAACTTTTACTGAAGTGACTGCAGCTTTAGACATTTCTCAAAATATCTTTTTTTTTGCATGTTCCACAGAAGAAAGTAAGTCATACAGGTTTGGTGTGCGGTGCATTTGAGGGAATTATCTCTGTACAGATAGTCATTTGATTTGCCAAGATAATGGTCAGGATAAAGATATTCATGTGTGAATCACTCATTAGTTAACTAGGTTAAAACTAAACTTTAAAATATGTTTGTAAAATAATCTGTTTTATTACATTTAAGGCACCCACACACTACAAGATAATCAGGCTGATTTTGGGCCCAGTTCTCCCCTTCTGACAATACTATAAAGTCACGATCTCTTTATCTGAGAAGCGTCTCTGTGCAGTGGACATCAAATCCGGCCTACATCCATGTGTGACCCCCTGCAGCCGAGTCTTAAGATTTTATTGGTCATGTCAATCACAGTACTGATTGCCTACACCAAACACTGATCCCTAAACCTACCCGTCACTGTAACCGTAACCAATGAAATTAGCTTCAGGGCGGGATTTATGGTGAAGTGGTTTGGGAAAATAAATTACGGTTTCTTATTAACTTTGAGCATCGAGATTTGAGCTTAACCCTCACACCTAATTCTTTATCATTTACTTATATTTTTCTTTTTATGACAGACCACACTGAAACCCACTCAAAACTACCCTTACACCTAAAAACCCCTTTAATCTGGAACCTACATACAACTAAAACCTACCCTTATGCATAAAACAATCAAAACCTACCCGTACGTCTAAAAAAACCCTTTAATCTGGAACCTGTACTGAAACACACCTAATATGTACCCTTACACCTGAAACACACTCAAAACCTATGCCTGAAACCCACTGAAAACTTACCCTTATGCATAAAAAACCCTTTTAATCTGGAACCTACTTACTGAAACCCACCTAAAACCTTCCCTTACGCCTGAAACCCACTCAAAACCCTTACGCCTAAAGACCTTTTCAATCAGAAACATACATACAACAAATCAGGTTTCTGAGGCAAAACGGGAATGGGGAGTCACAAGGTGATGTATTGGATAGGGGCGTGGCTTCTGGCGTCACACTTGTATGTGGGCGGGGTTGGATGTCCACCACAGGATGCAGCAAGCCCCTCTTGGATTATCTTGATTCTACAAATTGATTCTACATCTATTCTACGCATTATTTTATGTGTTTTAAGAGTAATTGAATCTGTTCGGATGAACGTTGGGGCTGCACCGATCTCAAATATACGACATGTTGAATAGTTACGATCAGAAATTGTCGTCCCGTCTGCCATGTTTGTTTACTCTAAAGTCACGTTTGACTGTGAGAGATTTCACGAGATTTCCCGTGTTCACAGTCAGGACTCTGGTTGTTTGTGCATGGTGTCTGATAGTGTGTGGTGTAGCTTAGTCGCATCACATCACGCAATCAGATTTTCAAAATGTGGTTTCTCACATTTTGAAAATCTGATAAGATTTTAAAAATGTTTTGTGTGGGCCAGCCTTTAGAGAGGCAGAAATTCTGATCCCTGATTCTGTAAACATTTTCCATTATTTCAGTCCTTCCTACCTATATCTGTTGGTAAATGCTATTTTTTTTCAAGCTGGTCTATTATTGTGGTAAAATCTGTTTCAGTTAAACGCACCACTAAATGGCAAGTAAAAACTAGCAAACTACATGATAGTTAGCTGTTATACACCTCAATCATGTGGTCTCTTCCTGTCTAAGAAGGCGGTTCTTCCCCAGAAAAAGCTGCAATGTGGACAAGACCATGGCTGCATCCAAAAACTGAAAAATGCTGCCTTCGGAGGATGCATTTCAAGGTAGGAAGGCATCAAGGCACGTCGGAAACCAACGTTAGCTTCATGAGATGCCTTTATCTGATCGATTTTTGAAGGCAGCATAGACGTATCCTTCACTGCCTTTGATATCCCAAAATCCTGTGCTTTCCATTCTGTGGCAGTTGAGATAAAACATAAAGATGGCATCTGAAAGTTGTGGTTGGTGGTCAATTTGTGTGTAAATGTACATTTTTGACCATTGTTTTCCATTTTTGATGTCATTTCTAGCGAGAAATTACTATTGTAGTAATTAAATATTTGCTTAGTTATCACCAAAGCTCATGCTATTTTGCTGTAGATCATTAAACCGTTGCGTTGCCTTAGAATTCTGTCCCAAATCAGTTTCATGAGGTGCACAAACGCTGCCTGCAAAGTCATTGCCTGATAGGACAGCGAGGCAACAAGTCAGCTGCCTAAGTTTTCGGATGAAGCCCATGTTTAGTCAAAGATTAGGCTATGTCTGGTGCAGACACATTGAGGATCACTGTATCTTCAGAGCATCATAGTGTCTTCCTGTTTGTGTGTTTGTTATAGATCAGGTTGTGTCTGGTTGATCTATTATGTCATAAGAGTGACTCTGAATTGGCTTTTTGGCTTACTCTGATTCTCCACGCTGTCCTAATTAGTTCTGGACTTGTGTCTAAACCTGCCTCCTTTCTTCGTTGATTTGTTTTTGTGAGATATTACCATAGTCTTAAGCTGAGGCATGTAGAAAACACAAATTCATTAATTAATGTACAAGCACACACTCACCCCCTGTCTACACTGAGTTAATTTGATGACAGCATTCACCTGGACATCATTATAGTGAATAATTTCCACTGCTTCCCTGTGTTAAAGCTCCTGGAAAAAAATCCATTACAGAAGAATATATGCAGAAAACTCTCATTTAGGAAGACAGCGGGGATTTTTCAGTCTGCCAGTAGCTGACAGTGCATCAACACATTCCTGAATATGCAGTTTGATATTCATAATCTGCCCAGCAGTGGGCTGTTGTGACCAGTTTTAATCTCAAAAGCTGTTGTTTGCGGTGAGTTGATGTGTTTATCGCGGCTCAGACTGGGAAACTCCCGTGAATTTAAGAGTTTCTCCACCACCTGATTTGAATGTAACTGAGATTAAACTGTTTTTCATATACACCATCAAAAGAAATCAATACAAAATCTCTACAGAAGAATGAACAACATGCGTTATGCAGGCTTACATCAGCCTGTTTGTTCATTGGGAAGAACCACACGGCCTAATGAATGGAAATGAATGTATGTTTTGCAGAGCCAAAATAGCCCATAATTACACAATTACCTGCTAATGGAGAAGGTATGCAGCATTTACATCAACAAACCTTTAGGTTTGCTGCAAAATATGCCTTTGAAATCACTTTGTAAACAAAGAAAAAGGCATGAAAAATATTAGCATTGCTTTGCAAGGTATGAAGATAGTGGCTTTATGATTGTGAGTGCCATTCTGATGACATTAAAATAACATATTTGGTGTGGAACAGACTATTATGGCATTAAATAGCATATATCAGACATTAAATTTTTTAGGAAAGTCCAAATATATCCCACTTTTAAGACTTAATATCTGTTCACACCACTAAATATAATGATAAATATATAGTTCTAAAAATCCTTCTAAGAATAGCAGAGTTCCCACCACAACTATAACGATAACGGCACAGAGAAACAATATTGTTGGAATCACTTTCAGAATGATTTTTTTTTTCCAGCTGATGAGCAATAAAAACATTGACAGCCAATCAGAATCCATCCTGCTTTGAATAACTTGAGCATTTAAAGCTGCAGTTTACAAAAATGAGAATAAACAGAACATCATCATCCTCTGGTGTGGATGCTAATATAGTTATCGTTATAGTTATTTGGCGTTCTTGGTGTGAATGAGCCTTTACTCTCTGCACGTTTCAGGTCTTTGCCCATTTTTTTTTTTTTACGTCTGAAGATTAATGTCTGCCTGTTCAGAAGTTGCGATTTAATTGCAGTCAGTGCGGGTATGACTAATGTTGACTATTTCTCTTTTCTCATTTGCCACAAGTGTCTATTTTCTCTCTCCAGTTGGAGGTAATGAAATAATACAGTGGCGTTTGAATTGGTGTGACCACTCAGACAGCTCTTGGGTTTCCAAATACAATTATGCAGTAAGTATGATGCGCAGTGATAGACAAAACAGCAGGAGCTCATGAATATGCATGATGTGTCTTGGAATATAAATTAACAGGGGCTGGCCTCTCAGCTGACCCACTTAGGCTGTCAATTATTGTTCTGACAGGATGGCTCGGATAGGACAAAACCACAATCATTCTTAGCATTCACCATTTACTAATTTACCTGCGCATATGGGATCATTTAAATATCCTCAAACAGACATATTCAATGATTTTTGGTGAATGTGTTTTTGAATAAGATGGAAACGCATTATTTTGAGTGAGACAAAAAAAATAAATAAATAAAAAAGAAGTCCTAACCAGATAACTTTAAAATAAGTAAACATGGAGTTGACTCTATGCTTTCTTAGTGGAAATGGATAAGCTGTTAGCTTGCTTACCAAACACTTACATGGAGAGAGAAAAAAAAAAGACCAATTGAATTGGTAATATATGATGTTTTATAAAAGACATTTAGAGACATTAATTTGCATGTTTTCTTAATTAACAATAAATACACCATGCAATGATTTTCTATCATTTTCAGTCAGACATTGAATAGAGTACCCATAAAGTTGTCTGCGCTAACCCTTACGAAAAAGAAGTTTATTCAAGTGTGCTATTAGTATACTTCTTTTAAACTAAAAATAAGTAAGTATACTTTCAGTCTACCTTTTATATACTTATCAGAAATATGCACTTCTCAGAAAAATACTTAATATTTCACTTAAGTATACTTATACTGACAGAAAAGTCTAAGAATGTTTGGCCTATACTTGTTCTCAATCTTGTGATTGAGATATACTTAAATGTATAATTTAGTAGCCAAGTATTCTTGTCTTGTAGTTGTGTTTATAGTATTATACTTGAAGTTAAAATATAATATATAAATAAATAGTTAACTATAAGTATGATGTTATGTCCACTTAAAGAAAACGTACATGTACACTTGTAGTATAAAACTACTAAACTAGTATACTTCAAAAGTGTACTTTCATAAACTTAAAAATGTATTTGACTAGTAAACTATCAGTATACTTATAAGTTAACTTGTAGTGTAGTTGCAGTACAAATGAAAAACTTAGTTGTTAACTAGTCGTGTACTCAAAGTTTACTACTGTTGCACTTAAAGTATACTTTTATACACTAAAAAGTGGGCCAGTTTTGTCCCAAGTAGTACTGAATCAGTACACTTACAAGTATACTTCTAGTACATTGATATTAGTATACTTACTACATAAAGTATACTTAAAAATATACTTGAACCTTACTTAAGTATACTTAAAATTAACTTAAAGTATACTTACATTACGAAAGTAAAATGGCTTGCAAACAGCGATTCAGGTTGACTTTAAATGAATATTATCATATCAATAATATCATTTGGATGAATAATATCAAATTAAACTTTGGGTAAATAGGCAAATGATATCAAATTGGTGCTTTAACATCAGAAAGAATATATGATTGTAAGTTTTAGGAAAAATACTGGACACTTGGAAAGCAAGAAATTTCAAAATAAAAATCACAACTGAAGTCAACATCCATCCACTTTAGATGACACATTAAAGGCGACTGTCTCTTTCACATGCAAATGATTGCAGTGCTATGTGGGTAATAGGGAGCAGACTCCACTATTCAGATGTCTGCTACATTATCAGCACTCGCCGTGGGTATCCTGTATGAGTGTGTGAGTATGTGTGTGCGGGTAAGTGGCGAAGGAGACACAACACAAGCCTCTATGTCTCTACATGCATGTGTGTGTGTGTGCTTGCGTATTTTGGTGACTCAGTGCTGCTAGGTGATCGTTAGACTAAGAAGCCATTTTCTACTCCTAGCATGTGACATGGCCTGGCAGAGAACCAAATGAACTTTGACATTGTGGTTTTCTTCAAATGCAAAACAGTGACTCTTCAAAAGGAGAGAGGGAAAAGCACTTTTGGCTTAAATCCAAGGGTTGGGCACCATGCGTACCAGTTTAAGCTTTGCGGATTATGTGACCTAGGTGTATAAATGAGTTTTTGTGCTTCAGGCTATAAAAATGTAGACCAGGTAAGAACCAGTGATGAATAATACAGGTGCCTGTTAAATTTCCTGAAATAGTGTTTTGCCAGGTGCAGAAAATCTGATGGAGTTTCAAATAAAAGTTCAGGAAGACCGTATCCACATAATCCTGACAATCACAACAGAACAAGTCTAAAATAACAGCTGCTTACTTCACCTCACTCTGACAATTCTGCAGTAATTTGCATTAGGTAAGATGAAACACCTGCATTTCTTTAATTATTATAACTTGGGGGGGAAATATGTTCATTCTAAGATACCAGCTAGTCATTGTAACATCATCCCAACCCCAATAGGTCTACTCTCGATTGCCCCAGAAGCAGCTTCGCACATGTACATAACTTCACAATCTGGCAGCAAACACAAGTGAAGAAAATCAATAACCATCCAAGACTCTTGAGGACCCGCTCAACGCCCAGTCCCGCAAACCTATCAAATCACTGCAATCTTATTCTCTGCCTAGTGACAACCATCCTCCCTCCTTACCCCCAATCCCGTCCCCTCCTCCGGCCTTGCCGGGACTCTGTTAGCATTGTTAATGGGCATTGTTGCTGAATGAGGACCTCTGCTCCTCTCTCTGCATCACAGCTCCCAGCCTTGGCAGATGGATGGGCCTGACCTCGCTATCAGCTGGTCCCAGACACAAAGTCCGAGAGTGGCGTAACAAAGTAGGAGGAATGATGCCTCTGTCGGGAGACCAAGAAAAAGCCAGGCCCCCATAATGAAGTCAGGGTCCATTGTGGAAAGTTGTGGATAGGAGCGTGGAGACCGCGGGGAGTGAAGGGGTCCGTGCAACACTGTGCTCCCAGCCATGAGAAGAGGGAGGAGGGGATCCAGACCCACTCGTACCCCCTGCCCCGTGATGAATGGCAGTAGTCGTTGAAAGTGAAATGCGCTGGTGTGCTTTGGCAGAGACCGAAGGAGAAGGAGTCTGCCTGGAAACTGGGAGACAAACTCAGCAACTGTCCTTGAGTGAGCCAGAGACACATCTACAGTATGCTACTTTACATACAGACAATCTAGTGGAAAGCTGGTGTAGAGTTTCAGGGAATAGGATGAGGGTTTGGAATACATTTTAATAGCCTTTGTTCATTATCTTGGTTAGGTAAGAATAGTCGACTTGTGCAAAGTTTATATACCAAGGGAGGATAAATGAACAAACAACTTGGAGTTTCTAAAAACAACAGAAGTGAAAACTAGCGCAAGTACGTACAAGTCTTTCTGGCAAGCAGGTGTACAGCTACACTAGAAGACTATTCACTCAAGAATATTCATTTTTCAATTATCTTTAGTCAAGGTGGACAAATGCATGGATGTAATCATACATTTTGGATTAGGAGGACCACATGTAATGGGTCCGTGTTAATAATCAAGCATCGAAAGAACCCATATTGGTCAAACACCAATCTGAATCTGAATATGGTGGTTACAGCCTTGGGTGATGTATAAATGAGAACGGAACGATCAATATGCATAGGGTGCTCATGAATATCAAACATCATTTAATTAACATGACACAGCACGGGCCAATCGGGTTCACCGTCTCCAGAAATCTCTTTTGTAATCAACAGTAGTGTACCGAGCAGCTCTGAGACTTAGTGCGAGAGACAAAGAGAGAGCGCGTGAGATTGTCTAAGGACTGGACCATGGCTGCTCCCCCAGCCGTGCTGGATCCCCACCATCTGCCCCAGCTGCTGCCTCTCTTTAACTGCCATTCTGATTGACAATGAACCCAAAGCCCTGTGATAATTGTGGCTGCTTGGTGACTTGGGCAGGTAATGCCTTCCTTTCAGGATTTATCAAGCTCCATCTGTTCCTGTTGGTATCTGACAGAGTTAAATCCCCCATCCCCACCCTCTCACCCCCTTCCTTCCCTGCCCCTCGTGCTTATTTCCTCAAGGGTCCAGAGGCCCTGCTAGTCAAGCAAATATTGGGCTTTTGTGCGAGGATGCTTATTAGAGAGCTACACGGTGACCCAGAGGGGTAACCACACCCACAAAAGAGGGGAGCATGAAGGCAAAGCATATTTGTTCAGTCATTAACCAAAGATAAAAGACTCCTTGTGGCCAGATCCCTCCCTCCTGTCTTGGTTTTTGACTCAGTCTCACAGTAAGTGTTGTGTGTCGTGTGTCACGAACAATTAGAGGTGGAGTTTTCTCACTTCCTTTTTGTGTCCTCTCCCTTTTTGCCTTACATGGCACCTTACTCAGGACTCTGCCTCATGGGAGGCTATTCAGAGAAGTGTGATACCCAGAGGTGTCAAATCACCTGGAGCAGGTGCACTCTAAATCCTGGTTAGAGCTGACTGTGTGTGTCTAATGTAATTGGTTGGGCCTGTGTTTAAATCAAGAAAGGTGTCTCTAGATTATCTAAAGTAAACTGTACCTTAGTGAGTTACTTACGGTGTAGCTGAAGTGTATAATTTCTGTCACTAAACTGAATTGGAAAAATAACCATTGTTTTTCAGACAGGTTTCCGGAAGACCTCCCCATGTCTGCCATTGGTGAGATTGCCTACCCCAAACTTAAGCCGTTAGTTGAGACATTGTTGCTGTGTTTGGATGCCTAAACAAACTTACACTTTCTGGGTAATTCAACCTTAAGCCGCGTTTCCACCGCAGGAACTTTCCCCAGGAACTAGGGACTTTGGGGTGGTACTCGGTGTGTTTTGACCGCAGGGACCAGGGTCTAAATGAAGTTTTGGGTAAAAATTTCCCCCTCAGAAAGTCCCTGCTCAGGAGGTAGTACTTTTTCAAAGTTCAGGAACTTTCGAGGGTGGGACTTGGGTGCTGAACATGCTGATTGGTTGAGTTCACGCAGCATTTTGATAGGTTGACTCCACGCAGCATTTTATTTTAACCACCATTTTGAAAGTTTGTTGTGGTGCATGCAGTAAGAGGATGAAATCCAGCAGGAACTGGAAAGTCGTGCGCAGTCCTATGTCACTAGACTTAATCTAAACAGGACTTTAGACCGCGATGGAAACGCAGACAGCAACAGGTCTGGGGGAAAAAAAGTTCCTGGGACAAATTGTTCCAGATAATTTCGGTGGAAAAATAGCTTTACATTCTTGTAGCTCTCTCTGCATATTGGACTGGAATAGGAGAAAGTATTACAACACAGCTTTAAACACAACTTAAAATGTCAAAATACACACATCAACCAATGAATTTGTGAGTTTGAATTTAGGAGTATGTCATGAATAATAGAAAGGATACATTAGTATTAGACAGATCGAAATGGACCATACTCATTGGTATGCAGTAGCAGGAATTCTGTGCTATGCTTTTCACACTACTTGTAATTATTCTTGCTTATGGGGACCTCTTATAAATTTCTTATAAATCTGTACCGTCTTCTGTCCTTGCAATAACTCTAAACCAAAAACAAGTTTTAACTATAGACCTTAAATCTAGTGCATATTATAGCTTATTCTGGCCACGAAACATCTATTGACTGACATAATACATATCAGTGTTAATAAATGGAAATATGTTGTACATAATTTATATATATATATAATACATAAACATAATTTTTAATTAAGTTTATAGTGGGACATATGTAAACTTGCCTGAAATTCTCATTGTAACAAGTGAAGGATACAAAGACAGCTGAAGTAACAGACAGAAGCTCACTACTGCCATAGAGGCCACTGCCAACTTATTTCTCCATTGCCAGATTCATGTTAGTTTTTGGCTCATATATGCGAAATATGTCAGTTTTACTTTGCAGAAATAGAGCGATCCTAGCCATGTGTTTGCTAATTATAGGCAACATATTACCATCTGTTGAGAGCAGATATAATTTTAGGTCAAAATAATCAGATAATGTGTAGATTTATGGACATTAGTATACAAAGATTATATTGAACAGTGTTTTATGTTTAATAGTGTCTTATACTCTTATAAAACATAAAAAAAAAAAAGATTTCAATTCAACAAATATAGAAGTAATATAGAAGTAGATTTTGATGGGTGAAAAGGCAACTGGAGCCTTATAGCATACCACATACAGATAAACAGACAAATTCCAGTTTGTACTGCATTTAATGCGATTAAATTCATGATCAAAGGCAGTTATGCTTGTTCAGAAGAGGTATGCACTGAAAACATAATGTTCAACAAACCATTACGTACTGTATATTAAAAGGTCCATTTATATTAACAAAATTAGCTCTCTGCACTAGAATCAGCTCATTAAACCTAACTACCACAAGCAATCAGAGATCAAGGCTGGGAAGGGAAGGAAAAACATCCATATGAGTTGAAAGTAAATTACAGTAGAAAATTGAATAACAGTATGCTGAAACACCTCAGTCAGAGGTTATACTCGCTTAAATGCCCCTGTTTTTCAGAGTGTAGTAACTCATACCTCTCTGCTCCATAAAATCAGCAAATAGAAAATGTTTCACGATGGGTTTATTATGATTGCAGAATGTATACACTGCATTTCTAAATTTAGCTAAGAGCATTTTGTGTGGAAAGAGTAGGAAGAAAACCAAATACATGACAACTGTTCAGTGTTACATATGTTATATAATAGGGAAACGCATTGAAATTAAAGGAATAGTTCACCCAAAAATGAAAATTTGATGTTTATCTGCTTACCCCCAGGGCATCCAAGATGTAGGTGACTTTGTTTCTTCAGTAGAAAAATGTTATGAATGATATAAATACTGTTCGGTTTCTTGCACAAACCAATCGTTTCGTGTCTTAGGACATCAATGTGTCGTCACGAGCCTCAGGGTTTAATTTGGATTTGTCTGTGCATGTTTTTTTGACTCTTATAGATGGTGTTGCCATTGACATGTATTATACGACAGACGGCAACGGTTGGAGTTAAAAATCATCATTTGTGTTCTACTGAAGAAACAAAGTCACCTACATCTTGGATGCCCTGGGGGTAAGCAGATAAACATCAAATTTTCATTTTTGGGTGAACTATCCCTTTAAGCCTGAAAATGGGACTAGTGTTGTCAAAAGTACTGACTTCGGTACCAAGTCGGTACTGAAATTTTACAAAAGTGATGATACCAGCATCTTCCCCTAGCATTTTAAGCGTTATTAAGCGGATTCTTAAACTCCTCTGATTAGCCATTGTGTTCACACACTCAACAGATATGTCTGTGATTGGCTACAATGATCAATGCTTCAAAAACATGTTGTAAATAGACATTTTGAGCATTGTTGAGCAGATTCTTAAACACCTCTGGTTGGCCATTGTGTTCATGCGCTCAACAGATATGTCTGTGATTGGCTACAATGATCAACGCTTCAAAAACGTGTTGTAAATAGACATCTTTGACACTCTTCACCGAGCGGCGAGCGCTTACACAGATACACATGGGAGCGTTTGAAAGCAGGCGTATCAGCTTACCGAAGTCAGTACTTTTGACAACACTAAAATGGACAAAGAAAATGGGTATGAGATGTAAGTTTGAGTGTCATTAGCATAGTTGTTGCTTTTTGATGACAGAGTCAAAGAGTCCATTTACAACAATAACAGTATGCTGAACCACCTCAGTCAGAGGTTATACTCGCTTAAATGCCCCTGTTTTTCAGAGTGTAGTAACTCATACCTCTCTGCTCCATAAAATCAGCAAATAGAAAATGTTTCACGATGGGTTTATTATGATTACAGAATGTATACACTGCATTTCTGAATTTAGCTAAGAGCATTTTGTGTGGAAAGAGTAGGAAGACAACCAAATACATGACAACGTTCAATGTTACATATGTTATATGCATTGAAAGTACAGATGCAATTATGTAGTTGTGAAATTAAGCCTGAAAAAGGGACTAGTGTTGTCTAAAGTACCAAGTCGGTACTGAAATTGTAAAAATGTGACGATACCAGCATTTCCCCCTAGCATTTTGAGCGCTTTTGAGTGGATTCTTAAACACCTCTGATTGGCCATTGTGTTCACATGCTCAACAGATATGTCTGTGATTGGCTACAATGATCAACGCTTCAAAATCATGTTGTAAATAGACATCTTTGACGCTTTTCACCGAGCGCTTACACATATACACAAGGGGGCGCTTGAAAGCAGCCATCTATCAGCTTACCGAAGTCAGTACTTTTGACAACACTAAAATGGACAAAGAAAAGGGGTATGAGATGTAAGTTTGAGTGTCATTAGCATAGTTGTTGCTTTTTGATGACAGTCAAAAAGTCCATTTACAACAAACAAATGACAAACAGCCATGGACCATATGAGGATCTCAGTGTCAAATTATGTAGGTAGATCCAAGAGAATCAAAATAAAAGCAAAGAAGTTGTAAATGCTTCAGTCACTGAGAGAGAAGGGCAGTTTTGGTTGAGCAGCTGGATTGTTGAGGTTAAGCAGATTGTTCTGGGCAAAAAAAAGTTGGGTGGTATTTGACTAAATGCCAACCTATAATTCCAAACATCCAGAAGAAAGGCATTGGAGAAGGTCAGAGGAAGAAGCAAGATGTTGAAAGTAGGAGATGAATGTGCTGATCTTGAACGGAATGAATGTCTTGGCTGATCAGATGTCAGAAAGTGATGTATAACCCTGAGGTCATCAATGCATTTTCTTTCACTTAGTCTCTGCAGTTTACAGTGAGATTCTGTTTTATTGGGGGTTATTTGTTAGCCCATGCCTGGTGGAAAAACAAGGAGTTTTTGAAACCAGAGAGCAAAGCGCATCAAATGACTTTGAAAAAGTGGAATTCTTGGTGATTTTTTTTCTTTTCTTTTTTTTCTTAATAGTAAAAGTAATTGTCGTTGATTTACTGTAGCCTATGTATAGCCCATGTGGGGATTGGGGTCCTTGTCACCCTGTCTGTTGCCCAGGTGTGGTGTGACTCTACAGGATGCCACTGCTAAGTACCAAGAATCTCTCACTCCAGCCTAGGGCTAAAGGTAATTAAGAATACTATTGCAGACCTCATTTATATCTGACAGGGATTTAGAGTGTTGGTTTGAAGTATTAACTGAGTTAATATCAAACCTATAGGTTTCAGCAGACTAATGATGGCTTGGGTCTTGGTTACCCAAGGCAATGAAGGTGCGAAGAGAGTTGGGAAAGCTTGAGAATCTAATCTGATCAAGAATTGATTGGTTTAGGGTATTAAGCTAGTAAAATTCAGTCATTAAAGGTGCAATCAGTAATATTTGGTTTTTGGTTTTGCGCATGCAGTTTTCTTGTACTTATACTGCAACATAAAGCAATATTTTTCAGTTACTGATACATTTTTCTCCCAAGTAAAACTGATAAAAAGAGATAAAACGAGTGGTATTCACTGGTAATGTGATGTCAATATACATTTTGTGTAGTTTTATAGAAATTTAAGGTCCATTTAGTGTATATTTTGCTGTTGTCAGCTGTTGTTACAAGTAACTATAACTGGTTATCTAAACCAGTTACATTACATGTCTACATTACACAGAAAAGCACCATGTTACCTCAAGAAACTTTGGGCATTTTCTTTTAAATGTGTGGTCTTTAACAAATACTAGTCAGAAATTATTTAAATAAGCAATTCGTAGAGCAACAAATCATCAGATTTACATTAAATTGTGTTGTGGGCACAACAGGATATGTTTGTAACATTGTGATGTTTGATTACCCAAGTGCTCAGTGATAACTCACATCGAAAATGTATTCATTGTATTAAATTGCGATTCGTTTTTGGAATTTAGCATCTCTCATGTTGCCCTTTTGGGTTATATCCCAAAGGTCAAAGATTGCAATGCATTGTAAGAGCTTTATTAGCATATGTTTTAGAGATTTGTCATTAGCCTGCTATTTGTCGGTCAGGAGACCTTGACACACTGCACTGAGGCCCTCATTCATCATAAATACACTACAGGAATACAGGCATTCAAAAGGCCTTTGTTTCCTCATTAATATTCATATGCTCGTTTGCATTGTTTTCCCGCCTCAGCTCTTTCTCTTTCTCTCTCTTTCCACACTTCTCAGTTTTATTTTCTCTGTGACTCTCTTTACTTCTCTGAATTTGGGTTGAAAGCTCTTTATTTCATGATGTCGATCTTTGGAAAATCTTTCAAGAAGGATTTTCCTTATCATGACTAGCTATGAGGGTTTAAAGTGTTCCACATTTTCAATCCGGTCTGATATGAGCAGTCTCTCTATGTTGGAATCCAGACTGCACCAGCATTTGAGCTTCAAACAAACATCTCATTATCTAGTCAACTGAGTCAAGAGTTTAACGGTATAAGTTCAACCCAAAATGGAAATTCTGTCATCATTTACTCACCCTCATGTTTTTGCAAACCTGTGTGACTTTCTTGCTTCTGTGGATAACAGAGCAAATAATTCAAGCTGGATTTGTGAACTGGAGCTGCAGATTTGTTTGAAAAATATTTTACTCAAAATAATTCATTAGTGAATCATTTCTTCTATCATTAAGAGCTAAGGTGAATCTCAGGATTTTCAGAACTTAAATCTCTATCTGTTCCTCACACAAACCTACATTGTAAAAAATTATTTTCATGATTTATCACAACATTTTTTCTTTTGTCCAATCAACTTAAATTAATGTGGTTCAGATAACAATATTTTGAGTTTCTGTTGATTAAACCAATCACCTTCAATGTATTAACTCAATTTTTGTAATTTCAATGAACTCAATTTTAAGGCAACCAGGTAATTTACTTTAAGTTAAACCAACAAATCGTTTTTACAGTGTATCTTATGGCTTCAGAAGAATTATATTTAATGCAGTTCAAATCATTTGAACTACTATTATGGTACATTTATGGAGCTTTGATGTTCATTTTGAAGCTTAAAGATTCATATATATATATATATATATAATTTATTATTAATTTATTAAACACACACACATATATACACACACACACACACACACACACACATTTTTTTTTTAAGCATAAGACATTCCAAAACAATGAAGGGTGAGTTAATGATGACAGAAAATTCATTTTTAGGTAAACTATCCCTTTAATTATCTTTGAGTTTTTAGACCAGGCTCTGAAAATGGATTCAGACAGCCAATCAGCTATTACTAACCCATTTGTGCTGTTTACAGATTTTAATTGTTTGACAGTTCTTGTTTGTCATATCATTTGCAATTGCACTGACCATGCTGGTAAGCAAGTTAAATGATGCTCAATTAGTGGCCGTTATTTTTTTCCCTCTCTTTAAAGACTGCAACAAGATTTAATGGCCAGTTTGATCTAGTTATTATAACATTTACACATTTTGTGTGTTGGGTAGTATCTAAAGTATACAATATTAACAGATTGACCTTTCAAAATGTGTAAATCTTAAATCAGCTGGTCTGAAAGGAAATGTTTAGAATCTTTCAGTGAGTTTGTGTTAAAGATGCTGTCATCATGTTGATATTTTATGTGCCATTGTCTATGCAAATGTACTAAAAAACAGGTGCGCTACAACCAGACTTAATGTACAAATACTAATGAGCTCACATTGGCAACAACTGGATACATGGTTATGCAAAACCAGAACCTTCCTTACTGCATCAAACATTTATTTGCTTGTTATTTTTGCCTGCTGATCCAAAGCTGCATGCTTTTATTTTTTATCACATTATGAACTTCCCCCTGCTAAGTAAATCGTTATTATTGACTTTTCATTACGATGTAATGGAAAACACAACTTATTCCTCATTTACACTTCACAGACACCCTCGCTCATTTTAATTGGAACACTGCAGGAGCATTTATGATGCCTTCTTTCGTCAGTTTCTTAATGTACTAAACGAATGTCTTGCCCCGGTGCCCTCAAGGAGATCATGCTCTGCATGTTTTGCCCACTCAACCTTCGGCGTCTACCAAGAACGCAAACCGTACCAGAGCTTGGCGAGAAAGTCCATGCAAAGATCAAAGACAACGCAATCAATAAGATATATAACATAACAAATAATGCCGTGGGTAGCTCATTAATCCTAACAGAGCCTTATTACACTGTCTGCAGGTTTGTCCTGCCGGGTCACTTTGCTGTGTTTATTGAAATTCAGCACACTGGAGCCAAAACACAGAGAAAGATCACACTTCAGCAATACTGCTAGTACAACTGAGGGTCAGCCAAAGTGACCTAAAAGTTGAGGCTGGTTTCTTTGGATTGTTTATGTTTGTTGGTTTTTTCACTCTTTGGTGACAAATGAGCCCATGATTGATCATTGTATGAGTTAGTTAAAGAGTTAGTTCAGCCAAAAATGAAAATGTCGTTCCAAACCTGTAAGACCTTCATTCATCTTTGGAACACAAATTAAGATATTTTTGATGAAATCCAAGAGCTTTTTCTCCCCCCATAGACTGCAACGTAATTGCCACTTTCAAGGCCTAGAAAGGTAGTAAAGACATTGTTAAAATAGTCCATGTGACTTCAGTGGTTCAACCTTAATGTTACGCCACAAGACCGGCCAAACGTGGTGAGTGTGTGTTAGAAATCAGGAATAAAAGAACATTGTGCTTGGTACGTTTTTCATCTTCAAACCAAACTTGGGTCTTCAGCTGCCAAAGTTTAAATCCCGTCTGACTAGTGTGCTTCCCATAATGTTTAAACTTTTATGGCTGTTCGAACATATTTGAGACGAGCGTCTACACTACGAAAGAAATCCCGTTGAATGCGTTTTCGACTACCTCTGAAAGTGGTCGAAAGTGGACAAGCTCAAAATGTTTTAGACCCCGTTTACACCTGTATTTAGCGTCGTCCACTTGTGATCCGATCGACCAATACGCATCTTAATACCAGGTGGAAACAGGGCCAAATGTTTCTCATTGAAAGTAATGAGGTGACTGTACATGTCACTATAAAGATGTTAAAGGACACCTATTATAGGCAGTGTTTGACGCTTTGGGGGATGAACCTGTTGTCATATCCTTTAAAACTGTATGGTACGTAATTACAGGTACAGGTGACATTGGACTTACAAAACACCTACTGGGATGGTACAGTTTAGAATGATGGCTTATCCCTCGGTGCCCTTGAAGGCAAGGTGTCTCTGCATAGCCAATCCATCACAATCAATGCCAGATCATTTATATTAAATGCCTTTTTAAAGCAGTCCCAGTGACACTGTGTTTGGAAACCGGCTTGACTGGAAACAAAGCAGTAAACCGGCCTGTACCTGTCCCCATAATTTACCACCCCAATGCACAGGAAGGCTAAAGACTCCAAGGTCCAGATCTTGATGTGAAATAACCCCCGGCCCATTTGATCTCTATTCTCTGGGTGCTGTGGCTCCCTGCCTGAAAGGTGAGCAAAACCCATTAGAGAGGTCTTGAGTTTACTGAGAGCAATAATGCAATTTACATAAATAGTATGTCTGTTGGTCGTTCCATTAATCTTACTGACATCTCAAACAGGTAATTTATTTAAATATGATCAGTCTAACAGAGGATTAATTAAAAGCTTTTTGTTATTACCAGAAGAAATACTGTAGGTGTAGCTGTGACAAGAAGTACTGTCCCGAAGGATCTTTTTCAGCAGATTAGGATGCAACAACCCAAATTGGGAACGTTTTCCTTGTCTCTTTAATAAGCTTTTTTTCTTTTATCATCTAACACAACGAATTAAACTAGATTTTTATGTTTTCAGAAGAAGGGGTTTTTAAGATGTTGAAAGACCATTGCTATGCATTTGCTAATTGTTCTAGGTGGTTCATAAAGAGATCGTAAAACTAATCCATATGAATTGAGCAGTTTAGTACAAATTTTAACATATAAACATTCATCAACTCACACATCAGTTGTGGTAAACGGAAGCGCAAGCATGTTTGTTTGATGTGCGAGAACCAATGAGGTTCATTCTCGTGTGTTACGCATCATGTTTGAGCTTCCGTAAGAACCAATGAGATCCATTCTCATGTTACGCATCACGTTTGAGCTTCTGCAAGAACCAGTGAGGTTCATTCTTGTGTGTGACGCATCACATTTGAGCTTCCTCAAGAACCAGTGAGGTTCATTCTCGTGTTACGTAGCATGTTTGAGCTTCTGCAAGAACCAATGAGGTTCATTCTCATGTTACGCAGCGCGTTTGAGCTTCCGCAAGAACCAATGAGGTTCATTCTCATGTGTTACGCATCACATTTGAGCTTCCGCAAGAACCAATGAGGTTCATTCTCACGTTACGCATCACATTTGAGCTTCCTCAAGAACCAATGAGGTTCATTCTCGTGTGTTACGCATCAAGTTTGAGCTTCCGCAAGAACCAATGAGGTTCATTCTCGTGTTACGCATCACATTTGAGCTTCCGCAAGAACCAATGAGGTTCATTCTGGTGTGTGACGCATCACATTTGAGCTTCCTTAAGAACCAATGAGGTTCATTCTCGTGTTACGCATCACGTTTGTGCTTCTGCAAGAACCAATGAGGTTCATTCTCATGTTACGCAGCGCGTTTGAGCTTCCGCAAGGACCAATGAGGTTCATTATCGTCTGTTACGCATCACATTTGAGCTTCCTCAAGAACCAGTGAGGTTCATTCTCGTGTGTTACGCATCAAGTTTGAGCTTCCGCAAGAACCAATGAGGTTCATTCTCGTGTGTTACGCATCAAGTTTGAGCTTCCTCAAGAACCAATGAGGTTCATTCTCGTGTTACGCATCAAGTTTGAGCTTCCGCAAGAACCAATGAGGTTCATTCTCGTGTGTTACGCATCAAGTTTGAGCTTCCTCAAGAACTAATGAGGTTCATTCTCGTGTTACGCATCAAGTTTGAGCTTCCGCAAGAACCAATGAGGTTCATTCTCGTGTTACGCATCACATTTGAGCTTCCGCAAGAACCAATGAGGTTCATTCTGGTGTGTGACGCATCACATTTGAGCTTCCTTAAGAACCAATGAGGTTCATTCTCGTGTTACGCATCACGTTTGTGCTTCTGCAAGAACCAATGAGATCCATTCTCATGTTACGCATCACGTTTGAGCTTCTGCAAGAACCAGTGAGGTTCATTCTTGTGTGTGACGCATCACATTTGAGCTTCCTCAAGAACCAATGAGGTTCATTCTTGTGTGTGACGCATCACATTTGAGCTTCCTCAAGAACCAGTGAGGTTCATTCTCGTGTTACGCATCAAGTTTGAGCTTCCGCAAGAACCAATGAGGTTCATTCTCGTGTTACGCATCACGTTTGAGCTTCCACGAGAACCAATGAGGTTCATTCTTGTGTGTGACGCATCACATTTGAGCTTCCTCAAGAACCAGTGAGGTTCATTCTCGTGTTACGTAGCATGTTTGAGCTTCTGCAAGAACCAATGAGGTTCATTCTCATGTTACGCAGCGCGTTTGAGCTTCCGCAAGGACCAATGAGGTTCATTATCGTCTGTTACGCATCACATTTGAGCTTCCTCAAGAACCAATGAGGTTCATTCTCGTGTTACGCATCACATTTGAGCTTCCGCAAGAACCAATGAGGTTCATTCTCGTGTGTTACGCATCAAGTTTGAGCTTCCTCAAGAACCAATGAGGTTCATTCTCGTGTTACGCATCACATTTGAGCTTCCGCAAGAACCAATGAGGTTCATTCTTGTGTGTGACGCATCACATTTGAGCTTCCTCAAGAACTAGTGAGGTTCATTCTCGTGTTACGCAGCGTGTTTGAGCTTCTGCAAGAACCAATGAGGTTCATTCTCATGTTACGCAGCGTGTTTGAGCTTCTGCAAGGACCAATGAGGTTCATTATCGTCTGTTACGCATCACATTTGAGCTTCCTCAAGAACCAATGAGGTTCATTCTCGTGTGTTACGCATCAAGTTTGAGCTTCCGCAAGAACCAATGAGGTTCATTCTCGTGTGTTACGCATCAAGTTTGAGCTTCCTCAAGAACCAATGAGGTTCATTCTCGTGTTACGCATCACATTTGAGCTTCCGCAAGAACCAATGAGGTTCATTCTCACGTTACGCATCACATTTGAGCTTCCGCAAGGACCAATGAGGTTCATTATCGTCTGTTACGCATCACATTTGAGCTTCCTCAAGAACCAGTGAGGTTCATTCTTGTGTGTTACGCATCAAGTTTGAGCTTCCGCAAGAACCAACGAGGTTCATTCTCGTGTGTTACGCATCATGTTTGAGCTTCCGTAAGAACCAATGAGATCCATTCTCATGTTACGCATCACGTTTGAGCTTCTGCAAGAACCAGTGAGGTTCATTCTGGTGTGTGACGCATCACATTTGAGCTTCCTTAAGAACCAATGAGGTTCATTCTCGTGTTACGCATCACGTTTGTGCTTCTGCAAGAACCAATGAGGTTCATTCTCATGTTACGCATCACATTTGAGCTTCCTCAAGAACCAGTGAGGTTCATTCTCGTGTTACGCATCAAGTTTGAGCTTCCTCAAGAACCAATGAGGTTCATTCTCGTGTGTTACGCATCACGTTTGAGCTTCCACGAGAACCAATGAGGTTCATTCTTGTGTGTGACGCATCACATTTGAGCTTCCTCAAGAACCAGTGAGGTTCATTCTCGTGTTACGTAGCATGTTTGAGCTTCTGCAAGAACCAATGAGGTTCATTCTCATGTTACGCAGCGCGTTTGAGCTTCCGCAAGGACCAATGAGGTTCATTATCGTCTGTTACGCATCACATTTGAGCTTCCTCAAGAACCAATGAGGTTCATTCTCGTGTGTTACGCATCAAGTTTGAGCTTCCGCAAGAACCAATGAGGTTCATTCTCGTGTGTTACGCATCAAGTTTGAGCTTCCTCAAGAACCAATGAGGTTCATTCTCGTGTTACGCATCACATTTGAGCTTCTGCAAGAACCAATGAGGTTCATTCTCATGTTACGCAGCGTGTTTGAGCTTCTGCAAGGACCAATGAGGTTCATTATCGTCTGTTACGCATCACATTTGAGCTTCCTCAAGAACCAATGAGGTTCATTCTCGTGTGTTACGCATCACATTTGAGCTTCCGCAAGAACCAATGAGGTTCATTCTCGTGTGTTACGCATCAAGTTTGAGCTTCCGCAAGAACCAATGAGGTTCATTCTCATGTTACGCAGCAACCCTCTTATGTTACGCAGGAAAAGTTACATGCTGAAGTCTATATAAGCAAGCACCACTAAAACAGAAGTGTTAAAGGTTTCGAATGAAGTTTCACAAACCTTCATAGCAGTATAATATAAACTTGACTTGATAGGGGGTTTTCCTGTGCCATCCAGTTACATCATAAACATGCCAAATTGCTGAGTGTTATGAGCACTGCTCTCTCTATGAATCACCCCTGGATTTGAAATATGACTGTAATATTCTGGTAATGCCATGAAACATTTTAATTTTCCTCTGACATCACCATATACTTCAACCACAAGTACGTGAATGCACTCTTTGTGAGACTGACTTCACCAATGGAAACTTTCTGTATATGTGTCTAAATACTGTCTGTATAATTTAAACGTATGTCTGTGGAACTTAAAGTGCATGTTTAAATTTCATTTAGCAGAGCATGTTGTGTCCTGCCTTGGGTCCGTACCTGCTTGAGGTCTGAAAGGCCAGACTTGCCCTTGATTCCCCTCAAAGGGAAATTACCCTGGATGTTGAATATGAGTCAGACGCTCATATTCATACCTTGCAGGTGTCTAAAGTCAAGGTCTTGGGCTTGTTCACGCAATTCTCCTGGTCTAATCAATATGTCATGGAGCCTAGAATCGAAGTGAAATACCTCGGGCACGCCTCCTAATAAGATATTTGCAGCCATAAATGTAAGGATTAACGATAACAAATGACATGGGAGGCTGGGGTATGGCTCAACGGTCCCTTCATGCATGAGATTTCAGGACGGGCGTTATGCTGTCATCAGGTTCATTACCCTGACTGCGTTATGGCCCGACCGGGCTGAGTTCAATCATGCCGCACGGCAGAAATGCCCACAAGATGAAAACATAGGCTGGGCATGGATTTATCAAACCACTCTCATACGGTATTGAATATGATAAACAAGGCAGAGGGTATCCATTATGATTTCGTCAGATTCCTTAACTTTGACATAAATAATAAATAGGCAGACTGATGGGTTTTGCAAGTCAAAGAGGGGGAGTATTTCCATAATCACAAGAGCAATAAAGACAATCATTTATAAAAGTGGTAATAAATATGTCCGGTAATGTAGACTTACATCACATACGATCATTAATGAATGCCTCAGTGACGCTGGTAAATTTACTTGCACCTTTGAACAATAAAAGACAAGTGTGTCTATATTACAGGTCATTGCTTGTGCATAAATATTGCATTGGATCAAAATGAGCAGTATTCATTGCTATCAGAGGATATTCAATAGCATAAAATTGGCTGTAAAAATAATATCACAGATTTTACAATTTAGGGGCCATTTACACAACACTGTTTTCAACTAAAAACGGAAAACTTTTTATGCGTTTTGGCCATTCATTTACATGAGCAGTGTTGGGGAAAGTTACTTTTAAAAGTAATGCATTACAATATTGTGTTTCTTCCTAAAAAAGTAACTTTACGTTACTTAGTTACTTATTATGAAAAGTAATGCGTTACGGTACTTTTGCATTACTTTTTCTTATCTGGGCTGGGCTGTTTGTTTGTTTGTTTTCATAACAACAAAAAAGTTATATTTTTGGCAAATGTAAAGTCCCTTTTACACCAAAAGTGAAATGAATAAGCCTCAGGCTGAAGGAAATGCAAATTCACAACGTGGCCACAATTTAGTAAAACAAGGGAACAAATTATTATATTGTGCGCATGATTTACTTAAAATCAGGGACCGAATTAGTAAAACATGCTGACAATTCTCACTTTTAACTAGTTGCCTGTTAGCTTACATATTACTAGGATATTGTCTGTTTATTAACACTTATAAAGCGCATATTAATGCCTTATTCTGCATGACCTTGTTCTACATCCCATAATCCTACCCAATACCTAAACTTAAATGCTACAAAAACTACCTTACTAACTATTAATAAGCAGTAAAGTGGGAGTTTATTGAGGCAAAAGTTATGGTTAATAGTGAATATGTGTTCCCTATACTGAAGTGTTAGCAATGAAACATTGCAAAATTAATATCATGTTGATACTGTCATTTTGTTCTTCAAGTACCCAAGGGACCAGATGCTGGCCAGGAGCACAAGTCACTCTTGTGTTAATGAACTTCCAAGGCTTGACCTTTCGGTGGGGCGTTTACATGTGGCGGACGCATGTCAGACATGTTTGACTGTTGGCCTGTGAATAGGTAGGAGGTAATCAGCGTTGTTTAAATGCTGCTTTGCATATGCATGCATCATTAATTAAATGCTAATTAGGACCAAGCCGTACTTGTGACTCTCCTTCCAAAGCAATCAAAGAAAGGTTACTGCAGGGGACACAACATAGTACATCAAGTTATATATCTAAATTTATCTTATGATGTTACTAGGCTTTTTTGTGTGTTTGTTGTTTCTTGTTTAAAATGTGTCAAGTTCTTAGAAATGTCATTTGGTAGATGCGATTAATCGATTTGACAGCACTAATATAAATAATAAATAAATATATATATATATATATATATATTTCTTGGTAGTTTAATTTGGTTTTTACCATTTTCAAGACATTCAGTTTAAGACTTAAAAAAAAAATCATGTGATAACCATCAGTGAAATACCTTATACCATAAATTAATGATTTTTTTAAAGGTAAAATTTGTTTTTAATTATTATTAATTTAATTATTATTAAATACTATACATTTTTTGTGGAGTTGCACCAAATGACATTTTACAATCTGAACTAACCTTCCCTTGTCATACAAAGGTCAAATGGACTGATATTTTAAGAGATTTATTGGCCTTACAAATTGTCATGAGGGTCCTGTTTCTATTTTATTTTATTTTCATTTTTTTCATTTTTTCATTTTTTTTTAATTCATTACGATATAAGTATAGTTGTATAAACCTGACATTTTGGGCATTATGTCCCAAACAAAAATATTTAAAGGAATTTTATTGCTGAAATCAGATGCATGTTCACTATGTCATTGACCCAACCGTATCTCATAGCAGTTGATGTCAATATTTGATTTAAGTTGAACTGAATGTCCTTTCCACACTCTTGGTGAGTCACAAGTTTATTATTGGTGACAAACACCTAAACAGCATATGAATTATATATCATGAGCAGTTCAAGCTTTACCAAACCCTTCCTACAGGTTTGTGTCTGTTGCCGGAGGGTAAAAACTGTGTCAGTTGTGGGTGTGTAACTCAACAGCCCGTCTAAGTGAGGCAGGGTACATAACTCCTGACAGAAAAACTCGCATGCCATCAAGTGACACTGGTGCAGATTTCATCTGACACACCCAAAAATGTCATCCATTTTTGGATGACATCTGCTCTTACAAGTACACCAATGTAACTGGAAAGTTTTCATTGTATACTTCCTGCCATGTTTTAAGAAACTGATTCAACTGGTACTGACTGTTGTTTCTTATTTGATGATTTTTCTTTCCTGTTTTTCAGCATCGCTATCAGTTCTTCCAGAGATTCCCAGTGTGTCGTTTGCAGTCTTTGTGGTCTAGATGTGAAGCTAAAACAGTTCTTTTGAGGAACTAGTTCACGTCTCTCTGTGGGTCCTGGATTAGGATGTTGGAAGCCCATGACTAACATCTTGCAGTTGAGCTTCCCTCTTATCCCTGCCTGCCAATTCCCACTGCACAGCCGACCGAGGGCTCTGAGCTTGATTCAAGCCAAAGGGGGCGGTTACTGAGGTACTTCAAGCACCTAGACTTTCCTCCATCTGCCTTTTAGCTAATAAAAATGCTTATATACAGTTAAGAAATATACAAGAGCAATCAATATTTTATGTAGCAGTGGAGGCATTTGTGCCGCCGCAGCAGCTCGGATAGGACCCAGGAGAAGAGAAATGTATTGTATTAATCAGGAGCCAGAGTTGTGATTCACAAATATGTCATCTGTCAGATGAAGGCATTTGAAGAGGGAAAAACAGTCTGGTAGTTAAAAAAAAAAAGAAAAGGCAGATTTATTCTAGGCTCCCTCCATTTTCTTTTATGATCTAAAAAAACTACATGCAGTTTGCTAGGGTGTTCTGAGTGGTTGCCAGGGTGTTGCTATGTGGTTGCTTATGATGATCTGGCCCTATATACAGCTTGTGACCCTCCGTCTGTGTGAGTCTGTTTTTATTGTCTGGTTACATCATTAACGTGACTCATTGCCATGTGGTACAAATGCTGTTCTGAGGGTCTCTTTGCTGTTCGAATGCTCTGCTCAAACTGACATTGATTTTGTCTCTGGAGGTCACAGGTCATTAGGTCACTGTACTGTTGGTCGCTAGCAGGTGTGTCCACTCCAGAATGCCCTAACATTATTGGTGGCCTGCGAAATTGGCTGTAGCGTTTGAAAATCTGATCGTAAATGAAATGTATTGCCAATTAAAACAATATGCCATTTTATTTTTTCATGCCACTAAAAATGACCATTCAAGGGAAAGCATTTGTACAGTGCATAATAAATCATATGAAGAAGAATGATTATCAATACATGAATCAAACTCAGAGTGTCAGCAACCGAATTGAGAAGCAAAATTTATTTATTTATTTTCCTTATATATTTATTTATTATTATCTTTTAATTATATATTTTTTATTTTTATTTATTTTATATTATTTTATTTTTTTATTATTTATATTGACATTTATTTATTATACTTATTAATATATTTATTTATATTTACATTATTTATTATTTAGTGCTGTCAAATTGATTAATCGCATCTAACATAAAAGTTTTGTAAATATATATGTGTGTGTATATATATATATATATATATATATATAAAGTACTGTCAAACGATTGATCGCGATTAATCGCATCCAAAATAAAAGTTTGTTTACATAATATGTGTGTGTACTGTGTATATTTATTATATATAAATACACACACATACATGTATTTAAGAAATATTTACATGTATAAATATATTTTTGTTAAATATATACATGCATGTGTGTATTTATATATACATAATAAATATACACACTACACACACATATTATGTAAAAAAAACTTTTATTATGGATATGATTAATCGCGATTAATCGTTTGATGGCACTCACACACAAACACACACGCACGCAACTTTTATGGTAGATGCGATTAATCGTGAATAATCGATTTTATTTTGGATATGATTAATTGCAATTAATCAATTGTTTGTTTGACAGCACTAATATACACACACACACACACACACACACACACACACACACACACACACATATTTATGGTAGATGCGATTAATCGTGAATAATCAATTTTATTTTGGATATGATTAATCGCAATTAATCGTTTGTTTGACAGCACTAATATATATATATATATACACACACACACACAAACTTTTATGGTAGATGCGATTAATCGTGATTAATCGATTTGACAGCACTAATTTATATTCATATGTATTTTTTATGTTTTATGTGAGCAGCAGTGAATAACAATCATATAGACCCGTGAAATCAAACCAACTTGAATTCACTTATTCACTTGTCTACAGTAGCGAACAAATCACGTGACCTTCACTCCCATTGGTTCACACCACATTGATTTGCTGCTTATTTGCATAAAGTTAACTTATCTCAACTTTGCTGCGCAGCTGGACACGGCCACACTGTATCAACAACGGATGCTGAACATAAACAACTTCCTATCGCTTTGTTGCTAAAAACTGGTGTCGTCGTAAACACCCCCAACACATTGTTCTTAATCAAGAGCCAGTGATGTGGTTCACAATTATGTCATCTGTCAGAGGACGACATTTGAAGGGACGGCAGAGACAGAGAAAGAGTCAAAACAGAAAATCCAATTTATTCGGGTGGTCTTATCCCTCTTTTGAGACCTGGCATGAGGGGGAGACTCCTCACCGCCCCACCCTTCAGACGAGAAGCTTGGGAGGAAAAAATAAAAGACCAGAGGGAAAAGGGAGAAGCAAAAAAGAATGAGGCACAAACAGCGTCTCAGGCAGGGCTCCAAGTGGAGCTGTCCACATTCTCCTTCCTTGCTCAATGTTCCATGACAACAAGGTGAGATGAACAGCAGAGGTTAGTCTGAGCAGCTGCTTCCTGGGTTGGAAATTCCAAGCATTGAGGACCATCTGTCTATATGCTCACTGATGTATATGGGAGCCATCTATCAGGCTGCAGCCCTGCAGCTGCTGGCTCGTCAGGCCTGCTGCCTTTCTCTAGGCGGCCCAACAATGGAAGTCAGTTCTTCAGCTTGTGTCACCCGGAATGGCTGATTTGATTAAGTCCCGAGCTCTCATTATGTTGGGTAGGGGTGTAGAATTTCAATGATAATCCATAATGCATGACCATTTTTTTTTTCCCGCTCCATTTTTTTATTTGTTGCCATGGCAACATAAATTCAAGGTTACTGGCTCAGACGCATAATTGGGTGTGCACTGAGCGCTGAAGAGGTGCTGTTAAAATTCCCCTCATGAAAGTGGAGCATCAATCATGTTGTCGCAGATTGCAAAGTACTCATAATCAGATGAAATGCCTTGGAGAGAGAGATGGAGAGAGAGAAGGAGAGAGTGTGTGTGTTAAGATGTGCTGCATCCTTCTTTCATTGAAGCTAAGGAGTGAATGGGAGCACTTTGTCTCTTTCGCTCTGCCTAAGTAAAACTGGACTATCTCTGGCAGTCGCACAAGCCTTTTTTATGCACTTTCTTGTAACTTGGTCTCACTTCATTTGACTCCGCTCGGCTCTCTGAGGCAGGAGGAGTGTGTGCGGCTCTGAAATGAAGGGAATCATTTCTCACTAGAGATCACCAGGCCTTTGACAACTGCAGCCCATAGCTCATCAAACATATTTTAACACCAGACAAAAGGCCAGATTTCCACCCTCGTGGCTTCCTAGCACTGTTGAAAATCCTGTCGTGCTGCTTATATATTAGGACTTTTTTCTTTTGTGGGTCAGAGAAGAGTTTGTTTTATGAAGATGTCGCAGCCTGCATTTTATCTCAATTTTGTCCATCTAGAAGTAGCCACTGTTGCCAAGAAAAGTGTGCAAGTGTGTATTTTTAATGGTGAAATACTTTTTTTTACAGAGACTCTGTGGTGCCATCAAGACATAAATATTTATTATTAATATTAATATTGTTATTATATTTAAATGTAAAATTATATTGTATAAAAGACACAGTTCAACTTTAGTTCATTCTTTACAAAAACAGATGCTCTATCTATATGGTAGTTAATAGTATGTAAAATCAGAAAAAAAGAAAAATACTGCACCAATTTATAAATGAAAAAGTATATTCAGTGCGTAGATTCAGTCAATGAGGAAAAACAGTATGTATACTGTAGACCTTTCAGGTGTTTCAGGTGTTTACTATAGGGATTGCTGACAAAACTGTGTTTGTTTTCAGATGTTTTTTTCATTTTGTAGTTTTGAATGTTAATGTAGTATAGTATAGATGCCGTTTTGTAAATTAAAACGACAAATTTAAAATAACACTACATTAAATTACAGTTTACACACTATCATTCAAAAAGTCTTATTAATACATTTATTCAGAAAGCACACATTAAACCGATAAAAAGTGACAGTGAAAACATTTATAATGTTACAAATAAATGCTGTTTATTTTTAACAGCATTTATTTAAACTTTCTATTCATCAAAGAATCCTGAAAAAAATGGTATCATTGTTTTCCACGCATACATTAAGCAGCACAACTGTTTTCAACACTGATAGCAGTGTTGGAAAAAAGTTACTTTTAAAAGTAATGTTACAATGTCATGTCCCTAAAAAGTAACTAATCGCGTTTGTTCCCTCGATTTATAAATTGTGCACATGATTTATAAATCAAGGGAACAAATTAGTAAATCGTGTGCAGGTTTTAGCAAATCGAGGGAACGAATTAGTAAATCGTACGCGCGTGTTAGCAAATCGAGGGAACAAATCAGTAAATCGTGTGCGTGTTTTAGCAAATCGAGGGAACAAATCAGTAAATCGTGTGCGTGTTTTAGCAAATCGAGGGAACAAATCAGTAAATCGTGTGCGTGTTTTAGCAAATCGAGGGAACAAATCAGTAAATCGTGTGCGTGTTTTAGCAAATCAAGGGAACAAATCAGTAAATCGTGTGCGTGTTTTAGCAAATCGAGGGAAAGAATCAGTAAATCGTGTGCGCGTTTTAGCAAATCGAGGGAACGAATTAGTAAATCGTGCGCGCATTTTAGCAAATCGAGGGAACAAATCAGTAAATCGTGCACACGTTTTAACAAATCGAGGGAAAAAAATCAGTAAATCGTGTACACGTTTTAGCAAATCGAGGGAACAAATCAGTAAATCGTGCACACGTTTTAGCAAATCGAGGGGAAAAATCAGTAAATCGTGTGCGCGTTTTAGTAAATCGAGGGAACGAATTAGTAAATCGTGCACACGTTTTAACAAATCGAGGGAAAAAAATCAGTAAATCGTGTACACGTTTTAGCAAATCGAGGGAACGAATTAGTAAATCGTGCGCGCGTTTTAGCAAATCAAGGGAACATCAGTAAATCGTGCACGCGTTTTAGCAAATCGAGGGAAAAAATCAGTAAATCGTGTGCGCGTTTTAGCAAATCGAGGGAACGAATTAGTAAATCGTGCGCGCATTTTAGCAAATCGAGGGAACAAATCAGTAAATCGTGCACACGTTTTAACAAATCGAGGGAAAAAAATCAGTAAATCGTGTACACGTTTTAGCAAATCGAGGGAACGAATTAGTAAATCGTGCGCGCGTTTTAGCAAATCGAGGGAACAAATTAGTAAATCGTGCGCGTGTTTTAGCAAATCGTGGGAACGAATTAGTAAATCGTGTGCGTGTTTTAGCAAATCGAGGGAACTAATCAGTAAATCGTGTGCGTGTTTTAGCAAATCAAGGGAACATCAGTAAATCGTGCACGCGTTTTAGCAAATCGAGGGAAAAAATCAGTAAATCGTGTGCGCGTTTTAGCAAATCGAGGGAACAAATCAGTAAATCGTGCACACGTTTTAGCAAATCGAGGGGAAAAATCAGTAAATCGTGTGCGCGTTTTAGCAAATCGAGGGAACGAATTAGTAAATCGTGCGCGCGTTTTAGCAAATCGAGGGAACAAATTACTAAATCGTGCACGCATTTTAGCAAATCGAGGGAACAAATTAGTAAATCGTGCGCGCGTTTTAGCAAATCGTGGGAATAAATCAGTAAATCATGCGTGCGTTTTAGCAAATCGAGGGAACAAATCAGTAAATCGTGCGTGCGTTTTAGCAAATCGAGGGAACAAATCAGTAAATCGTGCGTGCGTTTTAGCAAATCGAGGGAACAAATCAGTAAATCGTGCATGCGTTTTAGCAAATCAAGGGAAAAAATCAGTAAATCGTGCACGCAATAAGCCTCAGGCTGAAGGAAATGCAAATTTGTGTACAGTAGAGGGCGCAGCTCAAACAAACCTTTCAAACAAATGCAGGAAAAGAAAGTTCAACACTTTAGCAATAAAAAAATAAATAAATAAATAAATTAAAAAAAAAGTGATGTTTAACTAAAGTAATTTTTGCTTATCCATATGGTTGAATTGGATTGTTGAAGGTCAGCAGCAAAGACATTGGTTGAGATTAATTACATAAAGGCCTGGTTTCACATACAGGGCTTAGATTAAGCCAGGATTAGGCCTTAGTTCAGTTACTAGTTACTTGAGAAAATCTAATCTGATTACGTAACTTGCGTTACTTGTAATGCATTACCCCCAACACTGATTTGGAGGAATACTGAATCTGTTTTTGTGCAAGTGAGATGAGTAAATGCCTGCTCACATTTAGTCTAGAACTACAATAACCATCCTGTTCACATAGCGCACACAACACCTCAGCACTCTCGATTTCTCTCAATATGGGTATACAGGAGAGCTGTCAGTCAATACATGGGAAAACAAAGTGACTTGCATTACTTATTTGAAAAAGTAACATATTTTTATGTAAATTTAAAAGTAATACGTTACTTTACTAGTTACTTGAAAAAAAAAAGTAATCTGATTACGTTACTTGTTACTTGTAATGAATTACACCAACACTGATTGATAGTAATAAGAAATGTTTTTGAGCACCAACTTCTGTTGCTCTGATATTTAATATAAGCCTCTTCATCTTTCATAAATGTAAATAAGGACAAATCAGACTCTGAGGACAGATTATGGGTCAGGGTCTCTGTTCAGGGAATCTGTCTCTCTGTGGGCGTATGGAGTAATGCTCAAACAGAAACATATGTACAGGCTTGATTTCCCTGACAAGTTTACCTATACACTGCTGTAACCTTTTATGATAAGCCTGTCTGTGTGCAGCCAACACAAGTCATAAATTACAATGTTTAAACCAAGTCACACGCACTGCTGCAACACAAGTGGCAAATTAAACTTCATATATGCAACAACAGTTGTTCCATATAAAAGACTAGCGGGAAGAAAAAGCTCTGTGTGCATGAGGGAGCAGATTTCATTTAGGAGTACAAAGAAGAAAGGAGGGTTATTATCAGGCCAGCTTTTTAAAGACAGTGAGAAAGGCCATTTGTTTCAAGTTCAATTTCTTTTGCTGATGCTGTATTTATCACATAAGGGAGTCTGATGGCTGCAGCTCCACAGGGATCCAGGCAGGGATCACACTTGGATTTTAATGAGCTCCTGATCCTGTACTCACTCGCACAGGTGTGGATATGCCAGGAAGCCGCTCGGGTTCATATTCATCCTTCCTGTCAGCCCAACCCAGTCAATTGATGGCTCCTGTAAAATTGACGTTTTTTCATCGTGCTGTGAATCATTGTGAGTGATGATTGATTTTGATATGAGCCTGAGGGATGACAGCACCCGGCTTTCCAAGTCATTCCCGGGACATGTTTATGTCATTTTAGATTTTTTGATGATGAATGATGAAGCATATAGAAAAATTGAGCTAATATATTCTAGTTCATAAAACTGGCAATAAGAATCTAATTGCTTGAAAAATGTATTTGTTCTTGATTTTTGTGAAGCTGTCACTCAATATTTTCATTTCTCATAACAGGGATTTAATTATGCAAATAAATAAATGATTTATAGTGGGCTTCAAAAGTGCAAGGCCACTTTTAAACCTGCACTGTAAAAAATATTTTCATGATTTATCACATTTTTTCTTTTGTCAAATCAACAAATTAATGTGGTTCAGATAACATAATATTTTCAGTTTCTGTTGATTAAACTAATCGTCTTCATTGTATTAACTCAATTTTTTTTTTTTTTTAATTTTTAAGGCAACAAGGTAACTTACTTTTTTAAGTTAAACCAACAATTCTTTTTTTACATTTTTACATTGTTGAAATAATCTTGAATTGTTTCGAATTTATTTTGTTATAAAATGAATGAATAAAATGAATATCCATTCATCCATCCATCCGAAATGATTTAATTTATTCTATTAAATGAATGAATAAAATTAATATCCATCCATCAGAAATTATTTAATTTATGTTATTAAATGAATGAATAAAATCAATATACATCCATCCATCCATCCATCCATCCATCCGAAATTATTTAATTTATGCTATTAAATGAATGAATAAAATTAATCATCCATCCATCCATCCATCAGAAATTATTTAATTTATGCTAGTAAATGAATTAATAAAACGAATATCTATCCATCCATCCATCCATCCATCCATCCATCCATCCGAAATTCTTTAATTTGTTATTAATGAATAAAATGAATATCCATCCATCCATCCATCCATCCGAAATTATTTAATTTATGTTATTAAATGAATGAATAAAATGAATATCCATCCATCCATCCATACATCCATCCATCCATCCATCCATCCATCCATCCATCCATCCATCTGAAATTATTTAATTTATGTTATTAAATGAATGAATAAAATTAATATTCATCCATCCATCCGACATTAATTTGTTATTAAATGAATGAATAAAATGAATATCCATCCATCCATCCATCCATACATCGATCCATCCATCCATCCATCTGAAATTATTTAATTTATGTTATTAAATGAATGAATAAAACGAATATCCATCCATCCGTCCATCCATCCGAAATTATTTAATTTATGCTATTAAATGAATGAATAAAATTAATATCCATCCATCCATCCATCCATCAGAAATTATTTAATTTATGCTAGTAAATGAATTAATAAAACGAATATCCATCCATCCATCCATCCGAAATTCTTTGTTATTAAATGAATGAATAAAATTAATATCCATCCATCCATCCATCCATCCGAAATTATTTAATTTATGTTATTAAATGAATGAATAAAATGAATATCCATCCATCCATCCATCTATCCATACATCGATCCATCCATCCATCCATCAGAAATTATTTAATTTATGCTAGTAAATGAATTAATAAAACGAATATCCATCCATCCATCCATCCAAAATTATTTAATTGATGTTATAAAATGAATGAAAAAACGAATATCCATCCATCCATCCATCCGAAATTATTTAATTTATGTTATTAAATGAATGAATAAAATGAGTATCCATCAATCCATCCATCCATCCATCCATACATCCATCCATCTGAAATTATTTAATTTGTTATTAAATGAATGAATAAAATTAATATTCATCCATCCATCCGAAATTAATTTGTTATTAAATGAATGAATAAAATGAATATCCATCCATCCATACATCGATCCATCCATCCATCCATCTGAAATTATTTAATTTATGCTAGTAAATGAATGAATAAAATGAACATCCATCCATCCATCCATCCAGCCATCCGAAATTATTTAATTTATGCTATTAAATGAATGAATACAATTAATATCCATTCATCTATCCATCCATCCATCCATCCATCCGAAATTATTTAATTTATGTTATTAAATGGATTAATAAAACGAATATCCATCCATCCATCCATCCAAAATTATTTAATTTATGCTAGTAAATGAATGAATAAAATGAATATCTATCTGTATATCTATCTGTTTGTCTGTTATTATCGTGTAATATATATATATATATATATATATATATATATATATATATATATATATATATATAGTTATTTAGTTCATTTATATCCTTTCATCTCAGTGTTCAGAATCTGTTTGAGTGGTGTGTGCAGAGGGGGAAAGCTGCGGGTCCACAGCACTTAAAGAACTAAAGGAATTCTTTGCTTATTCACTGTTTGACTCGGGAGGGTCTGGAGGTCTTAGTCCTCCATTGTATTGGGAGAACATTGTTAGAGCTTTTGTCCCTTCAGCATTTAGCCTGTGTCTCAAAGCAGCGCTGGAGCTCTGCTGTGTGAAACCGGGACCGTTTTATTGGCTGAAGAACAGCTGTTTCCAATCAGGCTGGATTTAGTCAGTTCACATCTATGTATTACAGATGTTTCTAAACCAAAAATGAATGATGAGCATGGACTCATAAGGTTTAGAGCAAAATATTTGCATTTAGCTACCACCGGGGTCTCAAACTACTGACCTGAAGACATTTCTTTTAAGCGTGGCTGAAACTGGGCAAAAACAGCCAGAGCTTAAGGCCCAGTAAGAAGCCCAACTCAGGGTCTCTGGACCAGATATTCATACATAATCTCCCCCCATTGTGCTGTTTACAAGGTCAAGGTTACAGGGTCATTGCTTGGTGGATTAGTTAAATTGGCATACTCTTTCTTCGTAATGGATTACTGACTTGGTGGCTGCTTGCTTAATGTCACTTTTATCAGGAACTGAGAATGATAGCAGAGGATTTGAAACTCAAAACAGACAATTGGAGCATCTCAATAGATATTGAGCACAGAAGCAGGATAAAGCGTTAACCTGGCTGGGCCTCAGCTGATAGGATTGAAAAAAATCCACTGTGAGGCCCTGACAGTCATAGGGATCATTTGGATGATTTATGCAGGGAAATTGTATTTGCCTAAGCAAGGGAGATAATTGAATAAAGCAGTTCTTGGCCCGGTGCAGGATGTGTGGCAGCTCTTCTGTAGAAAATGATCCTGCTCTGCTTCTTACAGGCAGCAAGATAAGAGGCCAATATTTGCTCGATGCCCTGATATCCACTGCCTCGAGCTAATGTGCAGTTACACTGGTTATTGAATATGAGGATGATCACACAAACATTTTTTTGCAATATTTTGTAAATTTTCTGTTTTTATTTTTATTTTTCAGTAATACAATTTACTGTTAAAATAAATGTAAATAATAAAATATATTTGTATTTTTTTAAATAAGAAATATAAATATTTGATTGTTTTATTATTAAAATGTGATTATTTTAGTTTAATTTATATTTATTTTATTTTATTAATACTTAACAATGCACTTTATGTGTGTTTTTATATTATTATTATTATTATTATTATTACTATTATTATAAACAATGTGGAAAAGAGGGTGAATGAAATCAGGTAATGTTGCAAGCTGGATCCAAACTCCATGACATCCAGTGCCTCAATCTATACTATTATATATAATTTTATTTTATTTTAATTTAATTTAATTTAATTTTATTTAATTTTATTTTATTTTATTTTATTTGTATTTTATTTATTTATTTATTTTTTGTTTGTTTTTTATTATTTTATTTATTTTTTATTTTCATATTTTATTTTTATTACAAAATATTTATTTTTATTTTATTTGTTTTATTTTTTATAATTTAAAATGTTATTATTTATGCTCATTTTTATTGTATTTTATAATTTTATATAAATTAAAATGATAAATTTATGTTAAGTAAATTTTTATTTAAATAAAACTTTTAAAATTTTAAATGTTATTTCATTATTTATTATTATTTTATTTTTTATTATATTCATTTTATTTTATATTTTTATTTACTGTATATATGTGTGTGTGTATATATATATGTTAAATATTTTTGTATTAAGTGGACATTTTGGACATTATTTATATATATATATATATATATATATATATATATATATATATATATATATAAATTTTAAAAGTTTTATTTAAATAAAAATTTACTTAACATAAATTTATCATTTTAATTTATATAAAATTATAAAATACAATAAAAATGAGCATAAATAATAACATTTTAAATTATAAAAAATAAAACAAATAAAATAAAAATAAATATTTTGTAATAAAAATAAAATATGAAAATAAAAAATAAATAAAATAATAAAAAAAAAACAAAAAAAATAAATAAATAAAATAAAATAAAATAAAATAAAATAAATTAAATTACACACACACAAATATATATATATATATATATATATATATATATATATATATATATATATATATATATATTTTTATTTAAATAAAATTTTTAAAATTTTAAATGTTATTTCATTATTTATTATTATTTTTTTATTATTTTTATTTTATTTTATTTTTTCATTTTATTTTATATTTTTGTATATATTTGTATTAAATGGACATTTGGACATTATTAACTTTTCATTAAAATAACATTTCATCTTTTTTTAAAAAAAAAAAAAAATAAATAAGGTATTAAAAAGACAATGTATAAATTGTACTATGCACTTTTTAGTTTTGATTTTAGTGTATTTGACCACTTTTAACAACTAGTACAGAGGTAAGAATGGGAATCAGAGGAGAAATGTTGCATGCTGGACTTGAACTTGCTTTGCTTACACGAACACCTCTGTTCAGTGCGTCAGAGCATGTGCCATTAGCCACGGCTCTCCTAAAGATACACTGTTGAGATTTCAGCTAGTCCAATCAGAACACATCCTGCCGGAGAGGTGTCAAATTTGAAAGCAGTCGTAAAATAAAAACATATTCCTGATGCTTTTTAGTAAATTTCTTCTAAACACACTGAGCCTTGTTGCTGCTCCATGCGCGTCCGCTGCCCGTTCTCTCTTTTCGCGCAGTTACGGGCAGTTGCTGTTAATGGTTGAGGGCAGGGGCAGACCCAGAGGAACACTGAATAACTGGGACACAAAAGGAGCTCTGTGTGTGTGAGGAGGTCACATCTGCTGTGCTCCCTCAATCTCTCTCTCCCTCTCTTCTGCACAGACAGAGCACCAATAACAACAGCGGAGGCCCTGCGTCTGGCCCCTGTCTCACAACGGCCCTCCTGTGCTGCTCTGGGCCGCTGATAGAGCATGACATTTCACTGGGCACCCATTACTGGCCCTGTCAGTCCTTCTGTTATCACACGCTTGCAAACAGAAATATGACATCATAAAACGCCCCTGTAACGTGAGCCCACGGCCACTCAGGATAATAGCTGAGGTGTAAAATTAGTGTTTTGGTAATAACATCTAAAAAAAAAAAAACATGAAAGGTCACATTTGTGTTGGGGGACAAAAAGTAGATGGATGTTTGGGGCCTAGAAAAGAGGGTGTCATTGAAAATGATCTAAAATAAAAAGGTTTTGCTGTGTGATGGATGTATTTGGTCTTATCTTCATGAAAGGCTCCACACCAATTACCAGCGAAGCACCACTGTTTACACGCGTTTCTCCATGCCAGCAGCTGTTTGTGATGGGCTCCCATTTAGACAACCGCATTTAATGAAGGTTCTTGAAGGTGAGGAGGCGCATTTAACACGTATGAACTCTACCCTTTCAACAGCAGCTGGCTGAAACGCGCCTTGCTTGTTGTCGTTCAAGATGTTGTCCATGAAAAGTAAAGGCCGCCCTGTGCCACAGCGATTAGTATATTAGCTATTGACTCTGTAAACAGTGATTAAACGTATTTACCTCTAATGAGCTCGGGAGCAGATAAAGCTACTGTAAAAATCATTAGCAGGATACAGTGGATACAGTCGGTTCGATAGTATCTGTCTCGGCTTGTTAAGGTATAGCTTTCGCTGTTTATGTGAGCTGGTGGACTTTAATGCATCTAAATTACCAACATGATCAAAATTTTGCTGAAAAACCTGTTGTTCACAATCCTTTACATGCCTTCTGCCCTGTGATTGACAGTTCAAAGGCCTTTCAGTCTAATGCTAAAACGTTTCCCTTCATGTCATGATTCACGTGACTTTTTGCTCTGAAATCTTTAATAATTTTTTATAAAGTAAACATAAGAATAACTCAGGCATACAGGGTGACAACTGATATTTATATGTATTTATATTTATTATTTACTTGCTTGCTTACCACTTTCACCATTTGGATAAGTTGCAAGAGTGGAAACGACTTGGAAAAGAGAGTGATGTTCAGGTAATGTTGCAAGCTGGACCTAAACTCCATGATATCCAGTGCCTCAAACTATTATATTGTACTTTTCTTTTCTTTTCTTTTCTTTTCTTTTCTTTTCTTTTCTTTTCTTTTCTTTTCTTTTCTTATTTTATTTCATTATTTCATTTTATTTCTTTACTTTTATTGTTTTTTTTTTTATTATTTCTTTTACTTTATTTTTTAATTTATTTTTTAATTTAATTTAATTCAATTATTTATGCTTATTTTTATTGTATTTTTAAAATTTAAAGCTATCAAAAATTCATCTTTTGGCCAGATAAATATCAGCAACTGCACCAAAGTGCATATTTTTGCTGAATTTGGGCCTGTGAATAAAATTTTATTTTAATTAATTTATTTATTTATTTATTTATTTATTTATTTATTTATTTATTTATTTATTTATATTTTATTTTATTTTATTTTATTCAATTATTTATGCTTATTTTTATTCTATTTTTAAAATTTAAAGCTATCAAAAATTCATGTTTTGGACATAAATATCAGAAACTGCATAAAATTGCATATTTTTGCTCAATTTGGGCCTGTGAATAAAATTGTATTTTATTTATTTATTTATTTATTTGAATTTTACTTAATTTTATTTAATTTAATTTTACTTTACTTTATTTACTTTATTTTTACTTTTTTACTTTAATTAATTATTTTTATTTTTAATTTAATTTTATTTTATTAGATTATGCTTATTTTTATTCTATTTTTAAAATTTAAAGCTATCAAAAATTAATCTTTTGGCCATATAAATATCAACAACTGCACCAAATTGCATATTTTTGCTCAATTTGGGCCTGTGAATATTTTATTTTATTTATTTTATTTTATTTTATTTTATTTTATTTTATTTTATTTTAATTTATCTTATTTTACTTTATTTTAATTTATTTTTACTTTAATGTATTTTTATTTTTTTTATTTAATTTTATTCGATTATTTATGCTTATTTTTATTGTATTTTTAAAATTTAAAGCTTTCAAAAATTCATCTTTTGACCACAAATATCAGCAACTGCACCAAATTGCATATTTTTGCTCAATTTGGGTCTGTGTGTGAATAAAATTGAGGATTTTTTTTCTCCTTCAATGTGAGCTCTATATTCTCAGTATATCATATATATTAGCCAAATACTATAAGCTAATAATATAAGATAATGTATCAAATATGATACAAAACATAAAACACACATAACTTTTTAAAGATTTTAATAGTTTAATAAATGTTCCAATTTGGACAATTAGATATTTCTGACTATTAAGATGTATGTATGTTGTGTTCAAATTATTTTTGCTTTCAAACAAGCTGAAACACTGCATTTTTCGATCAGACTGATTTATGACAAAGCCTGCATTTCTCTAAATTGACCTTCTGACCTTATTTTCTGCTAAGGATAGTACTGTTAAAATCAGTGGCCAGTGCCTTGAATACTAAAGACAGGCTCAATGGAGAGAGAATGCAGTGGTTTTTCATTGAGTGGGTCATGGGAGGTCACGGCACACGATAACTCCTATTCAAGACTTAATTGCTGGTTGAGAGTCTATGAGGCCCCACTGAGCTCACTAGAATGGACGCGATGTGTAGAGAAGGTAATTTATGATGAGTAAAATGAGTGTGCCAAGTCACTGGACATGCAGGACTGGGGAACCTTTTTGTTTTGAGGGCTTGATTTGAGTAAAGAATAATTTTACTATAATTTCATTCATTCATTCATTCATTCAATTTTATTTTATCTTTTATTTAATTAATTTTTTTCTTATTTTATCTTTTATTTTATCTTTTTTTATTTTATTTTATTTTATTTTATTGTTGTATTCAGCTGCGGAAACATTGCCTGTGTATATTCATGCATTTAACTCTGTGACTGCACACTCCAGCATGTGACTATTCAAGTAGTATGACACAGTGTACAGTGTTTTTTACAGATGGATGCCAGAGCGTATGTGTGTGTCACTGAGAGCCAGAAATGTGCCTTCGCTTTGGTCTCATATTTATTGTGGTGACTCTTGTGTGGCTTATGCAAACAAGCTGACAGAGTTCAGCTTTCATCTGCTGAAGAACGCTTGAAGTGAACACTAGATCATAACCACAAGTGTCTTTAAGGAAAGAGGAAAAGAGGGGATAAATGCATTATGACATCACAGCTCCATCAAACATGTGTCAGGCACTTGATTCGACTCGCACAAACACATTGTCAGGCTGTGAAGATGCTGTATGCTCTGATTTCACTATTCCATATAGCCGTGAGGATCCAAGCAGAAGCGTTAGCCGGAAACAGAATGTGTGGTGGACAGAAGAAATTGGTTTTAGGATCTATGAGGCCTGGTATAATGAAGGCTATGGAGGCTTCATGGAGGTCAGAAATGCAATGTGGTGACAGTTTGTGTAAAGCTTTGAAGACACATAATAAAAACCTAAACTAGATTTTATATTGCACTTGTAACCAGTGAACAGAGGCCAGTAGAGAGAAACATTGTTTGTTTTCCTGGTGTCAGCAGCCTAGCAGGCCAAACAGAAACGAGTGAAACACTTTTCTTGAATGGCAATATGCTTTTACTATCCCATTACTTTTTTATAGTATTAGAGGCACAAATTTGATCATTTTTGTTGTATACATATATTTGAAAACTGTTATCCAACATAATATTAACCTCACATGAAACATTGTTAGTTTTAAACACAATAAGTATCTGTTTCTCATCCAAGAACACAAGTAAATAATTATTTTTTTACACATATTATCATGTTGACTCAAGCTTTCAACCTTGTTTCACAAAATATTGTAAGAAGCAATGTAAATAATAAAGATAATAATAATCATCAGTCATCATTTTTAAAAATGAATTTATTTAATTTATGGGGGAAAAAAGTGTATTAGTTGATCCTAAATCTAAATTTAGGTTTAAAATAATAAAAAGATTTTATGTATAGATGCAACAGTCAGATTTCATAATTTAAAACTCACATTCATTTTCTCCATATGGAAATTGATTTTGAACAATAACTTATAAACCTTTAAAGACAGACCTGCTGTGAGGTTGTTAATCCATGGTATTTGCTTCTGCTGAAGCTGTCAGACAAATTTATTTTAGTTTATTTTTAAAATAATCGTTTAACAGTAGAATTCCTGGTGAAAAACTACATTACCCATGATGCTGTACAGAAAATTACACCAATCAGAGAGTCAAAAAAGCAACATGTGCCAAAATAGCTCTTTAGCTCCTCCCACTCCCATCAAGCACTGCGAATGATGTAATCCTGTTGATCTCTCTACGCTCTCAAAATACTAAAATGTTTATATATATGCACATTTTGCAATAAACTTAAAGGGGTGATTGATTATTTTACTTTTTTAACTTTAGTTAGTGTAATGTTTCTGTTTGATCATAAACAACATCTGCAAAGTTACGACGCTCAAAGCTATGTCCACACGAAGCCAGAGCTTACCCTATCCGATCTTTTTTTTTTTTCCTCGTCTCAAGAAATACCTGCATACACACGAAACCACTGAAACGACTCAAAACGATGTAGTATACATGCCAGATCAGTATGTGGTGCTGTAATTCTGCAATAGAGATACACTAAAAACAAAGAATAAGACTTGGAGCATGCGCATAAACCTTGCGCGCTGTATACAAACTTTAGTAAAGCTTCAAAATAAAGCTTTATTTTAATAAAGCTTTAGGCTCGGTAGCTTCTGCAGCACGAACACAAGCATTTATTACGCTATTATTGTTGTTGTTGCTGTTTTGTGCTGTTAGCGGTGACTGACTAGGGTCGACACGTGGGGTGATGACATCATCATTTCACAAAATATACGGATTGGCTGTACACACGAAAACACAAAGGCGGCGTTTTCAGATTTATCCACTCTGGGACCCGGTTTCAAAAAATAGCGGTTTCACCTTCCAAAAACGCCGGATCCGTGTGGACGAAACGCCTATCCGACACAAAATTTGTGTGTGTATACACAGAAACGCGTCTCCCTGTGGACGGGGCCTGAGTCTCTCCATCAGTGTCTGACTCCGGTTTGAACAATGTAAGGCTGAACACCATTACTGACAATCCTCATTTTGTCTGCGTGAGATTCTCCAGCTTTGTTGTTATTGAGCAGCCGAAGCATGAGCTGTTAAAGCTCCGCCCTCTTCTGGGGCAGCAGCTCATTTGCATTTAAAGGGACACACACAAAAACGGCGTGTTTTTACTCACACCCAAATAGGGGCAAATTTGACAAGCTATAATAAATGATCTGTGGGGTATTTTGAGCTGAAACTTCACAGACACATTCTGGGGACACCAGAGACTTATATTACATCTTGTAAAAGGGGCATAATAGGTCCCCTTTAAAATATGTTGTCTTTATAAATAAAATCAACATTTGTAATTGAGAAATTTTATATTTCTCCATCTATGGTGTTCACAATTCTTCATGGGACTGTAGTTCTTTCCCTTACTAAAGCCATTAAGTACACAGTCTTATACCTTTGTCTTTTTGTCCAATTTTCAAAAAGTTTTTGCTTCAAATCAAAGATTGTAATGTTGTGATTCACCTCATAGGTGATTGCCTTGGTTCATGGCTTATAACTCTTTAACTGACTTTTTTAAAAATTCCTGTGGGAAAAATGGATGGAAAAAAAAATACTTCTGGAACCAGCGCCTCTGAAAAAAGGGGGCGGGCACTGTTGCCCTCTATAGAATTTACAACATAACAAAATCACATGAATCAGGGCTAAATAATATTTAGATATGTCTCAAAAAAACAGTAACAGGGTTGCAAAAATTCAGACCTCATATAAAACAAATTGAAAATATTTGGATAAATAGAATATTTTTGACCTCCTATGTTTTTTTTTTTTTTTCAAGGTTAAGCATCATCTTTTGCTGAACAGTTGAATCATGCCTTTTAATGAAGATCGTTTCCGGCTTTATTTTCTACCTAGTTCATGGAAAGTGCCCTGTAGAGCCTGTTGCAATAATCAGGACAGGAAGCAAGCGTTTTCTGCAGACCCAGTTAATTTGAAGCAGGGGCTTTCATTTGTTCTCAAATGCTCATATTCGTCATAGAATTTTAGATCTGAATCAAAAATAACACACTGTTTGCTGGTTGTATGCAGCCGTGTTGCATTGTCCATCCCTCAGAATGATTGTAGCTAATGGCTGACAAATTAATTTCAATGTAAGCAACCAATCACCACTCTTCCAGTTCCAATTCATAAAGGTGCAGCTGCCATACGAGAGACGTCCCGTGGAGCTTCAGGCACCGATCGTGGGTCAGACATTAACGCTCTTATTCAAGGGCGGTGGGCTCTTTTATTAATCCACCATTTAAGTTTCTTTCCAAGTACTCTGTAGGCTAAAGCTGCGCACGGTCTCTCTTGTCTCTAAACAACAACACGCCCGCTACCTCTTTTTATCATGCCAATAGGGATAATTGTATTTCATTTGGACACCCCGTGTGGCTTGAGTGTCCTATAGTAGCGGAGGCGAGCTGCCCGTGTTGCTGTAATTTAAAGGCCTCTCTCATCATCACCATCAACCCTAGATTGTAATTCAAGAAGCAACTGGGATGGAGGACCCTCCTTTTCTATGCATGGCCCATTATTGGGGCTGAGAGGAGATAGCAGCTTTTAGTGGCAAATAGGGCCTTGGTGGATGGTTTGCCCAAGTGTTTTACAAATGAATGTGGAGGGAGGGAGGCAGACAGTCAGGCAGCTGGTCGGATAGCCAGGAGAGGCCTCGATTCACGCATCCAACCCCCTAGACATCACTCACCTCCAGCCTTGTGCGATGGCCAGAGAGCTCGACTGCTTTCCCTACTGGTAATTACTGCTATTAAAGCTAATCCTGCGACCATTCAGGCCTGCTTTTGTTTTGGGCTTTATCTTCTCAAAGCTTAGAGAGTTTCTCCTTTCAGCCCGCTGCACAAAAGAGACATTTTTTAGAGTTGGTAATTATCTATTTTATGCTCTCTACAAGGGCCAGAGAAAACCCCTTCCTCGAGCTCAGAGATACAGCAGCGAGAGCACTCAGTTCTTTCTTTTCAGTGCAGCCACTATATATAATCATAGTGATAATGGCAAAAATACGCAGTGGACGTTATTGAGAGATTAATGAGATAGAGGGGGACTTTATCTATCTCGGCTGGCTATACCGCAGTAAATGCAATTATGTTCAGTGCTTATTAGCATGGTGGTAATGCTGGGTTCTAATTTACGCCAGTAATTGGGTCTCTATTTTTATGATGTGTAATCCACTATTAATCACGTTGATGATTTGGTAAATGTAGCGCACAAATTCCCGTTCTCTCTGATTTCCTGGAACACATCTTTGATCGTTTTGTTCATTGTTTTTTTCACACCAGTTAACAGTTTTGTCACTAATCTACAAAGATTTGCACTGATGACCGTATTTCTACAGAAATTTTGCTCCCTAATGACTTTGTTGTCGTCGTCAATTGTATCCCGTGATGTCAACACAAAATCCATCAATGACTGTTTGCTTTTTTAAGGCACTTTTCTGGTCTTACTGTGTTAATCCAATCCATAAATACGCATAAAAATATAGATAATAGATAAATTACTAGATATATGGTCCTCAGTTCAAACATCTTTGTAGATGTTTTATATTATATTACATTATAGAAAAAACAGCAGTGAAAATGCTACAATAAGTTTTACAATAAGTTAACTGGTTAAATGTAAGTTTTTTGTTTTTTGTTTTTTTTATATGGAAGCTTGTTTCCTCCACTAAATAAAAAAATAAAAAAGGTAATTGCGACTTTTTTATTTTTTCTCCTAATTGCGAGTTTGCATCTCACAATTCTGACTTTTTTTCTCAGAATTGCGAGATTTAAACTCGCAATTGCGAGTTATAAAGTCAGAATTGCATGGGGATAACTTGCTATTGCAAGAAAAAAGTCAGAATTGCGAGAAAAAGTCAGAATTGCGAGCTAGGAAGAATTGCGAGTTTTTATCACGCAATTCTGACTTTATAACTCGCAATTGTGAATTTATATCTTTATAACTCACAATTCTGACTTTTTTCTTAGAATTGTGAGATTTAAACTCACAATTGTGTCTTATAAAGTCAGAATTGCGAGCTATAAACTCACAATTCTGACTTTTTTCTTGCAATTGTGAGTTTATATCATGCAATGCTGACTTTATAACTCGCAATTCTGACTTTATTTCACACAATTCTGACTTTATAACTCACAATTATGACTTCATATCTCGCAATTCTGAGGAAAAAGTCAGAATTGCGAGATAAAAAGTCGCAGTTATTTTTTTTTATTTTCATTTCATGCTGGAAACAAGCTTCCATATCTTACCATATAAGGTAAAACACTCAAAATAGTTTAACATTGCATTATATGTAATTTTGCTGTTAAATTATATTGTTATTTATTTATTTATTTATTCTTTGGTTTTTGCAAGTAAACTATAAATTACTGTATAATTTATAATCCCTGCGTGGCACATCAAATACTGTATGAGTACATTTAATTTAAATATTTTTTTTTCTTATCACTCCTTTTTGTTATCAGTAATGTACATTAGGCTGTTTTGTGTTAGATTTTATGTTATTTAGTTAATGTTTATTGCATTATTTTTGTGTCATGTATGTGACCCTTGGTGTTTTTGTATTTGTGTCTTACAGATATTAGCTGTGTTTTATCGACTGGGCTCTTATGATGATTCATCATGTGGCTTTCTATTTTACCACCTGACTTTTATCAGTACATTTTAAGGTAAAAAGCAGATTTTAGTATAAAATAGATTGGCATATTAACATTATATCACAATATATGCCATCAATATGCCATTCCGTAATACCTGAAACACTTTTATAGTGAATTTCCTGGGCATGCACTTTTTTACCATAAATTTAACAGGATATTTTTTAACAGTGATATATGTGTGAAAAATGCATTTTATGTTAGATTTCCTCAGGTTTATTCTGGTGTGGTTTCAGTTTAGCTACATGTTGAGACAGTGATGAAATGTGCGTTTTGTTGAAGGATGACTGCAACTAGTTAACAATAATGTGCTGTTACCCAATCTGTCCTGATGTTAATGCCAAAAATATGGTACATGTGTATTAGAGCGCTGGGATTTACACTCATTAGAGAGTTGTGTGACTCTTTGTCTGAGTGACAGTTTTCGCCTAGACACGTTTTATTAAATCACGTCAAGTCTTAGTATATCTGTCGTGAGTCAACCGTAGGACGTGTGGCCCTTTCAGAGTCCAGCCTCTCTCCAGATGGCTTTCCTCTTCCTGGTCCCGGACCTGCTGTGCTGGGACCTCTCCTGATTGGGTAGGCCAGATGCTTTCCTGCTGCTTCAGTCATGATTGACAGGTGCTTTCCCCAAACAGAAGACCTAACATCCTCACTTTTTCCTTGAATGACAGCCCCTGTGGCCCACAGATCTTCTCTGATGATTTTGGGTATGACATTATTAAAGCCTTATGCTGATTGAAATATTCATAACTGTCTGGGAACTTCCATTTGGCTTTGTTGTGAAGTGAACAGTGCTCTGAGCTGTCAGGTTAAGAGCAGTGTTTAAATGACTAGTATCTTTATTTGAAAGCTAATGGGCAACTAAACCCAGAGCATCTGAATAAATAGGCTCTTAGAGAGAAAAAAGGGTCCTTGTCTGTGTAAATGGAGCTGCTCATTTACCTTTTAAGTGTACATATATCACCAATAATATTGTACTAGTGTAATCTACACCAGACCTTTTAAGTAAAGATGGAGTTTCAGCTAGTTTACTTTGGCCCTGTTTACACCTGGTATTAAGATGAGTTTTGGTCGTATTGCAAAATTGTATTGCAATACAATATGAACACAATAAGTACATTATACTTATTTTTTATTTAAGTACATAGTAGTTAAGGCCATCTAATATAAGGTGGGACCGATCAACCAAATACTACTTACTTCATCTCATCTTTATAAACAGGTCTGACACCACACTCACATAAAATACTACTCGTGTTTTGCGGGACACGTACCCGAACGCTCTGTGCGCGCTACAGAAACTTGCCTGATGTTATTCCTAGAAATGAATTCCCAATGAAACCCCAGGACATGGGGTGGCATTGTGAATATGTCTCTAAAGCTGTCAGCTCACATCTGTGGTACAGGTGGGTTAAAAATTATGTTGGGCATATTTCATCATTTAATCACCCCTGAGGGTTTTTATTGGTTTATACTGAGTCTACTTATTGAACCTGACATCATTGTCAGATTTTGGACTTCCTTTGTTGACCTCCTACTGTATAGACAAGTTTTTTTCTTATTTAGCAGTAAGCATTGCTTCATGTATTCATTTGTGTTTGCATTGACAGGTTGTCTGCCGAGCATTTCCATAAGATCTTATTACTGTTTGACCTGTCATAGTGAAAACGTTGTTGACAGAACGTTACTTCAAAATAATGTTACTTTTCAAAATATGCTGATGCTTTAAAAAAGCAAGCATACATATGTCGAAGGTCATCAGATTTTTTAAATGTAAATTTGTTTTCAGAAGAGCGGGCATTAATATCATCAATCCAAGGTTGTGTTTTAAACCTGGCAATATTAGACAGGAAAACCATGCAGCGCATGTCCCACTGATGTCAAAGTGAATCAGACTCTCTACCCCTCCCTTCCCTTGAGTTTCTTTTCCCCTCTGTCCATTTGCTTCCTATTACCCTATCTTTTAGCCAATAAAGATCCTAGTCAATTAAAAGTACTACTTAATAGTTAGGAAATGAGCCAGTTAAAAACAGCCCTGTGGGTTTTTGTGAGGACTGTAACACCTGGAGTAAGCTAGCCATTAGCATTCCCATTCATCTCAATAGCAGATAGCTAGCACACTTGACTATCCTGGGCTGTGACATCTAAAACAGCAAACAGAGAAAAAGTCAATTTCACACTTGGTTCCTTGCCCAATACTGTTATGCACTCTAAAAAGTAATTCAGGGGACCTGTTACCACAACTTAAATAAATGCATTGTTGCAAGTTAAAAATTCTAATTTATTGTTTTAATTAAAGTTGTGTTATGGCCTACACCTTGAGTGTGTGTTCTCCTGCATGTGACGTCATGTCTCTGCTTATCTTTCTCTCTGATGAGTCTGATTGTTTAGGTCCGCCCCTGTGCACCTGTGTCTCATGGCATGAGTGTTGATTAACTATATTAAGGACGCTGAAGCGGAGCATGGCAAGGGAAGGAGATCCACCAGCAAACAAGCTTTATTACCCTTATTTTTCTTTCTTAATTTTGGTTTGTACATTTTTGTTGCCTTTATATTTTGGAGTTGTTACATTGTTTGTTTGTGTTTATTATCTTTCGTTAGTTATTTTAGGAACATTTTTGTTTTTCTTTCTTGTTTTGATACGTGCTTCCTTTGTGTTATGTTTAGTTTTGCTATCTAAATAAATGTTTTTTGCATTGTATTTTGGATTCACGTGTCCTTCATTATGTTGCATTCCCCTTTCTGGCTAATTTAAATAGGGGTTCGTAACACAAATTGGGGGCTCGTCCGGGATAATTTTGTTTTGTTGAGCAGATAATAATAATGGTGCGAAGCGATCTCCGGGTAGGTAGAGTAAACCAGGGGGACCGTGTCTAGCGCCGGTTCACATATTAATTTGTTGAGTTCTGTTGACATAATAATGTTGATCATTATATCAACTTAATATTGTCTGTAATTTAAACTCAAATTTCTGCGTTAATTGGCTTTAAAAAAACAAAACAAAAAACAGGTTGTAGTAACTTAACGAAAGATTTTGATAACTTCAAAAATTGGGCAGTGGATTTCTAGTTCCGAGCATGCTTTGTATAGGACTGGATATGGAGAATAAATGTTGAATTTAACTGTTAATTTATTTGTTTTTAGTGAAGGGAAAGACCTGTTAGTGTTTAATGCTGTTATGTTTGACATTTAAAAGAGTTTCTGTAAGTTTTTGTGTTCAAACGCTCCCGTGTGTATCTGTGTAAGCTCTTGGTGAAGAGCATTAAAGACATCTATTTACAAAATGTTTTTGAAGCGTTGATCATTGTAGCCGAAAACAGACATATCTGTTGAGCACTTGAACACAATGGCCAATCAGAGGTGTTTAAGAATCACAATTTTTTCAATTTCAGTACCGACTCGGTACCGAAGCACCAATCACTGGACGTTTCACTTTGAAAGTGTTGCAAAATGTGCAAGAAGCAATGTAATATAATTTTGCAGAAATGTTGCCACAGGCATGTTGCTGGCAAAAACAAATTATTTAGGCAGGATACACGTTATACTTTTAAATAGGTGTTAGAGGAAAAAGATGTAGATGCAAAAGACCTGCAGAGGCTAAAGGCTAACCAGTTAAACCTTGACCTCTTGAATAAAAAAATTTAAAAAAAAGAAATATTCAAAAGCACCAGTCATGGTTTGGGGGGAAATCAGGATCACAGTACCTAATCTTCAGAACAGCAGCCTTGCGGTGTGTGCAAGTCACTGATAAAGGCTATTGTCTGTCATCACCGAGGTTCACCTCGAGTCAGTCAGCCTGTCAGAAGTAATCTGGTAAAGTGCCAAAGGCAGATCTAGAGAGGGAAAGGTGGGTGGAGAAAAGGAGTGGAGAGATGTTGTTGTGGTCTGCCCACCATCCTCTATGTATGGGTCGTAAAATCAAGCACAGATTAAGTGATCATAGGTGATATTGAGACAGAAGCAAGTAAAGACCATGGTGTAAACCCATTTAGTGGGGTATTTTATGGCTACAATGTGGTTTATGTCTGGCGTTCGTCTGTCCAGGTTGGAGAACATGATGAATCAAATGGCTCTCGTTACTATTTTATGTTGGGGTGTCATATGCAAAGACCGGTAGATATTAAGACACACTGGCACATGCGTACATACTTGACGTACAACGCGCCTGCCTACGTTTGACATTTGAGTAACGACGCCATACATTCTCATAATATCCAGATGAATATTTTGGAGGCCAACGTGAGATGATTCATTTTTGTGCTCGCAATCCTTATACTTTGATGTATGTATTCATCAGGTATTGCTGCATTTGTAAACTGGCACGTTCCCATCACTCCCCACCTTTTCTGTGCTTCTATCTGCGCTACATATCAATATAACTTGCAGCCATTTGGTAGCACATATTTAGCAATTAAGGTGAGTTTCAAAGCCAAGTTTGAGATTGATACATACAGAGCCAGATGGCCATTAATGTCATCATTTTTCAAGCAAATGCATATGTAATGCTTTCATTTGCTGTTAAATGTTGAGGATACGCACCCTCACATGGAAAATGGATCTAATCTTCAGCCAGACTAACAGTTTCATTTCGATCCAGCAAATTGCAGTTTGAAAAACAATTGAATAACTCTATTTGTTTTTAAGTCTTCATAAAGTGGAAAATGAGTATTGGATTCTTTTATTTGATTACTGGGTGCATTAGCTGCTAACTACCATCTGGTCGTAGATTTTCATGTAGTGTATTGCAAAGCAATGCAACACACTGACTAATGCAGAGTTTTCTCATTTCTGCAGATGTTTGTACATCCATTAACTGCGTTGATGGAGAAAAAAACATTAGCAAAAGTAAATATTCATGATTTAATTTGTCTTCATATTCATATAATGTTTATCCGAAATCATATTAAGAACAGCAAACAAGCCTTGAATTTCAGTATAACATCCATAAATGTGCAGCAATTTATTCAGAACGGACACGGCTCAGTAGAATGCAAATTGAAGGGATTGTTTGTTCTGAGATGAAGGCCAATTCATCTCCAGAGATGTGTGGTGCATTTTATGCGTTTGGGGATCCAAAGATGCTTCTGTTTCAGTGAGGATTAAGAGTGTCCATGGAAAAGAAAAGGAAAATCTTTTTGGATCTTTTAAAAATCTATTTACATGTGCCAGGTTCTCAGAAAAGTGCTCTTTGTATTCATGTTGGTTTCATGTGGTTTTGAAAAACTTACCATTTTCAAGAAAAGTTTTAATTTAATGATGAAAATGTCGGAAGATGTAAAAAGTAAAAGCTTGCATCACATATTAATCATTATTTTTTTTTAAAGATTTAAAAATATATTTTTAATGCATTTTTTTTTTTATAAATATCAAGAATTATTAATTCATACATATCCCATATACATTTTAAGAGACTTTAATCTTGACAGTTTTGAGGTTCTCAATGGTATAACTTTGTTATTTATATATATATATATGTTACATTTATTATAATTAAATTTAACATAGCCCAATTTGATTTGCTCAGGAACAAGTAATAGATTAATAAGACCAAAAATTGCCCATTTTATGTACCCAGAATGAATTATATCTCATGTTTAACCACTATAAGAGATAGCGGCAAATCCCCGAAGCACTGGCTGAGATGAAGCTGTTCTCGGCGGGTACACGAGCTCTGAACAGCCCCTGACGGCCTGGAGCTCGCATCTCAGAAAACGTCTAAACAAATTGTAAAATAGGCACTATGATTAAATATGAGTCACATATTTCAGGTCTAAACAACTACATTCTCGCCTAAAAACACTTACTGTAAGGTTTTCTTTTAATTACCCTTATTCTTTTTCTTCATTGTGTCATGTCAGCATAAAGAGTCTCCAGCCACAGTCTTTATGCTGCCGAGAAGCTAAACATAATCCAGAAGATTAATTTATCATGTTAATTTGTGAGTCATAGTTTTCACACACTGCAGTTTACTTTTAGCTACATCCAAGCAAAGTCATTCCTTCATTAGACCAGGGGTTAGCATGGGTCAGACGCCACTCCTCCAGGACCTAAAAAAAGCAAGACATCTGGTGCAGGATGAGTTCTGGAATAATAATGCCCCTGGCCCCTCTCTTTACATCAGGAAGTTCCCAAGGAAGCAGCATACCTCTGTTTCACAAAAAAACAAGTATACCTTCAACCCATCTAGTTCCTCTTTGCCCTTTTCTTTACTGATTTAGAATCAGTTTCCTTTCATCTTAACTGAGAGAACGAGAGAGAAGACCAGAGCAGGGAAACTTCTCCCAACCTGTCTGCGGATTTAACGTTAACCTTTTCATTGAGATCCCTCTGTAAGCACTTTGCGCAAACAGCTACCTTCCCCCTCTTGCAGCAGGAAATGTGTCTGGATTGTTTGTTTGGGTTTCAGCCCCACATTAACAGGCCCTTGCCTTACATGCCATCTCTGTGTTGAGCTTCTGAGTTAGATACCAGCATTTTCAACATTTGATATTCAGTAGCTGGTTGAATTACTTCATATCCTCCTTGTTTTCCCACACATGTGTGTGTTTGTAGCCTGTTTCAGTGGCTTATTTATTCTCACGAATTCTTGCTCATAAGACATGCGTGCATATCACACATTCCAAACGGTAACTGAATGCAACGATGCACCACTTGCTACATTTGTTGAGTGCCAAAGGCATTCTCTACGCTGTTGCACAGTATGAGAGCGAAACCCAGAATGCCTTTGTTTTGAACAAATGCACTATTTTCTACATGACACTCTTGGTAACCCCAAATAATCCCGATTGCACAGTGTAAGGGTGTTTCAAGGTGAAGTTTAATAGCTAGATAGTGCTGCTGTGCTCGTGTCAAAGAGAGAAATGGATGAGTTTGTAGTGTGGTGACCTAGCCACTTAGCTCTGTAAACAGAATCATTAAAATCCACAAACACAAATTGGTCTCAATGCATACTCTGTGTCTGAGCCAAGCCCAGAAATGTACACTGTTATATTTTACAAGTGTTCACATGTTCACCTGGTGGGTGAAAAATCCCACAAAATTATACTGAAGGATGGATCTGAGCCATATTGGCAGGATATGGGCTTGAGGTATAACATAGGTTTATTCATGTGCTCCATTTTGGCCCCTGTTTGAATAAGTCCAAGTATGGGCCCTATGGATTTGTCCATGGGTATCCTTGTTGATCCTATCTGAATTAGCCCATACTGGGACTTATTCAGAAATAGGCTGACATGGAACCCATGTAGGGCCCATACCTCAAGCCCATATTGTGCCTACATTGGCCCCACCATAAAAATGTTGGCTAGGTAGGGATCAGTGTCATGGGTTGTGTCCGAAATCACCCCCTTATACCATTATATGTATTATTTGAGGGGATAGCTATTTGTAGTGATGTCCGAAACTACAGTGGACATTATCAAGTGCATTCATTCAATCACATAATGCACCTCAATAACAAGTGTACAACCGATGTACACTCAATGGGTACGTTTACATGACAACAATGTAAAAAAAAAACCAAAAAAACAGAACATTTCTTCTTTGTATAGAAGACCACGCTGTCAAAATGATCCCCATTCACACGAACCCACAAAAACAACTAAAAATGCTGTATTGTGCATGCCAGGTCAGTAGGTGGCGATGTCACTTTGTAAAGAAAGACTACGCGCCTGCGCACATACATATTCTTTTACAGAGCACTCACATCAAACGCGCATGCCTATAGAGTAAACACGTAATACGCATGTGCATGCCGTCACCGTTTTCACAGATCGGTCTCAACTGTATTGTTTTCAAAAACTTGAACTTTGAAACTCGTTTTCAAAAGTTTTTCTTTTCAGACCCCCAAAATGCCATTGTCGTGTAAATGAACGGCCAAAACGCATAAAAAGTTTTCTGTTTTTAAATGGTGTCGTGTAAACAGCCCAACGACTAGCCTTGAATACCCATTCACTGTGAGTGTTGTGTCCCACGTCTCACCAGAAGATGGCGTCTGCAGCACTTCGGCGCGGTCTGAATTCATTCACTTGTTTTGTTTCCCTCATTCAGTGGACTATATTAGTGGAGTAATTGCAATGAAGGTTATAGGTGGCGATGCTGGATGCAGTCATGATCAATTCGGTTGAATCAAGTTCATCTAGAACCCCAAAGCAGGGTGAAAAAAAAACAAAAACTTTTAATGGGTACTCTATTCAGTATCTGATTAGAAATCCTACAAAATTGGTTTACAATGTATGTTGTCTAAACTATTACAATGACAATTAGTGTCTTTTAAATTAGTACATACTATTAACAATAAAATATAACCAAAGTATTAGATTGTGAATTTCTGTCATGACATCTCAGAGGATTTGGCATGGTAATGGATATGACAATGTTAATGTCTTGGCGAAATAGATATGCTATATTGCTGCTGCTGCTGTTATTGCTGCTACAGAGCAAGTATGGGACTTGCTAATGCCAATATGTACATGACACACTGCTATGAGGAAGAAAGACATGCTGCTGCTGTACAATAGTATACATGAATTACCCATAGCAAATCTATACAGGTGGAGCTGGGGAAGGTGGAGGGTTTCTGAAAGCACGCTGCAAACTGCTACCCAGTTGCTGACCAAGTATTTGAAAGTTGAGCAGCAAGCTCATTGGCTGCTGATACAGCAGAAACCAGTCAGCTGTGCCCCTATAGAGAACAATGTCATTGCAAGCAGATTAAATTATGGACCTATCAGCTGCGCCATCTAGAGTTTCATGACATAACTTTGTATATCTTGTTCTTATTTTTTTGTTAGCATTGGTTTTGCAAGATAATTGCTCAGAGTGCAAGCTTAGCATACCATTAGCTGAATTAGCCTGCTAACGTATATATGATATGATATCAAACTTGAAAAAAGAATAAATCTATTGAGGGTTTATAGTTTTTGAGGGCTTTCTATATTCAAACTCCCATGATAATGCCAATCCCTCTCTACCTTCAAACTTTGACTGTACTGATGCACCTTTGAAGTCAGTGAGCAATTTAAAACAGATGAGTCACATTCCAATTTCCCAGCATTACTCTGGATAAAGCTACCCCTAGCGTGCACAATCCTTCCATTGCTGTCCAATTAATTCTTTCACTGAGCCCTGTTGCTAAGATTAAAAGATCAGTCAAAATCAGTCCAGCCATGTCAGAAAAAGGCAGAGGCTTCAGTTGCTTTCTCCTTAAGAAGTCAATGACGAACTCACTTGACTGGTACCAACTGCTGGAAAAGTCGATACTTCTTAAAACCGGACTGAGAGGGAAATTCTTTGAAATCTGACGTACGCTTGGCTTTTTATTGGCGTGCATGAGAAGAATCAGTGTTGCATGAGAGAATCTGTGTGTATTAGTGTGTGCACGTGAGGTCAAATGTCACGGACGGAACTAGAAAACAGTCGGTGAAGTGGGTGGGGATTCCTGCTTTTGTTTTTTCTCCAGTTTCTGTGAAGTGTGTGTCTCAAACTGTCTTCCTTATGTCAGTCACTGGCTTCCTCGGCAGTCTAATGCAGTCTCTGTTGACATCATATCCAGCACATCTGCCCATTACCCATGCCTGGAGGGAATCCGACTACACACGCTACCTGAAATATTCATCCATTTCCAAACACAACCTGACAAATCACGGGCTTATAATTCCCCATTCATTATCATATAATGACATTAATGTTCTACGTTAACCTTCATCCATTAATAGCAGCTTGTCAGTCCAGAATTGGCGCGAACTGACTTTTATTGCTTTTAAAAAGCCAAACTCGGGCTGAAAAGGAAAACGACGAGCGTTATTCATCCCTCCAGCCTCTTGACTGTTTTCTGAATTAATTCTCAACGGAGGACACACTGTCTGTCCATCGCTGCCAACCTGTATCTGGACACATCATTAGGTGCTCTTTGTGTTGACCTGGCTCTACTGAAAAAGCCATTGCCTCTTTTCCCTCCCAGGTTACCTTGACATGGACCTGACATGGGTGACATGTCTGAGAGTGGGGGATGTTTTCTGCTTTCTCTCTCTCTCTTTTCTTTTTTCTGTCCCTCTGCTGTCTCAGCACGGGCTGTCAGTTTGAGAAGTGTGCGCCCCTAAATTTAATAGGGTTTTCTCCCTGTGCCTCCCTTTGGACAGACCGGCACAGGAGAATTCAGTGTGGCTCATTTTGAGAAGTGCAGAGCAAAGTTCACAACACTCCTTTCGTGCTGTGCATCTGACTTTCTATAAGACTTTTTTTTTCCCCTTTTTTTTCCCCAGTTGCAAACATCCAGCATTCAAAGTTTCTGTGCCGGTCTGCCTAGAGAAGGTGTGTGACTTTGTTTTGCTTCCTGGGTTTGTAGATTGGACATCAGCACACACACAGTACAAAAATATGAATGCTCTTGGCAGCCAATAATTCAGATAAATTATAAATTGTTACATTATAGTATATAACCTTTTTTTTTTTTTTTTAATTAGCTCATGTTTGCAAGCTAGTGTATATGTTCAGCATACTAGCTTAATAAACTTCTAGCTGATAAGCTTGGTAGTTTAGCCTATGGAATGGTCACACTTTAGTTTAGTGTCCAATTCTCACTATTCTAACTACAACTTTTGCTTAAATAATCTCTTAATTACTGCTTATTAATAGTTAGTAAGGTAGTTGTTAAGTTTAGGTATTAGGTAGGATTGAGGGATGTAGAATATGGTCATGCAGAATGATGACAACTAATATGGGAAGGTTTTTTTTTTTTTTTTTCTCAGAGAATATTGCCATCTTAGCTTTGTATTCTTTGCATTTTGCCTCCTTTTAAAACATTTTGAGAATCACTGCTATATAATATACAATAGTGGTGTTCGGTGTTCATAAATTCACCCTCTTTGAAATGTCTATTAAAACACATAGCAGCTTAATGGTTTAATTTAATAGTCCTCTCACACACTGAGTGCTGTCTGAATAGCATGCGTCACACTCAATTCAAAGGTCTGCAGTCTTAAATCATATTAGCGATGTGGTTTAATCAGAGCTCTATGGATCTAGCCTTTTGACAGGTAAATTTGGCACTTTGCCACTCCAAAAAAGATTTTGCCTCTGTTATTAGCAATATCATTGCATCTTAAAAGGGACCTATTATGCCCCTTTTTACAAGATGTAAAATAAGTCTCTGATGTCCCCAGAGTGTGTATGTGAAGTTTTAGCTCAAATTACCCCACATATAATTTTTAAAGCATGTTAAAATTGCCCCTTTTGGGGGGTGAGCAAGAACGCACAGTTTTTTGTGTGTGTCCCTTTAAATGCAAATGAGCCGCTGTTCCTGGTCCACTTTCAAAAAGAGGACGGAGCTTCAAGAGCTCATGCTCTTGCATACCGACAACAACAAAACAGGATAATCTCACGCACTGAAAATGTCAGAAACTGTCAGTAGCGGTGTTCAGTTCGAACAGGAGTCGGACAATGATGCCTACAGAGTCCGTCAGCAGTCGTGGGCGGGGCCTAAGCATTTGTGACATCACAAAAGGTAGAATCTGCAAACAGCTTGTTCTGAGACACTGCTTATGATTTTTTGGGGATTTAAAAAAGAGGAGTTAGTGGATGTTTATCATTATTGGGTGGTTGTGCGCACACTGCCAACACACATTTATGTTCAAACACCATGTAAAAGTGAATTTTGCATAATAGGTCCCCTTTAAATGACCAATATCATATCACATGTTAGAATCAACAAAATGGATTATGGGAAGGTGTTGTTGACTGCTTGACCCTGAGAGGTTTAAATGAAACTCCATGTGATGTGAAGTTATGCGTGACCGCTGGAGTGGCCCACCTGCAGCCGTCCTAACATAAACATGGACGCTAGTGTCTCAACATAGACTTCTCCTGTTTCAGGACAGCTGCAGCCCACGCACACCCACAAACCCCTTTAAATCCTTCTCTAAATCTCTAACCCGTGGTGGCCTTCGGATGGCTTGTTTGCGCCTTACGGAGGCTACAGACAACTTTTTCTGCAGCTAATAATCATCAAGTTAGCTATACGGAGGTCACTGAACTGAAATATTAGCATAACAAATAAAGCCAAAACAGCTGCGATACATTTAGCTTAGCATAATGCAGACTGAAGTAAACTGTGCGAAGTGCCTTTCAGCGATTTAAACATGCCAAAGACCATCATGGCTGTTTTAAATCAACGTCAGAATATATTTATGCTCTTATTAAACATTCCTTCGTCTTAATTCTGTAATTGAGCAACAGTTTGTCTTCTTTCAGCACTCCGAATAGGTTTGGAAGCAATGAATTCCCAGCGCTGCCAAGGAGATGCACTGTCTAGTGTTTCACTGTCACCTGCTGCAGTCTGTGTGTAACGCGGGTCTGTAATTAGACTGAAAGGTTCTGGCTTCTGAATACGTTGGCCTTTGACAACAAGCCTGAATTCCTTCTACCAGTTTTGCTTAGCTGGTGAATCAGGGACTGCACACCGCGAAATGTTTTCCTTGGCCTGCTACCTAGCAAATGTCCCGGCGACCCTTTGGCTTGCAGCGAGGAGAAGGGGGGATTTCAACCGATTGGACATGGTCCATAAATCAACACCCACATCCTTCTAGAACACAGGGAGAATGAGCTGAGGGGTTAACGGGGTACAGGGGTGTGTGTTTGGGTATTTCTGAGTGTCTGAGATAGATCCCCAGTCAAGGACAACCATTTGTATGACATACACTACCATTCAGAAGTTTGGGGTTGATAAGATCCTTTTTTAAGAAGTCTCCTTTGCTTACCAAGGCTGCTTTTATTTGATAAAAAATACAGTCAAATTCCTGTGTTCCCATGTTTTATTGTTGTTGAATATCTTCAATAATATATGCCATAGCATGTAAGAAACATCACGGGTTGTGAGCACAGTTTCAGATGTATATAAGGGGTTATGTATTTGTGGGTGACTTTTCATGTGTTGATATTAATGCGTGTGAAGAAGATGAAGTAAGAGAGAAAGTTATTGAAAGTTATTCATTACTGGCAGCTGGAAGTATTCTGAGTCACTGCAGAAAGTGATAAAAGTACCAGCCCATACTCCACTGTCCTTAAGATAACTTCAGCTAGAGAGAGAGAGAGAGAGAGAAAGGGGACTTTCTCTTGACAGAGGTCTGGCTTGTAAACCAGCACTGAGGCCAGCAGGAAGTCTAACTTGTTTTGACTTCATGCTCCTTGGCTAAGAATAAAACCAGCCTGGGCTGGTGTTGCTTCAGACATGCAGTATTCCGCCCAACATGCTTTTATGTCTGTTTTACTTAAGAAATCTGATACGTAAGGGGATTTAAATATCAATTACGCTTCTAAGATGTATTTGAAATGTCCAGATCATCCAGATTGATTGTTTTATTTATGTATTTATAGAAGTGAGAAGACGAAACATGCATCTTGAAACACAAACTTTTTGGAAAACTTCTATTCTATATTTGTGTGGCCTTTGGCACTCAAATACAGGAACTTACTGGGGCTCACATTTTTGTTTCAAACATTTGGCAAAGGAATAGTTCCTGCTATAAACCCACATGTTTCAAACAGACAAGAAAGAACAGGTGCTTCAGAAAGCTCAGTGTTATAGAATACCTGACCTTGCAGTGACTTCGAGACATTTCCTTCTGGCCCGCAGACTTTTAGACTACTTACAGACATAATATTTTATCATTGACACCACACACAAAAAAAATAATGAATGTACTTCATAATTTATGTTTGATAATTTTACAATTTAATTTATATTAAACAAATAATAATATAATATTTAATAATATTTTAATTAAAATAAAGACTTGTTAAAAGAGTCAGGTCAGTAAATCAAGACAGTGCTTTCAGCAGGTCATTTGGGTGGATTTTGTAACCTTTCAACATATGGAGGGCCTCAGGGTTGAGGCCAAAGAGAAGACAAACCTATAAAGTGAGAGAGACAAAGTGAGCCCTCTGTCATAGTTCTGTCTTTACCATCTTCCTATGTCTGCAACCAATTATGGCGGTGGATTTGCGTGTTATTTCTTCCCTGTGATGAGCATCCCCTACATCTGTGTTTCAGCGGGAAAAAACTCTCTCATGTTACTGCAAGAGCATGCTGGAGCGTTTAGATATTTGGATTTGTGAGTACATATATATGCATCAAACTGAAAAAATGTTGGAGACCAGATGGAAGAGGATTTGTCTATCAAGGTCTATCAGGCTTCATGTGCTTCAGAATAGTAATACTGTTTCAAAGGAATCATATGAGGAATCAAAGTTTTGAGGTCATTTTAACAAGATTCCTGATTATTATTGTAATTTCACATGCATCTCTTAAAGGGGTCATGACATGGATTTTTTTTATTATTAGTTCCTTGAGGTTGTCTCATAATAGTTTTTTACATAAAAAAACAAATACGTATGTGGAAAAACGATTATTTTAAACCTTCGTTCTGACCCTCTGTCTGAAATGATCCGTTTTTAATGAGCAGCTCCTTTAGGCTTGTCAGTAAACGGCCACTGTTATGATTGACTAAAGTCATTGTATAGGAAACAGTTTTGCTATTGCAAGTGAGTATGTTTTTTGAAAACATTATCCATATAAAACCATAATTTACAGACAAAGCATTATGAAATCATTTACTGCAGTTTGTGATGCAGCTGCTGTCAGATCCAATACAGTTGCTGCTTCATCTTTCAACAAAAGTTTCTTTGCGAACACTCATGCTCTGAACAAACATATAATCCTCTGACGCAATGCAGGACACCATTAAAATAAACCATCCACTTGTTTCTGAGACTGGGATACTTCTGAAGCTTGTACAGTATGGATATAAAGTCAGAACTGCGAGATATAAAGTCAGAATTGCGAGTTATAAAGTCAGAATTGCGTGATATAAAGTCAGAATTGTGTGATAAAGTCAGTATTGCGAGGTGTAAAGTCAGAACTGCGAGGTATAAAGTCAGAACTGCGAGATATAAAGTCAGAACTGCAAGATATTTAGTCAGAATTGCGTGATATAAAGTCAGAACTGCGAGATATAGTCAGAATTGCATGATATTAAGTCAGAATTGTGAGATATAAAGTCAGAACTGCAAGATATAAAGTCAGAATTGTGTGATATTAAGTCAGAATTGCGAGATATAAAGTCAGAATTGCATGATATAAAGTCAGAATTGCGTGATATAAAGTCAGAACTGCGAGATATAAAGTCAGAATTGTGAGATATAAAGTCAGAATTGCGAGATATAAAGTCAGAATTGCGAGATATTGTCAGAATTGCAAGATATAAAGTCAGAACTGCGAGATATAAAGTCAGAATTACGAGATATAAAGTCAGAATTGCGTGATAAAATGTCAGAACTGCGAGATATAAAGTCAGAACTGCAAGATATTTAGTCAGAATTGCGTGATATAAAGTCAGAACTGCGAGATATAGTCAGAATTGCGTGATATAAAGTCAGAACTGCGAGATATAAAGTCAGAATTGCGAGATATTGTCAGAATTGCAAGATATAAAGTCAGAACTGCGAGATGTAAAGTCAGAATTGCGAGATATAAAGTCAGAATTGCGAGATATAATGTCAGAATTGCGAGATATAATGTCAGAACTGCGAGATATAAAGTCAGAACTGCGAGATATAAAGTCAGAACTGCGAGGTGTAAAGTCAGAATTGTGTGATATAAAGTCAGAACTGCGAGATATAAAGTCAGAATTGCGAGATATAGTCAGAATTGCGAGATACAAAATCAGAATTGCGTGATATAAAGTCAGAACTGCGTGACAAAGTCAGAATTGCGAGATATAGTCAGAATTGTGAGATATAAAGTCAGAATTGTGAGATATAAAGTCAGAATTGCGAGATATAAAGTCAGAATTGCGAGATATTGTCAGAATTGCAAGATATAAAGTCAGAACTGCGAGATATAAAGTCAGAATTGCGAGATATAAAGTCAGAATTGCGTGATATAAAGTCAGAGAATGTCAGAAACTGAGCGTGCATTTGTATACTGTATCCAGTTTAGACAGTGTCAGTGTTTATAATGGGTTCTATTTGCTTTTGACGTGACTCGACGCTCACACCCAGTGCAGGCAAATGTCAGCCGTTAAGCTACTGAACACCAGTGGGTTCATAGAGAAGCATAGTCTCCACATCCAAGGGCACTGGTCACACCGCTTCACGCACAGAGCCTTTCAAAGTGTGCTGGTCTTGAAGGCTAACTGACCTTACAGAGTGACCACCTTACACAGAGCGTGGCCTTCTCACATGCTCGACAGTCATTGTAAAAGCACTGCCAGCACACATCTTTCTTGATAGGTTTTGAAAGCTGTATGATGTGCAGTATATCTTTAAAGAACAGTTTCTTTTTTTCTAGGACATTTCATCTTAATACCATTCCAGTGTGCAGCAGTAATCAAATGGACAGATGAAAAGTTTAGGGGTGCGGGTCGTGTCATGGCTCTTCTGAGGCAGCTTCTGATGGCTAAATCTAGCCTCAGTTGTGTCCAAGTTCAAAGGGAACATGTCTCTCAACTGAGAGGTTAGAATTCAGACGTCTAACGCAATAGTTAGATGCAAAAAACATCAATCCTCACTGGATGAAATGGGATATTTCAAGGTACAACCAAATGTTTTGGAAGAAATCTCATGTTCACGAAGCTGTTTTTATTTGATCAAAAATGCAGTAAAACAATAATATTGTGAAATATTATTACTAATTTATAAAAACCTCTTTTCAATTTGAATATATTGTAAAATGTAGTTTATTCATGGAAAGCTGAATGTTCAGTATCATTACTTCAGTCTTCAGTGTCACATGATCCTTCAGAAATCATTATAATATGCTGATCTGATACTTAAGAAACATTTCTTCTTATTATCATTATGGTAAAAACAGTTATACTGCTTAATATTTTTGTGGAAACTGTGATACTTTTTTTTAAGATTATTTGATGAATAGAAAGTTCAAAAGAACAGCATTTATTTGAAATAGAAATCGTTTGTAACGTTATTAATGTCTTTGCTGTCACTTTTGATCAATTTTATTGCATCCTTAAAGTAATTTTAATAAAAGTATTAATTTCTTTAACAAAAAAAAAAATCTTACTGACCCCAAACTTTTCTAAAGTAGTATATATTTAATTGCTAAAAATTAAATGAAAATGAAAACTCAAGAATTATGATCCAGATCCAGGCTTTGTGTTGCAGTAGGGTCATTCCGTGTCAAATCAACCAAATTCCGGACACTTTCCCGGTTCAAATGTTTGATTTTGTTATAAATATCAATGGTTGATTTTGATTATATATATATATATATATATAGTGATGAAAGCCAAAATATTAAATGTCACAGATGTATATTTACTGAGTAATCCACTGTTTTATAGAGGGGGGTCAAAATGACCATTTTCACCTGAGATTTGGAGTCAATTTACAGGGGTGTAAAAATGACTTTAGAAAGATGGAAGCATCATTATTTTATTTTTACACAGATTAGTAGGTCTATTAGTAAAATCTGTTGACTTTAGCAATCTTTGTTTCATTATATGCCAACGGAGACAGTTCAAAAATGGGAAAAAGCACTTCTTGTGTTTTTTGCCTCAAGTTTGCATGCCTTTAACTCAAGAAGTATTGAAGATCTTTCAATATCCTTTTTGATTCTGGTTCTTAACAAACTTTCTTTTTGGTATCTTCATTTTAAAGGCCCTTGATGGTTCAATCCCAGAGATATGGAGATCTTAATGTGGCTCCATGAGTAAATTGGTAAATCGTACACATTTTCAGTGGTCAAAAACCAAATGTGGGTCACTTTGCATACAGCTGATACTTTTTTTCTTTTAAAGAGGAATTTCTAAAGAATTTAATATTTTGGCTTTCATTGCTATTTATGTTTGTCAACATAAATAGTGATGAAAGCCAAAATATTATAAGTCACAGATGTGTATTTACTGAGTAATCCACTATTTTGTAGAGGGGGTCAAAATGACCATTTTCACCTGAGATTTGGAGCCAATTTACAGGGGTGTGAAAATGACTTTAGAAAGATGGAAGCATCATTATTTTATTTTTACACAGAGAGTGGTAGGTCTATTAGTAAAATCTGTTGACTTTAGCGATCTTTGTTTCATTATATGCCAACGGAGACAGTTCAAAAATGGGAAAAAGCACTTCTTGTGTTTTTTGCCTCAAGTTTGCATGCCTTTAACTCAAGAAGTATTAAAGATCTTTTAATATCCTTTTAGATTCTGGTTCTTAACAAACTTTCCTTTTGGTATCTTCATTTTAAAGGCCCTCGATGGTTCAATCCCAGAGATATGGAGATCTTAATGTGGCTCCATGAGTAAATTGGTAAATCGTACACATTTTCAGTGGTCAAAAACCAAATGTGGGTCACTTTGCATACAGCTGATACTTTTTTTCTTTTAAAAAGGATTTCTAAAGAATTTAATATTTTGGCTTTCATTGCTATTTATGTTTGTCAACATAAATAGTGATGAAAGCCAAAATATTAAAAGTCACAGATGTGTATTTACTGAGTAATCCACTATTTTGTAGAGGGGGGTCAAAATGACCATTTTCACCTGAGATTTGGAGCCAAATTAGAAGGGTGTAAAAATGACTTTAGAAAGATGGCAGCATCATTATTTTATTTTTACACAGAGAGTGGTAGGTCTATTAGTAAAATCTGTTGACTTTAGCAATCTTTGTTTCATTATATTTCAACGGTGACAGTTCAAAAATGGGAAAAAGCACTTCTTGTGTTTTTTGCCTCAAGTTTGCATGCCTGTAACTCAAGAAGTATTAAAGATCTTTTAATATCCTTTTAGATTCTGGTTCTTAACAAACTTTCCTTTTGGTATCTTCATTTTAAAGGCCCTCGATGGTTCAGTCCCAGAGATATGGATCTTAATGTGGCTCCATGAGTAAACTGGTAAATCGTACACATTTTCAGTGGTCAAAAACCAATTGTGGGTCACTTTGCATACAGCTGATATATATATATTTTTTTTTAATATTTTGGCTTTCATTACTATTTATGTTTGTCTTTCTATATAAAAAAATATTAAAATCAAAAATTTGAGCCGGGGACCTCTGGTTGACACGGAATGACCCAATACTATTTTTTTATGTTTCTTTTAATCTGCATTTTAATTTGTGTTAAACTATGTTGCCCGTTGTGCATCACTTTTCATTATTTAATTTTTGTTAAAAATGTTTTGCTACTATATGCGTCAACTAGTTTCATTTCTGTAATGCACATATTTGACCCCCTTTAAGAAAACTTAGAATCATGTGTTTTGTAGTCAAGTGTCATATACATCCTTTTAATAACAAAATAGCTAAAACTGTGATCCGAGCTGCTATAAAAAGGTTTGTTTTTGTTGATGCAAAATATAATTTTGCCTCAAACCCTTTTGAACTCTGGAACAGCATCCAGGGTTGTGATCTAATCACACTTATAATTGGAGATGTTGCATAAGAGAAATTCCTGTGCGGGGAGACCATTCAATGTACCCTTTCACAGGGCGCAGACCCAGACGTCTCCTCACACCGACACCAGCTATATTTACTTATGTCCTGCTTAAACATGTTTGCACTTGAAACAACCTATTGCAATACCACCGGATTAGGTGTTGAGATACTGCACGTCTGTAAACAAGAGCAGCGGAGGCTTAAACTCGGTTACATTTTTCATGGTACATTTGTTCCTGTTGAAACAGTTTGACTCAAGTTCGCAGTCGGGAAGCCCCTGGCCTGCAGTTCTGCTCTAATTGTGTCTCAAGTTAATGGGCAAATAAAAGCACCACATGCTGCAGACATCTGGATTTCTCAATGTAAAGAATGGAGATAAACACACATGTATATTCTGGCATTTGTCCTTTTGATGTGTGAACCCAGTGCAGCTGCCCGCTTGTTTTAAGACTTAATGAAATGGCACTAGACCTACTCGCTGACCTCTGGTTGTGTGTTGTGCAGATCACATTAAACTATGCAATGATTAAAAATCAGAAAGCAAACAAAAGCATACGTGAATAACACATGCACAACAGAAGGAATCCACAAAGATCAAAACGAAACATCCAGACAAACATGCAGTTGAAATTGTGGCTGTACTGTCATTAGTTCAATTCATTGTGAAAATTATACACATACAAACTTTGGCGTAACTTTGTTTTCAAAGGTGGGTGGGACAGGAGTGTGTGTGTGTGTGTGTTTTTTTTAAACAGCTGTTCTACTGTTATGGCGCCAATTTTGTCAGATTATGTAGAATATGTGGGGGAAAAAATTGTGTGTAGGCCCTGTTTACACCTGGTGTTAAGATGCGTTTTGGTCGATCGGATCACAAGTGGACGACACTAAATACAGGTGTAAACGGGGTTTAAAACGTTTTGAGCTTGTCCACTTTCAACCACTTCCAGAGGTTGTTGAAAACTCATTAGACCGGATTGCTTTCATAGTGTAGACGCTCATGTGGTCGAATGTCTTCAAACAGCCGCAAAAGACCACCTACTCTCTGCTTACTGACTAAACATTATGGGAAGCGCGCTAACCAGATGGGATTTAAACTTTGTCGGCTGAAGACCCAAGTTTGGTTTGAAGACAAAAAATGTACCAAGCACAATGTTCTCTCACCATTCCTGATTTCTAACACGTACAGCATTCAGCCGGTCTTGCGGCTGTCAGAGCAGAAATGAAAGCTGATGCTCTACTTATGTTTTTCCGTCGTCTCCGGTCGCATTCAAATGTAAGGCCCTGTCCACACGAACATGGGTATTTTCAAAACCGCAGCTTTTTCTATGCGGTTTGGCTGTTCGTCCACACGCAAACGCAGTATCCGGTTACTGAAACCGGACTTTTTTGAAAACTCCGGCCACGGTGAAGATTTTTAGAAACTCCGGTTACAGCGTTGTTGTGTAGACGGTGAAACTGGAGATTTTGGCCAGTGACATCGTAGGGCGCGCTGTTATCTCCTTTGTTTGACGTCAGATTGTCTCCTTTGTTTTCGTGAGGCGATTCTGTGCAATGAAGGACGTAGTCAAAATATTGCTGCTAATAACTGGTAACATGTATACAGATACATGCACAGTTCTCCCATTGTATTGCAGAACAGAGAATGTAATACTACGCGGGTCATTCAAAGGTTTTTTTACTTTGAATGAATATGTCTCATTGTATTGTTCTGGTTTATGTAATTAATAATAATAGCAATAGTAATAAAATGCTTAATAAAATGACAATGTTGTTAGCCTACTGAACCGGTAATAAACTTTTTCCAGGCTTCTGATTGGCCAACATGGCTTGGCTTTTGGCCAACAGCGCTTCATAGCGTGTTTTTGCGTTTTCATGTGGACGGAGATTTTTTTAAAACCGTGCTTGTGTGGACGCGATTTTTTTTTTTTTAACGAAGGAGGAAAAACTCGGTTTATAAAAATACCCGTGTACGTGTGGACTAGGCCTAAATTGCGTGAGCTTATTTTGTCCATTAGATTGAAAGATTTGAAAAAATCCATATATTTACTCGTCTATAGACCCGCCCCTCGAAGAAATCAGGACAGAAGTGGTTGAAAGTGGACAAAAGAAACGGATTAAAACACCAGGTGTAAACAGGAATGTGTCTCCCTCATCTACTTGTGATCCGATCGACCAAAACACATCTTTGCTCTGTTCACATCTGGTATTAAGATGCATTTTGGTCGATCGGATCACAAGTAGATGAGGGAGACACATTTCCGTTTACACCTGGTGTTTTAATCCGTCTCTTTTGTCTACTTTCAACCACTTCTGTCCTGATTTCTCTGGTGAGAGAACATTGTGCTTGGTACATTTTTCATCTTCAAACCAAACTTGGGTCTTCAGCTGACAAAGTTTAAATCCCATCTGGCTAGTGCGCTTCCCATAATGTTCACGCATGAGGTCAGTAAGCAGAGATTAGACAGTGTTTAGTGGCTGTTTGAACACATTCGACCACATGAGCGTCTACGAAAGCAATCGGGTCGAATGCGTTTTCGACTACCTCCGGAAGTGGTCGAAAGTGGACAAGCTCAAAATGTTTTAGACCCTGTTTATTTAGCGTCATTCTCTTGTGATCCGATCGACCAAATTGCATCTTAATACCAGGTGGAAACTTAGCTACATGTGAAATTAGTATTAGCTATTGTAATATTTAAAATAGCATTTCCTCAAAAGAATGCTATTAAACACAATACATAATTTGAGATAGAATGATTGTGGCTTTCAAAATAAAACACAGAAAAATTACATGTGTGAAGACAATGTTGGATATTGTTAGCAGATAAAATAAACTAATGAAATTGTGAAGTAAAAAAAAAGAAAGAAATGTCTTTTAGAAGAGGGCCATAGTTGAAGAAACACTCTTACATTTGATCCAAAGCAGCTTACAATGTATTTTTAATGCATACATCTTGCCAGTATGTGTATTCCCTGGGAATCATGTGACCTTGGCTTGCTCAACCATTTGTGCTGCAGGAATTGAGCTAAACTGAGCTGCAAACCAGATTGCAGAAATTGACCCTAACATCACATACATGCATACATACAAACATTTTTTAAAAGCATGTAACTGACAGAATTTAAGTTGTCATAATTCATATTTCTTTACATGTTCTGTAAAAACAAATGGGAAAGAAGTTGAGATATTTCCCTTTGAGGCAGATGCCAATATCAGATCTGTATTGAATCTTTGCTGGTATCCAGATCACTGATAGAAAACAGCAGAAATGTGTGTAAATCCCTTGCAGCACAAATGTTACACTGGTACTACATGTTTCTGTTTTGTTGATATTTCAAATCCTGAATTATTACCAGCAGAGAGGTGTTCTGAAGCGGATTCTGACTCATCCTGCCCGAGCTTTGATGTTTTACCCATCTTTTCCTCTCTGTGGTTTTTCAAAGCCTCACACATCCCCTTTCTCTTTGAATATCTCTCCTCTGTGGATAGTTTTGCTGTGAACACCTGTTTGAAGAGTTAAAACAAGCATTCTTTATTAGCTTCATATTTGAGTGAAAGGTTTAGCATTGAACATCTCAGCAGCAGATTCAGATCGCAAAGATAGTCTGTTCCTCCAAAAATAGGTGAAAGGCGAGGGACTTTTCTAAACTTAAAGGACTAGTTCACCCCCCTAAAAAAGAAAATTCTGCCATTTTACACATGCACCCACATGTTGTTCCAAACTTGTATGACTTTCTTTCTTCCACTGAACACAAATTGTGAACATGAAGAATATTATGCTACTCTTTTGTAGAGGGTCATTAGAGGGTAGATTTCCGTGAATAATCACTTAAACTTAACTTTTATGATAAACAATCTAATCATGTGACTTCGGAAGGCATGGAATATAGCCCAAAAATCATATGGATGGTTTTATGATACTTTTACAATGATTTTGCATCCTTTTTGAAGCTTTAAAGCACCAGACCTCATTAATTGCATATACTATATATATACAAGGGTCAATTTAATGCTGGATTTGCACAAAAGATTACATGACGGCAAATGCTAGTCGATGAGTTGAATCAACTCCACAGCAACTACATAAATTTATCCACTTACTATTCAGAAACATCCAGTTGCATTCTAAAAGTTGTAACTTCTTCAGTGTCCGACTCCGGTTTGAACAATGTAAGGCTGAACACCGTTACTGACAATCCTCATTTTGGCTGAGATTCTCCAGTTTTGTTGTTGTTGATCAACCGAAGCGCGAGCTGTTAAAGCTCCGCCCTCTTTTGGAAAGGGGGCCGGGAGCAGCAGCTCATTTGCATTTAAAGGGACACACACAAAAACAGCGTGTTTTTGCTCACACCCAAATAGGAGCAAATTTGACAAGCTATAATAAATGATCTGTGGGGTATTTTGAGCTGAAACTTCACAGACACATTCTGGGGACACCAAAACAGAAAATATAAAAATAAAATCGATCTCAAGATATTAACACAAACTATAATATAGGCATATAATTACTATTAATACTAAAATAATACTTTGGTGAATAAATGATGACAGAATTTTCATTTGTTTAATGAAACTTGTGAATTAGAATTACAATGAACAGTTATGAGAGTAATAGAAGTTAATAGGAGTGAAAAGGAGGTTGTTCAAATCTTGCTAAACAATATCTCTTGGTTTATTTTTTGAGCTCATTCCAATAAGGGGGCTCTGAGTCTGTTCCAATCATAATGCAGCATGACTGATGTGTTAAAAACCAGGCTTTTGAAATCAACAGTTGCCGTGTTCCCTCAGACCCCTCACCTCCTGTGTCATTCTGTGCCTCTGTCTTGACTGTTGTTTTGATCCCTGTCTGGCAGACCCCCCATGCTGAGAGCTCACCGCGGTGTGTTGGTGTCGGAGTGTGTATGTGTGTAAGCTGAAGGACGTGGATTCTTGCCAGCATATTTCATCCATGCCCCCGTATCTTCCAGATCCAGCTGAAGGCAGGGAGGCTTTGTCCCCCAGCCCCACCATCTGCCACAGGGCTCCCGTTCCTTTAACCCTCCCTACAGACGCCACCACTGCTAACCTCTGCCCTAGTGGGCCTGATCACCAAGAGTGCTAAAGCTAAACATGTTCAAGTAGAAGCAGGAGGAATAGTCATAACCAGGGCCAAAAACTAACTTTTTGCCACACCTGCCAGTGGCCAGTGACTTAAGAAAATTTGCTGGCCATAAATATTTTGGTAACACTTTACTTTAGGGTCCAATTCTCACTATTAACTACTTATTATCATTCATATTACCAGGATATTGGCTGTTTATTAGTATCTATAAAGCACATATTAATGCCTTATTCTGCATGACCATATTATACGTCCTTTAAACCTACCAAATTCCCACCCAATACCAAAACTTAACAACAACCTTACTAACTATTAATAAGCAGTAATTAGGAGTTTACTGAGGCAAAGGTCATAGTTAATAGTTAGTTGATAGTGAGAATTGGACCGTAATCTAAAGTGTAACCAATATATATATATATATATATATATATATATATATATATATATATATATATATATATATAAATATTTTTACCGGCCATGAAACTGTTTTTGCAAAAACAGGCAGTAATGACACCAGAAATTTAGATACCAGTGAAAATTCACAATTCTCTATTCCAATTTCAATACCACAGCTAAAACTACTACCCTAACTATAAAAATTTAAAACATGATTAAAGACAAGTAAACTGTCAGTAATAAAATAAGACCAAATAATCAAATTATAAGCAATAGCACAAATAAATACAATAGAACAAACATACAAATGAAATAAACAGTGCTTTTCTGGTAGGTTTTCTGGTACAAATATTTACTAAAATAATCAAATGTAAAATAATCACAGCACAGTCTTCAATGTATAAATTAATCTTAGATTAATCCGTATTAAAGGTACAAAATTTATTCAGACAAGACCAGTGAATGATTTTTTTTTTATTTTTTCTTTATTTCTTTATTTATTTTTTTGGTCCTCTGTTGTTTGATTAATATTAAAAACAGACGGAAACAGGTTTATTAGGCTGCTGTCGCTTTAAGACCTGCACGGATCCAATATTCCGATGCTGTGCACATGAGCTTTCTTTCTCAACTGTTTACAGTCACTTAAGACATAATCGACCATGTTTAATAGGATACTTGCTGAGACAGGCATTTTTGACATAATTTTGTTCGAATTTGACGGTTCAAGAAAGAGAGCTCAATTCAGTATTAGTGCGCTGTGTGAGATGCAGATTTCTGGACGTGCACTTTGGATGTTTGCGCACAGAAAACTTCCCACACAGCACACGAGTACCGAATTGAGTTTCTTTTCACATCATCTTGCGCTTGAATATTTAAATTGGCAAGGCTTAAACTTTCGTGACAATGCAGTACTTGCCCATCAACTGTCCTGAGCGTCGTTCACATTTGTTCATGTTCGTGTTCTCACAAGATTGTATTGTTAGAATTCACAAAATTGTCACCGACCAACTAGTGATTGACATCGTTTCATATACTCGGCAACGGTGCTTTTTACTTGCATTTGGCGCTTGGCAAGTGTTAATTTTAGGCCATGGCCATTTATTTGGTATGAATTTTATATCACGCTAACAGTTTTGAGGTATTTCTTAAAATTTTTACGTTTTGGCCTATCGCTTGTGAACAGACTTTTTATGATGTGTCATGAGTCAAATTATGTTTAAACACAAATTTGTAATTTTAAAAGTTTTAAAAAATGTATTTGATTGTCTGTATTTATGATATAAATGCAAGGTCTTAGTAATTTTATATCACAGTAACAGTATAGAGGTGTTTCTACACCTGTATGTTGTTTATGGCACCAGAAAATGAGGTAAATATCACTTGTGAACCGACTATTTTTAAAATGTGACACTTCTAATCAGTCAAATTATGTTTAAACACAAATTTGTTCAATTAAATGTGTGGAAATATTAATTATCAGTGTGTATTTGGGATGCAAATTGTAGCAGTACATGGGTGTTTACTTCAACTTCATGTTGTTTATTTTGTGTAAAAAAGCAAGGTACTAAAATGAGTCAAATTATATTTAAATAAATTTGTTTGAATTTAAAGTTTGAAAATATTCACTTTTTTTATTTAGAAATATTTTAATTGAATATTTTTATTTGTCATTACTAATTAGTGAAATTGTTAAAACAAATTTGTTCAAATTTAAAGAAAATATTACTCGGTTGTGTTTAAGATACTTTTTTGTGTTTGTTGTGGCATTAGAAAACGAGGTAAATCTCACTTGTGAACAGATTTTTTAATATAACGTGTCATCTGTAATTAGTCAAATTCTGTTTAAACTATTTTTTTTTTTTTTTTTTTTTTTTTTTCAAAATAAAAGTGTGAAAATATTTAATTGTGAATATTTAGGATACATAAAATAATAGCTACAAAATTAGGATTCTGTCATTTTATTCCAAAAATGTTAGACACGTAATTTCCATCACAGAAAGTTATTTTTTTCAACTTTTTCAAATTCTTATGTTGTGGTGTCAGAATATTAGATAAAAATCGCTTCTGAACAGAATATTTTTAAGATCTGTTCATTCTAACTTGTCACATTGTTTAAACAAATTTGTTCAAATTGAAAGCGTGACAATATTATATAATTATATATCAGATCAGTTCAAAAATGTTCAAAATGTTATTTCCATCACAGAATGTTATTAAACGCAATGGATAATTTGAGATGTTGTGAAAGTGACACTGTTCTGAGAATTTTCATTACTTAAAATAAAATAAATAATGTAAAGTAGTACCATAGTAATGAATGGCATAATCTCTACTATAGTATAGTATATACTCATACCGCCCAGTCATTCTGGGATGACTGATCTTGGGCTTTTACTGCACACTGTGAATACATTTGAAGTTTCTCTGTGTCTGTTTGGGTGGTGAACCATGAACAGGAAGGTTACAAGTCTTTAAACAGAAATTATTCCTTCATGTCGCTTTTATATATAATATTTTGTCTCTTCCATTTGCCTCCCGAAGTGTTTTGATAGTTCTCATTGTCCCCATCATATGGTTGGCATTAATCATGGAAATTTAGAGGGTTGTCTCCACTGCGAATCCTCCGGAACCAAAGCTGAGATGCAGCAGCCACATTCATCATTCCTTTATCTGAATCACGGTTTGCACCGAGTTTCAGTGTCAAAGCTGTCAGGAATCCCTAATCAGCTAGATAAGGATCAGCCGGGACTGAGTCTTTCCTCAGCTTTCATCTGCAGACAGGCTGCATGTGACTAATAGCAGGTTAGTCAGGATGAGCCCACTGAGTCATGTGTGTTTGCCAAGCTGCGACTGGCCTAACCCCACTCAACACAATGACATGCACAGTTACTATAAATCATGACACAACCATTGCTTTCAAAACCTCAGAGGAGAGGAAGTTTTTCAGCCAAACTGTTTCACTGTTTCTTTTTTGGGCTTTTGCCACATTTTTATTGAAAGAACTAGAAATCAAGAGGAAAAAGGATGAACAAAATTCACTGCTTGTGCACCAGAGCTTAAAGGGATAGTTCACCCAAAAATGAAAATTATCCCATGATTTACTCACCCTCAAGCCATCCTAGGTGTATATGACTATCTTCTTTCAGACGAACACAAAAGTATATCCTGGCTCTTCCAAGCTTTATAATGGGAGTGAATGGGGCTCACGATTTTGAAGCCTAAAATAATGCATCCATCCATCATAAATGTAATCCACACGGCTCCAGGGGACTAATAAAGGCCTTCTGAAGCGAAGTGATGCATTTTTGTAAGAAACATATCCATATTTGCAACTTTATAATCTATAATAACCAGCTTCCAACAAACAACCATACGCAAATCGACTTAAGGCGAAAGCGTAACCTCTGACGTAACGCATGAACACGGACGCACAGAGGATAGAGCAAAACAAAACACCAGTCACGAATTAGAGGTCTAAAACACTAAAAATGTCAGAGGATTTCGATATAAGAGAAGAGAAGCTTGAGTTTGTTACCCAACCCTATTTGTTTGAACTACGTCGCGTCAGAGGTTACGCTTCCGCCGTACTTTTATGATGGACACTTTTTTGGGCTTCAAAACCGTGAGCGCTGTTCATTACCATTATAAAGCTTGGAAGAGCCAGGATATTTTTTAATACAACTCCGATTGTGTTCGTCTGAGAGAAGATAGTCATATACACATAGGATGGCTTGAGGGTGAGTAAATCATGGGATAATTTTCATTTTTGGGTGAGCTATCCCTTTAACATGTCTGGAACCTCCACACAATGTACACTGTAAAAAATTATTTTCATAATTTGTTTTCATAACATTTTTTCTTTTGTCAGATCAGCTTAGATAATTAATGTAGTTCAGATAACATAATATTTTGAGTTTCTGTTGATTAAACCAATCACCTTCATTGTATTAACTCAATTTTTTTTAATTTCAATTAACTCAATTTTAAGACAGCATAAGTGACTTTTCAGTATATATTTTATATATATTGAAAAGTCACTTATGCTTGTTAAGTTTGCATTTATTTGAACAAAAATACAGTAAAACAGTATTATTGTGAAATGTTATTATTATGATTTAAAATAACTGATTTCTTCAATATATTTTAACATGTCATTTGTTAATGTGATATTGAAGCTGATAATTCATTTTAACCTGTTGATTTGGTGTTCCAGAATCATTTTTTTATTATTGTGCCTCTTAATATTTTTGTGGAAACTGTGATGCATTTTTTATAGGAATCTTTGATGAACAGAAAGTTCAAAAGAACAGCATTTATATGACATAGAAATATTTCATAACATTATAAATACATAGTTCTGGCATGAAACTAATGGGCAGGCTCATATGTCCTTTAACTCAACCTGCTCGTAATCACATCATTATCTATAGGACACAGATGATTGGTTCCTGCTGTATCAGTAGCCAATGAGCTTGCGTGCTCAATCTTCAAATACATGAGTAGCATTTGCCTTAGCAGTGCAGCGCGCTTCAGAAACCCTCCACATTCCCCAGCTCCACCTGTATAGATCTGCTACGGGTAATTCATGTAATTCAGCATGTCTTACTTGCTCACAGCAGCGTGTCGTGTATGTATTGGCAGCAAGTCCCGTACTTGCTCTGCAGCAGCAATAAAAGCAGCAGCAGCGTAGCAGATCTATTCCGCCAAGACCAAACATATCAACATTGTCATACCCATTACCATGCCAAACACTCCGAGATTTGTCATGACAGAAATGTCTTTAATGTCACTTCTGACCAATTTAATGCATCCTTGCTGAATAAAAGTATTAATTTCTTTTAAAAAAATCTTACCGACCTAAAACTTTTGAACTGTAGTGTATATATTTGTATTTGCACATATGGTGATTATTAATGAAATAATGAAATAAAATTAAATAAAATAATTTAAAAATCGATTCTGTTACTGTCAGTGGGCGGTGGCTTGGAACTCACTGTGTTAAAATTATAATTAAGCAATGTCTAATATTGCTTTTTTCCACATGACAGATTTTGTCACTGTGTTGATTTTGCTCCCTGCTGAAGTTGAAGTATTGCACATCTCTGATGCAATCTCATCCATTCGCATGAGAGAGAGAGAGAGAGAGATTGACGGAGGTGAAGTCACCTCTATACCTAATTAATCTGCCGTACTGCTGTATTGGCATGTCCAGCTTTGATTAAATAATTACCTAAGCACTATAAGCTGCTCTGATTAAGTCATAATCCTGAGTGAGCTGTTACAGAAACGGTCAGTGTGAGTCTGTTGCGCTGGATGAGCTCATTGTTTCAGACTCAGAGAATCTCTTGCCATGGCTGACTGTATTCCAGAGATGACTTTTCTTTTTTATATATATATATATATATATATATATATATATATATATAGTGTTTTATATCTTTCTCTCTCCCGGTTCATTGTTTCTCCCTCTCTTTCTCTCTCCGCAGCACCTGTCACTAAGGTCATACATACATTCATCGTGTGTACTGAGCGCGCTCCCAATGACCCCCTGACAGGTACGAGCGAGAGCTTGGCAGGAGAACGGAAGAACCCAGAGCAGCATTACATCTCGGGTGATGTGCCCTCTCCATTGGTACCTGTCTGCTCCCACACATTCCAAAGAGCACGATACATCTTTCTTAGGAAGGAGTAATTTTCTCCTCAGGAAGTAAGGTGTGTCTAGAGAGCGAGCTGTCTCTGGCTATGAAGGAAAAGGGAACAAGAGGTCAGGGGGCATTGAGACAAGGTGGACAATATATCATTGGGAAAAGAAGTTATATTCAAATGTGTCCTGTTTAGGGGTCAGTGGATATGGCCTTCACAATTGTCAATGCTGGAACTGTAACTACAGGCTGATGATCAGTATTTGTAATACAATTCAATGACAGCAAATGAGATATACACAAATTGCTAAAATGAAATGAGTCTGATTTATTTATAGTAATTATATGTAATTAAAATTTTGACACATTTAAATATTTAAAATATAATAAAAATTGTGTTAACAATGAGATTGTGGTTTTTCTAATCAATTAACACTGCTTTTGTCATTTTTTACAAGATGGACAAAATTTGTCACCAAAAAAGTCAATCGGTTTAACCAAAATTTTGGTGTTACCGAATGACACTTTTAGTTACACCGAATGACAATATTTTCAAACAATGCTAACAGGCTGCTATCTAACTAGCTTGCTAGCTAGCTAGCAAAAGGACAATGAAACATTTTATATTTAGTACAAGTTTTTAAAATATTACAACATTTTCCATGTTTTATAGCGGTTGTACCGAATGACCTGATGTTTCGGGACATGCGTATGAGCAAGTGAAAACATGAATTTTTACTGAGAGTTAGTTACTTTGCTTCATGACCATGTGGTCTTTTGCAGATGTCTGAATGATATCACATCCTGTCACATGATATTGACCACATGACTTGATCCAAAATGGTCCTTTATATTGGTTACTCCGAATGACATCAATGAAATTCATTTTTCCGGACATATATACTTTCTCATAACAAAGCAATGACTTCTACACATAATTTTAATACTATTTTGCACTATGTTGATATATGATGTTATAAAATCATACCAGAATAAAAAATATATACATTTATTACATTTTAAGATATTTTAATCACAATGGCTGTATTGGCCTTTGGACGATTAAACCGAATGACCTTTTGACACTTCAAAATCTTTAAAATACCTTTATATGTAGCAAAATATAATCAAAACCTTTTGGATTCAATAAAAGAGATCTAGTTGTACTACCTTACATACTTTGGATGTCATATCTTTGTTTTTTATTATTATTAAGGCCTTTGGACAAAAAAAATTACCCATTGACCCATTTCGTTGCCAGTGCCGGGAGCTTGCAAAGAGAGCCCGCCCATGCACTCTTCTGATTGGCTGTGATTTTTGAATGACTTTATCGCATCTCACAGTCGCATCACGTCTGGTGTGGACAGGCAAATTGTTTGTCGCTGGAATCTTATCTGGTTAGGACACAGTGTAATGAGTTACAATATTGCGTTACTTCCTAAAAAGTAACTAATTCTGTTACTTAGGCCCTGTTTACACATGGTACTAAGATGCGTTTTGGTGGATCACAAGTGGACAATGCTAAATACAGGTGTAAACAGGGTCTAAAATGTTTTGAGCTTGTCCACTATTGACCACTTCCAGAGGTAGTCGAAAACGCATTAGACTGGATTGCTTTCATAGTGTAGACGCTCATGTGGTCGAATACATTCAAACAGCCACAAAAGACCACCTACTCTTCACCTACTGAACATTATGGGAAGCGCACTAGCCAGATAAGATTTATACTTTGTCTGCTGAAGACCTAAGTTTGGTTTGAAGACAAAAAATGTACCAAGCACAATGTTCTCTCACCATTCCTGATTTCTAACACACACTCACTCACAGCATTCGGCTGGTCTTGCGGCTGTCAGAGCAGAAACGAAAGCTGATGCTCTCCATATGTTTTTCCGTTGTCTCCGGGCACGCTCACATGTAAATTGCGCAAGCTTATTTTGAATAATAACTCAGATATTTTGTTGTAAATTTAAAAGTAATGACTTTAGTAGTTACTTGAAAGAAGTAATCTGATTATGTAACTCACTTTACATGTAATGCATTACCCCCAACACTGTAAACAAGCTGAAACTAAATTGAAATAATCAGAAATTGTTTATTATCTATCGACAAGGTTGTCTCTATATTTTATAACTGACAAAACAGGCAACCAATTTTTTCCTGAGACTTGTGCCAGAGCGGTGCCCAATCTGGAACTGTTCCACACGTTTAGGAACCAATAACATCAGAGGCATCAACTACTCGATCCGCTTCCCTGTCCATCTAAAATCAAACAGTTGTATTTATATCATCACCAGTGTCCGGTCTATCACTAGTCACGTTGTTTAAAAAGTATGCGTTCAGACCTGAAGCTTTTTGAAGGGGAAATCCTCCCTCAAATCAAAGTAACACATTTCATTGTACTATAACTGATGAGATTCCATCAGATCAGTGTTAAAAGCTTTAGGCAATCTTTATGAACTCTCAGAGAGCTGCCAGGCATATAATTAAAATCATTTCTATAAAAGTCAATTAGGGCTCTTACCGCTCATTGTTAAAAGCAGGCCTGTGGCACGGCCTCTAGAGATAAATGGATTGGAGGGAGTTGGACACTCAGTTGGGTTTGGGGTGACGGGATCGGAGGTAGTCATTCATCACTCACCATCTTACATGGAAGTTGTGACAGGCAGAGGTCAAGCCAATATGGCAGCAGTGAGGAAGATGGATGCCTTTAATTTGGGTAATGAAGAGTTAACTATCTTGGGGAAAGTAGCGATGGCATTAAATAGGAAAGCTGTCGGCATCAAAGAAAGTCTTATTTAATTCCTCGCGTTTAATGGAAGACATCGAGAACACAATCTGTGATTGACAATGCAGCCCCCAGACATAATTCCCCACAGACACTTCACTTAGATTCTATCCCTTGTTAATCTCAAAAATAATGAATTGCAAAAGTAAGGTTAAACTGCCAATGTGAATTCATTATCATTAATAGATTAGTTCATAGATGATTTACAGTGTATGGGGATGGGATTTCATTAACATGGAATCGTTTTGATTTAGCTGGGATTTTGCTGGCCTTTTCTGGACCATCAATCTCGCCGCAGTGGTCATTGTCCCTCTTTGGGTGACCTCTACACTTTATTACTCGGCTGAGAGATGAATATTGCCGGTGGCTGATGACCTGCTAGTGAAACAGAATGATTATTGTGTTTTTCATTGCAAGTACAAGACTCCATTTATCTGTTCTGGTGGAATAATAGGAAAAGAGAGCTGTCTGTCAAATGTTTCCTTGACTTTGTGAATTCTTATGACTGGCTTTATGGCTACCTTCAGCAAAGATAACCTCGGGTGTATCAGCGAACAAAAAGATTTTAATAACCTCTCCTACGGAAAAGAATTTAAACATTATGTTAGGTGAATACATAGTCATGTCGTGTCCTCTGACTTCTTTCTTCGCAAGTTCTGATGTATTGAACTCCAGGGCAAGACGTTATAAGGAATTGTTATGCTTATGTAATGTCGTGGTCCTTATTTAGACGAGCAAGTTGTGTTGAGGTGATTTTAATGTTTGACTTTCCTTCTGTCCCTCTACTTTTAGGAGATAGATTTTTAATGACTTTGACTTTGTTTGCTTTTTGTTTAAATGATCAAAGCTCTGGTTTCATAAAAAGGTTAATGCACTCCTAACAAAAATAGCCAAGTCTCGTCCTTGTCTCCTGAGAAGGTTGTAGGAGTGCCAGGCTGATATAATTAAACTGAAAATTGTGTTCTGGTGGTTTACATCTTACATTAAAGTCATAAATCTAGATCGATATCTCAAAATAATGAGAAACAAATTGAGTTTGCTTTGAAAGTTGTTGAAAGGAAAGTCAACACATACAGTGATTTTTAAAGCTGTAATTATTTTTAAATTTGCAGAGCATCTTTCATCAGTAGAGTACAAAACATGGTCTGAAACGAAGTCATTTTCTTTTCTTTTTTAACAAATGGTCAGTGAAATGTGGCATTTAACCTTTAGAAACTGTTGACTGACATCCATCCATCCATCCATCCATCCATCCATCCATCCATGTTTTTCTGTCTCTGTCTGACTGTCCATCTGATTTTCTGTCTGATTTTCCATCCATCCATCCATCCATCCATCCATCCATCCATCCATCCATCCATCCATCCATCCATCCATCCATCCATCCATCCGAAATTCTTTCATTTATGCTATAAAATGAATGAATAAAATGAACATCCTTCCATCCGTCCATCCATGTTTTTCTGTCTCTGTCTGATTTTCTATCTGATTTTCCATCCATCCATCCATCCATCCATGTTTTTCTGTCTGACTATCTGATCTTCCATCTATCTATCTATCTATATATCTATCTATCTATCTATCTATCTATGTTTTTCTGTGTCTGTCTGACTGTCCATCCATCCATCCGAAATTCTTTCATTTATGCTATAAAATGAATGAATAAAATGAACATCATCCATCCGTCCATCCATGTTTTTCTGTCTCTGTCTGACTGCCTATCTGATTTTCCATCCATCCATCCATCCATCCAGCCATCCAAAATTCTTTTATTTATGCTATAAAATGAATGAATAAAATGAACATCCATCCATCCATGTTTTTCTGTCTCTGACTGTCTATCTGATTTTTCATCCATCCATCCATCCATCCATCCATCCATCCATCCATCCATCCATCCATCCATCCATCCATCCATCCATCCATCCATCCATCCATCCATCCATCCATCCATGTTTTTCTGTCTCTGTCTATCTGATTTTCTATCTATCTATCTATCTATCTATCTATCTATCTATCTATCTATCTATCTATCTATCTATCTATCTATGTTTTTCTGTCTCTGACTATCCATCTATCCATCCGTCCATGTTTTTCTGTCTCTGTCTGACTATCTGATTTTCTATCTATCTATCTATCTATCTATCTATCTATCTATCTATCTATCTATCTATCTATCTATCTATCTATCTATGTTTTTTTGTCTCTGACCATCCATCCATCCATCCATCCATCCATCCATCCATCCACCAACCAACAACCAACCAACCAAACAAATGTTAAATTAACAGATCACACAATATGGGCTTGCAATTTTGGGACGAAATGTTGCTTATTTTGATAAACCCATAAATTACAGAAATATTTATTTAACAATTTTCTATTACAATAACTTTGGTAACAGGGTTGAACTTGACAAATGCAGTCAACTATGCAGAAAACTATATACTGTATTCATGAAATGCTGCAGAATGGGTCCAATACACATATACTTTGTGTGTAATACTACTTTCTTGCTAGGTTAATAGTATGCTACTTTTATTGTTTATCTAACATATCTGATAATTAGATAAACTATAAAATATTGCACAGCAAAAAACATGGGGCTTGTGCCCTGAAAGTGCTTTTAAAAAAAGTAATAGGACACCATTTTTTTTACCCTGTTCGTGGAAAGTGCCGCAGAAAAACACGTTATCACCTAACTACGGCCTGGAGACATGTGTCTCTCAATCAGAAGAACATTCCCACATGCTAAAAAAAAAAAGTTCTGAGCAAAACCCGGATAATAAGCAAATGAAAACTCAAACATTTCTTTGGTGCAGATGTTTATTGGCTTTTTTTTCCAGGAAGACAGCTGCCAGCACCAACTAAAAGCTCCTGGGTCATTACTCTATTAAACAGAGCCATGGCCACATTGAACAGATTTACTGTGAAAACACGCTCACTTTTAAACAATTTCCGCCCTTGCTTCTCAGAATGATCAAAAGTGCTGAAGCTGATCCCTTTTCCCTTGTTTTTTTAAAAGATGTCTGCTCTACAAAACCTTCTCATGTGTTTCCATTCGAAGGTGAAGGAACTGGGGCAGGAAGCTATATTTTTTTAAAGAAATATTTTTTTCTTCTTTTCTAGTTTATTGACATTTTATAATGAGTTTACTGCCTGAGTACCAGGTGGGAAAAGTAGAAATAGGAAGCCAATTCCATCCCACCAACCCCCACTTTGACTGATTATTCCTTAATTTAACTCTTTCCTCGCCATAGACTGAATTTTCCGACTTCTCGTATTTTCACTGTTATATGGTAGGGGGCGCTATTACGCAACTTCTGAAAGATGACAGAATTTCCGCATCAAAACACAGACAAAAAAGGAGCAGAAACAAGCGATAAGAGGATTGATTATGTACATTGTAGTCTTCGGAAAAAAACACAATTTCTTAGATTTTTGTTTAAAAATATCTTTTTTTCTATGAAACTTACTATTAAGTGTTGATGAAAAAAGAAAAAAGAAAAAGAATGCATGAATCCAGAACAATAAAAGCAGAGGCTCTGTCCTTTCTTTTGAAATATTGCATGTTCAGATATTCATACAACAAAATATTCTGGGGGCCATGGAAATTTTCTAAAAAAAAAAATATCAAAAATGCTGGTGGTGGCTGGCAAAAAAACTGCTGGGGAAAGAGTTAAATATCACAGATAAGGCAGTTTTTACACAACTTTTCCACCTAATGCTTTCAATGATACAAGAGTGATCTAACTAGTCATTTATTTTGATAACACTCATAAAATACCACGTAATTGCAAAGGAGACACTTTTATAGCCCTCAACAACTTCTATTTCGAAGAATTCAAATTTTGCAGTAAATTACAGATTACTGTAAAACTCAGTTTTATGTTTATGTTTTTGTCTCCTTGTAAACTAAACGTGGTTCTTATGCCTTGTCTTTTTTATGCGCTTGCCACACATTTTAATTAGACAGCACTACAGCACCCAGCAGTAACACTTCCAGAAAAATGACAATTTAAAACTTTCCTTATATACACGTTGTGGTCATTGTGGGTTATGGCCTGTCAAAGCTATGCAAATAAAATATAATGTTGTTTATTTTAAAAACAATATTGTTTGGGGGTGAAAAGTACATTTTAATGGTATTTTGGATGAATGAGAGCATATGGGTTACAACGGTTAGCCAAAAAAAAAAAAAAACGTAAATAGAAATTTAGTGAACAGTTTGCCAACAGGAAAATGTGCAAATTAACTTATTAGAATAGATCCTAAGTTTTTGAGATGTTCTGATGAACAGTTTTAAAGTAATTTAGTACTTGTATCAAGAGAAACGTATAATATTTAAAGTAAATCTAACCTTTAATTTTGGATTATGTAAAGCTGCTAATTACAGAGGCTGAGTTCTCTCAATAAGCCCAAGGGCTATGTATTCTGCAAAGCGTCTTTGAACTGTCACAATTGGGCTTGTGGTGCAAAGATCATAAACGGAAACTTCAGAGCGCAGGATACGTCTGAGGGTGACTAACCATACACCCTGACTCCATCAGAGCTCGTCATGTTCTTTCAATGGAAGGGCAAGTTCGTGCTTGTTGGACACGGCAGACCATTTCACTAAACATGCGCTTTCACAACGAAGTGAGAAAAGCCTTGATTTATTGCGCTTTTTGCTTGGCGAGATCTCTTTGGCAGCATAGGCTATTTTCATTTCAGCCTTCCGTCGAATATACGTCTTACTTCAAAAATCATGAGAGTATCTTGGAACCTGATTTCATCCATTTCCCAAGAAGCTTTTGAAAAAGTGAAAGTGTGCAGAACTCACTCTCTCTGTACTTTAGTATGTATTAGAGGAGGTTAAGCCGTGGCCATGCAATCCATCAGAATTTGTCCCAGCTTCCCCAGACTAAACATACTCTCATTACCCGGCCTCGTCGGCCCCGAAGGCTCTCTCAGACCATGTTTATTAGCCCAAGACAGAGTGCATACAAACACTCAGGAGGTAGTTGTACAGTGAAAATGTTTCCCTGAATGCAGTGGCACACTCAGGCAGGCTGGGAGTGCGGACGTAGAAATGACAACAGGTGAAATGTTGCCATGTCAAAACGCCAGGGGCCTTTGAAAGCAAGGTGATGACATCATTACGGCCAAGCAAAGCATTCCCACGTTTCCACTGCCCTGGTGAAAAGCGAGGCGGTGAGCTGAAACAGAAGCTTTGACTTGTTTTCTCAGTGGTTGGATCTCAGATTGTGGCTGCTACTGAAATTCACACACCTATCTGAGCTAGTTTTATTTGACTCTCTTTTCACTTCTTTGTAGCTTAACTCGAGAAATTGACAGCCAGGGGCTGTGACCAGTCTTCTGGGGTGTTTTACTAAACATTGGTGCACTTTAGGGGGTAGACTTGGGAGCTGTTGATTGTGTTAGTGTGTCATGTGATAGACATTCCAGAGAAGTGTCAGGCGTCAGCTGTTTACATTGATGACAAGTACTCAGGTGTCAAATGTCTGCTAAATATCAGAACCTTGAGGGAGTGAAAAGTTTGACACCCTACAGACACATTAATATTGGTTTGTGACAATTACAGTTTGAACTAGGGATGCACCGATACCATTTTTAAGGACCGAGTACGAGTACCGATACTTTTTTTCTGGTACTCGCCGATACCTTTATTAATACATTTATTTATTTATTTATTTATTTATTTATTTTGGCAATGTGGCAGTTTTCCAAGTACAACACAGTGGGACTAATGAATGTAGGACAGCTTCTTTATTATTACTCCAATGAAAAAAGTAATAATTTGTATGTGCTTGTCACAAACTTAAAGCACAAATTTCACAATGTCCAATAACCTTCAAAGGGCATAATTATTAAAGTCATAATAAAAAAAATATTAAAAAAAAGTCGTCTTTTTTAACCTGCCTTTCAAAAAGTGCTAAACAAATATTACAGAACAAATGTTTATAACATAACACTGTGAACCAATGTAAACACAACCTAGTGACCAGATTTCTCATGGTGGAATACGGGACGAGTGGGCAATATGATGATATGATATGAGAGATTTTATTTCACGATATATATATATACAGTCATTTAACATCTTTTGTTGTTTTATTAACATTAATGACAGACAAATATTCAATTAGGCTACTCTCCCTTTAAGACCGAATCCATGGATACTGACACATATCCTGTTTTCACCCACCTGTTTGCGTCCACTTAAGCCATAACCGACTGTATTTACATGAGATACTCCACACGATGGACATTTTGACAACTATTTGTGCATTTGACCATTCAGGCGCAAGGAGAACTAATTGCGCGCTGTCTGAGAGAACTGGGATCGCGCGCAAGAAGGAGAGAGAGCGCGCTCCTGGTCTGTCATTCAGCGCGATTTGCAGTTCGCAATGTGTCGGTTGTCATCATTAATTTTTAAGTATTTCCACACCCCTGAGGCTGACATTGTTTCTGCTGCTGCCGCCGGTGTCTCTGTACACAGAAAATTCTGTCAGTTACGTCACGTGAGGTATCAGTCTTTGGTATAGGGGGTATTTTTACGAGTACGAGTAGTACAAGTACATGAGCTTGGTATCGGTGCATCCCTAGTTTGAACCAGTAATTTTGTAGATATCAGTGTTGAAGACACTTTAAATTATGTGTAGCTTAGCAAGCTAGTTTCAAAGTAGGCTAGTTAATCTTTTGAAAATGTATCTGTCTATGCTACAAGCTAATAGAGTTACTTACAGAGGCATTTTTTTAATATACACAATATGACATGATATAATTTCATCGGTTATAGATTTTCTGGCACTAGGAAAGTTTTTGAACACTCTAAGGCCCCGTTTACATTAGTGCGTTTTCATTTTAAAATGGCGTTTTAAAATGAAAACGATCCTCGTTTACACTGGCGTTTCCACAATGTTTCAGAAACGATCTCCGTCTGCACTACACGACCGTAAACGCATGTCACATGACCGTTCATACACACTGGGCATGCGCGTACAGGTGTAAACAGTTGCCTCTTGCTCATGTAGGTAGCTGCAGTATTAAAAAAAATGCAGAGTTTAACTGCACAATGGCTGCTAAAAATGACAACAAAGCCAGCAAAGATTGCAGTTCAGTCTCCACGTTATTGTTTACACTGTCGTCAAGGATATGCAGAGGGAACGTGGGCAGCCACGCCATTGTTTTCAAAAGTCTCCGTTTTGGTCCGTGTACACTGAAACGCAACCCAGGCATTTTTAAACTAAAAGGAGTTCTGCAGCGTTTTTGAAAGTCTCCGTTTTCAAGGAAAACGCTGGTGTAGTGTAAATGACAGGCGTAACCATAGCAAAACTAATGCATTTTTTTCACACTAGTGTAAACAGGGCCCAACTTATATAGGCTAACTATATATATATATATATATATATATATATATATATATATATATATATAAAATAGTAATGAACAGCATAATGTAACTAAATATTTTGTTTTAAATGAGTAGACCCTGCTGTGGACTTGTGACTCAGATTTTTTTTTTTTTAGATTAGTTTGCCTACAAAATTATCTGAACAAATTGATTACATACAATGAATCTTTCCAATATAGTTTGACATTAAAACTGTGTCATGTATCACTAAGCTACAGGCACGATACTGAAAGGTTTAGTTAGTAGTCTCATTACTTTCAATTACTTTTAATCGGTTTGAGTAGGACAAACTTAAGTTAAACAAATTAGTTCTGTCAAATTAACTTTTATGAGTATTTAGCACTTTCTTTTTCTTTCAAGTTCACAGAACTGATATATTTTAAGTAAACTGAACTGTTTCATTGTTTTTTTTTTTTTTGAACTTATTTCTTTTAATTTAGATGAGCTTAAGTTTAACTGAAACTGGGCTGGGATTTCTATTTTCCAGCATGCTTTGTCCATGGCACTAGAAAGGGGGAGTAAATGCTAAAATTAAGTGTTATATAATGTTTTTTGTGCAAAATTAATGTGAAGTGGGAGCTTTAGCAGTGATTAATGTTTCGTTATGCTAATTTAGAAGAATTTCTGTTCATGTGGGTTTTTTGAAAGTTACCATCGATGACAAGTGGCGCATGTGGCTTGGTTTGAGAGCAAGTATGTTAAATGCTTCATATTGCTGCCCTCATTCAGCAAGTGCTATACCATGCTATTGCTAACATGTTAGCAAAATAACAAGTTAGCATTTTCGGAATTAGCTTGTTATAGCTAGCTAAGTTTACACTAATAAAAATGTTTACATTGAAGTTACATGATAATTTTAAGTTAAATGTATGAATTAGTATAGCCTACTCAAACATTTTAAGTTAAGAATAATTAAAATGTATGAGTACAAAATAAAAGTGTTGGTTCAAGTTGCTTAATTTTTTTTGAGTTTTGCCAACTTATTTGGGTTTACAGCAAGGCAGTAACCACCATAGACATTGAGAGGGGCAAGTCCCCCCCAATACTTAGAAATGGTCAAATCGTCCCCCCCAATATTTGAAATTCTTGCACTGCTCTGCTGCACTTTATTACAGCACTCTGCATGTTGTTGGGATGACAAAAAGGTTTACAAGTTACATTTTTAGTCTGGTCTGCCTCAGCGGTCTAAGAACGCTCGTCAATGTCAAAATGATTGAAATGGCAAATCAAATTAGTAAAAAGTAGGCGGGGTTTACGTTCTCTTTTTGCTCGTGCACACAGTCTTCACAGCACAGACGGGCGCGTCAATCGATCGCTTAACGCCGTTGCGGAGGTTCTTTTTTTCCGGTAAAATCACAAAACAAATGCACACAAACGTGTCCCTGCTCTTGATATACAACCATCGATGGACATCTTTGATATTAATGAGAAAAAAAAAAAAAAAAACTATGCGAGGGCGGATTAGAGCATGCAACCTTTGATACTGTTAACAAAAAATCTACCACTAGGGAATTCAAATATTCATTGCGGATCTATATATTTATTCACTAAATTGAAGAATCTCGGAACTAACAATATATTGTATTATGAAACTATCACATTAAACACATTAAAGTTCTCGATGTACTATTGAAATTGATTTCTGGACATCGTAATGTTATTATTATTTTTTTTCTACAATTGTTATTGTACATATCTGATATAGCATTGTATTAGCAGAAATTTCGTTCACTGTTTTGTTTCTTTGTGCTTTATAAAAAATTAAAAAAAAAAGGTCCCCCCAATGTTCAAGACATGGTTACGGCTCTACTACTCTACGGCTCTACTTAAGTTCTACTATTCATTCTTCACAATCACAGGGCCTAGCAAAAAACAAAAAAAAAAACAAAAAAAAAACCAGTTACTTTCTGGCATCTTAGACAAATTTATTACATATAGCACACAGTGTATAATGCATGTCTCAGCTGAGATATGTTTATTAAAATATTTCTTCTTTAATAGTGTGTTCTAATTATGCTTTAAGAACTTTTTTTTGTATTTTTAAGTCTGGTTTTCGGCTACGCTTATACTGATTTGCAGAGTAAATTGCATCCCCTGTGAAACTCATTACTGTCCTAGTAGCTTCTTCTCTCACATGAATGCGTTGCTACATTAAAAGTGTATTTTCATCTGGCAGATGGTGACTGTTAGAACGATTATATGTTTTGTATACAATTTGCCTACATTTAAATCAACGATTGTTTATTCCACACAGGTTCAGCTTGTCAAAGTACAGGGTGTACTTCAATCTAAAACTCCTGAGATAACATTAACAACACTATCCAGATGCGTTTCCTTTGTCATAGCAGCTCCTGATAGGATGCAAATATCTGTACCATCCACACACTACATATGATGATTATCAGGTGATCAGGCTATTTGCATAAAAATACCCTTTCAAGACGAGAACCACTCCATGAAAGCAAGAGGAATATTCAGGAATGTGTTATGTAAGTGAGAACTTTATTTGCGTCTCTATAGGCCCCTATTACGATCCCTTTCCCTAGCCATTGTTAACTCACCAGATAGCAGTCAGAGGAGGCCCACCTGTCTAGAGGCTATGCAGAGGAGATGGATCCATGCATCTGCAGCATCAGATAACCCTTACCCTGACTCTGTATTGATCCATGCTTTGGTGCTCTTGCATAGAAACATCTGTTTCAAAGAGTTTAGATAACCAAGAGAATATTTTAAGAGGGATGTATAGAGTTCAGAACAAATAAAACTACACTGTAAAATATTATTTTCATGATTTCTTAACACAACATTTTTTTTTTCTTTTGTCAAATCAACTTAGATAATTAATGTGGTTCAGATAACATAATATTTTGAGTTTCTGTTGATTAAACCAATCGCATTCATTGTATTAACTCAAATTTTTAATTTCAATGAACTCAAAATTTTAAGGCAACCAGGTAACTTACTTTTTTAAGTCGAAAGTGGACCATCAAAATAAAGTGTTAACCTCTTTACTTGGGCTACTCTTGCAAATACACTATGAATATTTTAAAGAGGCTCTGCTAAAACAAAGCAGGTTGTCATACAGCCAGTGATAATAAAAATGCTTCAATTCAACACAATATTTCAACTCGTATATTTCTTTTGGAAGAACAGTGTGAGTTTCAAAAGCATAATAGGATGCACATGTGGACAGCAACTACGAAGACCACCAATGCTTTTCTTGTTGACTTACCTATTCCTTCTGGTACTTCAGGGTGTGTTTGTGTGTGTGTGCGTATTGTGGTTTGGTCAGGTTTTGTCTGCTTTGTGCGAACAAAATGGATAGTAAATCCTAAAATCACATATCAGCCAGTGGACTCTATAGAAAACAGTCTAATAAACATAAATAATGTTTTAATGAAAATGTAAAATGCAAAAAGGTTTCTGTGAGAGTTAAGTTTAGGGTTAGTGGGAGAAAATAACATTAGGTCGGTATTATTGGGTCAAATAAAGCTTCAAAAAAGATGTTTTTTAACCTCCTGCATTCCTATGTCCTCGTACAAGGACATTATATTTTAGTGAATTTCTCTGACACCATACATGTCACAGTTTTAAGTCTGGATGTCCTGTAAAGAGCACATTTAGGGCTTTTCAGAGATACCAAATGTTTGGAGGTTTCACCAGGACAACTTCTTGGTCTTTAAAAATGACTGAATGATCAAATTTAGCACCCTTATGGAAATATGATAATATTTAAATCTGACTAATTTTCAAATTGTTTGTTATAAATCAACATCTCAGGAAAATGTTACAGGATTTCTAATCAAAATATGACTTTCTGTTACAAAACAGGGCATTGATTTCATACATGTCCTCAGTGTTTATCAGGCACTTTAGGAGACACAACAAGTGAATAGGGAAATAAATTACATATCAATATTCCTATGAAATATTAGATATTATTATGAAAATGTTGCCAACTATTACTCCCATTATCACACTTTTTTTAAAATTACATGTTGCTCCAAGAACACATTAATATGCAAATTAGATACAGTGTATAGATACATTGCATTGAATGGGAAAACCCATGGCCATTTTACCCACATATTGCATAAAGCAAAATGGTATATCAATTCATTCCTTTTTATCTTTCATAACATACTGTAGTTGAGAATCATCTTTAAACAAAGTTTGGTTAAAAAAAAATCTTGAAACCTAAAAATTGATTGGTGAATGAAAAAAAAAAATCCCATTGTTTTTGCCTATACATGTAATTTCATGTCATTTTATTTTTTAAAGCAACTGAGTCCTTGTGTCCACTTATGAGGACATAGCATAACATATGAATAAAATATAATTTTTCAAAAAAATAAATAAAAATAATAATAATAATAATAATTTCCCGGGTCTTAGGAGGTTAAAAAATATTTTCAAAACTGATGTAATGCATATTTTTGAGTCACGAACAATGTGTTTAAACAAGTTTCAGTTGTTAAATAACATTTCACAAATAACAAACGTGTTTAAATTCATTTTTGACAGCATGTCAGGCAGTACAACCAAATAGGTGTATGTACATATACTGTAGTTGTACCACCTGACATGGAAAGTGTACCAACCTACATTTAGCACTTTTTTTTACCAGTATTTGAGAGATCTACAAACCTTTTCACACTGCCACAAGGATCAATTGGGGTCCTCTATGATGCATTATCATTTACTGTTATTACCTTGTCAATTCATAATAAAAGTCCCATGTTCAGTTGTGCCACCCTGACATTCAAATTGCTGGACATTATTGTATCTCAACAGCTTTAAAACTACTGATATTTATAAAAAAAATTGTATATATGAAAGGTTTCAAACCTAAAATGATGCCATAGTCTTAATTTTTTTTAAATTTATTTTATTAAGACACTATTTTAAATAGTTTTCCAGTCTGTTCATTTGTTCAGACAGTTGCACCACCTGACATTTTGGGGGTTTAAGATAACAAAACATAAAATAATATGTATTATTTAAATGTACTAAAAATTAATTCAAACTAAATAGGTTTTATAGAATAAAGTGATATATGTTATGCACTTATGCACAAATTAATGCACTTGGACACACAAATATGCACGTCATGTCATTGACCCTATTACAACAGTAATCAATAGAAAGTCCCTGCCATGATAGAAAAAAACAAGTGTGTGTGTGTGTGTGTGTGCGCGCGCGCGCACTCCGTGCAGCAGTCAGGGGAGAGAGGATGTCTCAGATTTCCCTGCACAGACCCTCCCTTTTTAAGGATGACTCACACCTCTGCAGTGGCTGACACTCTCACCTCATTCACAGCCCTTAACGAGCCATGCTAATGAGCAGCACATCATTAGGCAGCTCAGATTCACCTCTGTTTGCGAGCCTATCACAAGAACGATGATGTAACACAGACCGAACCACAGCAAGGGAGCAGACCGCATCCATAGATACTTGTTCATTCAACATTTCTTCTCATCCAATAACAGAGGAGAATGTCTTGGCTTTAGAGTGCACAGGTTTCCTGTATGTCACTATGTGTTTTTATTTACAAACGGATGACCTTGAGATTTTAAGGATAATTGAAGAAATATGAGCAGAAATATGTGGTCACTGTGAGAGAGATGCTGGCTTGTCATTTGTGCTCGTCTTACCCCAAGCCTTACCTTTTTAGGCAAAACTACAGTCACATGTCCACTGCTCAGGGCAGTTTCTTCCATCATCAGAGGTGAGGGTGATGTAAGGTCTCTGAAGGGCTAGTGATTGCCCTCTAGGGGACAGAAAACAGGATGCCTTGGCAGATGCATAGTTTCAAGTAACATTACTGACTGCTAACCACAGTGGGCAGGAAAAAGGATCTGTTGGCTTTGAATAAAGCACACCAAGAACTGCCATTTACTTTTCCCTTTTTGCTGAGAAAACTGAAAATGAATGTATTCCGTGGCAGAAATAAGACACTGTAGACAAGCACAAGTGCGCTGTTAAATGGATCGCTCTAGGGAAAGTTTTTTTTTTTTTTTTTTAAAAAAAACATAAGATATATACAATGATGGTGAATAACTATAATTAAATGCAGAAATACATTTTTAAAAAGAAGTACCGTAATCCTTATTATCGCAAAACCACCAGTTCTATATCCTTATAAAACGATAAATTAGAGTAAAATGTTAAATTACGAAACAAATAAAAGAAAAAAAGTAGATATTATCACTTTTTTATTCAATAAAACTGACTATGCAGATAAAAGGATAATTCTTTAATGACAGGCGTTGTTAACTTGAAAAATGTGAACAATATTTCATCTTTGTTGAAATATGTATTACATATCCGTCAATAAAATTCTGATTGTGGCCTTGATCAACCAACCTTCATGTGGTGTAATGTGTGCTAGTTTGGATTATTGATACGATGTGGGATGGTAATGATTTTTTTTTTTTAAGTTTAGTTTAACCTTGAACTTGCTTGCTTCTTATTTCCTTATACATAAACCATAAAACTGTGATGGCAATGTATACCAAATACCAACTGAACTGAATTGATGTGATTTTAACACATATTATCGAGTGGAAGTTATAGTAATGTCTGGGAACAAGCCCTGATAATTAAAAATTTCAGCACTCTTTCAACTAATTAAATAGCATCTATTCTATCCTAGAATGATTGTTTTATTAAAAAGCTTTTCTTCCTATAAAACCATCCCAGAAGACTGAACATTTCCCCTAATTGAAGAATCACCCACATGCGAACACAGGAACAGTGTCCAAGCGCCACCTTCAGTATTTTATTAAGAGAGAGTCTGAATGGTGAGAGAAAAGAGCTTTCCATACACAAATGTTTCCATAACACAAGACTCGCTCCTATAGTCTCACATCGTCATAAAGGATTCTGAAACATTTGGTTTGTTTGGTTTCGCGTGTTTATGTGTTGACACTCACAATCCCGTTCAGTTTATGTAGTGATATGCGTGTCTCGCACAGCGTGGGTCCAGACAGGAGCGCGTTAAGGGTTAAAGCGCGCTGCATGGAGTCTGTGGGGCGGAGAAGAGGGGTGTGATTGGAGCGCTACCCATGATGTCATGTACATGAAAAAGCCAAGAAGTAGTTAAGAAGGCGGCTTGTAACTCTGGAAAGAGTGGGTGAACCTCTAAGGCGCAGAGAGCAGACGCACGCGGGTGATATTTTGGACTGACAACACACGGCAAAGGCACCATGGTGCAGCAAACAGACAACAGCGAAACAGACAGCATGTCCAGAGAAGCCACCGACTCCGACGAAAGTGAATTCATGGTCTCGATAAACCCAGACTGGTGCAAGACCGCGACCGGACACATAAAGCGACCGATGAACGCGTTTATGGTGTGGTCTAAAATCGAGAGGAGAAAGATCATGGAACAATCTCCAGACATGCACAACGCCGAGATTTCCAAACGCTTGGGGAAGCGCTGGAAAATGCTGAAGGACAGCGAAAAGATACCTTTCATCAGGGAAGCCGAAAGACTCCGGTTGAAACACATGGCTGATTATCCTGACTACAAATACAGACCCAAGAAGAAACCAAAGCTGGACAGTTCCTCCAAACCCTCAGCACCATCTCCAGAGAAGTCCTGCAACAAAATGTCCAAGAGCTCCAAGAAATGTCCCAAACTGAAAACGAACAAGACGGGGAGCAAATCATCTCACAGCTACGGAGATGAATACGCGTTTAAGAGCATGAAAGTTTCAAAGACTGTCATTAAAAGTGAATTCACGGATGAAGACGACGACATCGACTCTGAGGAGGACTCTCGAGTCAGGGTGAAGGAGGAGGAAGAGGATCCGATCCGAGCCTACAACGTAGCAAAAGTTCCCGCCAGCCCAACTTTGAGCTCGTCTACGGAGTCCGAGGGCGCCAGCATGTACGAGGAGGTCCGGAACAACAGACTCTTCTACAACTTCAAAAACATCACCAAGCAGAGCACAATGTACCCCGCATCTGTCTCACCAGCATCCTCTAGGTCAGTTTCCACGTCTTCCAGCTCTAGCGAAGACGCGGACGACTTGCTTTTTGACTTCAGTTTGAACTTCGCCTCCTCCGCGCAAAGCTCGGAGCTTGGCAACCCAAATCCAGGGAATCTCTCCCTCTCTCTGGTGGATAAGGAGTTGGAGTCTTTTAGCGAGGGCAGCCTGGGCTCCCACTTTGAATTTCCAGACTATTGCACGCCTGAGCTCAGCGAAATGATAGCTGGGGACTGGCTGGAAGCGAACTTTTCTGACTTGGTTTTTACATACTAAATAAAAGACAAGTCCCAAGTAATAACACACGGGAGAGGTATAATGCTCTGTTCTGTACGTATTTCTTTCCCCTGCCTTCTTCTGGTGGTCCACCTATAGGGGATTTGATAAGGAGGCGAGTATGGCAAGCCTTTTAAACATTTATTTCATTAAACGATTTAGTATCTATGCTCATGTTATTAGTATCAATTATTTAATTACAAGTATGTTATCCAAATGTGACTAGTATTTATTTACTTTTTAGTTTCTAATACGTATTCATGTTCTATAGTCACTATTTCAGTACTAACATTTCTAACCTCACTTGTTACACTAGTTTATGTGGCATAAGTAATCAGAATAGCTTCTTTATAGTTCAATTCAAAATGCTACTAGTAACAGTTGAAAATACACAAGTTTCTGACAAATAGGTACTAGTGTATTTTCAATGTTTTTTTAATACTAAATATTCACTAAATAAAAAGTACTGTACTTAAAAAAAAAAAAAAAAAAAAAATAGGAGCAAAGGAATAAGTATTAGTATGTAATTAATAAGTACACATATTTAATGAGTAGTTGTGAAATTAAATATATATATATATATATATATATATATATATATATATACACACACACACACTAGTCACTATTGGATTACTTACTAGTAATTAGAAAAATAAGTACTACTAACAAAAAATAGATACTAGGTACTTTGAAGCATTAAATGTTAAAATGGCTTGCCATAGGCGGGGAGAGGTTTGAGGAATTAGATGCTCATGAAGCTGGTACTGTAGCAAAAAAGAAAAAAGTCTGCAGACGTTTTTTTTCTGGCAGCATGACAGGGTTTTATGGATTTTTCTGTAGGTCTACAATTACTGTTCAACTAAAGCGGACCACAAAGGGAAAATCTGAGAACTTCTATGCATCTTATACCCTCTTTCTAACTGCAGGGAGCTGAAAATGTAAAGACTGTGGACTGACTCAAAGCAAATCTGTGAACTATTATTGTTCAGGACGTTTCTTTCAAACGCTGTTTAGTCATTTCTAAATGCCGGAACTTTTTTCTTTTAAAATCTTTTTCTTTTTTCTTTTTTTTTTTGAGAAACTGATTCTGTTTACCTACTGGTTTGAAACTTAAGCAGCCTAAACCTCCTTAGAGTTGCAGGTGTTAGAGGAAGCATTTTGATACATAACAGACCTCATCTTTTTAAAAGAAAGCAAAATATTTTCAGGCATATTTTTGTACAGTTAAAAAGGGAATGTTCTTACTGGGCACTCAGTGAGTTTCAGGCACTTCTTCCCTTTATCATTTGTGTTAAGCATGCAAGGGAGTCCTGGTTTAAGGATTAAGTTTAAATTAAAACTTGCATCAAAAATGCCTTGTGATTTTAAGCTAGGTTTTGTACAGCTGTAGATCAAATTTGTTGAGTATTTGTAGAACATATGGCATTGGGGAGGTGGGAGATGCATACCTCAGTGCTGGTATTAGTTTCAAGATTGTATATGTACTGTAAAATAGTAAAGTTAGGAGTTTATGTATATCATACTCGTGATATGTGGATGGGTCCCAAATCGCAGGTGTGAGACTGGATTTTTTTTTTCTTTCTAATGGCACATACTGTTTCCCCTTCATTTTTTTGTGCAATATATTTACTTGTAAATGCAGACCATCTACATTTTTTTTTTTTTTTTATTATTTGCAATTTTTGTAGCAAAATGATGGACAGGCAGACTTTTGCTCTGTCAACATCATTATTTGTCATGATGCTGAAGTCATTGATGAATAAAGAAATCAGCTGGAACTGATCGTAACTGAATATGGTCACATAGTGTGCTTTTCTGTGGAGAAAAAAACCCACCATTTCTCTTTAAAATGACCCACAAAATTGGACAATTCATGTCCTGCAACCAATTTGAAAATGACTCACTTTTGAAAATGTGCCATATTGGGCAATTAATGAATGTCGGTGGTCTGGCTGAAGAAAAACCAAGAAAGCAAAAAAAAAAAAAAAAAAAAAAAAGGTACATTCCATTTCCTTGTTTCATATGATGAAACAGTTTATTTTCAACTCAAGACTGCCATCTTTTCTATTAAAAACAACAACTACAACAACAGCCGTAAACCTGTATTTTTGTTTCTTGCACTTAAACATATTTTGTTTATTTTTATGTGGGTCTTACATAAAGTCTGTTTTGATACAAGGTTTGGAATATGATGGACTCTTTGCCAGGGAACATGGTGAAGTACAAGGCAGTCTAGCCTCACATTCCAAATGTAAACCTCTCTTCGACTCATCTTTTAATAAACAAATACTTACCACCATAAAATCTCCTCTCAATTTGTTAAATGAAATAATGATGTCATTGTTTGTTCGTACCAGCTTTTGCATAACCTGATTTTGCTTTGAAAATATACATCTTTCCTGGCAGGAATCAGTAAAAACTACCAGTTTAAATCATAACAATTCCTCCGCTCCTCCCGTTCAAAGCAACGGCCCCTTTAAGAAATCAAATTTTGCGCTGTTTGAAAGCCGTGTCCTGTGATTGGTGGGATTTTGTGGCCTGTTGGAGTGAAGAGGAGAGACGCAACATGAATGCTCCACAGCTGCCACTAATCACATCCCAACTCCTCCCATGAAGCCCCCCGACTTCCACTGCCCTCTTTTTTTTTTTGCTAGTGACCAGTCATGCAGCTTAGAAAAATAGGTTATAAGCAAGAATACACAAACACTCTTAAATATAATCTGTCATTAGATTTTCAAATCAATATGCACTTAAGACGATTACTAAAGCATTAAAGTGCTCACAACTGCTTTTAGAACTGTTTCCGAAGCATGCAAATGGATCTCTTAAAGATGCATCTATTAAAAATGCATTTACTAAATCTTGCAAGGAATGCACTGAAAAAAATGTAATACGCAAATTACCTTCTTTAAACACCTTAATTGCAGTCTATTAATGTGCAGTGTTGGGGAAAGTTACTTTTAAAAGTAATCCATTACAATACTGGGTAACACTTTATTTTACAGTGCCGTAGTTACACGTTACTACATGTACGTAATAACAGCAAATTATGCATAATAACAAGTAACTAACCCTAAACCAAACCCTAACCCTAACTGTAACTCTATAGTAAGTACATGTAGTTAATTAATAGTACTCAGTACTTATTTGAGTAAATACAATGTAATTACGGCACTGTAAAATAAAGTGTAACCCAATATTGCGTTACTTTGTTACTTTTAATGGAAAGTAATGCATTACATTACTCGTGGGTTACTTTTTCTCACCTGGGCTGGGCTTGCTTGTTTGTTTATTTTTAATAACAACAAAAAAGTTATATTTTTGGCAAATGTAAAGACGCTTTCACACCAAAAGTGAAATGAATAGGCTTCAGGCTGGTCACAAATGTGATGTTTTTCTAAAGTCATTTTTGCTTATTAGTATGGTTGAATTGGATAATCGAAGGTCAGCAGCAAAGACATTGGTTAATAAAGTGAGATTAAATACATAAATTACATAAACATATTTGTTTAATTTAATATATTTAATTATTGCAGGTTTGTGCAATATTCGGAGATTGCATTTCACCGTTTTTATTCATTTTGAGGAATACCAACCCGATCTCACGTACGTATTTTACGAGGTGGCTAACTCGTACGAATTCGTACGACCTCACTCGCACGAATTTCTATGTTTTTGCTAGTTGCAAGTTGCAAAATTTGTATCAATTAGTACGAATGACCAACCCCTAACCGCCCCTAAACCTACCCATCACTGGGGTTTAGACAAATCGTACGAATTCGTACGAGTGAGGTTGTATGAATTTGTACAAATTAGCCACCTCGTAAAATACGTACGAATTGGTTGTGAGATAGCGTTGGGAATACAGACTCACATTTAGTCTAGAACTACAAAAACCATCATGTTTACACACGACACCTCCGCACTTACTCCTGATTTCTGTCAACATTGGGACTGGAGAGGGTGTCAGTCAAAACATGGGAAAACAAAGTAACTTTCATTACTTATTTGAAAACGTAACTCAGATATTTTGTTGTAAATTTAAAAGTAATGCGTTACTTTACTAGTTACTTGAAAAAAGTAATCTGATTACGTAACTCAAGTTACTTGTAATCCGTTACCCCCAACACTGGTAATGTGTGATACATGGCTCTTTCTTTCTAGATATCTGATGGCTGGTGTTTGTATGCAAGAGTGCAAATGGTCTATATGAACAAGAAGCAGCTTTTTATACAATTAATGAAGAGCCACGGAGAGCAAAGATAAATGCATTACATCATCCTGATGTAATCGTAAGTGTTTGACATGCATGGATGTACTGTATGTATTTAGTTTGGCCATTAAGTCAGTCAGGGCATGAGTAATAAAACATTTATCTGGCTATTACTTTACCTGACCTCTTGGTCAAAGTTACTAATGGATTCATGGAGCGATTCCCCACAGAATGTGCACATTGATTTTGTGCTCCTCTGAAATATCTGGTCCGGCCTAATGCCACCGGAACGCAGTGAAATGAAATTAGTGACCCGTTAAAATTTCCCTCCATTTCCTCTTTAAATAAATGGAAATTTGAAATGCTTGGTAGACATTGAGGAGGATAACATCTATCAAGTCCAGTAGTTGGAAACTGGTGACAAAAGAAAGTAATTCCCAATGCCTTGAGCTCTTAAATCATTCATAAAATCTGGATTTCATGGTCAAATGCCACATGTGACATCTACATAAAGGCTCCTGGAAAAGAAGCTGGTGGTTTTAAACATTTTTAGATTGGATATGTTGCTCAAAATCTTAGCAAGTCTTCTTGAAAGATGATTTGAGGGCTTGGGTTGCACATCTATGTCATTCTGCTTCAGCTACCTCAGACAAAAATAATAAATTGGACCATGACAACAAAGCTGTTTTTCTCTCGCCAGTGTAGTGTGTGAGAACTGCGTTCTTAATATCCTCTGCTTTGTCAGATGTGCTTCTATGCTTGGCAAGAGAAATGCTCACCAGTGTTTATTGCTATCAGATAGATCACTCCTCCTCGGAACTCAAAGTACAAGAAAAAAGATTAGCTATTGAACTGGTAATAAGAAATGCATTTCAGCAATTGTGGTGACATTCTTCTTGTGCAAAGGAAAGGATGACCTGTTATGTTCCTGTCACTTGCTGTCCATTCTTTGCATTGCATGTCAATCACCAGGCTACTGAACCTCACCAGATTTACTTTCTTTGTTGTGCAAAGTGTTTAGTACACCACTATGTAAGCCTACATAGATTTTTTTTTTTTTTTTTTGTCAGCAAATTTCACAGTTTTATTTTAAAAGGGAAAAGGGTTATATATAAGGTTAATATATAATAATACATTATATATTGTATATAGTTATGTTAAAATAATTAATATATAATATATTTATAATAATGTAATATATGGAATTATGGAATAATTGTTTATATATAGACTGAAACATACTACAACGCATATATTGTCTACAGCATATAATGACTACAACATAATCAGTTATTAATATTTTGTTTTTGCAGAGAGAGATAGAATTATTAATTATGTTGAAAGGGAAATTTGCCCAGACAAAGAATATGTATACTGTATTTTTTCCCTTTGGTTTTGCCTTTACTGGGCATATTTCCATTTCGACACTCTTTTTTTATTTATAAAATGCATATATTATATTATAAAATATATACATTACATCACTGTAAAAAAATATTTTCATGATTTGTTATCACAACATTTGTTTCTTTTGTCAGATCAACTTAGATAATTAATGTGGTTCAGATAACATAATATTTTGAGTTTCTGTTGATTAAACCAATCGCCTTCATTGTATTAACTCAAATTTTTAATTTCAATGAACTCAAAATTTTAAGGCTACCAGGTAACTTACTTTAAGTTAAACCAACAATTTATTTTTACAGTGATCATAAAAAATATATAAATAATATACTACATATAATAGTATATAATAATAACATACATAATTATACATACAGTGGTGGCTAAAAAAAGTTGTTGGTGTTTTTAATAACTCTACAAGTTCAAACAATCAAAATATGAGGAAACTATTTTATATTTTTAAATATTTTAAATATGAGGGAAGAACAAAACACTAATCTTTGTTCTATTGTTTATCTGACAAAATTATTTGGCAAAATAGGGCTAAACTGCAGCTAGAGGTTTTATTTTACTATTAAAAAAAGCATAGATAACAAAAAGCTCACAGAAAAAAAGCATATATTGACTACAACATAATCAGTTATTAATTTTCCATTGGTTCTCTCCTGTTTTTGCATGTGTTCATAATTTCTTTGTATGACAGCCTTGCCAAAATTTATGTCTGCAGAATTTGGCATGTTTCATTGCATTGTAATTGAGATCAAACACAACTACGCAATATGCTTACAAAATTTATTTCAAAATTTCAGTACATTCAAATTGAAAATTTAACATCACTTTTGTCCACTACTTTAAATGTATAATTAATTATAGCTTAATTATTAAGTAAACATAAATGTATTTACATATTTTACCTCACTGACTATCGCTCATACTGAACAACATCTTTTATCTCTTTGTCCTTTTAGCATTAAGTAAATTCTCGGTGTTAATGGGTTTACATGTGCTGGCCCTTCGACAGGCCTATAGAAAGATCCCTGACCCCTGCTGCGCTGCTGAGATTTGTGGCATGTCCCTAGAGACCCTCGGAGCCATGCTTCGGCTTGGCATCTCACCACATCGAGGAACGTTTTCAAAATGTAAACATGAGCTAAGCTGGATTTGCACCGTCAGGCTCAGAGATAATACAGCATGCCTACGGTGGGTCAGTTGCTTCTTCCATTGACAGAATACCCCCTCGGTTCAAAATAGAGCTTAAATTTGAGCACTTTTGGGCCACGGCTGTTTTAAACCTGTTTTAATCATACAATGTAATCATGACCGTTTCATCATTAATCTAATGTTATTCCAGTGCATTGGAACATACTAAAATGGATCCAGAGATTAATGCCATGTTTTAGTCTTACTCAGAATTATGTATTAACATAAATTTGGCCGTTTACCTAATGTTTTAGGCTACCTAGTTTATTTAAGTTACACTTTACTCAGTCTGTTGCTATAGTGAGAGAGAAAAACTTTGAATGTATCCTAAATCCAAAGGTAATCTACCTTCTGTGATCATACTGAGAGCAATATTAGAGTTTTACTGCTCACTGCTCCCTTGTATGTTTTTTCTATCTACTTGGAAAAGTCTGTTTGGATGGCTGCCCAGATACATGGATTTAGGTATGTAATTTTCCCCCATTTTTTCTCTCTTCCCTTCTTTTTTCCTCTCCTCTCTCTGCAGAGACACAAGAGGAGCCCGTCTGGCACAAACGTCTCATTCAGCCTGTACGTTTGTGTTTTTTTATAATTCAAAGCACTTGCATTGTCTTATTCACTGCTTTTTAAATGCAGAAATCTTTAACAAAATTGTCCCTTATAAGTGGTACAGAACTTGCCTCTCAGGAATGAATATGAACAAGTTCCCTATTCTCTCATACAAGTGACAATGGTTAAAAACTCCCCACCCACAGCCTCCCTCTTAGGCCCAACGCAAGCAGTAAAGAACAATAGCTTAAGGGTATACAATTTTGACCAAGCCAGCAGCAACTGCTCGTCCATTCATATGCATCTGTAATTTAATACTGTTCTAAGGCCTTGACTGGCCCCTCCCATTCTTGCTCACTATAGAGGCTCTTTCCAATGCACTGTGCCCAGTGACCATTGTAATCCCCAATGTCCCCTGCTTTCTCTTTCAATTCACATGTTACCCGGGTTACCCCATTAGGGCTACTCTTCATAGTTTGCATCAGCATGGGGTCTAATTTGAAAGTCCCTACTGCTTCAGTAAATAATTAGCACATCAAACCCCCCTCAGGCTCCTCACAGGAAGCTTAGGTCACTAGGAGAGGTTTATTTTGATGAATGCTGTGCTGTTGGTTTCTGGGATGGTGAATTTTACTTCCCAACTGAACTGACATTGTATCAGGTGTTAATATTGAGTATAGTCTAAAAATAGAGAAAATGGGAAAGAAATGTGTATTTCGTCACGCCCAAGGCTTAACAGCTGGAGTTTTTGCATCTGTAAACCATGTAAAAGAGTCATAAAGAGCCAAATAGATTGGCGGTTGCATGCCAGAATGGGAAAAACAAGTGATGAAATGAGTTAGAAATTACACAGCCTACTGACAGAACCCAGAAATTCATAGTGCTCTAGTTTTTCATAAGCTGTTTCGCCCTTTAATTGGGACTAGCATATGCGTTCAGTGGTGTCAAACTGTGTAATGTGAACTGAAACTGAAGTTCATGGTCTTCAAAGAGTTGTATGGAATATCTGCGATCATTCCTTGCAATTGTATCCATCTTGCTATGACGTGCCTAACTTGAATAAACAGAGCCTTGACTAATGGGTGTCTAATGTAAGCAGTATCAAGCAAGTGTGCTCAAATAGTGTATGAGAGAAGAATGCTATTCGGCACGGCAATTCAAATAGTAATTTTCTGAAAACATTCACAACATGGTATGAATGACTTTTTATAAATGAGCTCAAATGTTTTGGGGTCCAACATCCATAGGACAGGAAATATCATTGGGTGCGTCCCTAGCTTCCTAGGTCGAATATCAGTATATAGTGTACATGAATTCGGGCACTGGTAAGGACAGTAGGGACCCTGGCTCACTACACATTGAAACACTGATGACTTTCTTTCTGGTGACATGACAATATCCTCATTGTACAACATCACTACTGGTATTTATGAATTTAATGTTATTTAAAGTAGATTATTTACAGGGCTTGACATGAACTTTTTGTTCACCAGCCACTGTGGCTAGTGGTTTTCCAAAGTTACTAGCCACTCAGCATTTTCACTAGCCACAATTTGGACATTGATATCATGGAGAAAAACTGCCATATAGATATTTTGAATATTAGGCCTATCTCATAATTTGGCAGCAGGTGTATTAGGCTGCTGTCACTTTAAGACCTGACGCATGTATCCATTATACTGTTACACATGAGTTTTCTTTCTCAACTGTTTACATTCACTTAAAACATAACTGACTGTGTTTATGTGAATACTCGCCAAGACCGGCATTTTGACATTATTTTGTGTGTATTTGAATGTTTAAGTGCAATAAGCATCGAAAAATAACTGAGAGTACTGAGAAGCAGCTTTATGTGTGCGCACTTTGGGTGCGAGTACAAAATCTGCGGGAATGAGTAAAATTATGCGTAATACGCACAATCCCACGCCGAAATTCAAGCCCTGTAACATTAACAATATTGAGCAAATGAAACAAATGAGTGAGGGGAGGCGGGTTTGTGTGTCAACTTGCTGTCGGAGTGATGAGAGAGCGAGAAAGCACAGCTGGTATCGTCTATCTATTCTGCGGAAATTGAGTATTTGAAGCGTTTCAGATATTTCAGTATTGATATGTCTGTATCTATCCATATTCACAACTTTATAAACTATAATCACTAGCTTCCGGTAACAGCCGTACGGGAGTCTAGTTAAAATTTTTAACTAGTTTTAAATATGGTACTCTGGTACCATTCACTCCAATTATAAAGCTTGGAAGAGCCAGGATATATTTTAATATAACTCAGATTTTCATATAACCTAGGATGGCTTGAGGGTGAGTAAATCATGGGAAAATTTTCATTTTGGGGTGAATTAACCCTTTAATAAGGTTGTGCTTAATATAGTTCTTTTTTAGTGAATCAAAAACATACAAGCACAACAAATTCACGAACAAATTATTCTTATGTGCTGTTCCTTTTGAGCAAATCAAAAAACATACAGCACAACCCCATTAAGACTCACAAACTAAATTAATCTGAGTGAACTTAGTTATTCTGAATCAACTTTCAGTGATATATGTATAATGCACTGTATATATCACTGTAAGTAGATGTTTATACAGTTTATTCAGATCGATTCAAATTGTTTGTGCTGTACGATTTTGGTCCACTTTAAGAAGGATCAGCTTCTTAGTTAATGAATCAGACTACACATACTTCTGATTCACCAAAAATATCAGGTTTAAAGGAGTTGTTTGTATGTTCAGTTCAGACTGAATACTCAGGTAAAATATGACTACTTTGACTGGAAACACTGGCGATTTTTAAGAACCAATGCCATTCATATGAAGATTCTGATTAATCTGAAAATCAATACACTTTATAGTTAATGGTCAGGGCTATGTACTATATGTTAATGGTTTGGGATTTATGCTAATGCTAGTTCTGCAGCAGTTCTCACTTAGCATGTTGTTTTGTTTTTAAAAGTGACCAATAATTAAACATTATCGACAGCACACGCCCCAGTCTCCCCGCTCCCTTCAGTCACAACAAAGCATAACATTTTAAAGCCAATTTTGAGAACTCGTCACTTTTAATAATTAATCGTTGCACAATAAACAATTCATATGCAGCACAGCCAGATCTATATCCATTATGGATATATGTAATAGTCATTAAATATAGATTTCACTTTCAGCTTCAGTTTCTAGATCTCTGACAAAACAAACAGGCGAATTATGGGAACTCCGGGAGTTTAGTGCGCAGTCGAAGGCTCAAGCACATCTCTGAATCGGACAAGCGAGGTGATTTTATTGGTTCCCTAGAGTTTCAAGAGCAGCACAAGCCTCACAGACCATACGAAAATAACACAACGTCTGGCCGCGCTGACAGCAGACAGGTTGCCGCAGAGGGAACAAACAACACACAGGCAGAAATGCAGAGTGCAGCTGTCTGTCATTTGTGGTGACTGCTTGTTAAAGAGACCTTGAAGACATTAGGGGGGACATGTTTTTCCCTTCTTCGGTTGCACTTCCAACACACACTGTAACCCTGTAGGCCTTGTCTATTTCGAGGCAGAACTGACGATAACTCTGCTGGATAGATAGTGAGATGGTAGGCAGCAAAATCTTGCTAGATGGGCCGTCACAACTGGAATGTCGAACTGAACATGTGTTTTTGTAAATTACACATTTGATGTCATACACAACTAGGTCATAAAATGCAACTGCATGACTGCTGGCAGCAGTTTTTTAGCGCATTCAGGGTTCTGTTCTTGAAGCGTGCCAGTCTATACACTGTGCCATGTCATTGTTTGTTTACGGGCTTCACCTCGCTCACCCCGCTAGCCGTCTGCTTAGCGCAGCAGCTATTTACGGCGCGCTGTGAGGAAGGGGCCGCAACTGTGATCAAAAGGAGCCGCTCATTGATTTTCAAACATGCATTATGCTGCTAACATACATTATCAAAGCCAAGTGCTTGCTTGACCGTCTTCAGTGCTCAGCATGCTTAAGATATGGGAAAGGAAAGGGTTCGTACAAAGAAAGAGGGAGGAGGTCATTACTGTTATGCAGTGCCTTTTGAATTCTGTAACTTTATTCATTTTGACTTGATTATTTACACAATGTAAAGAAAATGATCAGAAAGCCTAAAGGGATTGGAGAAAAACAGGATAGAAAGCTAAAATGTATTGCTCATTGCTCAAAGGAATTGACATTTAGCTTATATGAGGATGTCAACTTGAAGGTAATTTGTATATATATATATATTTCCAGTATTAATTACATGATGTCTACACTCTAAAAAAAATGCTGGGTTAAAAATCGGGTTAAATGTTTGACCCAATCTGCTGGGTGGTTTTATTTAACTCAACTATATTGTTTAAAAATTACTATATTTCTCACTTAAAATAAACCCAAAAGAGGTTGGAAATGAACATTTATTAATATGTTTAATAAATAATTAAATAATAAACATTTATTAAATTGCTTATTAATAAATGTTCACATTTTGATTATTACTGTTACATCTAGTAATTATGTGTCTGATTTTTAATTTCCAACCTATTTTGCGTTCATTTTAAGCCAGACATATAGTAATTTTTTATCAATAGTTGAGTTAAATAAAACTGCCCAGCACGTTGGTCAAACATTTAACTCAACTGCTTGGTCAAAACAACCCAATTGCTGCGTTTGTCCATATTTAACCCAACTTGGGTTGTTTTTAACCCAGCATTTTTTAGAGTGTACTGCATTACAGGATGACCCGATAGAGCAAAAGAGACTGGACAAATAGAGACATTACTGAAGTAAAAGCCTGAGGAGGAACAATGAGGATGTTGTGTAATGGGAAGTTCTTACATTGGAGAGTTGTAAAATATAGTTCTCAACATATCTTAATTAGAAAGGCTAATGCGTTAATTAAGTGTAGAGGTCGTTAGGTGCAGTCTGTGGTCTGCGGTGCAGTAAAATAATTTCTTTCTTTCTCTCGCTAATAATCCTATTACAATGGCGCTAGTAGAGGAGCTATACTTCCCTCATTCTTTAAGCTCTGGCCTCAACCATGTAATTGCTCGGCATTTAAAGCAATCTGGTCAGTGGCGACAGAAACCTGCTGTGCCCTGCAGAAGTTAATGACACTGAAAGGCAATACCAGACTGTGGGCACATGGTTTCTTGCGCTTAAACTTCCAGTTTGCCAGTCTTAACCCCAGAGGGGTTTATTTCGTTCTTTATTGAGCTAATGTTTTAGAGAAGTGGGGTGGTAATGGAAGAATTGTGGTTACGTAGAATGAGTCTTATTTAGTTTGAAAGCAGCTGGATTACACCTTCTCTGTGGTTTTCACACAGAATAATGCATCAATTTGCAGTAGCTTATTATAGATACAGATTTCCTGAGCAATTAGATGACAGTCATGTTAGTGTATAGCTCTATGGGTCTCATTCATCAGAAGTGAACCAGAGCTGATGGTGAGTGACAGGTCGCCTTGAGTTGTGGTTTCAGACCGAAAATTCATCAGCCTTAATGTCGGAAACTCATCTGGATTACTTTATGTAATGATGGAAGAAAAAAGGCACTTCCAATTTGGGAATGGGTGATTTGAACTGAATAGCATGCATATCGCATAACCTGTGGTCAGTAATAAATAAATAATTCTGCCCAGAGATAAGTCTATTTCATGCTAAATTTACCATCTTGCTGAGTAATAGTAGCCGCGCAAAAGGCTAAGGCTTTTTTAATGGAACTAAAGTCAATAATTTTATGATAAAAGATTTAAGTGATAATATTAGCCATTTTTATCACTCTCCTGAATCAACATGTCATTATATAAATATACACTGTAAAAAAGAATTGTTAGTTTAATTAAAAAAAGTTACCTGGTTGCCTTAAAATTTTGAGTTCATTGAAATTAAAAATTTGAGTTAGTACAATGAAGGCGATTGGTTTAATCAACAGAAACTCAACATATTATGTTATCTGAACTACATTAATTATCTAAGTTGATTTGACAAAAGAAAAAAATGTTGTGATAACAAATCATGAAAATATTTTTTACAGTGTATATACAGTATATATCAAACAAAAGTAGACTAAGCATACTACCAAAGGCAACTCTGAGATGTATGGTCGTAACACATGACAAACCCATACGTTCCATCTTTATGGACTAATGGTATTGTCTTTGTAAGCAAGTTTTGGCGGAAGGCACATGTGCTCATAAAGGGTTGATATTGTCTCTTAGTGGGACGTCGATTGATGCTGGCGTTTACACACCAAACATTGATCGTGACCTCTTCCTGCTCTTGGTTTCTTTATTGTTTGTGGTAGTATAATAAGAATGGATTACTTGACTAACACTAATGTTGAATTAGTTACATAGTAAACCACATTACAGGGTCTAGCGGTGGATGGTTAGTGATAAAACAATAAATACTGCACAGTGTTTATAAAATACCTCTTGGGTGAGTACAGCAGATAAGCCTGATATAATAGTGAAGAGTCAGAGTTCTGTATTCTGCATCATTTCATGGAAATATCAATTGATTAATTAACAAGATATACTATTTAAGTTTGTGGTTAAGATTTTTTAATGTTTTTGAAAGAAGTGTCACCAAAGCTGCATTTATTTGATTGAATTTCCTTAAAAAAAAAAATCTTTCTGGCCCCAAAACTTTTGAACGGCAGTGTATGTCTGATGAATATGAACAATATCAGTTTATATTTCTAATATTGTTTCTGAAAACGTTCATTACCACATTTCTATATAGATATGAAGCAATTTAGATAGTAACATGAAATCTTTACATGAGAAGGAGGAGAACACAAGGGCTCATCTACAGTGTAACTGGAAGGCAGTCGGATGACTGAGAGGCTTTGCATGAAAAAGGACGAGGTCTAGAATGCTAATTGCATGAGAATGTAGTGGCTGACACAGTGTCTCTGCAGTGGCCTATCAAACAGAGCTCACATTACATGAAGAATCCCATTCAGGTGGTCATTAGACAATCAAATGGGAATAATCAGACTGGATCTCAATTACCGCTGAAGTAATTTTCATGGCAGGGCACTGGCCAAGGAGCAAAAGGGGAGAGAGCGGGGGAAAAAAGATTGTGAACGACAGAGTGTGAGCATCACTGCTGTAAAACAACTTAAACCAGCCTTAGCTCTTAGGTGTTAGATGATCAGCCTGGTCAGCCTGGCTGATCTGGTTTGCTAATTTTTCTTTAAGGGTTTGGGGCTCTTTTCAGCTGATCAGGCTGAGAAACTAAACAAAGTTCCTCAAATCCAGCCCTGGAGGTCCACTGTCCTGCAGAGTTTAGCTCCAACAGTGATCAAACTCACCAGAACAAGCTAATCAATGTCTTCAGGATTACTAGAAAATTACAACCAATGCATTTGATCAGGGTTGGAGCTAAACTCTGCAGGGTTATTATAGTTAACATTTTTATTACTTTAAAGGGGACCTATTATGCCCCTTTTCACAAGATGTAATATAAGTCTCTGGTGTCCCCAGAATGTGTCTGTGAAGTTTCAGCTCAAAATACCCCACAGATCATTTATTATAGCTTGTCAAATTTGCCCCTATTTGGGTGTGAGCAAAAACATGCCATTTTTGTGTGTGTCCCTTTAAATGCAAATGAGCTGCTGCTCCCGGCCCCCTTTCCAAAAGAGGGCGGAGCTTTAACAGCACGCGCTTCGGTTGCTCAACAACAACAAAGCTGGAGAATCTCACGCAGCCAAAATGAGGATTGTCAGTAACGGTGTTCAGCCTTACATTGTTCAAACCGGAGTCGGACACTGATGGAGAGACTCAGGAAGAAGTTACAACTTTTAGAATGCATCTGGATGTTTCTGAATGGTTAGTGGATAAATTCATGTAGTTGCTGTGGAGTTGATTCAACTCATCGACTAGCATGTGCCGTCATGCTAATCTTTTGTGCAAAACCTGTATGGATGCCCACTATACATAGCGCACCTGTTTGCCAAACAGAGCCATACACACCAGGCTAACGTTTATGATTGCTATCAAATGCTGTGAATGGTCTAATATTTTTTTTCAAAATATCGCTCGGACAGAAACGCTCCTTTTTTTAGCAATCAAGCTTGCCAGGGTCAACTTTCAGGCTATCCAAGCTAAAGAGACTTTAAATAGTGTTCTGTGCTCGTCTGTGCAGCCAACAACAGAACAGTTAGCACGCTTTGCTCAAACTTTTGCCATGGCCTTAGAACTGGTACATCATTGTCGCTTGCGAAAACAAAATGGCGGCGCTGTGGGTGGAAACATGCAGATTGAGGGCCAGTAATATTATAATAAGATCCCCTTCCTACGTCACTAAAATTTTCATTTCTCGTTTTATTTTAACAAAAAAACTATATAGACATATTTATAAAATAATATTGTAAATAATAATAATAATGGCAAAAACACAAAACAATACTAGAACTTTAGCTAAAATAAAAAAAGAAAAATATATGTATAAAAATTAATTCAAAATATTAATAAAAATAAAGTAAGGGTATCTCATTGATAATATAATAACCTGACCTAAACCAGCGGAACACAGTTTAGCTGGTCTGCAAGACCGATTAGTCAAGATGAATATCAATTTAACAGGTTGGGAAACTATCTAGACCAGCTAACACTAGCAAATAAGCTTAGGCTGGTTTAAGCAGTTTTTCCCCCAACAGGGTTGGTGGAGCATACTAACTGAAATTGCCTGTGGGAAGTATGAGTTTGTGAATATAAACAGAAATGAAAAATGTACTATATGGAAAATGTCAGCTAAATATTCCTCTCCTTGCCCCCATTGTTATGTTCTCTTTTTCAGTAAAGGCAAGCACAGGTGCTGTATATGTCATTTTCATATAGCGTGCCATTTACTAACACATTTTCCCAAATGGATAACTATGACTAAAAGACAGCATTGTTTCCTCGCCAATCTAAGCAGCTCCTCTAAACAAATCCTAACCAGTAGGAACAACTCTGCCCTGTTTTCACAGCAAACCATTTCCTCTGGCTCCAACCTGCAGTGGACACCTTTTAGCCTTTCCATCCTGCAGTGCAGCTCTTGATTTATGACAGGCACGGGAGACTGACCACTAAAGCCATGTAGATTTCCTGGTTCTGAAGCAAGGCACAGGCCAGTGGTAGACCACCCACCCTCTCCCCCTGTCGTATTCTGCTCCAAATCAGAGGGGCTTTCATATATTGAGGGTCAGGGCCTGTTTTATCACCTCAGGAAGACATCTTTTAGAAGTCTCCTTCAGCATACACTTCACTCTGTTAGCGTGTCCCTTCAAACAAACAAGTAAGTTGTAAACCGGTCCGGTCTCTTGTAATCCTCACATGATGCTTCTCTTCTGAAGAATTGAGAACTATTCAAATTTTTAACTGTAGATAGATAGATAGATAGACAGACAGACAGACAGACAGATAGAGAGAGAGAGAGAGAGAGAGAGAGAGAGATATTAGTGCTGTCAAACGATTAATTGCGATTAATCGCATCAAAAATAAAAGTTTGTTTACATAATGTCTACTGTGTATAATTATCATGTATATTTAAATACACACACGTACATGTATATATTTAAGAAATATCTGCATGTATATACTGTATATATATTTATAAAATTTATGTTATATATAAATATAACAATTTAGAATTCAATTCAGAATTCTGACTTTATATCTCGCAATTCTGACTTTATATCTCGCAATTCTGACTATAACTCGCAATTCTGACTTTATAACTCGCAATTCTGACTTTATATCTCGCAATTCTGACTTTATAACTCGCAATTCTGACTTTAAAACTCGCAATTCTTACTTTATATCACGCAATTCTGACTTTATAACTCGCAATTCTGACTTTATATCTCGCAATTTTGACTTTATAACTCACAATTCTGACTTTATATCTCGCAATTCTGACTTTATAACTCGCAATTCTGACTTTATAACTCGCAATTCTGACTTTATATCTCGCAATTCTGACTTTATAACTCGCAATTCTGACTTTATATCTCGCAATTCTGACTTTATAACTCGCAATTCTGACTTTAAAACTCGCAATTCTTACTTTATATCACGCAATTCTGGCTTTATATCTTGCAAGTCTGACTTTATAACTCGCAATTCTGACTTTAAAACTCACAATTCTGACTTTATATCACGCAATTCTGACTTTATATCTTGCAAGTCTGACTTTATAACTCGCAATTCTGACTTTAAAACTCGCAATTCTGACTTTATATCACGCAATTCTGACTTTATATCTCGCACTTCTGACTTTATATCACACAATTCTGACTTTATATCACGCAATTGACTTTATATCACGCAATTCTGACTTTATATCTCGCACTTCTGACTTTATATCACACAATTCTGACTTTATATCACGCAATTCTGACTTTATATCACGCAATTCTGACTTTATATCACGCAATTCTGACTTTATATCTCGCACTTCTGACTTTATATCACGCAATTCTGACTTTATATCTTGCAATTCTGACTTTATATCACGCAATTCTGACTTTATATCTCGCACTTCTGACTTTATATCACGCAATTCTGACTTTATATCTTGTAATTCTGACTTTATAACTCGCAATTCTGACTTTATAACTCGCAATTCTGACTTTATATCTTGCAATTCTGACTTTATATTATGCAGTTCTGACTTTATATCTCGCAATTGTGAGTTTATATCTTGCAATTCTGAGAAAAAAAAGGTCAGAATTCTGAGAAATAAACTCGCAATTGCGAGAAAAAAAGTCAGAATTGTGAGATAAAAAGTCAGCAATTACCTTTTTTATTTTTTATTTCATAGCGGAAACAAGCTTCCATACATATGCTTCTATTTAGGAAAAATTTAATAATTATCCAACAACACAAGTTACAACATATTATACATACGTAATCACTACACATACAGCAATACAGATGTATTTATTTATTTATTTATTTCATCAATAGGATCATAGTAGATTACAAAAGGGGTTCTTAATTAGGATGGTGGGCTCTTGCCTCATTCTTTTCAATAGGTATACAGCCTCTGCATGCCAGAATTTGTCTTTTTCTCAAAGTGATGAGTTTTCTTGTCTTGGTGCAGCTTCCATATCTTCTCTTGGCCAGCGTACAGTGACAGCTGGGTGTCTGATGACTGGCAGGGAATGTGTGTTGATGGCTTTGATCTTGTTCCTCCAATTCAACTGTCTTTTTAAGATCTGACTTTATGCAAGTACCTGCAGATCAGATATTCAATATGCCTCTTAATCCTAGTATACAGCTTTACATCATCCATACATGCATACCATGTAGTTGAAGGTCATTTTCCTGTTATCACTTTAAAGCTGCTTTGAAACAATATGTATTGTATAAAGCACTAAAATATAAATGTGTCTTGACTTGACTTAAAGGTATTGCAACTATACTGTATCTGTTATCCATATTAAAGATGCTACACCTTGGAAGACGTCTTTGAGCTGGCCTCTGGTGTTGTCCTCCAGAGGACTACTGAGTTCCTGGTGAAGGTCATTAGTGTCTTGTTGACCTTGTTTGGAGCCAGATATTCAAGGATCAATGTGTGTGGCACTGAGTCATATCTCTTGTAGTCAGTCCAGGAGGTGCTCAAGGTGGTCGTGGTTTTGGAGTCTGGGGTGATCGCTTAGGCTATCAGAAGCAGGTCATTTGAGGCTCTGGTGTCTTTTTAGGTTATAGATGTGGAAGCTTATGAGAGTCACCTGCTACATTCCTACATTTAGCTTATTTTAAGTCCTGCAGCAACCCTGATTTTGTTGACAACAAATGCAAATTTATGTAGAGTTTCAGAGGGAAATATTTATTTAGGCTGCATTTGCTAAAAAAAAATACAATAAGAACGGGAACATTGGAGAAATCACTGCTGAAAATTCAGAAAATAATATTTCACAGTCTTCAGTGTCACATGATCATTTAGAAATCATTCTGATATGTTGATTTGGTGCACAGTGCTTATCATTATCACAATTTCAACAAAAATATTAAGCAGCAAAAGCAGTTTCCAACATTGATAATAAGAAACATTATTAATAATTGAGCACCATTTGATAATAGTAATAAATGAGAATAATTGAGCAACAAATTAGCATATTAGAATGATTTCTGAAGGATCATGTGACACTGGAGTAATGATGCTGAAAACTCAGCTTTGCCATTACAGTAATAAATTATATTTTAAAATATGTTCAAATAGAAAAGAGTTATTTTAAACTGTAATAATGTCACAAAATTACTATTGCTTTTAAAGTCTCTTACACCGTGTCCTTACCAGACGCGATGCGATAAGATTCCAGCGACAAACAATTTGTCTACTCTCCACACCGACGCGACTATGAGACGCGATCAAGTCAATCAAAAATCACAACCAATCAGAAAAGCGCGTGGGCGGGCTCTCTCTGCAAGCTCCCGGCACTCGCAATGAAATGGATAAGTACAAATTTAATTAAATTAATGAATATTACACCATTTTAACATTATTAAAAATATATACTAAGTTACTGAAACAATCTTTCTCATAGAATACATTTGTGTGTTCACAACGAGTTGACAGTTTGAACGTTCTTGTTTCGTTTTATTTATTTTAAAGATCTGAGGTGAATTGTCCATTGTTGCTTTCAGTACGACTATGAAAGACACAAAATGATATTCAAACTCACATTAGACGCTTTTAACATTAAATAAAGCAAATAAACAGTAGGCCTACCTGAAATTATCATTATCATACTTGTGTTGTTGTTTCAGCCGCGAAGTCGCAGAAAAATAGAAACTGTTTCTAAAATAGAGTCATCGCCGTCGCGGCTAGTCAGGACAAAAACTCCGATAAAAGCCCCGTTCACACCGCCAGCGACACGCAGCGACAAAGCGACAGGATCCCATTCATTTCAATGGAGCGCTGGCGACTTCCGGCGACAAGAGCGACAGTGACCGTTGGCGACAGAAGGCGGGAGACACGCGACAAAAGTTCAGAAATTTAAACTTTATGCAAATGAGGAGCGAATTTCGCGAGCGACAACCAATAGGAGTGAAGGCTCTCTGGAGCTCACGTCACCGTCTCGAGTGCAGGCAAGACAGACAGGAATAGTTCCGGAGCGATTTCACTGTTTTATATGATTTGACTGTACATACATGGATATAATAAAATGATGCGTTGAAAAGAAACTGTCTTGTGAGTTTGAATACATTTTGTGTTGTTAATTAGGCCTATATGATGTTGTGAGCAGTTTAGCACTGCTGCAGTTCATATTACAGTTTCCCTTGCATTGTGTTGATTATTAGGGACAAGAAAATTGATTATTTGTCAAATTCGAATGGCGTTTTAGTATTTTTTGACAGTATGAGTGAGTTTAATTTGTTGATAGATCGATCGTTAATCTAGTTAATGATTTAATGCACTGAGCTCTGCAGTCACAACACTCTACAACAGCAGAATGTTACTTTTAATTATTTTAAACCTAATTCCTAGTCAAATTAGAATAATTTCTTAGTTTTATGTATCATTTGTGATTGCATTTTCTATAGATATGATCAGACATGCAGTCTACCAATGACATTAGAGCGACAGCACTAGGAACGCCCACAAGCAACTTCACAGTACAGAGACTAGCGACATACAGCTAGGGCTTGGAATCAATTCCAAAAAGAATCGATTCCTCGATTCCGAGGTGTTTGGAATCGAGAGTCGATTCCAAAGTTCGGAATCGATTCCATTAAGGGGAATCGACTCCTCATTTAGGGCCTTTAGTTCAAAACTATCATTAATTTGCCTCTTGCTTGCTAATAGTGACTGGAAGTCCGATTCATTTCCTCAAAAGGGTTCTTCCGGGTAGTTCATGTCAATGAACCAGTTCAAAAACCTATTCAGGCGTTATTTTACGGTGAATCTGGCTTATGCTCTCTGCACTTTTGAGCGCTGCATGGACTTTACGAGAGAATAGATCATGACTTGATCGAGGGTCTTGATTAGTTTTTATTTTAAATAAAATGCTATTTTTTTTAAAATCCTTTTCTTTCTATCAGCCAATAATTCTGAAAGAAAACGTGTCGTGAGCACAGATAAGTGTAGGCTGAGAGCCTTAATCGCTATATAGCCTAGTAAAAAACAACTTCCCCATGCATCGACAGATTGACAGATAAATCACGCACACTTATACCAGTGTTGTTGTTAATGTTCTGGTTATTGTAAAGTTTGCTTTATATATTAATTCTGGGCAAAGCATACAGTTAAAGTAAACTTCATAATTCAGCTGAACTGTGCACATGTAGACACTTTGTGTCTATCTAAGGGTTTTTTTTGTTTGTTTGTTTGTTTGTTTGTTTTTTTAAGCGATACTTCTGGGCTATGGACTATGACCCATTTCAGGGGCAATGCAGCCAAAATTACAATTTAAAATCAATCAGAGATAGAAATGTACCTTTATATTATTAATAAAGCTTCATATTATGAGAAGGCTACTTTCTACGACTTTAATACCCTGTAGTCATGGCGAGATAGGTTCCTTAAATCTAAAAAAACAAAAATCGAAAAAGAATCGAAAACAGAAGGAGAAATCGATTCTTGGAATCGATTTTGGAATTGGGCTCGATTCCAAAAAATTAGGAATCGAACAGCCCTACATACAGCAAAAAAGTGTGAACGGGGCTTAACATGGAAAACCTCTTATCGCGTGTTGCGGCGACGTGTCGCGTTTGGTTAGGACACGGTATAAGTCAGCATTAATTTGATCAAAAATACATATATTGAACAAAAGATTAAACATGTTTTATTTTGGAATTTTGATGGTTTAAACAAAATATATTTTCAATTTAAAAAAAAAAATACATTTTTGCGATATGGTCTTTCGTTTTTTTTTTTTGTTTTTTTTTTTTTTTTGTGGATGGCCAGGTTTTGGTTCTAATAACAGTTTATGTTGTTGTTGTGGTTGGAATTGCACATAGAATTGCAAGCATACCATTAGCTTGCCTTTGTTTAGAAGGCTCAATTTTGTGTATTTCTTATCTTACCAAACCATGTAGGGTATCTGTCGGATGCTCTGGTCTTGGATCACATTGTTCCCTCTCAGTTTAATCATGCAGCAGATCTGTGATATGAAAAGTTGAGTACACTTTAAAAGATTCTCAACTGTTTTAGGAATTGTAAGGGAATTTCTCAGAAGTCAAAGATTCTCACGTCTGGTTAATAAGTCTGTTCTTTGTGGTGCTGCTTATCCAGCCTCAGTTGGTGTCCTGGGCCTTTTGGCACCTTATTCAGCCTCCAATCCCCACACAACTTTCTCTCTCTTCATACTGCAGTCACACACACACTCTTTGGGCCAGATAAGCCAAGCTTCTACCGCTTCCCACACACTCCCCTGTCGATACTCCAAAGCTGTTCAAAGGCTCAACAAAAGACAGACTGGGGAGGCACAGACCCATAGTCAAGGCCTCAGGACTTGAGACAGTGGGGAGAGATTCATCTTCACATTTGGTTTAGGATTTGTTTCTGGTTTTGAATCTCTATTGCTGTTGGCTTAAACTAACGGCTATTGGTTGGGTAATTACTCACACAATGGAAGGATAACAAGTGAAATCTGGGAGGTAATGTCCTTGTCTTGAGCATAAAGAGCAGAAGGGAATCATAACATTCAAAATGGTGGCTGTAGAAATGGATGTCCCACCTTTCAGGTTGTGGAACCAATAATCTTTTTGATTAAACACAGCGTGCTGGTGGTGTTTCGATGGCCTCACAGACTGACTTACATTAAAGCGACTTTGTCTTGTCTGTGAGGGTCAAGGCATACTGACAACTTCCTGTATGCATCCTTGTTTTACATTGTCTAGAAAAAGAGCAGAAAAACCTTGAGCACAAAAATATTTTTATAATGTCATCATCCAAAGGGTTGCAGTACACAAACATGGATCTAGCCCACAGGCTTCTTTGGTCTTCATCGATCTGTCTGGTTTTCTTCATCTCTTGCATCACAGTGGCTGTATTTATGATGGACAGTGGCATTTCATTCTGGGTCCATGTAGCCTGTAATCCCACTGTGTCATAGTTAGATCGCTCAAGTGTTATATACTAAGAATACTCAGTATTCATTTTTACACTTTTTTTTGTCATATTTTTTTTAGTTTTATAAAAATGTCATTTACTGTAAATGCAAATTGAATTTCGTCAATATTTCATCATATTCATTCATTTTAGTCCATTTGACTGAAAAACCAAATCATTTTAGTCAATGTCAGTCAATAAACTGTAACCAAACTTTCAAAAATTGATACTTTTGATTTAGCAAGGACAATGACATTTATAACATTACAAAATAAATTTTATTTCAAATAAATGCTGAACTTTCTATTTATCAATTTCCCAAAAAATATTAAGCACAACTGTTTTCAAGATTGATAAGAAGAAATGTTTCTTGAGCACAAAATCAGCATATTAGAATGATTTCTGATTTCTGAAGGATCCTGTGATACTGAAGAACGGCGTAATGATGCTGAAAATTCAGCTTTTCCATCACATTATATTTTAAAATATATTAAAATATAAAAGAAATTGTAATAATATTTGCTCTGCTATTACAGAATATTACTGTTTTTACTGTTTTAAGAGACTTTCCTAAACACACACAAGCACACACACATTTTTTTTTTCAAGGTTACTTTATAAAGAGCCCATGAAAAATAAAACAAGTCTAGTTGCGATACCAAACAGGACCTCAAAAATAAAAAAAATAAACCAACCGCCTCGACCACTCGACCAGACTGCATTATATGTCTATACAGTACACGGATCAATTCAGAATTACTCAACACAGCAACATATGCATGAAAAAATCAAAACATTATTAAAGTATCCTGAATGTGTGAATTTTTCCAGTAATTTATTTGACAAAATTAACACAGCTGAAGTGATTCTTGTTCTGTATATTTATGGCCTTGTGATTGAATGTCTAAGATGTTGCTTCCTAAAATACTCCATTTCTGGAACCTTAGAAGTCATCTCCTATTGCGGAACATTACCTGATGAGACACACTATAATTGTTTCCGCTTCTCCCTCGATTACTGATTTCTCTCTCTCTCTCTCTCTCTCGTTGTTCCAGCAGAAGAGCTGTAGTCTCCTCTCTGATCATTATGAGACAATTATTGCTGCAGACAGTAGCGCTAGACATAATCATTTTGTTGTGCCGTTTTGCCTTTTTCATAGTGTTATTTTCCCTTACATTTAACAGCGAACTGCATTTAGTGTCAGATTGATGTTAGCTTGGAAAAATCTGCATACAGTCCGTGGCTGAGTTTATAGTTTGCGTTTAAGCTTTAAATAATAAGATTCAGGTATTTACTGATAAGGAGTTAAAGTCAGCATGAAAGGGACGTTTTCTTTCCTATTCTGATGTATTGTCTATATGTATATATATATATATATATATATATATATATATATTCGAGTGAAATGGCTTCTTGAACAAGAAAAAAAATATAGGACGGGATCATTGTGGTTTGCTATTGGTCGATCTCATGTGAGTGACAGGTTGCCTCACCCTCACACCAGTAAATACATCATCAGAGAAGGGAAGAGATGACACTGCAAGAGGGAGGGGAAGTGGTTTTGATTAAAGATCATGAGGGCACATTAATTTAAAAAAAAAAAAAAAAAAAAAGATATGCACAGATAAATCTTTTATAATAATTACAGCAATGTTCTATAAAAATAAGAATTGTCAAAGTATTCACAATATATTCAAAAGACCTCTGCCCATACATACTATAGTCTTACAACGACATAATACTGTCTAGTATAATAACAATGTTTTACATTAACCCTTGAGAAATATGCATTAAAATAAACTGGTGCTCTCTTGTTAATTATCTTATGTACCATTTTTTGTTTCAGGTGAGCTGCTCTTCTTTTAATTGGCAACCAGCCAAGCTGTCGAAAGTGGTGTGAGTAAAATAATGAAGTCCTAAAACTAATCTAATCAATTTATTATGTCATTTTTCACAACTTTCCCATCCACATACAAAATAAATCGGACATCCAAGAATTACAGGCCTACTCAAAATGTAGTCATTTAAAATATTCTTTATATTTAAAGCAAATTAACATTTATATCCAGCAAACTAACATGTCTGGCTAGAAATTTAATCCTGGCATTTACCTTGCCCAAAACTTTCAAGGCTATGCTTGTACCACTTAAATTAGTGTCAAGACTCACACTCACACACAGCTTGCGTATCATTTATAGATAATAAAAACAAAAGAGGGCCAAGTACACGACCCTGGGGGACTCCATTATAAACAACTTGCCGTTTCTTTGTAATTATTTGTTAAATTTACTAGCATTTCCTGAGTGAAAATTGTATAAGTCATACATATTATTATTATTATTATTATTTTTCAGTGAATATACCTTATTACTCCATCCATCCTTCGTGTGTGATATAAACATAATGCATGGTGTTTTATATGTTCTCTCTGGTGTCATAGAGCTTGTGTTCGAGTACAACATCCTGTCGGCCTTAATGCACCCCCATGACTGCATGTCATCACTCTCACGATTGCCCCGAGTGCTTCATGACAACATCAGCCAGACAGTGCATTCAATCTCACAGACCACACTAATAACATGCTTAGTGGGCATATGGCCAAATCACACACACACACACACACAAAAAGATAATGCAGGATCGCTTGTACCCACTATTTCCCCCTCCATTTATGTTTTTATAGGACACCTTTATAAGAGAGAAGCCTGTTCTGGGCTGTAGTTTTATTAAGCACTGATGTGCAGGAGATGGAGAGGTGGGTGTGGCCTCCAGCCTCATGAATGAAATTGCAAACCTAAGGTTCCTGATTCAACCTGTTATTACTTCTGACACAAGTCATTTACAATAGCCCAGAATGTGGCGATGGAAAATGTGATATTGATTGTGTACCCTGCAGGCTTTTAGCACCCTTCACTCCTCAGATGTCTTTTAAAGACATGCGCGCACACACACACACACACACACACACACACACACACACTCATATTTGTTTTATTATCTCTTTACGATATGGCTTTTTCTTCTATTTGTTCAAGGACATCAGATGGCCTGGGTGAATCAGCCTTTTAATTTATCATTCTTTTAGATTTGCTATTAAGAGCTGTTGATGATTGGCATTATATAAATACTGAAGGTGGATTCACACACGACTGCTGATAGTGATGTTTATTTGCACGTGCTGGTGCCGTTTCGCCACTCAATTTACTAAAGGAATTGTGCAAACAAACAAAATCTCTAATGAACATATATGTAGAACATACTTCCTGAAATATACTTCCACATTTATTTCCCATATATTGTAAGTCTTAAAGGTAGTTGTCATGCTTCTGCTTGTAGACGCACTGGGGGAGACTTGTGGGAAAGCTGCACCCCTGTCATAAACACTACTGTGTGATTTCTCTAGAAATTGTCTAGTTTGTTTTCACGGATAGTGGTTCAGCCCTTAAAGGCTGGAGAGGAAGCTCATTTCCACTGCTCAGGTGAAGATAACAAATAAAATAGTGAGAAGCATTGTGTTTTCACAAACTTCACGCTAGCGCTTGAACACAGTACCACAGGTCTGACAGACCAAAAGCAAACACATAAAATGAGTATCCTTCAAAGAGGATGATGACACTCTTTCCTCTATGTTCCTCTATGTGTTACCATTTCTACACTCTAAAAAATGCTGGGTTATAGTTACCCAGCAGGTTAGGCAAACATTTAACCCAACTGCTGGATTAAAACAACCCATTCGCTGGGTCAAAACAACCAAATTCCTGGGTTTGTCCATTTTCAACCCAACTGTTTTTAACTCAGCATTTGTAGTCTGGACTGTTATTAACCCTTTAATGGGCATGCCCAATATATATAATGGGATTTATTTGTTTGTTTTTGTTTATTTAGGGATGATTATTGTTGTTGTTATTGTTATTATTATCATTATTTTGGTCCTACTTTATATTAGGTGGCCTTATCTACTATGTACTTACATCAAAAAATAAGTACAATGTACTTATTGTGTTCATATTGCAAAACACTTTTGCTGCTATTGAGGTGGGATACAGGCAAGGTTAGGGACAGGTTTGGTGTTATGGGTAGGTTTAAGGGTGGGTTAAGGTGTAAGAGATGGGTCAACAGTGTAATTATAAATGTAATTACAGAAATTAATTACAGATGTAATTAAAGCTGCAAGCAGCGATAAAAGGGCCCCTGCACCCGTGCCACCACCAACCGGTGGCTTTAGGAAAACAAAGCACGGCAGGCAATATGCATTTAAGTATATAAATATAGGAGGACTACATCAGTCATTTGTATTTCCCACACTTCCTGCTACCAGCTGGTGGCACTATGACTATAACTAAATTTTGCCGTGTAGATGTCTTCAGGCAAGGGCACTTATCAAACATGTGAAGTTTGAGGCAGATTGGATATTGTATGCTTGAGTTACAACAACTTCCTGTTTAATGATGATACAACTTCCTGATCATGATGTTGCTAGTATGTTTTAGAATGTTTGTAGCATGTTTAGCACTCAAATGCATATTTTAGTATGTTACTAGTAGTGCATCACAGTGTTAAACACGTCACTTCCTGTTGCCAGTGGGTGGCGCTATTACTATGTATATTGTATACTGTATGTATACTGTATATTGTCATGTAGATCTGTTCAGGGCAGGACTCTTGTGAAGTTTGGGGCAGATTGGACATTGTATGCCTGAGTTACAACAACTTCCTGTTTCATGGCGTTAATCGCATACATTAGCACTTAGCCAAGTGTTGCATGATTTGACGTGTTTCTGGCATGTTTGGTACTTCATGGCATATTTAAATGTGTTTCAGGGAGTGAATTAAAGTGTAAAGCATGTAATTTCCTGTTGTCAACAGGTGGCGCTATGACTAACTGAATATTAGCATGTAGATGTCTTCAGGCCATGTCTCTTATGAAACATGTGAAGTTTGGGGCAGATCGGACATTGTATGCCTGAGTTACAACAACTTCCTGTTTCATGGCGAAACATCGAAATTTGTCAGGCCCCCACGGACACGCCATTCAACGAAAATTCAAGATCTTCGCAATTTAACGTCGCAAAGGCCTTTAGATTAGACTGACCAAATATGATGTTTATCTGATAAAATCTCTAGGAGGAGTTCGTTAAAATACAACGTCTGGAAATGGCAAAAACCGCAAAAATTTTGCAGAGAAAATTCAAAATATCTCACTTCCTGTTGGGTTTTCAGATTTTGCACCTAGGGACTTTTTTGTAGGTATTGGGCTGTTACATGTGTCTACCGAATTTCATACTTCTACGTGAAACGTAGTGCGAAGGGCACTTAATTGAAATTTTGTAGGTGGCGCTATCAATCCATTTTTCCACACCTAATTCTGAAACCCATATCAGACGTAATTTTTCACCACTTCTGATGCATGTGACGCAAGTTTCATGAGTTTTCGAGCATGTTTAGGCCCTCAAAAATGCAATTTATTTCGGAGAAGAAGAAGAATTGACCGAGCAATTACAATAGGGTCCTCATACCATCGGTGCTCGGGCTCTAATTACATGCAGGTATTTTTAAAATATAAGTACAAAGTAAAAACATGTATGGACACAATAAGTGCATTGTATCAAAGGATTAATTTAAATGTAAGTACATAGTAGTTAAGGCCACCTAATATAAAGTGGGACCATTATTTTTAGTAGAGTAGTAGTAGTATTCACCAAACAGTTGTGAAATGGGTATTTTTATTTCAGTGTAAATCTGATACCATAAATGGACGTCTCAACTCATAAAACTTATTTTGGTATTTAATGTGATCTGTTCATCAAGTGCTTTGAAAAATTTATTACATCATAAAATGTGCTTGCCTTTGAAAAATCCATTAAAATGATCACACATATTATGAATGAATATCTTCAGAAGATGTTGGTGAATATACTTTATTCTGATAGATGTTTTTGTGCTTAACATACACCAGATGAGTGATAGAGATGCCTAGTGAGTAAAATTAATGATTATATTTTATTATATTATATTATGACTTAAATGATTGAGAGGCCTGTTAAAGGTGCAGTAAGCAATTTCTGAGAAACGCTGTTGATATTTGAAATCGCCAAAACAAACACGCCCCTACCCAAAAGCATCACACCCCTATCTTGATAGCTCCGCCCCCAAATTCACAAACACTCTATGCAACACAGGTGCTGTGTCTGCAATCGAATACTTCTCTACTATATAGTACGTGAAAAACAGTATGCGAACAGAGTAGTATGTCCGAATTCATAGTATTCTAAAAACAGTAGGCGAAAAGTACCCGGGTGACTTACTACTTCCGGCGAGATTCTGAAGTGCGCATACTATGGACACTTTAATTTCCCATGAGGCCACGGGAGAGGATTTGTGAATGGAGTTGAAGGGACGTAACTGACGCTGGTAGGTCATGTGACAGTAACAACATAGCAGATGTACGTCCGAATTCATTCATACTACACACATTCGTACTATATAGAACATACTTTTTCAATGGTCATGAAGTAAATTTAAATTCAAATGTAGTACCTACTCAACAGTACGCGATTTCGGACGCAGCTAGGTACCTCCCCCTAATGAGTGAACATGCCCCTTACTGCTGATTGGCTCACTCTCTCTCCTCCCCCTAATGAATGGAGACACCCCTTACTGCTGATTGGCTACAAGTGTGTTTTGGTGCTCAGTCCGATCTAGTTTCAACAGCGTTTCTTAGATTTCGCCTACTTCAACTTTAAAGGGTTAAAGCAGTTGGGAGAACACACACAATATTCCAGTTGCGTGCCCTCATATGTTCTTTGTCCGTCCATCTCCAAGTGCCAAACAACTCCATGGCAATTTAAACGTCAACCTTATCAAAATTATCTATAATTGCTCTATCTAATTGTACCCCATTGCTTAAGTTACACCATTTTGTATATGTGGCCTAATCAACTGCCAGTCACATTGATTGAGGCACAGTATTTTCCGTCCACCCATTTTCTACAAAACAAAGTTTATGAAGCAAATTACCTATAGGCATATTTTTTTTCTCTATTTGGAAATAACATTTTTCTTTTTTGGTGAACTAAGGGTTCATGCTGCCATTAAAGTGTCTTGTGCAGTTGAAAATGTCCCTGAAGAACCTTCAACTGCTATTTTAGCTAAATGAGTTGACCTTTCCTCAGTCTGCATGTTAGTGTACGGTCATAACAAACTAAGATGGTGTTGTTTTCACAGACACACACATGCACGTACACACATATACACAAACTCAATCTCTCTCCTTTTCATACCTGTATAATTAGAGTCCTAACTGTCATCACATTAGTGTGTGTGGGGAGAATCAGGTATAATGAGCTGGAGATTATGGGCTTTGTGTGCTGCTTCACCAGTAAATGCTCGCCATGCCAAAGGGATTTACAATGAAAGCCAGTGTTATCAGATTACAATAACTGTTTCATTACAGCATTATTTACGCTGTATAAAAGAACAGCATTCCTAATCAGTCAAGGTAGACAGAGAGAAAGGTAAACCGCACAGTGTTCCCATTAGTCATTTTTGGTTTATGCTCTTTATGTGGTTTGTTTTAGCTCTACAATGGAGAAAAAAGTACTTTAGTTTATATAAATTAATTGAAATGGTAATTTCTGTTGATCTAATGCAGTCAGATCAATGGTTCTTTCTTTTTCTATTTTAATTATAACAAAATGTCTTTAAAAGCAAACATGGAGTCTTATTATTTTTACCCATAGGGCCTACATTAATAATCATAAATCATGAAAAGACCAAACTAAGGCTGGGCAATAACCGATATCATATCAAGATTGCGATAAAATTATGGATTAATCTAGTAGCCTATCATACAGCAGAAATAAACACGACAACAGCCAGTCAGTGCATGTCGCTAATAAGTGATTTCTGCGTGTTTCTGTGTGAATGAATGGTGCGGATTCATCTGATACACAAACTCAAACACACGTGACGCTCACAGTGTTTTCAGCGCTTGCTGTCTCAGTAATATGAGGACATGAACACATGAACAAGCTTTTCACCGTTTCATTTGAGAAAAACTACTGTCAAATACACACTGAAACTGAAACTAAATTAAAAGGTAAGCTACTCTGTGGAGTTTAATTGTGAACAAACAAGTTTACATGTTTAAGGTCTAAAAAATATGTGGAAAGCATTTCCTTTCCATTAATGGTATATTAATATCATGATAAATATCGATATCGTATGGTATGGAAAAAAAATATTGTGATAATAAAACTGAAAAATAATACACAGCCTATACAAAAACGTATTATATATTTACTTATTGTCTTATGTCATGTAATTATTGTAAAAGTATTAAAAAACACATAGAAGAACATATGAGTGGAACATAATTAAAATATAATGAGAATTGTATTAAATTGGAAGACTCATTAAAGTACAAAAAATATCAAACACTAAAATCTAGAAATGTGTCTATTTAGAATAAATGTATCTATTTAGAATATTAATAATAATGTACTGAACAAACTGAATAATAAGAAAATGAATCATTTTGTAAATGCATAAACAACACTGGGATAAACAGCCTGTTGTATTAGTATATTTCACTAAAATACTGCGGAGTTTGAGTACAACATTTGACCTAACGTATTTTATTTTAACATTTGCATTTGCTTTTGTGTAATTGCATCCGTTTTTGGGTCGTGACCCACCAGTTTGGAACCTCTGCTTTAAATGATCTCATTCAAAAACAAAGGGGCACAGAAAGCTGCCGAACCCCTGATGAGAGAGGACGGGGATTTTGATTTTTTTAAAATTCGCAGAGGTGAGAACTCACTTGAGGATAAAATCACTGCCTTCACTGACCCCAGTAACCAGCAAAACAGTACCCATAAAACAGCATGGGACCCTTTAAAATAGTCCCAGCTCTGAGAGCTGAAGAGAAGGGGGTGAGGGGACGTTTCTGTTTTTGATCAGGACAGGTTAAATCCTCCAAACCTCTAGAATAAACAGAGGCGGGTGCTAAATTGGCTGGGTTTTCTCTCCACCAAAGATTTTTTTTAGAGGTGATGGGGGCAGAAAGACTCTCCCCCAACTTCAACTCCTCTTTATAGGAGGCCTCTACGGTCTCTCCCTCTGGAGAGAGAGAGAATAAGACCATACACCCTCTGAATCTCATTTAGTGAAGGATTACCTATTAACCCTCCAGAGGACTGAGGGGAAAGAGAGAGTCTGTTTACTGAGGGACTTTAACAAGAGCTCATGGGCTTCGCTGGGTAGAAATAATAAGACCTCTGAAGGTAGCTACATGTTGCTTAGCTACATGCTGATTTATAAAAACTAGCTTGGGGTATAGCTAGTGGTGTTTAGCTAACTCATTTATTCACTGTCATGTTACAACACACATCATTGTCATAATTTTTATCCTCTCTGTTAATACCAACTGTGTTTACAGGCACCCTACAAGTTTCTTTTAAAGGAGAACTAGCTCAGCTTTAAGATCGCTCAGATGACTTTCTTCTCAGCTGAAACCATGCCTCAGGTTTCAGGCTGTGCCAGAGGTTATTTGAGGGAAAGTAATGATGCTTTTAAATGTTAAAACAACAAAACAAAAACTTGAAGATAGCCTGAACTTAGCTTTACTCGGGTGTTAAACTAAATGGTTATGCATACACAATGCCTAGCATTAGTGGCTAGCTGTTACACCTTGCTAGTATTTGTTCTGATTTATAGCTTTAGCTTTCAATATTAAAGGATTAGTTCACTTCAGAATTAAAATTTCCTGATAATTTACTCATGTCATCCAAGATGTTTATGTCTTTCTTTCTTCAGTCGAAAAGAAATTAAGGTTTTTGAGGAAAACATTCCAGGATTTTTCTCCATATAGCGGAGTTGAAGGTCCAAATTGTAGTTTCAGTGCTGCTTCAAAGGGCTCTACATGATCCCAGACGAGGAATAAGGGTCTTGTCTACCGAAATGATCAGTAATTTTCTAAAAAAACATAAAAATTATATACCTTTTAATCACAAATGCTCATCTTGCGCTGCTCTGCGATGCGCCACACATTACGTAATTATGTTGGAAAGGTCACGTGACTTAGGCAGAAGTACCGAGCAAGTGTTTACAAAGCAATCGTGCAAAGACTAAATCAAACAACGATTTCGGACGATTTTGAAGTTGGAGGAGAAAATAAGATGGAGTTTTTCGCCCTACCGTGGTACTTCCACCTACGTCACGCGTGACCTTTCCAACATGATTACGTAATGTGTGGCGCATCACAGAGCTAGTGCAAGATGAGCATTTGTGGTTAAAAAGTATATAAATGTTTATTTTTTTTTAGAAAATGACCGATCGTTTCACTAGATAAGACCCTTATTCCTCGTCTGGGATCATGTAGAGCCTTTTGAAGCTGCACTGAAATTGCAATTTGGACCTTTAACCTGTTGGTAACTGTTGAAGTCCACTATATGGAGAAAAATCCTGGAATGTTTTCCTCAAAAACCTTAATTTCTTTTCAAATGAAGAAGGAAAGACAAACATATTGGATGACATGGGGGTGAGTAAATTATCAGGAAATTTTAATTCTGAAGTGAACTAATCCTTTAAGTTCTTCAACATCAACAGCTTTTGACTATATATTTAAAGTTGGTAGACTATGATCTAGCTGTATTTCAGAGCTATAAGATCTCAAATGCAATATCTTGTCTGATTCTGTATGCAGTTCCTCTTGCAATAGCGCATTAAATCTCATTGGAAGAACAGTGCAACTTTATCTCGATACCCTCTACCTATCAGAACACCCACTGAGGATCCAGTCACATGTTGTTTGACCTATGACCGTTAGGTCTGCAGCTGGGGAAGGTTTTTACATTCCTCCTCCACTGGGCATTCATTAACCCTTGCAAAGGAACTGGTTATAAAGCAACTAATTGGTAATCCAGTCATTATTGATGAAACAACTCACTTTTTTAAAAGTTAAAAACCTTATTTCTCACTTTAGTTTATCTCAGAGCCATTAAAAATCCTTCTTTTGCACTCTCATCCTGGTTTTGGATTAGACTTTTTCCTCAGGAACTTAAGAAGGAACCGGTTGCAACTCGTCTAAATGTTCCTAAATTCAGCGTCCATGGTAAATTTAGAAGATAGATGGGTCACCCATGTCTATGAAAACAGACATGTTATTATGGTGGATGATGGGATTTTAATGGCCTCAACGATAAAAACACACGCTGTGGTGCACCGAGGGCGGATCGATGTGATCCTACGACTCCAAACTCCACAGGAGTCTATATGGTTAGTTTCGTGCTTGTTGATCTCCTGTGCTTGTGTTGGTGAGGCTTCAAAGAGCATTAGCTTCAACGATTATGAGCAAGAGTTGTGAGACCAGGCAAAGGTTGATGGGACAGCTGTAATGTTGAGTTAGATTTGCCTTCAAATTAAATCACAGGCCCTGTACTTCTCCAAAACTTGCCCTCGTAGGCCTTTTCACCCCACAAATCATGAGTCCTACTTGATCAATGTCTGGTCCTTAGGTTTGGGATTATGGATACTGATGGTTGTCAGAGGTTCCTGTGTCAGGAATCACTCTGTGTCTGCTATTCCTTTCATGTCCTGACGAATAGGACGCCTGTGTTTTTGTCTAAGAGAGGAGATATGTAAATACTCATGTCAAAGAGGATTTTGAGGAGATGTTTCCACTATCTTTTAGATGGTGAGTAAATAGAGGACTGCATCGAAAGTCTAGAAGGTTGTGGTAAATGTTGCAGAACACATCACCGTCCAAAGCTTATCTTTGATGGATGTTGCATTTGTTAATCCTCTGTGTATTTTATGAGGTTTAGGTAGACCTGCTGGCTCTACTTTTATGGTTTCAGACAAGACTGGATTAGACCACCTTACATATACGGCTTCATATTGCCTCGGGCAGGGGTTTTCACACTGGAGTACAGGGACCCCCAGGTTGCCGAAAGTGTGTGCAGACGTAATATTCCGCTCTATGCCAGTGCTCTCACGGCCCGAATGAACGCTCCACTCGTGTACCACTTACACTCACCGGTAAAACGAAGTCGCTCAAATCCCGCTCCAACATGAAATTTCTCTGTATTATACGTCTTTCTGTTTGTAATGAATTTCTTGAATAAATGTGACCCGTGCTGGCAAAACGAGTCGGAATGCACATGGGTTACAGTGAAAAATGTCAATTTTGGTCGAAATTTAGGTTTTCACAAAAATGAGTTTATTAAGCCCTCATCTAGCGATCTCAATGCACCAAATAGCAATTAAACATCTAAAAGTATCTTTATTTGTACGTTTTCTGAGAGAATTACCTTTCCTTTGACCATGAAAAATGCTGTTTTTCTTTGCTTGCTTCTCTACGACTGATGCTTCCCTCAGCACAAGTTTGGTATCGTTGTAAAGCACACCTTGTCAATATTCATAGCGAATTCTCGATGGCATGAATCTGAACCAATGAGATGTGATTTTAAACTCATGCTGATGTAAACAAAATGATCTTACTCACGCTGACTGACATCCGAAGCGCGCACAAAGACGCCTCAGACAGTGCGCGATTCCTATATACACAGAATTACAGTATTTCAAAATATCTGTCTTGACGAGTATTCACGGCAACATTATCTGTTATGTCTTAAGTAAACGTTTTGTTAACTGTTAGGGAAAAATCATCTGATGTGTAACAATATATTAGATCTGTTAGGTACAGTAGGTCTTAATGGCTGTTTGTTTTATTGATGTTAAACAGTTGTGATATGTCAAACAATTGTGGTATCATGGGGAAAAAAAGCTGAATATATATTTTCCCTATAGATATTTGGTTTTGACTTGGTGTGTGCCAAATTTGGTTGTACTAACAGGGATTTTAAGGCATGGTTACTGGGTGATTTTGTTTTGGAACCTTCAGAAAACTTGACTTTGCTGACTCTATCGACTTCAAACAGGTGTAGCTCAATCATTTTTTGTCTGATTCCAACAAAGCATACATCATTTTGAGGGTTTTGTTTTAAGCTAAGGTTTTTTTATTACACAATTTATTTCATAAAGTGCTATAAATAAACATGACATGACTGGATAGTGCAGAATTGCAGAGCTGGTGCAAACATATCTATGATCAGATGCTTTCTTAAATGCTGGTTTCTCACCGCTGTCATTTGTGTTTATTTTGTTATTGAGAAGAAAGTGCACAGCACATATTAACATGTTCATCTAAACACCGCGCTCAGCAGCGTCGGGATGTTCGCTAACAGTAGCTATACTGCTGCAAAGGTATTTCAAACTTCTTTTTACCTCTAAGCAAAAAACAAAAAAAAAGTATATCACTAAATGAGTCTTTGCTAACTTAGTTTCTCCACACTCCCTTTCAGTTTCTTCTTCTTTCTTTCTTCGTTTCTAATTTTGATGTTTACTGTGCATTTATGTATAAGGTCTGCAACAGAATGGAATCTTCAGAAAGACGCTCTTCACTCCGGAGGAAATATTGCCGCTCTGGCTATAGGGTCCGAGTAAATTTTAATGAGGAAAGAAATTCATTCTGCTTTGTAAAGAAATATTTAATTTTATTGATAAACTATTATTTTAGTCTATTTTTAAACTACTATTCAAAAGTTTGGGGTCAGTAAGAGTTTTGTTTTTGTATTTTTTTCTTTTAAAGAATAGGATTACTTTTTTCATACTTTATACAGCAAGGACACAATAAATTGACAGTGATGATATTGATAGTAAATATATTTATAAAGTTACAAAACAAGAAGTCTCTTACTCTCACCAAGACTGCATTTATTACATCAAAAATACAGTAAAACAGTAATATTATGAAATATTATTACCATTTAAAATAACTGTTGTCTAATTTAATATATTTCAAAATATAATTTATTCCTGTCATGGCAAAGCTGAATTTTCAGCATCATTACTCCAGTCTTCAGTGTGCTGCTTAATTTATTTGTGGAAACCATGAAAATATAGGTGATATATATTTGGTGAATATATAGTTTCAAATAGTTCCCGGAGTTTTTTTTATTTTTTTTTATTTTTTTTATTTTTTTTTTTGTAACAATGTAGAAGTCTTTACTGTCACTTTTGATCAATTCAATGTGTCCTTGTTGAATTAAAGTATAATAATAATAATAAAAAAAATTCTAACCTCATACATATATGTATTTGTTTATGCATAAAAATGTATATCTGAATTTATATTTTAGGAAGGGGGTCCCAGGAGGATCATTAATTTGGGATCCATTGTATCAAAAAGTTTGAAAACTCCTGAATAATGCATTTCACGCATGTCATTGTCAATATAGAAGGTTCCTTCTCAATACAACGCAATAAAAGAAAGCATCACCATAAACATGTCGTCTTCCCACCCCAACTCTCTGTTCTCTACATTTTTTTTTTTTTCTCTTACTCTCAGTCCTATCACTTTTACTTGCCTTTGACCTGATGTGAAATGTTTGGCGAGTACCAATGTCAAAATTGTGCAACTTTGACATTGCCACTAGCGTTACTCAGACATTACATCCAGTGACAAATACAGCCTGCTACAATCAGTCAATGAATCAATTAATTAAAAGTTCTCTCTGAAACGAAGCTGTCTCTCTGAAGCCTGTAGCGGTCCCAGCCCAACCATGGGAGATGGATTGCAGGTGCTTCCTGTGGTCGGAAACGGCTGATTAAAGAGGTTAGCCCTATCTTCCTTTGCACACTTGCTTTTTTTCTCCTCTGCGTCTCTCTCCTGTCATCCCTATCTCTCCTTCACACACATATACAGTTTTGCTTTTTCTACTTGCTAACATGCTCCCCAAAGTCTACATGGGCTCTCATCAACATCAGTTGTGTTCCTCTACTTCACGTTCTCAGCTGTGGGCAATTCAAATAAATAAAGAAATAACAAACAAGCTCAGTCTCCCATAGCTGCGTTTATGGAACAACAGCTGAGAGAAGCGTGTCCAAACAGGGTGTGAGGGGGACATTCCCTCGACTCTGCCAATATGGCAAGTTTTATATGAAGTACACACCCACCCAAAAGTGTCATGTGAATTCATACATGCCCACTCAGATTTTTGAGCCAAGTGGATTTTTAAATGCAACAAGTATTTGTAATATTTGATCGATATTTGTTTGGCTAAAATGATGTCAGCACAATTGAACATCTTCTGCAGATCATCTGAACTCTCAAATCATTGTTTCCCCCCTTTGTGGAACTCAAAAGGAGTTATTCAGAATGTCTAGTCTGCTGTTTTCCTTACAACAAATAGCATGGTGGTCATTTGCTATGCACACTATGTATGTATAGACCTTAGCAGCATATTTAATATTTGACATGAATGAAAATGAGGCTGTGAGGGATAGAATACAGAGCATTCAATGAATTTTACTGTTGTTTAACAACATACCGATTGTTTAGCTGACAACTTGTTTTTGAACGAAACTTTCAGGAGACAAAAACTCCATAAAACAGTTTTAAAAGTTGTGTGTTGTGAAAATTACATGATATAGGACCTTTATACAGTGCATACCATTGTAAACACTATACGTCTACCCTTACAGCCTTGTTTTCATTTGCTTTAATTTCAGTATGGCGTCTAACCTGACTATGGTCTCTGTATGTATGCAGGGCCTAAAATTAACACTCGCCAAGCGCCAAATGTGAGTAAAAATCAGTGTTGGCGAGTATATGAAACAGTGTCAATCGCCAATTGGCCAGTAACATTTTTATAAATTCTAACAATGCAAAATTGTGAGAACATGAACGTAAACAAACGTGAACGACGCTTGGGACAGTTGAAAGGCCTGCGCTGCATAGTCACGAAAGTTTAAGGCTTGCCGATTTAAATATTCAAGCTCAAGAAGACACAAAAGGGAACTCAATTCAGTACTCACACGCTGTGTGGGAAGTTTTCTGTATGCAAACATCCGACCCGTGCGCCCAGAAATCCGCGTCTCAGACAGTGTGCAAATACTGAATTGAGCTGACAGACATATTCAAACAAAATTATGTCAAAATGCCTGTCTTGGCAAGTATCCTTGTAAACATAATATAGTCAGTTATGTCTTAACTGAAAGGAAACAGCTGAGAAATAAAACGCATGTGTAACTGTATTTTGGATTTGTGCATTAGATCTTAAAAGTTTAGTTCACCCAAAAATGAAATTTCTGTCATTAATTACTCACCCTCATGTCGTTCCAAACCCATAAGACTTTCGTTCATCTTCGGAACACAAATTGAGATATTTTTGATAAAATCTGAGGGTTTTTGAACCACACATAGGCAGCAATGTCATTGCACCTTTCTAGGCCCAGAAAGGTACTAAAGACATTCACTCAAAAAAATGAATTGTTGGATTTACTTAAAAAAGAAGTGTCAAGTGGTTCCACACAACTATATTGAGTAATCTGTACAAATAACAATTTAGTTGAATGAACAAAAGAAATTCAAGTAAAGCTGACAAAATTTCTTTGAGTAAATACAAATCATTTGAATGTCACTGTTACATAATATTTATATGTGCAGTTTACTTAATAATGTTATGTTTATCACGTAAGGTGAACACATTTATTGACTTAATTTACCTTATTAAATTAACTATTTTCTCTACAAAATGCACTCAGAAAATAACTCATTGAACAAACTCAATTGAATTGAGAGCAGGAATTCCAGCATGAGTGCGCACAGCCTAAACACAGGTGACACTCTTCTGCATAATGGTAACCACAAAATTCAAAAACATTACAGAAACTCCTCTAAATGTCCAACATAACTAAACATTAAACACTAACATAAACTAACAACATCTTTCCCTTTACTGAAAAACACATAAAATAACACTTTAATCCCTAAATTTACTCTCCTAATGCAGTCCTTTGCAAAGCATGCTGGGAACTACGGATCCACTGCCCAGTTAGTTATGTCAACATTAATTTGTGCGTTTCACTCAGCAATGTTAAGTTGACTGAACAAACACTTACTAAGTAAAGCTGACAATACTCATTTTTAGTAACGCAGTTAAATTACGTTCATGTAGTTACATGAGTTTTTTAAGTAATATGAACAAGGGTGGTTTGAGTGAAACTAACAACAGTGAAAGTTTATTTTTTTGAGTGTTGTTAAAATAACAAAACAAAACAAAACACGTCAGTCTCCGACGCTGTTGACGTAGTGAATGCAGTGCAGCGTTTCCATGTTCTACGTCAGAACGCCGACTTTGTTTTTGCGCACAAAAAGTATTCTTGTCGCTTCGTAACCACTGTAGTCACATGGACTATTTTAACAATGTCTTTGCTACTTTTCTGGGCCTTGAAAGGTGTAATGACATTGTTGCCTATGTGTGGTTCAGAAACCTTCAGATTTCATCAAAAATATCTTAATTTGTGTTCCGAAGAAGAGCGAAGGTCTTATGGGTTTGGAACGGCATGAGGGTGAGTAAATAATGACAGAAATTTCATTTTTTGGGTGAACTAACCCTTTAAAGTGACAGCAGCCTAATATTCCTACTGCTGTCTGTGTTTTTAATGTTAATCAAACAACAAAAGACAAAGAACAATCACTCACTGCTCTTCACTGAATAACTTTTGTAATTTTAATAAGGGATGATCTCTTTCATGGCTGGTAAAAAATATTGATGGCTGATAAATTTTCTTAAAGGTGCAATATATAAGTTTTCTGTCCGCTAGAGGTCGCTAGAGGCCTATTCAAAACAAAGGCGTAACTTGATGACGGCAATCTTGGGACATGTGGTCTTCACCTCACAGCCGGTGCAAAAGAATAGGGATAGAACTTGGGCAGAAATCATGTTCATGGATGCGATTATTAATGTTATTGTAGTATGAAGCAGAGCAGGACCGAGTGTTGTGGGAGCTGAACGAGGCCGCTGGAGCAATTGCACAACACACACCTGCTTCCGCTTTTCCGGTCATGAGTATAAGGTAACGCAGCTCTGTTTATCATATTAGATACATTTGAGTGTGTTGAAAATGATGTTATAACGTTACTCTGTGCGTTCGCTCGGCGGCTGCTGCGAGACACTGTTGTTTGAGACACGCTGCAGTAAGCTAGATCGATTTTAGAATATCATGGTAAATGCTGGATGGCTTGTGTTGATAAATGGCATGCAATTAATTTTAAAACGTATTGTATGATGGAGAAAATTCTGTATTACTGTTACTAAAAATAAAGCTGCATCTGATTATGCTATGTTAGCTACTTCACAAAATAGTGTTTTTCTCTGAGGCATGGTAAAGCATGGTACTCGCAAAAAATCAAGAAAATTAGATTTAAACAATAAGACTAAACGTGTTGAGCTACATAACAACAATTAGTTTTCTGTCTACAAACGTAACCAAACAGTTGTTCCCTTGTCTATTAAAACATGTAATATATTAAAGCGTCTTTGGTGTTTCCATGGTTTTTACAAAATTAAACCGGAAACCGAGGGTAACGCGGGTATGACGCAATTGACAGGCGACTCCTCACACGTCCCGGAGCCTTGGTTAAAATTGCAATTTTCTCACGATTTACAAATAGTTGGAAACATTTGGGATATTCTTAGTACTCAAGTGAACAAAATATATAACACTGGCCTTGTGGTTTTTGGATATTTTACTGCAAAAATCTTACATATTGCACCTTTAAGTCACCAGCCATTGGCAGGTGTGGCAAAAAGTTTTAGGCCCTGTATGTATGTATGAATGTATGCAAATATGTATGTCTTTATTTATTTTCAACATGATTCATTTTACACGCTAACTAAACTGTGCCTCTAAACTGTCATGTTTTGTTTGTTCATCAGTTTTATTTATTAATTTATTGCTATTATTATTATTATTATTATTGCTGTTGTTGTTATTATACTTTTGTAAGGAGTTATCTTACCAAAGATGAGCCAGGCCTGCCATAAATAAATACATACATACATACATAAATTGGGTGCATCATGCTCCTGCACTTCTTCTGAGAAGAGAAGTTCAGTGTGGCTGACAAATTATTTTCTGTTCATATTTGGCCTCTGGCAAAATGTTAAGCATGATGCTGTAATGTGTGTTGCGTTCAGAACTCATGTTCTATCAACATCACAACGGTGAGCTCACCCTTCAGAGCAACATGACCACATATTCTGTACATCTACAGTTACTCTTTCAGATCACTCTAGCAATTGAACAACAGGGATATGAAAACATACAGCAAGGAAAAGAAAAATCTTGCTATTCTTGTGTGGAAGAATAGCATCCACTGTGAGGGCCTCATCGACACGATGAGGCCCTCATCGACACGACAGCCACGACACAGTTCCTCAACAATCGTCCATGCCGGCGTGATGAATACGATCCTCAATTGGATGGAACTGGAATAAATACTTTGAATGTTGCGATCCTATTGGACTTACGATGGCAACCTGAATCGTAACAAAGCACTGTTGGCTAGAGGAGAACTGGCCCCCCGACTAAGCCTGGTTTCTCCCAAGGTTTTTTTCTCCATTTAAACACCTATTTGCCACTTGTCTGCCACCTGATGTCACCTGATGGAGTTTGGGTTCCTTGCCGCTGTCGCCTTTGGCTTGCTTAGTTGGGGACACTTGACATTTGACTTGACATTTGATATTCAACAGTGCTTTGATCTGCCTGCATTGACACTATTCTTAAGAGCTGCTGTGCAGCCAAATAATGTACCAGTTATCAATGTAAAGCTGCTTTGACACAATCTACATTGTAAAAAGCGCTATATAAATAAAGGTGACTTGACTTGACTTGACTGGAAAATATGCACACTTGAATTTGTGTGGAATTATAGAAAATATACACTACCGTTCAAAAGTTTGGGGTTCATGTTTTTTTTAATTAATACTTTTATTCAGCGAGGGTGCATTAAATTGATCTAAAAGTGACACTAAAGGCATTTTAAATTGTTACAATTTTTCTTTTAAATAAATGCTGTTCTTTCGAACTTTCTGAAAAAAAGGTATCATTCCACAAAAATATTACACAGTGCAACTGTTTTCAACACTGAAAAGAATAGAAAATGTTTCTTCAGCACCAAACCAGCGTATTATAATGATTTCTCAAGAATCATGTGGGGAAGAAATGTTTAAATTCATAATAAAATCTCTGTCTTCTGACTGGAGACCCGGTAAACCTGAGAACCAAGAGGCTTACATAAACAAAAGGCTCCATTTCCTCTTATTTCTACCTCATCGCTTTCTACAAGAAAAAACAGATATGATAGAAATTTTCTTTCGTATAATTCACAATATTAACAGAAATGTTAAACATCCAACCTGGTGTATAAGTGTAAAAACATACAGAGTTTATATTTGATATTTTGTCTTTATCAATGTCTGTGACAGTGAACGTAGAAAATCTTGGCAAAAGTTTGCATAATCCTCCAGAGATCAAGCATAATTTTCAGCAGCAGAATCATTCAGCCCTATAAACAGACGTGGCTTGGTGATGAATTAAACCCCTATGGGTGGAGGGAAAAAAATATCGTTAGGGTTTTTGCGGTGACTGAATTTTTCAGGAGTGACCTCTGCGTACGCCTGCCAAGAATGCCAGAAATCCTAGTTGCATGGGAGCAGTAAGTTTCTCTTCTCCGCTCACAGCATTAACACTGCCCTCTACAGACGGACCACATTATAACTGATGATGTAAGCACTTTTGCATCTGAGCAGCCTATAGCTTCTCTCTCTCTGCAGATTGCGCCTGTCTGATCTCCGAGACAGTAGACCCAACATAAGGACAGGCTAAACAGACTATATAGACTTGTAGAATAGGCGGAATTCAAGAAAAAAAAAAAATGCAGTTTAAGCTAAATCCAAGTAATGTGACAAAGAAAACAGAAATAGATATCCTGCTGCTGCATATATTGTTGGTGCTGAGTGGTAGAAGAGGAGAAATAAAATCAATGTTTTCTTTGTTTACAACATAAATAAAGAATGAATAATATAGTCTGATGGTGATTGTGCATTACGAAGTGAGCTAATGGTGTATTAGCACTGCGGTCAGTGGCTTGGGAGTCTTGTTTATCACCCAGCTGCTCTTCAGCTCTATTCGAACCTGCGCTCCATGGGGATATGTATAATTGTGCGCATGTATGTCCTTCGAAAGACTGCAGTATATGTTGAGGGATCAAGTCGCTCTATTCTCTCAGCGCTTGCAGTCAACTCTAATGGCTTGGAGCAAAATGCAACACACAAAAAAAATAAGTCCCGTGACGCATGTTCAACACTCCACACGCACACGTGGCCTGGCGGCTTTTATGAATGCGTGTGCGGATCTTTGCATATTCTTAAGTGGGAGGCTGTAGTGAGTAATTTGTTGTGAGTGTGAATGTGTGTTGAAGTCCTTGAGAACGTGACAGTTAATGGAGGTCTACAGCATTGCTCTGAAAAAGCCCACAGGCTGCTCTTTGCTAATTAACTAATTATTCTTATTTGTTCCCCTTTTGAACTTGTGATTGCTGTACCTCGCTAGTGGCCTTCAGTTTTTTGGCCCTTTTAAGGGCCCGTAGGTGAGAAACATCACAAATAATATCTTTTTAAAGTCAACCTTAAATTTTAGATTTGTAATGTGACATATTTTGGTGAAGAAACATTTGACTAAGTTGATACTTAAATTAAAAATAACTGAGAACTCATTTAAATCTCTTGAGATATGTGTTTTTTTCCACACAAATGGAGATTTAAAGGGATAGTTCAACCAGATATGAAAAATCTGTTATTATTTATTTACTTTAATGAATAAATGATGCTCTAATGACTTTCTTGTTTTTATGGAACTCACAATGAGGAATTCTGAATAATGAACTTAATAATGCCCTTTTCCATGCAATTACAATGAGTGGAAACTGGAGCTTTCAAATGCCAAAAAGGACACAAAAGTACCAGCAAACTATCATAAAAGTGCCTTACATGATTTTTGCAGCATACAATAGCTATGTTTGAGGAATGTACCAAAATTTGAGTCATAATTCAAAATGATAATGTTCTTTCTGTAGTGAGCTTTTAAATATTGCTTCCCATTTGAGTCATTCGAGAACTGGATCATTCAGAGCAGTTTTGTAGACTGGATCAGTAGATTCATTAAAATGGTCGAGCTCAACATTGCTATTTTTCTCATAAACTTGCCAAAATCTTGGTAGAGCAGTTGTTCAGTGAATAACAACTTACACCGATCAGGCATAACATTATGACCACCTTCCTAATATTGTGTTGGTCCCCCTTTTGCTGCCAAAACAGCCCTGACCCGTCGAGGCATGGACTCCACTAGACCCCTGAAGGTGTGCTGTGGTATCTGGCACCAAGATGTTAGCAGCAGATCCTTTAAGTCCTGTAAGTTGCGAGGTGGAGCCTCCATGGATCGCACTTGTTTGTTCAGCACATCCCACATATGCTCGATTGGATTGAGATCTGGGGAATTTGGAGGCCAAGTCAACACCTCAAACTCGTTGTTGTGCTCCTCAAACCATTCCTGAACCATTTTTCTTTGTGGCGGGGCGCATTATCCTGCTGACAGAGGCCACAGCCACCAGGGAACACCGTTTCCATGAAAGGGTGTACATGGTCTGCAACAATGCTTAGGTAGGTGGTACGTGTCAAAGTAACATTTACATGGATGGCAGGACCCAAGGTTTCCCAGCAGAACATTGCCCAAAGCATCCTACTGCCTCCGCCGGCTTGCCTTCTTCCCATAGTGCATCCTGGTGCCATGTGTTTCCCAGGTAAGTGACGCACATGCACCCGGCCATCCACGTGATGTAAAAGAAAATGTGCTTTCTTCCATTGCTCCATGGTCCAGTTCTGATGCTCATGTGCCCACTGTTGGCGCTTTCGGTGGTGGACAGGGGTCAGCATGGGCACCCTGACTGGTCTGCGGCTATGCCGCCCCATACGCAACAAACTGTGATGCACTGTGTATTCTGACACCTTTCTATCAGAACCAGCATTAACTTCTTGAGCAGTTTGAGTCTGTTGGATCGGACCACACGGGCCAGCCTGTGATCGTTTATGATAGTTTTGAAACAAGGTAAAGGTAAATAAATAATGACAAAATTTCTCTCTTTTTGTGAACTGTTAATTATATTCATTTATTTGAGTAGTGTTAAGGAAAACAATACCAATCCAGTTTTCTGTATTTTGATAATGATTGCAATTGCTGAAGATTTTGGTGACAGTGAGTTCTCTGACAGAAGGTAGAGGGGCGTCTTCTTCCCAAGCCTATAATTATAGGCATCCCATGAGCACCACACAAAGCATCTTAACTTGAGATGAACTCATGAATGCGCTTCTCATGGAATCTCTATCCACACAATGCACCACCTCCTTTCTTTAGTTTGCTTTTTCTCTCTCTCTCTCAGTTTCAGCCTCTATCTCCCTCGCTCTTGCTGGGCGGTGGCGTGCAGCAGCTGTTGTGGGTTGTGAAAGAGCAGCTGGTATGTGTGCGAGTGTGTGTTTGTGTGTGAGGGGCTGGGCACTCTCATCCTTCCATGACTCGAATAAGTAGCCCAAGCATCTCAGAACTCCACACACCCTTTAAACCTGCTGTCCTTCTCACAAATACCCACTTCTGTTTATATAGCGCTTCACACATTTCTGTCTCTTTGCATCATCTGTTTAGACTCAATACACAACTCAGAGGCCCAACAATTTATAGCATCTATTTTGAATTCATAACATAACTCTATTACGGTTTTTACTGTATCAATCATACAGTAAAACCTCTGACCAAAATGAATTGAGACAAATTGGTTACATTGGGTTGTAATTTTGGTTGTAAAAACATAAGTTGATTTCTCATCTCATCTTATTGGTCACCACATGCAGTAAAGTGCAAAGGCTGCAAGAGTCAGTGGCATTTGGTGAGAAATTGTTCTGATTGTAAGGTAACATTTAATGAGAAATTACATTGAATGTAAAGTTTGGTGAGGAATTAGGATGAATCTAGAGTTTGATGAGAAATTCTGTTGAATGTAAAGTAACATTTGGTGAGAAATTCTGATTGTAAAGTGACCTTTAATGAGAAATTACATTAAATGTAAAATATGGTGAGGAATTAGGAGGAATCTAGAGTTTGGTGAAAAATTATGTTGAATGTTCGAAGTTTGGTGAGGACTTAGGATGAATGTAAAGTTGGTGAGGAATTCCATCAAATGTAAAGTAATGTTTGGTAAAAAAAAAAAAAAAAAAAATCAGCTGAATGTAAAGTTTGGTGAGAAATTTGGATGAATGTAAAGTTTGCTGAGAAATCGAGCTGGATGTAAAGTTTGCTGAGAAATTGTTGAATTTAAAATGTTTGGTAAGGAATTAGGATGAATGTAAAGTTTAGTGAGGAATCAGGATGAATGTAGAGTCTGGTGAGAAATTCCATCAAATGTAAAGTAATGTTTGGTGAAAAATTCAGATGAATGGAAAGTAATGTTTGGTGAGAAATCAGGCTGTATGTAAAATTTGGTGAGAAATTGTTGCATTTAAAAAGTTTGTTGAGAAATTGGGATGAATGTAAAGTTTGGTTAGAAATTACACTGAATGTAAATTTAAGTGAGATGTTACGTTGAATTTAAAGTGAGGTTTGATGAGAGGTGTGGCTGAAAGAAATGTTTGGTGAGAAATTATACTACATTGTAAACCCGAATAAGTTGGCAAAACTCAAAAAATTGAGGTAATCAGTTACGTCAATTTTTTTTAAGTTAAGAAATTCAAAGTTTAAGAACTGGCAGATATTTATTTTGTACTCATACATTTTAATTGCTCTTGACTTAAAATATTTAAGTAAGCTAACTCATACATTTAACTTAAAATCATGTAATCTCAACTTAAATATTTTTAGTAGTGGAAACTTGGTTAGCTTTAACTAGATAATTCAGTAAATGCTAACTAAATACTACTAATACACTACTAAATCTCCCATTTAACATTCATATTGCACAAAAAAAAATCTTTATATAACACTTAATTTTAGCATTTACTCTCCCTTTCGAGTGATTTCAAAGCATGCTGGGAAATAGAAATACCAGCCCAGTTAAATTAAAGCTTGTCTAAATTAAAAGAAACAAGTTCATAAAACTCATGAACAATGAAACGATTGAAATTACTTAAAATGTGTAAAATTCATGAACTAAAAAGAAAAAGAAAGTTCTATACACTCATAAAAGTTAATTTGATTGAACTAATTTGTTTAATTTAAGTTTACCCTACTCAAACCAATGAATTATTTTGAGCATTAGGGTTTACAGTGAGTTTGTTGGGGAATAATGGTTGAATGTAAAATGAAGTTTTGTGAGACATTAGGGTAAATGTAAGGTAATGTTTGGTGAGAAATTAGGTTGAATATAAAGTATACTTGGTGGGATGGAATTGCACTTAATGTTCACAGTATGTTATGTACAATGTAAATATGTTATGTAAGGGTTAAGTGCCTAAGCAGATCAAATGTTAAGACTAAACCAATGGGAACAGTGGAGCAGTAATACAAGAACACTGCTGCAATTGCAAATTTAATACAGATGCCAGTGTTAGAAACAAGTCAGATTCCTAAGACAATGAGTAGTACAATAAGGCTGAAACTATGTACAGCTAAAAGAAAGTTGCTCAAATACACTAGTTTTAAGTGTACTAATTTAAAAACTTACACAAACTTAAAATTTACTATGATGGCACACTTCTAAGTTTCTCTTTTTAGTATGCCTTCTCTGTTAAGCTCAAAGTTTTTTTGCCCTTGGCAATGTTAACTGCATTCTCTGTGCCTGCAGGTAAAATCTGTTCATCATGGCCTCAAGAAGAAAAACAGCACTTATTATATGCTGAGTTTTGCACAGAATTCTCTCAAATTAAGGATATGTATCCATGAATGAATTGATATTTGAATCCTGAATTTTAAGAGAGGTAGCAAACAGAAAACAAGCATTACTTGAATATGAATGTAAGCAATTAAAATGGAATAACTGCTTTGTGAAGTTTCAAAATTTCATTTTCAAGAATTTTGTTAGTGATATGTTAACATACAATGGACTTTACTAGAAGCAGTTATTCCATTTTAATTGCTTACATTCATATTCAAGTAATGCTTGTTTTCCGTTTGCTACCTCTCTTGAAATTCAGGATTCAAATTTCAATTAGTTCATGGATACATATCCTTAATTTGAAGAGAGGAATCTGTTTCAAGAATTTTGTCAATGACATGTTAAAGGGTTAGTTCACCCAAAAATGAAAATTCTGTCATTTATTACTCACCCTCATGTCATTCCACACCCGTAAGACCTTCGTTTATCTTCGGTACACAAATTAAGATATTTTTGATAAAATCCGATGGCTTGTGAGGCCTGCATTGAGAGCAAGTTAATTATGACTTTCAAACACCCAGAAAGCTACTAAAGATGCATTTAAAACAGTTCATGTGACTACAGTGGTTCAACCTTAATGATATGAAGCGATGAGAATACTTTTTGTGCGCCAAAAAAACAAAATAACGACTTTATTCAACAATATAGTGAAGGGCGATTTCAAAACACTGCTTCATGAAGCTTCAAAGCTTTACGAATCTTTTGTTTTGAATCAGTGGTTCAGAGCATGTATCAAACTGCCAAAGTCACGCGAACCATTGAAATTTCGAAACACATGATGTAATAAAGCCTCGTTTACTGAAGTCATGTGACTTTGGCAGTTTGAGATCGTTTGATACACGCTCTGAACCACTGATTCGAAACAAAAGATTCGTAAAACTTTGAAGCTTCATGAAGCAGTGTTTTGAAATCGCCTATCACTAGATATTGTTGAATAAAGTCGTTATTTTATTTTTTTTGGCGCACAAAAAGTATTCTCGTCGCTTCATAACATTAAGGTTGAACCACTGTAGTCACATGAACTGTTTTAAATATGTTTTTAGTATCTTTCTGGGCGTTTGAAAGTCTAAATTAACTTGCTGTCAATGCAGGCCTCACTGAGCCATCAGATTTTATCAAAAATATCTTAATTTGTGTTCTAAAGATGAACGAAGGTCTTACGGATGTAGAACGACATTAGGGTGAGTAATTAATGACAGAAATTTCATTTTTGGGTGAACTAACCCTTTAACATAAAATGGAAACATTATTTGATATCAAGTCCACTCATGGAACATTAGAAAGTCAATGTTTAAATTTCAAATTTAGCTTAGCCCTGTTATAAGACCGTAAAGTATCTGTACGTTAATGAGAATTTAGCAGGCCATGGTGTTTCCCAGAAGAAAAACTCTCAAGACTTCAGCTGTATTGACTTAACAAAATATGCTAAGTGGTAGTGACATCATTCTGTTGCTGTCCTGGGAATTGCACTTTGTCAACAGACATAGCAATCCATGCAAAGGAAGAGCAACAACTATCATACCTCAAAGTCTCTCTTTTTCTCTCACATTGAATGCTTATAGTGAGGCTGCTGGTTTAGTTCACCCATAAATGCAAATTCTGTTCCAAACCCATAAGGGTGAGTAAATGCTGGCAGAATTTTCATTTTTTGAGTGAACTATTCCTTTAGCTTAGAGAGTGTGTGTATTCCTTACGTTGTGGAGATATGTTTTGGTCCCCATGAGGGAAAATGTAAAAATGCAGAAAGTTTTAAAGGGTAGGTTTAGGTTTAGGGGATAGAATATACAGTTTGTACAGTATAAAAATCATTATGTCTCTGGAAAGTCAGCATAAAACATGGAAACCCAATGTGTGTGCGTGTGTGTGTGTGTGTGTAGGAGGCACTGACTGAGAGAAGTGGGTAAGGCCAGAGGTGGACTTCTATAGGTCACAGCCTTTCAGCGAGAAAGAGCATGCAGCTCAAAGGTGAATGACTGCTGAGGGAGAAAAGGCCTCTTGTTCTGCTGTTCACAAAAGCCAGAGCCGGACATTCCTAAATAATCGATCACCTTTCTGCACTGGTTGCTGCCTCTCTGAACTTGTCTTCCTTTGGGCTTTATCAGTTTGGCTGGGTTCCTATTATGTTTTTTTTCTTTTTTCTCTCTCCTTTATGATTTTATTTGGGCATTCTGTATTTTATTTTTTATTTTCAATGCATGCAAACATCTAATACATAAATATTGGATAAAAAAATTATCAGTCAGTGCCCATATTGAGTAAAATACAAGTAACGGAGGACATTTAATCTGCTGCTGTTATAAGCTAGATCTGTGGCATGTGGACTTTTTGTTATTTATTTAATTTGAGTGGTTGCTAAGCTAATGAGATGATACTCTAATAAACATAATAAATACTGGATAAAATGATCTGTCTTTGCAGAAGACTGTTTTATTGATACTGTCTAACATCTTGGGTTTTTAATCACTAAGCTTATCACAGTACACTCTTGCATTGGCTTAAAATTATGCTAAAACGCTACTTAAAGGGATAGTTCACCCAAAACTGAAAATTTATCCCATGATTTACTCACCCTCAAGCCATCCTAGGTGTATATAGGTGTATCTTCTTTCAGACCAACACAATCAGAGTTATATTAAAAAATATCCTGGCTCTTCCAAGCTTTATAATGGTAGTGAATGGCACTCACGATTTTGAAGTCCAAAAAAGTGCATCCATCCATCATAAAAGTAATCCACACGACTCCAGGGGGTTAATAAAGGCCTTCTGAAGTGAAGCGATGGGTTTTTGTAAGAAAAATATCCATATTTAAAAATTTATAAATTAAAAAATCTAGCTTCCGGCAGACGGCCTACGCATATCGACTTACGCCAAAAGAGTAACCCCTGACCCGACGCATGACGTATTGATGAACGCGGAAGCGCAGAGGATAGAGCAAAACAAAACACCGGTCATGAATTAGAAGTCTAAAATCAGAATTTTTAAAGAGAAATGTCAGAGGATTTCGATACAAGAGGAGCTTGAGTTTGTTGCCCAGCCCTATTTGTTTGAACCGCGAGAGGCGTCTAAGCTTACGCTACTCCTACATCGCATCAGGGGTTACTCTTTTGGCAGTCAATTTGTGTAGGCCATCTGCCAGAAGCCAGTTATTTTAGTTTATAAAGTCTTAAATATGGATATTTTTTTCTTACAAAAACCCATCACTTCGCTTCAGAAGGCCTTTATTAACCCCCTGGAGCCGTGTGGATTACTTTTATGATGAATGGATGCACTTTTTTGGGCTTCAAAATCAGGAGCCCCATTAACTACCATTATTAAGCTTGGAAATGCCAGGATATTTTTTAATATAACTCAGTTTGTGTTCGTCTGAAAGAAGATAGTCATATTCACCTAGGATGGCTTGAGGGTAAGTAAATCATGGGATAATTTTCATTTTTGGGTGAACTATCCCTTTAAGGCTGGCCCACACTAAAAGATTTTTTAAAATCTTATCAGATTTTCTAAATGTGAGAGACCACAAACATGCCGATTAAAAAAAAAAAAAAATATCATAAATTTAACTGTTTTGTTTCTATAGTGTGTGGCGTGCCGCGATGTGACCAGGAAAGAGCACCACACACTATCAGACTCCATACACAAACAACCAGAGTCCTGACTGTGAACATGGGAAATATCATAAAATTTCTCGCAGTCAAACGTGACTTTAGAGTAAACGAACATGGCGGACAAGACGTCGGGCAAGAAGAAATGGCAATAATAGTGTTTGGACTGCTTTATACAGAAAATTTGCAGGAAAAAAAGGCTTCCATCTCCCGTCAGCTCACTTTCTGATTTGGTATTGTTTCGTTCCACGAGAGTGTGTGCGCATTTGTCCTCAGCGTTCCCCCCACACAACAGGATTTCTGATCATAAATATTCAACATGTCGGAAATTTGAGATCGGTGTGGCCCCGATGTACTTTCGAGCACATTCAGTCACTCTTAACACACCTCACACCACAGGAAAATATGATAAGATAATCTGTAGAACCATCAAAATAATCAGGACTTTACCTAGGATTGTCAGAAGGGGGGAATTGGGCCCAAAATCGGCCTGATTATCTTGTCGTGTGTGGGTGCCTTTACTCCTAGCTTTTGAACCAGCTTTTATGTCAGTTGTGCAATTATGTTGCCTTAAAATGTTGTCTACATAGGCCACTCACAAGAAATAATGACCTTGTAAAAGTGCATTTAACCAAGTTTTCAGCTTTTTACATTGAATGTCAAAAAATGTGACAACTTCCCTGTTAATTAGCACAAAGCAGAACATGCCCTTTAATGTTCTTGAGGACTCTGTTTGGATGAAAAGGTTAATCTTCAGTTTATTGCCACCAGCAGTCAAACAGATTGTATCTTCTGGATTCTGTGCGGTGGTGTATTGATTGGGTGACGTCATAGTCCACTGCCATGACATTTGTGTATATCCCATGCTGCGCAGACCATTACACTGCTATTGATGTCTACCTGTCCCCTCATTCAGAGACAGCCTCTCAGCATCTTAACCACTATTGATTGCGGCTTGCTAAATAATTCCCCTACACCGACATAATTTGCGCTGCAAAAGTCTGGTTCGGTCTGAGCAAAGTGTTTCTAGCCTGGCTTGAATCCTTTACCTCCTTATCTAATGGAACACAGTGTGATTTAGTGACTAGAAAACAAAACAGATATTTCCCAGATAAGATCCCACCTTTTTTTTCTTTAGTCTCCTAATCACACAAGTGTGCGATTTCATTCCCATTTCATGGGAATGAAATGGGAAGAGTGGAGATAATGTTTTTCCTTAGATTCTTGCGTGCGATACCAAATGTGTACACAACAAGAGGGTAATTTTCTGTGTTCAATGAATGTAGCACTCCGATCCTGAGGTTTCAAGGTAAACACATTAGGAACGCTGGTGGAGAACAATGTTTCCCTTTATACGTCGGTGAAAAGATTTATAAATTCACCTGTTTATATGATTCACATTTGAGAGCCTGGTGTCAGATTTATTTATAATGTTGTGAAATGAATCCATTTCTCGCCCTCCACTCTGGTTCTTTTACCAGCGTAAGGTTTCTTCCTGACATGTAAAGTATAAGGGTTTGTGGGCAGCAATTAATTCTGTGCCTTCAGGGCCTCACAGGCTTTGTATCTGGGGTCAGGAGGGGTCAGGACACATTTTCCTCCCCTCTGCGTGTGTGTTTGTGTGTGTAGGTGTGTGTGTGTTTCTCGCTAAGTACTTGCAGGCTGATCGCAAGGCTAATTCTAACTAGCAGCTGGTCCTTTTCACTCTCTGTTTACTTTTAAATGCTAAATCTGCTGCTGCCCATCAAGACTTCTCTCAGACTTTCAACCTCAAAATCTAACAATCAAGAGCCTCTTAATTAAAACCAGGCCAAAGCTCTCAGCTTTCTGTTTTCAGCTCCTGTTTATGTAACTCTTCAGTAAGTCTCTCAAATTTGAAATATCTTCTCACCTTTGCATTTGGAGGATTTTTAAATTAAGGTTTTTGAGAAAAACATTCCAGGATTTTTCTCCATATAGTGGACTTCAACAGTTACCAACGGTTGAAGGTCCAAATTGCAGTTTCAATGCAGCTTCAAAGGACTCTACATGATCCCAGATGAGGAATAAGGGTCTTATCTAGCGAAAAGATCTGTCATTTTCTGAAAAAAAAAAAATATATATACTTTTTAACCACAAATGCTCGTCTTGCACTAGCTCTGCAATGCGCCACACATTACGTAATCACGTTGGAAAGGACACGCGTGACGTAGGCGGAAGTACCGATCCAGTGTCTACAAAGCGAACGTGCAAAGACTAAGTCAAACGGCCTTTACAAAAAAAGGTACAACAACGGTGTCGGACGATTTTGAAGTTGGAGGAGAAAATGAGATGGAGTTTTTCACCCTACCTATGTCACGCGTGACCTTTCCAATGTGATTACGTAATGCGTGGCGCTTTAGTGCATTCTTGGGATTGTAGTTCATTCCCTCATTAAATCCCTCATCAAGTACACAGTCCGTACCTTTTTTTCTATTTGTCCGATTTTGTTGTAGCTGAAAGTTGTTGTAGCTGATTGTTTTGGTTCATGGCTTATAATGCCTTTACAAAGACTTTTTTGAAGTGCTTATGGAAAAACTAATGGGAAAAAATTCTGGGTGGAAAAGGTGGGGTGGGGACTGTTGCACTCTATAGTGTCATAGACCTCCTCTGTCCCTGAGCTTATTCTAAACACCGCAGGTTGTGGTCATGAGGCCATCTGTCAGAGGGAGGGAATCTGACTTTCTATCTGAGCGTAAACAGTGGTGGCGCTTAAGCCGCCTGTGAGTTTCACTGTCATGTAAATTCCAGTACTGAGTAATGTCCAATCCTAATCCAAGGGCACAGCTGAGTAATGGCCAGGCTGTAATCCAAGGTGCGCAGCTGCTTTAGGGTCACCACACTCACACAGACATAAACACAAATACACACACAATTACACACAAAAATAAAGGCAGGATGGGAAATGTTGAGAATGTGAATGGGGTAGGACTTTAAAGGGTTAGTTCATCCAAAAATGAAAATTCTGTCATTAATTACTCACCCTCATGTCGTTCCAAACCCGTAAGACTTTTGTTCATCTTCGGAACACAAATGAAGATATTTTTGATGAAATCTGAGAGATTTCTGTCCCTCCATTGACATCTATGCAACTGCCACTTTGACGCTTCAAAAAGTTCATAAAAAGTTTGTAAAAATAATCCATATGAATTGAGCGGTTTAGTCCAAATTTTCTGAAGAGACTCGATCGCGTTATATGATGAACAGATTGAATTAAAGCTTTTATTCACATATAAACATTGATCAGCGAACTTAAACAGAAGCTCAACCGAACCTGCTTCACTTGCCAATATGTGAGTAAAAAGCCTAAATTCAAACTGTCCATTATATAAAGCGATCATGTCTCTTTCGCAAAGTAAGTTTCAAACCAAATGTAGTACCTAATATACAGTATGCGATTTTGAACGCAGCAATAATGTGTGAGAAGAACTAGATCTTTTGAGATTGATTGTTAGCAAGTTGCTGTGTGGTTTCTAGGGTGGTTTCTAGGTCATTACTTACTGGTCCAAATCAAAAGAGCCTATCCTCATGTCTCAAACGTATGATTTGCTTGCAGAATTTACTTGAATTTGCTGTTGCTAAAAGCTAAATGCTAAAATGCTAAATCAGTTGCAGTTGAAAATACATAATGTGTGAGAGGAACTATAAAGCTGCGGGGTTTTTTTTACCCAAATGAAGCTTTTTGGGTCATTTTATTGTTTATTTTTATTTTTTTATTATTATTATTGACCTGGTGCTGGATAGTTTTGTGTAACTCAGCTGGTCAGTTTTAATGTCAATACAAAAGATGAAACCCTCACACACCTACCTAACACTGGTTCAATGTAAACTGGTTAAAGCTTGATTAAATTTGTTAACGGTCATTTTGTGTTCTGTTCTGAGAGAAAACTCCTGAGGGGAATCTTCCTGAATGAAATTAAGCATTACATTGTTTTACAGATTATGCCTGTAGAAACAAAAATGCGTATGTAGTCTCACATTAAACATTTTTTGTTTACATGTATGTTGCAGCTAACGTCTGTCGGGAACTCGAGCCTTCTACAAATGCAGGATACACCGGATTTACACACAGAACAAACGACGTGCCACCACATTGAAGATTTGCCTCCCGCCAAACGAATGGCGCGCCAACGGCGAATGATAAATACGAAACAATTTGAAGAGGCAGATAAAGTGGCTACGCCATGTACAGAAAGGGTTAACATCTTTGATCAAGTATGGCACAAACCACAAGGAAACTTGAGATCAAACTACAGAGCAACCTAAAGGAATTCTGGGAAATGAATCATTGCCTTCAGCTCACAGGGTGGCCTGTCATGCACCATGGAAATGTAGGGCGAGCAAAATGAACTGAATCTGTGTTTTAACAGATTTGACTTAGTAGATGCAGTTGACCCTGAATTGTCCTTTCAAAGCCCCCAGGCATCACACAGTTGCTGGCTTTCTGCAAATATTATACATTTTCTTTTATTTCTGAATAATAGAAATGCAGTATCAAGTCAGTCAAATTGAAAAACATTGATGTGAACTATGTTACCTCCATTTCAGAACGTCAGTCATCAGTACTTCTGTAGAGACTCCGGAGATTTATATGAGATAATTACGTGACTGTGTCTTCCAGCTTCTGGAAAGATCAATTCATCCAATCAATTCCATTTTTAAGAGGATATCTGAGATTACGGGCATGTGGACAGGCTCTATAAGGCTCTTAATAGGTCACTAAAATGTGTGTAAGAGGCTCTTTCAGTGCCACAATCCTCTGAGCCAACTCACATCGGCTTTCTGTTTACCCAGCAAGCGAAAAATAAATGAACAAATAACGGCATGAAAAGATCAGCTGGCACTTTTTTGGTGAGTTTTGCGATTACTGTTTACCTTAATGGCCTTTATTTGCCAACGCATGAGAAATCGATAGTTTGCCACACACCTCAGTAAAAATCAATGTTTATTGGGCTCACATCCAATGTTTAGTCCAAGGGCAAAGAGGGTGGTTTCGGACAGAGGAATATTTGTAAAATACGATGTCAAACAAGCAATTACCCATAAAAACAAGTCACTCATAGAGTGTTTTTATTGAATAACAGAAATAGACCCGAAGGGCCATTATACTAAAGAATCTGATTTGCAAGCAGTGCCTGTAGGCACTTTGTGTATCTTTTATTGATCGCCCCCTAAATATGCATTTTAAAGTGAAGACCCCATAAAGGTCAGGGTTCATCACATTATATGGAGTAACAAATCATATGCAGTTTTTATAGATTGATGTAGTTTTATTATATATAAAATCAGGGTAACACTTTACAATAAGGTTTCATTAGTTAACATTAGTTGATTAACATGAACGAACAATGAGCAATATATTTGTTACAGTATTTATTAATCTTTGTTCATGTTAGTTAATAAAAATACAACTGGTCATTGTTTGTTCATGTTAGTTCACAAAGCATTAACTAATGTTAACAAATACAACTTTTGATTTTAATAATGTATTAGTAAATGCTGAAATTAACAACTAAGTTTAATAAATGCATTGTTCATTCTTAGTTCATGTTAACTAGAGTAAAACCATAAAATTAATTAAATGAAATGAGTTTGTTTCACTCAAATAATAATGAAAGTTCATTGTACTTAATAGAAAAATGTTGCATGAACACAATTTCACTGTAGTAAACTGAACTTAATATAATTGAGTTGAGTTGGAGCAGATTACTAATTCCCAGCATGCTTTGCGTCAGACTGTATAAATAAATGTTGAAATTAAGTGTTATTTTGTTTGTTTTTGCACAAGATAGGGAGACATAAGTTAGTGTTTAATGTTGTTAGTTTTGTAGGGTTACCATTGTGCTGAAGAGTAGGTTAGGTTGAGGATGGGCTACATACTTTTAAGAACACATATACTGTATGTTGTTTGATTATATACATGCAACTATATAATGACAGTCTCTTTGATAGTTATAATAGCATGTGTTATTTGCTATCTAACATTTAACCAAGATCTGAATGTTTATGTAAATTAACTGTATGTAATTAAAATTATGATGAGTTGGGCGAGGCTGAGAACTGCACCACACTGGCCTTGCTCCGCTTCCACGGCTCTCGGCCCCACCCCGCTTGTCACAAACATTTAAGTTCTACCAAAAAAAAAAAGAGTTAGTTTACTTAAATGTTTTAAGGTAATACATTTCCTCAGATGTTTTGAGTATTCTGAACTTATTGAGTTTTACAGTGGTGTAAATATGACAAAGAGGGAAGAACTAGTTACTGAAACTATCCTACAGTATTCCCAGCCAGAGAACAGGCGGGAGGCCACAAATATCTCAACCCTATCTAGTGTGTTTGTGTGCACATGTGATCAAGATAAAGTCATATGCTCAGTTAAAGAGAGTTGCTGATTCACAGATCATTACAAATGTGAAAAATAGGTCTCCTCATCTCTGGAGATCTGATTGATTTACAACTTCAAGTTAAGACATGAACATTAGTGGTAAATCACATCTCCAGCCTCCAAATTCTTTGGCTAAAGGTAGACAAGCTTAACAATTTGTTAATACAAACTCATCTTGCTTTGCTCAATCCACACATGAAATCAATTTCTATTTTGCTGCTGGACTTGAATGCTGCTGGCCTGAATTTTGAATAAGTATTGACTGTGATCCCTCCCTTGTTTCTCATGTTTTCAGGCAAGCTAATCACATTTTATGATGATTTTATCTTGGTATGTTTTACATGAGCATACCTTTAAGGTGAATGAAGATGCTTTTGAAAAATTAGCAATAGCTGTATTAACTAGCAAAGCTAAATGCAAATAATGGTAGCACTTTATTTTACAGTCCTGTTCTCCATGTGCATACTATGTACTTATAGTAATTGTAATAACTGGGTAATAACTAGGTACTAATCCTGAACGTACCCCTAAACCTAACCTTAACCCATGTAGTTACCTTATATTACCCAGTACTTTCTTAGGTAAGTACACTGTAAGTACACGTAAGTGCACGTACTGTAAAATAAAGTGCAACCCAAATAATAAAATGCAAATCCCCTTGTGAAAAAGAAGTGCACTTTAGCATACATGTACAATTAGCATACATTTTTATATGCAATTTCATAATTACTTCAGCCGTCTTTTTGTCCATCATCTCTTGTGAAAAATAAGTACACTTTAGCATACTTTTAAAAAGAAAACGTATTACTGAAATTATATATTTTAAAAGAATATACTTAGGTGCAAACTAAATGCAATGTTTTTGGACACTTAATTTCATGTACAATTAAATGTAAATGTACTGTAGTTTAAATTTATTTTATTTGTAATTAGGTGAACTTAAAGAGTATGGAAGCTTGTTTCTGCCACTGAATAAAAAAGGGAATTGCAACTTTTTCAAACTTTTTTCTCAGAATTGCAAGATATAAACTCGCAAGAGAATTGCGAGAAAATTTCGGAATTGTGAGCTGACTTTTTTCCATTAGATTTGGACTTAAGGCTCGCAATTGCACGTTTACATTTTGCAATTTTTTTCTTGCAATTGCGAGTTTATATCTATTTATATAAGAGTGCTTTTGATGAACCACTTAAGTAGGAATGTATTGACAAGCCTTTATGGCAAACTAAAATATACTTTAATGTAAGTTCTATTGAAACTTGTATGTCATGTATTTAAAGGGCTATATAGAAGAATTTTTCATGTATTAATCGCTATATGTATTGCCAATGTGTGAAAAGCTTGTAACAAAACTTTAAAAAAAAACGAGACCTTCCCTGACGTCCTAGGTTGTCTATGAAAGCCTATAGACTGATTTTTATGTGAAGGACTCAGGCCGGTTTTGCCGGGAAAATCCAAAGGATGCGACCATTACGAAAGCTCCCAAAAGCCTCTCTTCCATTAAATGACACATGAAATTAATGCTTATACAAACTGTTTGAATACTAGCGTTCCAAACAGCACGAGGAATAAGTTGCTGGCTGCAGTTCACATAGCGGCCACCGGTGTCGCTAATAACAAAGGCTTCTGAATTCTACAAATTGCCCCTTAAAATATAATTCTATATATTTCTATCATTTTAACAAATTAACACATTTTAACAAAGTACTTCACATGTGCTTTAGTATATTAGTGAACACTTCAAAATAAGTATTAATTTGATATTATCACAAGGTGCACTTTTCAAAATTGTATTGAAAAGTGTTTTTAAAAAAACAATCAAGAAAGTGACAGTCCTGAAACTCTTTTTAAAGGGTTAGTTCACCCAAAAATGAAATTTCTGTCATTAATTACTCACCCTCGTGTCGTTCCAAAACCCGTAAGACTTTCGTTCATCTTCAGAACACAAATGAAGATTTTTTAAATGAAATCTAAGAGCTTTCTGTCCTACACAGCTTGCATTTAGAAACCAAAAAATCAATTATTTTCTATATGGTTTGTTACAATTAACTATTTTTGGTACTTTATTCAGTCTCCACTTGATGTCCAATGTAAAATCTGAGCCCTGAAGCAAAACCAGTATAAAGAACGGGGGGAAAAAACTTACGTTTACACAAACAGCATCAGTGTGTTGACCTGTAATCTAGTGGCAGCATTTCAAACTGTTTCATGGAAAATTTCACTGAGAATGTTTGTGGGATATAGGGGATGTTTTGCCCCCATTATGAAGAAGGTGCCAAAGATGCCAAAGAGACTGTCTGCCAGAGACTCCAAGCGGTCTGTGTAAGGAAAGTTATTATTATTATTATTTAAACACAGAAATGCATGCAAACACTAAACAAAACATTTATTTTTCTCAAGCTCGGCAAATAGAAAAATATGCAATGTTACAAACCACTCGTATACTTCTCAAGTGCGAATAATAATTACTTGCTTTTTCAGCTGTAATTTAGACGAGTGAGTTATGGGACTTACACTTAAAAGACGAACTTGCACTGCAGTACAAACAAGCTTAATGAATGCAAGATGCCTGCTATTTTTACTTACTGTTCTTTTGTGCTATATATACTGACAGAGTGCTTTAAATTAAAACCAGCACACAATTACCCTGATCATTTTAGTTGAAACTGAATACTTTAAGTTTGCACATCTGAACTTTTTTGCTGTATATGCAAGTGTTTGATCTGAAATAAGCATTGTTTGCGTGGCGTTCTGTATGTTTCCATGTCATGTGCCCATATGAAACATTATGCAGAGTTCTCATATTGTATATGTGTGTTTGGCCGGCTCAGGTTTTCTGGATGTCATATGTTGAATCCTCTGAGGCAGATGGATACCATGTTTTTCCCCCCATCTCCTCTGTTCATTCACAGCTCAGGCCTGTTTTGCAACTAAAAGGACCACAGTGTCATGAAGATCTGCACACTGACAGTACTAGATGTGGTTATTTCCAGATAATAAGTTCTTTCATTTAACTCTTGGTGTTTTCTTCGTTTATAGGCAGTTTCGAGGGGCTCAATCCCACAGGTTTTCAGTAGCTGAAATAGATCACAATGCACGGATGACTTCCTCAGCCAAGGGCCTGTGAGTTTCAAGGTCTGCTGTTTTTCTTTGATCCACACTGTGGTCATCTGAGAATTTCACCTTGCTTTCTCAGCAAATGCAGTGCATGCAGGTGGAGTGGACTTTCAGTCAGTCGGTACAGATTTGAGCATGTCTGAGGCCCACCGTAAGCACTTTCCAACATGGCGGACCTCTGGGACAGTGCAATACTTTGATATGAAAATATCACACTTTGCTGCAACATTTGCACTTGACCAACTACTAGAATAATTTTGTGTTACTTGACCAACATATCACTCCATTTAACTGAAAATCTGTATTTACAGTGAAATTTAAAAGTGTTGCTTGCACAAAGTGAATGTGACTAAGTACATGTTCCTGGATCAACATCTTTGTTGGTCCTGGAACAACATTCCAATCAACCAATCAGATTTGAAGGACAAGTTTACAATTTATGTCAAGTTTAGGCTTACAACCAGGGTTAGGTGCTTCAACATCAGTGTTTTCCACCCATTATTTCCCTCTGATTTTAGGGATAAGTTATGGGTAGGGTTAGGTTTAGGGGTAGGGACAGGGTTAGGACTAATTTTTCGGCCAGGAATGTTGTTCCAGGATCAACAAATTATGCTGATCCAGGAACATGTCTTACTTGGCAAAATCATGGTGACCCTTTCACAATAGGTTATTTAAAATTTTATTTAAAAAAAAAAAAAAATGTGGATGGATGAACTGTAAACCTTAATGCTCAAAATACTTAATTGGTTTGAGTAGGGTAAACTTAAATTAAACAAATTAGTAACAAATTAACTTTTATGCGTATTTGAAACTTTCTGTTTCTTTTGAGTTCACAAAACTGAACATTTTAAGTAATCTGAACTGTTTCATTGTTTTGAGTTTTATGAACTTGTTTCTTTTAATTTAGACAAACTTAAATTAACTGAAACTGGGCTGGGATTTCTTTTTCCCAGTACACTTTGCCATGACACTCGAAAGGGAGAGTAAATAGTAAATAAATAGTAAATAATAGTAAAATTAAGTGTTAAATAATGTTTTTTAATGCAAGATTAATGCTAAGTGGGATATTTAGTAGTGTTTAATGTTTTTGCTATGATAATTTAGAAGAGTTTCTGTTGTGTGGGATTTTTTTTTTTTTTTTTTTTTTTTTTGGGGGGGGGGGTCGTTTACCTCAATTTTTTTGAGTTTTGCCAACTTATTTTGGTTTACAGTATGGATGAATGGATGGATGGATAAAAAATAAAGAATTACAGTAAATGCGACTGTAATAATACATCATTCATGATTTTAATTGCTTGTAATGAACTTGAGTTCAATTAGAAGGAGAGTAAAATCAGTATATGGTGATCAACATCGCGATGCATGGAGAGGAAGTGAATGTGGAAGTGATCATGCAGGCTACTGCTGGACATTAATGGGGATGCATGCTGCTTCTCTCCTGCAGGTTGATTGTGTATTGAACGATCAACCGCTGCTAGTCAAAGCTTAAGCTGATTGCTAATTAGCCTTTGTCTGCATAAAGGAAATGCATTTCCTGGCAATGTATGATCGACTCAGATGGATATATCCATATTAAATGGCTTTGTCTTAGAGATGTATTAAGTGAGAAAAGAAGTCTGGCTGCAGGACAAAATGTTACTGCTGAGTCAGGGATTTCCTATGAAATAAAAAGAAGAAAGAGAGAGAAAATGACTTTAACAGACAGGTAGACGCTGGGATGGATGGATGGAATGAGAGGTAATTAAAAAAAAAATGAAAACACTTTCAGCAGAGGTTGTTCTGTTCCACCAACTCTCTGTACAGTGATCAGTATTGACATTACTATTAGGCCCATTGCCATAATGAGCTTTAGGATGAAGATCCTTAGAGGCACATTAGACAAACTTTTAAAGAACTATCACAGTCTAAGTACATGGACATACTCACTATTTTCCATAGGGTGTTACCTGAGAACTCAGTAGCAATAATGTGATGCTCCTTTTTTGTCCTATATGTTAGGGTTTCCCCAACCCCTAAAATCTTGGGTGAATGTTACATCACCTAATTAATATTCATAGGTCACGCTAATAAGGTTTCTAATGTCTCTCTCCCACTTTTCCAGATCACTCCTACACCCCTGACCACTAATGCCTGATTCTGCTTAAATGGTTAGACTCATTTCTTCTGAGCAGTGTGCTTTGGCTATGGTCAACTGAGCACCTTTTCCATTCCAGAGAACTGACCTGGATTTAGCCATACACACTCAGAATATGCTTCGGTTATGAACTGTGAGTGCAGAGAGTCTTCCCTCGACTCGGAGGCTCATGTGACTTTCGCTTTGATCCGCTCCGAGGTTCAACAGAGCGTTTCCTTCACCTTTTACCCTGCCTGCGCCCACGCTCAGTAAAGGCCTGTCTCTGAGCTGTATTAATGGGAGGAAATGAAGGTTTTGTGAACCCTGACTTTGTCTGAGGTTACCCGGAAAGTCTATTCATTAACATACTAGAGTCTGCGAGTCTTGTTCAGACTGTTTTTTTAGATACAGTCGCCTGTGGATCCTCACGTCTGGACTGCAAATGTAGCCACAATTCAATGGACTTCATAACTACTGCTGTCATAGAGGTATAGGGATAAGGAAATTGGATTGTCTGCTTTATAGTTTAAAACCTCAAACTCTAGAAACGGTTTTGATGATTTGAATGACAGGTTCAGTCTAGTGATTTCTCACTAGCGCGCAACATGCCGAGCTATATCAGTTTCCGCCAGTATCCTGTGACGTTTATTACCTGAAATTGAGTTTATTAATCTGGCAGCTGATAACATTATTATTGGGCCGAATGCTTTTTTTCATTCTTTTAGAATGAATTATTCCTTTCAAAATGTACTCAGCATTTAATCCCACAAGCCAGACTCGCATTATTGAGCGACTTCCACAAGCAGTCCATCCCAAAGAACCATTTATTATTTCCTGTGCGAAGTACAAAGGTGGAGATGCAACAGTTTTGTGCCTTTAAAGGCAGTTTGATGCATAAATCATTTATTTTCCGAATCACGTAGTGCAGTCGCTGTCATGCAGAAAGAAAATCCCAGTGGGAACCAGCAGGCTGGTTTTCATAGGGTGATCAGTCAAATTATAAAGAATCAGAGAGAGGGAAAAAACACTCTAAATATGTAATTAGACTTCTAGCTCTTTTTTGCATTACTGCCATGCAGAGTTAATTGGTTCATTAAGTTTTTGAACGTTGCATGCAAAGCATGTCAGATCTTCAGGTAATCTTCAGCATAGATCTCTGAAAGGAGTGACCCGTGCAACGAAATGGGATTAGTAGGTGATTTGTCCCAGAGAAATCCATACCATAATTTAACCTCTGCTCTCCTGCACCGAGATAGCTGAGGGTAAATTCTCCAAATTTGCACCAGACGGTTTGAGAAGGCACATTATTTGTTTTTCACTCCTTAGTTTCGTCATTCTTTGAAGTACAAGCATCCGTGCAAGTACAAGCATCCGTGTGTAGCGTGAAATCAATTAGTTTGTCTTAAAATAGTACTTTAAGGGTTATTTCACCCAAAAATGAAAATTATCCCATCATTTACTCACCCCTCAAGCCATCCAGGTGTATATGACTATATTCTTTCAGACGAACACAATCAGTTATATTAAAAAAATATCCTGCCTCTTCCCAGCTTTATAATGGGAGTGAATGGGGCTCAAGATTTTGAAGCCCAAAAAAGTGCATCCATCCATCCATCCATCCATCCATCCATCCATCCATCCATCATAAAAGTAATCCACACAGCTCCAGGGGGTTAATAAAGAGCTTCTCAAGTGAAGCGATTGGTTTTTGTAAGAAAAATATCCATATTTAAAACTTTATAAACTATAATAACTGGCTTCCGTATGCAAGTCAAGTTCCGGCGGATAAGTGACCTCTGACCCGACGTATGACGTAGGATGTAGGAGTATCATAAGTTTAGACGCCTCTCGCGGTTCAAACAAATAGGGCTGGGCAACAAAATCAAGCTCCTCTACTCTTATATCAAAATCTTATATTATATAATTTCTCTTTACAAATTCTTGTTTTAGACTTGTAATTCCTGACAAGTGTTTTGTTTTTCTCTATCCTTTGCACTTCCGCGTTTGTCAATACATCATGTGTCGCGTCAGAGGTCACTCTTGAACTAGACTTGCGTACGGCTGTCGCCTGAAGCCAATTATTATAGTTTATAGTTATTTTCGTTAAATAAGTTCTAAATATGGATATTTTTCTTACAGAAACCCATCGCTTCGTTTCAGAAGGCCTTTATTAACCCCCTGGAGCCGTATGGATTACTTTTATGATGGATGGCTTTTTGGGGCTTCAAAATCTTGAGCCCCATTCACTGCCATTATAAAGTTTGGAAGAGCCAGGATATTTTATAATAAGAGGGAAGATAGTCATATACACATAGGATGGCTTGAGGGTGAGTAAATCATGGGATAATTTTCATTTTTGGGTGAACTAACCCTTGAAGTGTTCTCATACTTCATTCTTTGTCTAGCGGTTTTGGACAAAGAGTGTCGACTGGCATTAAAGAGATATTTGACCCCAAAAATGAAATATCTGTCATGTATGCACAAAACAACACATTTTGAGAAATGTCTCAGGGGTTTTGTCCAATGAAAGTCAATGGGGTCTAATATTACTGCTAGATTATAAAATGGAGGACAGAAAAGAAAGTCACGAGAGTGAGTAAATAATGACAGAATTTTCATTTTTGGGTGAACCATCCTTTTAAGCAAAACTGCAGAGCTACTGAACGTTGTCAAATTCTAGCAACCCCTGCGTCGTGTCGGGTCGGAGCATCAGGGCATGAGTCTCCATTATTTCATCTCCACAAGGATGCACATGATAATTAAACCACAGGGGCAGGGGAAGGGGCAGGAAGTCCACATCAGCCTTGAGTAATGCCCCACTCCTCCCCCTCGGAGCCCACCTCAGGCTGTGGGAATTTCCTATTGTCACACTCTGCTTGCCAGGTAAACAAGGCTGAATAAGAAGAGCAGGAAACCGGCTAAAGGAGGGGCAAATAAAGCACAGGGGAAGTGAATAGATTTCACACTCACCAGGCTAATATGGTACTCCGCTAACGAGTCACAGCTCTGCCCCAGGACCCCTCAGGATCACTATGGATCAATGGACTGGGAATGTATGGGAATACAGGTTCTCTAGGTTTGAAATGATGCTTGATGCAAATCAAAACAGTGGCAGGGAGTCGTTCTTCTGCTATGGACACATAATGATCTACCTAACGCTAGTTCTGAGAAGATGTCAGGACTGATGTAATGACTGACCTTGGAGCAAAACAACAGTAAAGAAGACAAGCGTGCTGCAATTCTTTAGGAGAAATAAAAGCTGACACAAATGAGCCCATTTTTGACACAAAGTTTAAATTAAATAGCAAAACTTAGATAAATGATTTTGAAAAATATTTTAGTTTATATTGAAATCCCATATGTACTTTATTTTGACTTCCAGTAAAATATCTAAAAATCCTTAAGATAACATAAACTGATTTTTCCCTTGTTTTAATACTAACCTAACATTTTTTTAATGTTTTTTATTTATTTATTTATTTTAACATTTTTTTTATTTTATTTGTTAAAAAGACAGTTGGCCATCATATAATTTATTATTATTTAATCATAAAATTATATATATATATATATTATTATTATTTTATGATAATAGTAATAGTTTATTTAGATATATAGATGTATTTTAGTTGCATAAACCCTAATTGAATGGTCTTATATTATCAAGAAAAGGCTATTAGGAAATGTTATTCATTTTTATTTATTAAAAAAAGACAATTAAGATGTATTCACTGATAAATACTGTTTTAAAGATGTTATGATATTTTTACTGGAGAACAATATTAAAATGCTGATTTTGAAATTTGACATGATCTGAAGATCCCGAAGCTTGTAAGACAATTAAGACAGAGCAGTCGATAGACTTCACTTCTCTCATTGATATTCTGCCAAGAGAAAAATAAAAAGGCAAATTAAACTCATTGCAGAAATGCTGCAGCACTCCATTCACAATACTGTAAAACACGGATGAATGGAGAATCACGACAGTGCCGAGGAGAAAAGAGAGAGCAAACTAAATTTATGTCCTGTTGACAGCATGCAGGTGTGTGCCAAAGCAGAAAATCTATGAGGATTGATCGGAGTAGGTGGAAGTTGTGGATTGTGCTCTATTCAGCTTTCCACTTGCATTTACCGCCTCTGTTACTGCAGCATCAGAAGGACCTTGATCATGGTTACAACTCACTGTTAATTAAGGTGCCTGATCAGGCCTGTACCGGTGTGACCTTATTGTAGCCTGAAGCCTCTCGTTTCCCTTAGTCTGGATCTTGGGAATGGCTATTAGATATTGGATGGAGCTGCAGAGCTTTTGTTTGTTGAAGCTCAGAGGTGATCTACTGAGGCTGTCCACTGTTGTGTTGACCCATTCTTGTGTGATGACTAACCATTGATTGCTGTTCCTGGATAGCATTATCTGTTTTAAGCCCCACATGCCATTAACACCCACCGTGACATTTGTTATGTATTGACCCATTGATTTATTGACTGAAGATAATACAGATTATGACAAACCATGGGAAAGAGGCCAGAAAGCAAACAGCCACTGAATAAATATTCGACAGTGTGCTTTTAGCACTAGTGTTACTAACTAACTATAAGAACAATATAAGAGTTGTTAAGCTAACTTAACTACATTAACTATGACATTAGCGCAGCTTTGTATTAATTTATTTATGCTTGTCCTGTATCAAGCTTTTTCCAACAAGTAGTGGTGTAGTGTGAAAGCTTTGGGATGTTTGATTAATTATAATAAAAAACAAATATATTTTTATTTTTAATCCAATATTATGGGGAATATTGCATTGTGGGATACGGTATCCCATATAGTGAGCTCTGGTTTTACATTTTGGCATAAAAGCTATTCAAGTATTCCATGCATACAAAACATTTACATTCTGTGCATACTATACATACTGCATACTTGCAAAAATAGTAAGAGTGGGAGTATGCCATTCCAAACATATCCGCTGATTGATGATCTGAGTCATCACTCAACAGTGTTCCCAGAAATCCCTGCTTGTCAAATTATGTGTCTGGTTTTATAGTTAAATTAATGTTTTTTTAGGTTTTAGTTTAATCTAAATTTTATGTATTCCAGATGTAGTCAGATGTTTGGAATCGTGATTGTTTATACCAAATACGGTTCTGTTTTGTCATGCTATTTGTAATCTCATAGTAAACTTGCAAAAATATTACCTCTTTAAGAAGTTTTAAGCAGTGGACTGTCTTGTAAGTAGCTTGTCTTGTACCTAAAGAGGTTACTTTTACTGCAGCATAACTACTTTAAAGGGTTTACTGTAGCATTACTACTTTAAAGGGTTTTGCCACCACTTCACTGGTGGTGGCAAAATGGGTTTCAATAAAACGTGGCTGCCTATACAGTAGAAAGGCGAAACTATTTTTATTTATTCATTTATTTATTTTAAATCTGTGCTACCTGACTGAAGAAAACAGAGAAAAAAAGGCTGTTGTTTTCCCTTTTGCCAAATAGGTAGGAAAACGTCAACACCCATAATGCAGTATGCTTGTTGTCGCCCAAGGCCATCTCCACCAGTCTATGGATATGCTTACCAGAGTCAAATGCTGCCTGGCTTTAGTAGAAAATACTTCTTAGCAAACTTGTAGCCATAATGGTGTCGACTTATATTGTTCCCAGGTGCAAGAATTGAAAGAGTAAGTTAAACTTTTAGTGGGAGTGAGTTACTTTCGGTTTCCAGTGAAGTCAGTGGCTAAAGGCTGCAAATAATCGTAAATACGGAGTGAATGCCGCGATAGAATCCATGTTTGTAGTCAACATTTCCAACCGGATGACCACGAACACAGTATTTTATGCCAACAGAGGGGAAAAACTGGACGAAATTGCCTTACTTTCAGCTCAGCCCAACCTCCTGAAGCAAAACGCCGTCACGTGCAGGTAAGAAAGCTGTTGCCATAGTGTTCCATTTTTATCATAATGTTGTTTAAAGAGTAGACATACTACGAAAAAAAAGTACGGTACAATTTTCAGTGATAAACCAACCCTTACAATAACTGTTCTGTTAGTAACCCTCAAACAATGCAGTATAATCTAGTTTTTTATTATTATTATTTTACAAACAATGCAATATAATCTATCCACCTTATTCCTGACGATCCTACTGCGTTTTGAATTACGAGTGGCACTTCCGGTTTGGGGAACTTCCATTCAAAAACAAAAAGACTGAAGCGAATCATTTCAAATCATAAGATTGCCCTCCAAAATAAAGCTCCGTCAGTTTGACTGAATGAGCTGTCAATTTTCCTTCATGTGTTATTTTCAGACATCATGAGAATAACGTAACGTTTTTTAACGTGACATGATATAAGAATATCTATGGCAAGAGCTATCGCTGCATTTCTTTTCCTCGTGATTATTTTCTTTTCCCCTTTTGCATTCCGCTGTAATTAGTATGAAAGAGGACAACATATACTGCACATTTGTGGTCTGCTCTCCCGATTTAATGTACGATATCCAATTAATGATTCACTGGAATGCACGAAGAATCGTTTTTCTCCTCATGTCTCATTCCAGGTTTGTTTTAACAGGTAAATATAATTTATTATCTGTCAAAATGGCGGAAATCACTTTGAAATAGTATCACGCAATGCAAGTTAATGAACATTTTTGATTAAGGTAACGTAATACAGATTACTACAGTGATATTTAACCCGTCCGTTATTGCTGTGGAAAGAATTGCGCTTTTGGGGTTATTCGTGGTCTGTTGAAAGTATCTTGTTGATGCTTTTACACTTTTAAAATGTACTTTTAATGTTCGATGGTTGAAGGGAGAGTAGAATAAAGTCATCTCATTGTACTCCGTTAAAAGAGCCTTGCACTGATTGTTTACAGCTTAACGGAAGTTACACCCATAATTCGTAGGAATAAGGTGGATAGTTTTCATAAAAGCCATGGAGCTGTCAAAAATTGCGTACAAATAAACGTGAAATTCTCCATCCAGGTAACACCAAGAACGAGTAAACATTGTTCATTTACATACTAGTACCGACATTAATATAAAGTGGGTTGAAAAATTTTTTGCTATATTTTACCCTACTGTAGCTTTCCCAACTATTTTTTTTTTGTCCATACCAGGTCTTACCCAGTAGTATATTATAGTTTAAACGAATGCCTCTCCTGACCCTTACATGCTCGTTTGCTTTCCACAGATTCCTCCTCATGCTTCATGCTGCGTCATCTGAATGGTGTGAGTAGCTGGTATGCAGAGAGAAGCAGTGTGGTATTCCCCTCACTCAGCAAATGAGAGGCGGGCAAGGTGAGTCACACCATAAAGACAGCCTTGTGCAAGTTTTAACTGAGACTGATGTGGATCTTCTAATAACTGTTCTATTTTGTTATGAAGCCTTGACCCATAAAACTAATGGATGCAGTTTTCTTTGAATATGCAGTATAACAGTTCATATGCTGGGTTATTACTAGATTTATGGCTGTTCATTTCAAAATGTGAAAGCCCCCACTTTTCTTTTGCTGTTTTAAAGACATTATTTATTTGGTTCTTACTGTTTTATTTTGAAGCAAAGGTCTGCATGTCTATAAAAGCTTAAGCCTCAGAGGGGCCTCTCGCTGGTTCCTGGGTAATGTCCCAGCAGGTTGTTATCCAAAAAGTGTAGCAACATGCAGTCTGGAACACTATGTGTGTAAAGGTTTGTGCTGAAAGAGAGAAAGTGAAAAAACAGACACAAATTCAAGCATGCCTGGAGGGGTGGATTGCTCGCAGTATGTTTCATCATTCAAATCAAACTAAGTCATATGTTCAATTAGTGCATTTGGAGGCTGTACCCCATGACACATGTGGAATACAAATTTGCACAATTGCACAATCACACAGTCCCATGCATGTAGTGTTTATTTTTTGTTTTGTTTGGGTTTTTGGGGTTTTTTTGTTTTGCTTTGCTTTTGTTTGGGTTTTTGTTTTGTGTTTTTTTTTTTTGTATTGTTTTTTTAGTGTTGTTCTACTATCTTATTTTGTTTACAGTATTCTATTTTAATTACATTTTACATTACCTCAGTTTTGAGGCATTTTGATGTAAGGTACATCTAATGGCATGGGATGACAGATGCAAATATACAGTTAGCAGTGCATGAGGAGTGGAATTCAAGCATGCATGCATTTACGAAAAGGCACATTTACAGTGTTTGTATAGCACAAACTTGAGCATTTGCTTTTGATTGATGCTTCACATTGTTTGAAATAGGGTTGGTTATTTCCAAGTACTTCATGAAACGGTGGACGTCAAAATAAATATGTATGTCAATGACACTTGATTGCTGTTTATGATTATTAAGACAACTTGCTTCTTCATTTACTGAAATGTTGGAAGTGATATGGATGATCTAAAGCAGTGGATATCAACCTTTTTGACTTCAGACTTCATTTTTCACTGCAATATTTGAAGGCCACCCCTCACTCTCAATTTATGAAAAAAAAAAAAAAATTATATTTTAGAGCTTGGCATAACTTGAATGATGTATATCTGCTGTAAAAAAATAAGTAAATAATAAGAAATTTCTTGTTAACTTATTTTAATGCTTGTTTTGTCTTAAATAATGAAGTTATAATAAGTAATAATTGAATCATTAATTGAATAATTAATTATAAGTAATAATTGAAGTCATCTTGAGGCGACCAAGTGGGCCCCAGCCCCTTGATTGAGAACCACTGATCTAAAGTATTTATGGAATATTATTAGAATAGTGATATATAAGCAATATCACACACGTAGCCATGCAATATCGCTCTATTTCAGCACGGCTGTGATTCGGCCGTAGATAATCACAGCCGTGCTGATATAGAGCCACATCGCACGGCTACAAGTGTGATATTGTGTTTATACAAAAGTTCAACATCACGAGTGTGTAAATAAATAAGAACAACAACGGAGTGTCTTTAAAAACGCTCTTTTGTGAGGAACTACTTCCTTCCGCCACATGCATCTAGCTGATATTTTTCAGGTCAATCTTTTATTCATAATCACAAAATCAGTTTGAATGTCCGCTGAGGAAAGCGATATCTTTGTCTTTGTCCTTTTAACATTTGAGACATTTCCATGACAGTGCTAGTCAATGCATTTGTCAGTTGTGTCTCATAAGATGTTGTTTAAAGTAAAAACAACGTCCTTGTTTCCTTGTTTCAGTCAATTTCAATATAAAAGTCTTTGCAACTGACTGACTCACTCATAAAGACAGTCTTTGCCACCATCTAATGACGTATTAATGTAACTTTCACTGAAGTCGAAATCACTAACGGACTCTTTCTCAATACCATAAAATACGGCATGTTATTTATATAAAAAAATATTTATTGAACAATAATATTTAAATTAACAACAATAGCCATTACAACAGTATAAGAAGTGAAATAGAAAACAAACACAAGCAAACAGTTCAGTCAAACGTACAAAAGCAGCACTCTAGTACAGTATTTAAGTTCAATGTAAATATAAAGTTATGAAACTTAATATAGCCTTTAAGCCAAATCTATTAGCTCTGGAACAAGTAATAGATTAATAAGACCAAAGATTGCCCGTTTGATATACCCAAAACGAATTATACCTCATGTTTAAACACTATCTACATAAGAACCAGCGGCAAGTTCCCGAAGGACTTGATGAAGATGAAGCTGTTCTCTGCGGGTACATGAGTGCTTAACGGTCGCTGACGGCCTGGAGCTCGCATCTCCGAAAGCGTCTAAACAGATGCTAGGTGCTATGTTTACATATAAATCACATATCTGAGGTCTAAATAACTACATTCTCGCTACAAAATAACAGTAGTATCTATAAAAAATATGGTGGGTTTGCTCATTCGCCATGACACTCGCTGTGAGAATGCGATACTGGTAGAATATTGCATGGCTGGAAAGACCTCTCAGCCAGTCAGATTCGAGAACCAGAACGAACTGTTGTATAAATCAATATATGTGATTGTATGTAGTTTAAATAAGTTTTACAAAATATAAGATATTATAAAATAAAATAAAAAAGTGGGTCACAGTCGACCAAAAACTCGCAGAGGCTAGGATGTCATCAGATGTGTTCAGAATGAGTATCGGGGCCAGATTCTGCTGCACTCATTGCGAGGCACTGACTGCACAGTACATGCAGCTCATTTATCTGAAATAAACTCGATAGGGAGGGCAGCATGTTGGAAGAAGCACAGATGTGATTTCGATCTACAAAATATACTGCCTTATACCTGAGGGGTGTAACGTTAGAAGGCTGAATGGAACATCGGTTCAGGGGGATGAAAAGAAGCTGCCCCGGTGCGCGATGTTACATGAGTTTAAGCAAGGGGAATATATTATGGTATCGCTCAAAACCCATCGCTGCAACACTCTCTCATCTTTCACAAGGCACTAACATGCGATTCACGTTCCCCCTGCAAGCCTCTCTGGTAAGCGCCAGTGCACGCATGATGGGAAAACATGGAAGTACTTTCAGTCATAAATTCCCCATCTGCTCTTGCCACCAGAGCCAGGACTGGAGCTCTGCCAGTGACCTGACACGGCCCGGCTTCCTTCTCATCCAATCATAACCAGCTTCCTTTTTTTTTGGGAAGCTGCGAGTCAACATTCTTCAGCCTTTTTTTTATAAGTTTATACAGGTGTGTTTCTTGATACGAATTTGTTTGTGTGTTTAAAGACGGCAGTATTTAATAACAAGATCTAGCGGAAAACCTCTCAAAGAATGTGTTCGCGTGGAAACGGATTGCCGTTTTCCTTCTGCTTTTATATTTTCATTGGCTTTTAGTTGCAATTAAGCAAATGTTCTATATAAATAAATGAGCTGGTGAATTAGGAAGGCTAATGAGGAATATCGGCACCATATAACAAACTGAATACCCAAGCTCACCGCTCTTCAGTCTCAGTCTTTATCCATTTAAATTAAAGACACATCAAATCACAATGGCAGGTATTATTATGCTAATGGAACGTTTTTATTATTATTGTCATCTTAATGGCGAGGGTCTCAGCGTCTAGTGGCCTCGCAGTCACATCGCGGTTCATTCGGAGGGAGCAGAGAGGAACCAGGAGAGCTTAATGAAAGCAGCTAAGACTGCTCATCAGCACTGGGGCGCCCCTCTGCTGATAATTGCGCACATTATGGCCTATTAGTGGAGTGTGCCACCTCTCCGTGGAGTCCTGAAGAGCTTCCGGAAGGGGAGCTCAGGGCTTAGCCAGGAGAGTTGGGACAGGACAGGTCAAGGCACAGATCTCAGTTCACCATCACATAGGATAAACCTCTTTTTCACTCTCTGTCAGACCTCATTATAAAATGAAGCCAGGGGCATCTGATCTGCCATGTTATAGCCTTATTTGATTTATTATTTATTTTATTTATCTTTAGGAATAGAGGTGCATTCACACCATGTTGGAATTACTGTACTTATGAGATTCCGACTTGTAAAAAGCATTCACATCCTCATGGAACTCATAATTTTAAGTTGTGAACTCTGAATTTTCTGAGAGCTTCTGACTGTGGGTGCGTTCACGTTATATCGGAATTACCGTAATTACGAGATTCCGACTAGCATTCGCGTCCTCATGGAACTAGTAATTTTAACTTGTTAACTTTGAATTTTCTGAGAGCTTCTGACTAGAGGTGCTTTCACGTCATATCGGAATTACCATAAATATCGAGATTTCGACTTGTAAAAAGCATTTGCGTCCTCATAGAACTCGTGATTTTAACTTTTGAACTCTGAATTTTCTGAGAGCTTCTGATTAGAGGTACTTTCACGTCATATCGGAATTACCGTAGATACGAGATTCCGACTTGTAAAAAGCATTCGCGTCCTCATGGAACTTGTAATTTTAACTTTTGAACTCTGAATTTTCTGAGAGCTTCTGATTAGAGGTACTTTCACGTCATATCGGAATTACCGTAGATACGAGATTCCGACTTGTAAAAAGCATTCGTGTCTTCATGGAACTCGTAATTTTAACTTGTGAACTCTGAGTTTTCTGAGAGCGTCTGACTAGAGGTGCTTTCACGTCATATCGGAATTACCGTAATTATAAGATTCCAACTTGTAAAAAGCATTCGCATCCTCATGGAACTCGTAATTTTAACTTGTAAACTGTGAATTTTCTGAGAGCTTCTGACTAGAGGTGCTTTCATGTCATATCAGAATTACCATAAATATCGAGATTTCAACTTGTAAAAAGCATTTGCATCCTCATAGAACTCGTAATTTTAACTTTTGAACTCTGAATTTTCTGAGAGCTTCTGACTAGAGGTGCTTTCACGTCATATCGGAATTACCGTAATTATAAGATTCCGACTTGTAAAAAGCATTCGCGTCCTCATGGAACTCGTATTGTAAACTATGAATTTTCTGAGAGCTTCTGACTAGAGGTGCTTTCACGTCATATCGGAATTACCGTAGATACGAGATTCCGACTTGTAAAAAGCATTCGCGTCCTCATGGAACTCGTATTTTAACTTTTGAACTCTGAATTTTCTGAGAGCTTCTGACTAGAGGTGCTTTCACGTCATATCGGAATTACCATAAATATCGAGATTTCGACTTGTAAAAAGCATTTGCGTCCTCATAGAACTCGTGATTTTAACTTTTGAACTCTGAATTTTCTGAGAGCTTCTGATTAGAGGTACTTTCACGTCATATCGGAATTACCGTAGATACGAGATTCCGACTTGTAAAAAGCATTCGTGTCTTCATGGAACTCGTAATTTTAACTTGTGAACTCTGAGTTTTCTGAGAGCGTCTGACAAGAGGTGCATTCACGTCATATCGGAATTACCGTAATTATAAGATTCCGACTTGTAAAAAGCATCCATTCCTCATGGAACTCGTATTGTAAACTGTGAATTTTCTGAGAGCTTCTGATTAGAGGTGCTTTCACGTCATATCGGAATTACCATAAATATCGAGATTTCAACTTGTAAAAAGCATTTGCATCCTCATAGAACTCGTAATTTTAACTTTTGAACTCTGAATTTTCTGAGAGCTTCTGACTAGAGGTGCTTTCACGTCATATCGGAATTACCGTAATTATAAGATTCCGACTTGTAAAAAGCATTCGCGTCCTCATGGAACTTGTATTGTAAACTATGAATTTTCTGAGAGCTTCTGACTAGAGGTGCTTTCACGTCATATCGGAATTACCGTAATTATAAGATTCCAACTTGTAAAAAGCATTCGCATCCTCATGGAACTCGTAATTTTAACTTGTAAACTATGAATTTTCTGAGTGCTTCTGACTAGAGGTGCTTTCACGTCATATCGGAATTACCGTAGATACGAGATTCCGACTTGTAAAAAGCATTCGCATCCTCATAGAACCCGTAATTTTAACTTGTGAAGTGAATTTACCGAGAGCTTCTGAATGGAGATGTGTTCACATCGTATCGGAATTACCGTAATTACGAGATTCCAACTTGTAAAAAGCGCTCACATCCTCGTAGAACTCGTAATTACAACTCGTAAACTTGGAATTTTCTGAGAGCTCCGACTTGTACCACCTCACTGCTGCAAATTCATTTTGCTGTTAATAGTGTTGCCATAGAAACAGATAATTGGATAATAGATCCATTTTCATAAAAAATAATCTTCCTAAGTTTCCTGCAATAATACTTATTTAGCACCGCCGCAACACAGATACTGAATCTAGTGTGAATGTAGGTCAATTACAGAACAAATGATGTTTTATTTTTTTTTGTGAATCACAAACATAAATCATAATGAATCATATGTTTACAGCACAATTAGTGTAGCCTGATTCCTGAACGAACGACTCTGAGGCTTATGAGTTTTGACTGTAGTATTTAATAAAAAGTAAATGAACAATTATCTTGCGTTATCTTACGAGGCTTATGTTATGTTTGTATAATATTTAAGTATTTATATAGTATAAGGCCAATTATTGGTACTTCAACTGATTTTCTTGGCTTGAATTAGGTGCAGGACTTGTTTTGATGTTACCATGTGATATTTTAATATCGGATGTCATCATTTGAACTAGCTGTACCTTGACTTTAGGTGAATTGAGGCCACTGGAAGCAGCTGTTTCAGTTTGTCTGTCTCCTCAAGTGTCTGGCTTTCATAATCCTCACAGTACCAAATACTGCTCCTCTTTGCTTCTTCTCTCTCTCTGCTCTTATTTTAATGTTGTAAGTTGGTTCCTCAATAATTAAACATTAAAGAATCTAACTTTTTTTTTTCTTTTTTTCCGGCGTGGGGGTTGCCTGTGGATATTGCTTGCATATTACAGCATAAAAAATCATAAGAGACTTAATTTAGTTTCTGCTTTCATAACATCCTTTTCCCCTCCAGTCAGTGATTATATCACACATACAGGGTATCCCCTTCAAATGATGTATGAAAATTAGAGGAATTTTTGCAGTTCCTCAGATCAAATACTTGATGGAAAAAAATAAAAACTTTACTCTGTTCTTGGTAAGCTAAAGTAAAAGTAAAAATCTTCAAATTTATGCAACTTTTGTCTTCAATGAGCAAAGTCGTCTTGATTATATGCGGCTTGAATCTGCCCACAGTGATTTCCATAGAAATTCACAGAAGTGTTACACATCTGCTGCCCCTTGCATGTTTGTATATGATATATTATACATATGTGATGATCTTTCAGGTACTAATAATGTGGTACTCTCAGTACTCTAACACATTTTAACATATTTAACCTTTTTTTTTTTTTTTTACCTCCCTAAAATGTAAAATGAGTCAAAAAATGGATTAACTCATATGTATATTATTTAACTATTCATTACTTTGTTTTCCCATTTATTGACTGACAGCTCTCCTGTCCCCATGTTGAGAGAAATCGTAAGTGCAGAGGTGTTGTGTGAACATGATGGTTATTGTATTTACTCATTTACTCATCTTACTCGCACAAAAACAGATTCAGTATTCCTCAAAATGAATAGTGAAATGCAAACTCAGAATATTACTCAAATCTGCTATACTTAAATATGTTAAATAACACAAATATACTTTATGTGTTTAATCTTACTTTATTACCTAATGTCTTTGCTGCTGACCTTTGATGATCCAGTTCAACAATACTAAGCAAAAATGACTTTAGTTAAACATCACATTTTTGTTTCATATTTTTTTTATTGCTGAAGTAAGAGTGATGAACTTATTTCTCCTGCATCCTATTCTTCTGTATTCCAGAATGGCAGCACAGCTGAAAGGTTTGTTTGAGCTGCGCCCTCTACTGTACAAATGTGAATTTGACTTTCCTTCAGCCTGAGCCTTATTCATTTCACTTTTGGTGTGAAAGTATTTTTGACATTTTGCCAAAAATAGTTGTAACTTTTAGTTGTTGTTAAAAAAAGCATACAAACAAGCCCAGCCCAGGTGTTAAAAAGTAATGCAAAAGTAACGTATAACATTACTTTCCATAAAAAGTAACTAAGTAACGCAATCAGTTACTTTTTTTAGGAAGTAATGCAATATTGTAACACATTAATTGTAAAAGTAACTTTCCCCAACAGTGGTATTAATCCAACTCTTTTAATATAAAAAATTGCAAGATAAACATCATAGAAAATAGTTTACATGATAAAAGACAACTTAAATTATGGAAGTTTGTTTCCGCCACGCACTGTAAACCCGAATAAGTTGGGCTAACTCAAAAAATTTGAGGTAATCAGTTACATCAATTTTTTTGAGTTATGATGTTCCCAATTTTAAGTAAGCAGAACTATCAAGTTTTGAGTTTGTAGTACTCATGCATGTTAATTGCTCCTAACTTGAAGTACTGAGTTAGATAACTCATACATTTTGATAGCAATTTACATAAAATATTTGGTAATTAACTTTCTTTATTTTGAGTTCTTGCAAATCAAATGAGTTATTTACTTCACTGTAAACCCTAAAAAAATACAAAAAATGCCAACTTGCTAATTTGCTAACATGTTAACAATAGCATGGTATATAGCACTTACTGAATGAGTACAGCAACTTAAAACATGTAACTTACCTGCTCTCATACCAAGCTGCATTCGCTACTTGTCACCATGATGGTAACTCCAAAAACACACATTAACAGAAACTCTTCTAAATTAGCATAACAAAACATTAATCACTACTAAATCTCCCTTACCATTAATCTTGTGCAAAAAAAAAACATTATATAACACTTAATTTTAGCATTTACTCTCCCTTTCGAGTGCCATGGGCAAAGCATGCAGGGAAATAGAAATCCCAGTCCAGTTTCAGTTAAACTTAAGTTAGTCTAAATTAAAAGAAATGAGTTCATACAACTCAAAACAATGAAACAGTTCAGTTTACTTGAAATATGTCAGTGCTGTGAACTCAAAAGAAAAAGAAAGTTCTAAATACTCATAGTAGTTAATTTAACTGAACTAATTTGTTCAATTTAAGTTTGTCCTACTCAAACCAATTAAGTATTTTGAGCATTAGGGTTTACAGTGCGGATAATTGCAACTTTTTATCTCACAATTCTGACTTTTTTTCTCACAATTGCGAGTTATAAAGTCAGAATTGCGAGATTTGCGAGATATAAACTCGCCATTCTGTTTATATCTGTTTATATCTCACAAATCTGGATTTATAGCACGCAATTGCAACATTATATCACGCAATTCTGACTCTTTTCTCAAAAAAAATTCAGAATTGTGAGATAAAAAGGACATATTTACCTTTTTTTTTATCTTTTATTCAGTGGTGGAAACAAGCTATAAATAGTGTGTCCTGGAATGTCAGATGAAAATCCACCTTGTGTAGATAGATAAATAGAGAGACCTACATATACATAACATTTTCTTTATAAGAACATAGTGTCGTGTCTCTCTGTACGGTTCCCTCACTATTGCTTGAGAAAAAAGGAAGCAGCGAATGCTTAGTTTTCGCGAATGCACCCGTCCCGTCACCCTGTCTGTTATAGTGGAAACACGTTTGAGGCTCGCTCTGATCTCAGATGGTGTGTTTCTGGCTTCATGCTGTTTGACTGTGGCGCTGCTGCTCACTGATCTTTATAGCGCAGGCTGGATTGCGGAGGGATGGGGGCAGCAGGCTTTAATTGAATTGTAAATGGGAGCAGGGTGCAGGACTGGCCCGGCTGGGGCAGGCGGCAGATGGGATGCAGGACCCGGCCCTGCAGGATGGAGTGGGTGTTTGAGTGGGATGAGAGGAGAGGGATTGGGCAGAGGGGGAAGGGTGGGATGGCAAGAGGCCCGTTACATGGAGATGACCAGATCCCGAGCCCCCCGTTGAGCCGGTGCACACTGCAGATGAGAGAAGTCCTGGAGAAGGGCCAGCCTCTCTCTCTCTCTCTGTACCTCTGCTGGGGCTTAACGTTCTATCAGCTTGGCCTCTGAGCTACTCCACGTGCAAGGCTACATCTGTTTCTCAAATTAAAATGATCAAGATGTTGCTTAAAAAGCTCAGTTTCTTAACAAAATGTATGCAAGAATTCATTATTTCTAAGTAGCCTTTTGAATGATCTATGTTTTAGTATGATGTGAACCAGCTGCGCAGTCACAATTTAAGTCAAAGTTAGTTTATAAAGAAATGCATTTTCTTTGGTTTGTGATTATAGTCAAAGCCGGCGCCAGGACACACGAACTGAGGGGGCATTCATAATTCTGGAGGGTGCCATCGCACACGGGGGGTGGGGTGTATCTATATTCTATATATATATATAGGGGCTCTAAATTATAGCTGAGTCCCCAGCGTGAGTTTTTTTTATTTTTTTTTTTAAAGCGACCGTTATTTTAGAAGATTATTTGAGAACGGTTATTAATTCCTTGGCGAAACACGTCATGCAGCCACACTAGTGTGTAGCGCGTTTATTTCGTTTTTCCTTTTTTATTCAAAATATTCACAAACTTGTTAACTATATCATGCATTATATGAGATATTCTGATTGTAAAATATGTGGAAGTGAATGTGTTTTGTCATTTAAACACCTTTATAATGATCATGTTAGTTTATATAATGCGCAATGAGTTTGCGCCGCAATTCAAAGGATCTGTCGGATTTACCTCACGTAAATTCATCCATTTTTTCCCGAAATACATAAAAGTAAGTGGCTGATGAACTGGGAGAAGAATAGAGTAAACTTCATTGTTTCATACACAATGTATCTGATATGAATAAAACACTTCATCAACTTATAATTGAAAGGATTATTGCAGCTTTCATATAAATTTATGGAATTTAAATTTAACAAACTATAAATGTCTTTTATAGACATTTTATACATATACATACATATATATATATATAGTCTAGTACTTCATTTGAATGTCTATTTAAATGTCTGAAATCTGAAATAAACATTATGTGGTTGAAAACACTGAATAGTTGTGAAATATGAAAAGCACTGAGCGCGTCCGTCTCTGGCTCAGCGCCAGCCAAGGTGTGAAAGCACGTTTAAATTTAGCAGTGACGCACTGAACGTTCACGGTGCGATTGTATGCGTCAAATGTTAAAATCTATTGTGTTTTGGGGGTGGAGAGGGGACAAATTAAAACTGAGGGGGCACAAATCACATATCACCCCTTTTGCCCCCTCGTGGCGCCGGGCCTGATTATAGTCCAACTTTACATGCTATTGACAAACCCTCAAAATAAGAAAAGCAGTTTTGAAAGTGAAAGAGGGTAATGTGGGACACCTAAAATTGTCCTGCTCAATCCCATGCAAGTTTAGGTTAACATTAATTGCTTTGTTTTGTGATTATGCAGGGCTCCAAACTGCGCCCAAATGGTCGCATTTTGCAACCTTTTTTCCTGCCGGTGCGACTAAACTTAGAGGTCACACTGGTGCGACCACTCCGTTGCCCAACTGATGAGAGCTGCCATTTCTGTTGCACATGATGCATATGAGAAACATCAAACAGCAAACGAAACAAAATCAGAATGAAACCGCGCTACTCATTTGAGCTGTGAAGCGCGGATCATTTATCGACTTAGACAATTACAAACAGCGCAACCTATGAGAGCAACGCAGCGCAAGCTCAGGAGGTTCTCACACGCCGATCTAGATCACGCGACACTATTACTACAGAGCGCTGGGAGATCCACCGCAGAATTAATAACATCGAGATCTAGTGGGAAACATTTAATTTCGGCGAAGTATTCTCTGTTATAAACTACAGGTATCGGAGCAAACAGTGCTGATGTGGAAACCAGGAGAAATATTGTGCCTTGAATGAACAAGTTATATAAGGCTCTCCTGTGAGTAACGTTAACTGTAACCATGGTCGCAGAAATAGTTGAATGTTTTTACATTATTTAATTCTGGGTTCATGCAAACTTTTGGGAGTGAAATTAAAGCACTTTTCAAGGACTTTTTCCACACTTCACACTTTTTCCAGCACTTTAACTCTCTAAATATGATACAATTTTAATGTTATTTTTAATGTGATGATTCGTAAAACTAAAAGTTTAAAGATGAAGGAACACTTTGTGGCAAACAAACCTTTATTTAAAAAGACATAAAATACCAGTATAACCAGTAGATGGCGGCAGATGAGCACTTATTGGCTTATTAGCCATTTCCACTCCGTACTATATGGGGGAAAGTCAAAAAAGTCTCATGAAAAACAAAAACTTTTCTTCAAATTGTGACTGAATTACACAGAAAGCAAGTAAAGAGCACTCATTTTATGATCACTGAAGCTGTCGGTCAGTTCAGTATGGTACATTTAATAAGAGTAGAATATTTAAATTTTTCCCTATAAAAATTAGGATTTTGCATGTTACTGTTGTCAATAAAAGTTAATTTTATCTACATCTCAATTTAAGCTCAGTGCTTTACTGTCACATTTCTGATAAATAAATGTGTAATATTATTAGTAACTGCACTTATTAATGCAAAACAATAGTAATATGATTAAATTACCTTTATGATTAAACCCCAAAGCACCTCCTTCTGTAGATCTTAGTGGCACCACTGCTCTCAAATGTTAGTCTCTAACCCTGTTACAGTATGTCTCATTTGTTATTCTGAAGTGTTGCTGTGACAGTCACATTTAAGTTGAAACTGTAAAAATGTTCCAAATTACCAAAATTCAGAGTTTCTCAACTGGTGGGTCGTGACCCAAAATGTGCAGCAGGTCTGTTCTGTTCTTTATTATTATTATTATTATTATTATTATTATTATGCAGCCTGTGTTATACTGTAATAGCACATTTCCTTGTGGTTTAATTATTTTTTGTTTTTGTCAGTTTTTTTTTTTTTCACTGAGTAAATTGAGGCAATCGGTTTTGCTTCAGATCAGAACCCACTTTATACACTGTGATCTCTGTATCGTTTATCATATAAAATATATATATATATATATATATATATATATATATATATATATACACACATTCAAACATTATCATGAACTTCACAGCTCCAACAACAACAACAAAAATTGTTATTATTATTATTGGGTCTGTGCAATTCATAATATTTATAAAATCTAATGTTTGAGATATATATATATATATATATATATATATATATATATATATATATATATATAATTTATTTTATGTTTTTATCAATTTTTGTTATAGTGATCACAGTGTACAATGTGGGTTCTGAAGCAAAACCAGTCGCCTTAATTCACCCAATGAAAAAAAACACAACAAAAATATTTTAAACACAGAGAAATCTCTGCCTAAAGCACTCGTTCTACGACTGCTAAAAAATCACTTGCACTGAAAGAAGTGTGAAATAAGTGTGTTCTTCAGAAAGAAGAGCATTACAGAGGAAAGAGAGAAGCTCAATGAACCCGAACAGAGAGAAAAAGGGGAAAAAAACATGGAGAGTGGGAGAGTGACAGAGAAAGAGAGAAAGAGAAGGTTGGATTTAGTTCTCCTAAGGGAAATTAGAGCTCTGTCAGCAGGGAAAATGATCCCAGTCTGCCCTCATCAGGTGAAGACGATCCTGAAACATACACTCTGCTCTCTCTGTTCTTTTTTTTCTTTCTCCCTCCCTCCCTCTCTCACTCAGTAGTCACAATTCTGAATATTTTATTCTGGATTACATAAAAAATAGAATTTTGTGGAATGTTTTAGTGCAATTTAATTTTTAATCTCATCTTTTGAATTAAAGTTTAAATATTTCTTTTATCTAAATGTGTAATAAATTACTTACGGTAATAGATACCTGTAATATTGTTCAGTTGTATTATATATGGGTTGTTGACATGAAATACTTCGAGGAAGTTGGTGTCCTGCAGTGTGACATGCTATACTCCATAGCTAAGCAGAATTTTGCATATTCTTTCTTAGTTATTATGCAGTTTTTTAAACTTTAATGAACTGTAATATTTGTACTATAAAAAATAAAATTTTCACACCACAGGACCATTTAAAATGACTTAGTGAGGGCAGAAAGGAGCTGTTGCTGCCTTTACATTTATTTTTGTTGTTTTGAATGATGTTAAATAACATTTTTGACTTAAATCTATTAATTTAGATGTTATTACACAAAGCAATTTTTTTGGTTTACACTTACATTTAGTAAATACAGTAATTGCAACATAAAATCTTGATTTTTTTTTTTTTTTTTTTTTAGAAAGGTAATGAATATTTTGCACCAACTACCCATATTACACTGCAAAAAAATCTTTTTAAAAATCTTTTTAAACATAAATCAAGATACATTTACTTAAAAAGTAATTTAGCAAAATTACTTAAGATATCAAGTTTTGTGTACTGAAAAAAAAAAAGATCAAAATTAAGTGGGTTTGTACCTAAAACAAGAAAAAATATAATAATCTTGTTTTCCCCTTGGATCAAGACTATTTTTCTTGCCCCACTGACATTGTCTTGTTTTAAGCACAAACTCATTTAATTTTGATGATTTTTTCAAGTCATTTTACTTCTCAAGTAAATGTGATTCAAGAATTTTTAGATATTTTTAATAGAAAACAAGCCAAAAATACTAAGCAAGAAAAATATTTTATGCAGTGTATAAAATAACAATCTGATGGCTGCAAATATTGGGAAAAAAACATTATTAATAAAGTTGTGTGTACTTTATAAACATCACTTCTTTCATTTCAATGAAAACACAGCATGCTGTCCATTACGTGTCTTTGGTCCTGTTTACACCTGGTATTAAGATGCGTTTTGGTCGATTGGATCACAAGTAGACGAGGGGAGACATACTCGTTTACACCTGGTGTTTTAATCCAACTCTTTTGTCCACTTTCAACCACTTCTGTCTTGATTTCTTCTAGGGGAGGGTCTATGGGCGTATTGTAAATGTATTGGACCTTACGATCTAATGGACAAAATAAGCTTATGCAATTTACATATGAACAGCGACCGGAGACGACAGAAAAACATAAGTAGAGCAGCAGCTTCCGTTGCTGCTCTGACAGCATATAAAACCGGCTGAATGCTGTGAGTGTGTGTTAGAAACCAGGAATGGTGAGAGAACATTGTGCTTGGTACGTTTTTTGTCTTCAAACCAAACCTGGGTCTTCAGCAGACAAAGTTTAAATCCCATCCCAAATTACGTATTTGGTCAGTAGGTGGAGGTGGTCTTTTGTGGCTGTACAAACACATTCGACCACATTAGCGTCTACACTACAAAAGCAATCCAGTCAAATGCGTTTTCGACTACCTCAGGAAGTGGTCGAAAGTGGAAAGCTCAAAACGTTTTACACCCCGTTTACACCTGTATTTAGCGTTGTACACTTGTGATCCGATCGGCCAAAATGCATCTTAATACCAGGTGTAAACAGGGCCTTTGAGAGCAAACGGCAGCGTTCATGTCTTGTCACGCACTCACACCATATCCCGAGGCTTGCGTCTGCGTCATCTCTACCTCAGCTTAACACATACACTGTTGCTCACACACTGAAAGCCTCCTGTGTTTACCTCAGACGCTCACATTTATATTCCCATTATTAATGGGAGAGGCTGCTGTTGCCAGATAATTAACCCGGCTTATCTGTGTGTTTGAGAGCTGATATTTGTGCACCTGTATTGATGGATAATGCTGGGGTGCGAGAGCCCGTCTGGCAACTGGAGATGTGGGCCAGAAGAGGGATTTACACGTCACGCCGGAGAACAGCGGATCTCACCAGTGTGTGCCTGTAACCTTTTCCACTAATGAAAAAAAATACTAATAAAGCACAATAAGCCCAAAAGAGGTTCTTAGAGCTTTATGTGTGCTGTAATATGCTGGAGAGGGTGTGCTGGGATCAGATGACCAAGCCTTTGATCCAGTAGGAGGAATATGTTTTTGGACCTGTGGCCTTTATTACTGTCTTCTGCTTTATGAGTGACTGACATGGTGGGATTGGGAATATAAAAACACAGGTCACCAGAGATGCAGATTGTGTTGTGGGGAATTTCTATAAAATATTTCAAATGTTATAAGTTTTAAACCTGCAGGTTAGACCTGTATATTAAAGGGATAGTTCACCCAAAAATGAAAATTATCCTATAATTTACTCACCCTCAAGCCATCCTAGGTGTATGTGACTTTCTTCTTTCAGCCAAACACAATCAGAGTTATATTAAAATATATCCTGGCTCTTCCAAGCTTTATAATGGGAGTGAATGGTAACTGAGGTTTGAAGCCCAAAAAACTGCATCCATCCATCATAAAAGTAATCCATAGGACTCCAGGGGGTTAATAAGGGCCTTCTGAAGTGAAGCGATGGGTTTTTGTAAGAAAAATATCCATATCTATAACTTTATAGACTGTAATCACTAGCTTGAGGGTGAGTAAATTATGGGATAATTTTTTGGTGAACTATCACTTTAAATACAAAGGTTTTCCTTTGACATGGATTTAGTTGTGTGGTTTAGTGATTAGCTTTGATGCATTGATGGACTTTTTTTTGGGGAAATGCAGGTTTGAATTTAGCTTGCAACCTTTCTAGATTGTTTTTTCCCTCTTTTACCTTGTCTCTACAAGAAAACACATTTCCAAACTCCAAGTTTCTATTCATTTTCACAGGAATATTTCAGCTGAAAATTAATATTCAACCATTATTTACTCGTTCCATATACATATGCTTTTTTTGTGTGCATGTGGAAAAACAAACATTTACATTTTTGTGGATCCTTTCATACAACGACATGTCATTTTTGGAGCTTAAAAAATGATTGATTATTGATTATTCAAAAAATTATATTTGTGTTTTACAGAAAACTTTCTCATTTTGATATCTGTAATATTGTTCACTTGTATTATATATGTGACCCTGGACCACAAAACCAGTCATAAGTCACACGGGTATATTTGTAGCAATAGCCAACAATACATCAAAATTATAGATTTTTCTTTTATGCCAAAAATCATTAGGATATTAAGTAAAGATCATGTTCCATGAAGATATTTTGTAAATTTCCTACGTAAATATATCAAAAAATTATTTTTGTGAGTGGATATGCATTGCTAAGGACTTCATTTGGACAACTTTAAAGGTGATTTTCTCAATATTTTGAATTTTTTTGCACCCTCAGATTCCAGATTTTCAAATAGTTGTTCAGCTTTCAGATGATGTATAAATCTCAATTTAAAAAAATTGACCCTTATGACTGGTTTTGTGGTCCATGGTCACATATGGGTTATTGACATTCTAGAAAGTTGACATCATGTGTGACATGCTATTCTCCATCTAAACAGCAATTTGCATATTCGTATATAGTTATTATGCAGCTTAAATATAATTAAATAGACTACATGTACACCACAGGACCATTTAAAATGAAGTGTGAACAATAAATTCATATAAACTGTATCCTAAAATCGTGATAAAAATAATAATAATAATAAAAAAACTTTATGAACATTTTGCACCAACTCCCCATATCACAGAATGATAATCATTTTTGGAGCTTGAAAATTATTGAATTATTCTTCAAAGATGTATATTTTTGTGTTTTACAGAAAAAGCAAAAATAGCGATAATGCAATAAAAAAACGATTAAAAAAATAAGCAAATGCCTTTCTTTCTTGTATTGCAAACAGTCCCTGTAAGAGCAAAAGCCCTGAAATACAATAAAAAATACAGAGATCCATAGATTTTCTGTCATCATCTTGTATGCCTTTTTCTTTCTTTCTTTTTTCACATTATTTAAAAAGAAAAGAAAGAAAAGTCCCTCAGCACAGTTCTAGTGGTGTATTTAACATTTCAAAGTCTCTGCACTCATAAGGGCATATGAATAATAATCATAATGGAGAATATGAAACAGAAATCTGGTTGTTGGAGAGTTTCTCTACCTTCTGAGCAAGAGCTATAGTATGAACAACACCGCCTCAGGAATCATGCTCACTGCAAATATTTTTCCAGTGTGCCACACTGATGAGATGGACACATGCTCTTTTTTTTTTTCTTTCTCCATAGCTGACCTAGTGATCTAGAATGGTTCTCTCAGCTGTTCTCACTGTGGAATAATGAACTGATTCTGCAGAATGAAGGTAAATAAACAGAGGTAGACAATAATATTGCGTGGGATCATAAGAAAAGGAAGATAGATTTCCTCTAAGATTAGATGTTTGTTTGAATGCGCTCGGCATTGATTAAAAGGAAGCTGGCGGATAAGAGTTGTAGCTCTGAGAAAACAGCCAGGAAAAGAGAGAATGTGTTTGTTAAACGTGTTGAAGAGGGACTCACTTTCCTCTACTTGTCAGATTTTGTTCATTTTTATCTGTCTGGATCGAATTCACAGTCATGCAACCACCTTCCCAATTCTATGATGTTGTTTGTGTAAATCTGTTTGGACACTAGAGCTTTGAACTGACAAGAGCAATCCATAATTCAGACAATATGAAGCTGTTGTATATCAGAGCAGAAGGGCTTCTGTTGTATATGAGAAAGGGGGGCCAACTAAACTCGAATTTACACTGTTGTGTGTGGGGGAACTAGAGACCACCCTTAGAATTTACTGAACCCTGTGAATTAAAGTGAAAATACACTATAAAAACACAAAACCGATCCATAAAGTGTTAATTAATCTGTAAGTTACCTTACCATATATTGTGAAAACTGTAAATAGTTTAACATCACATTATATGTTATTTTATATTTAAAAATGCTGTCAAATTTTGGAAGTAAAAACTAAGAATTGTAATATAATTTACGGTGAAAATAGTAAAACGATATTCCCAGAAGTCCCTGTGTAACATATGATTATATTTTATTTAAATAAAAATGGTTTATGGTGTTTTATGTTGCATTTTCTGTTATTTAACTTTTAAATTGTAATATATAAATTTAACAGCATTTATTGATAAGAATGGAATAGTCTTGGTCTTGACGGACTAGATCTGCTACACTGCTGCTGCGTGAGTGAAGGCTACTGCTGAAACATGCACATAAATACAGTGAATAGAGTCCAAGCTGCTGCAAGAAAAGAAGGGAGAACCGCTTGTCAGATCTAGGCAGGTGGTGCTGGGGAAGGTGGAGGGCTACGAAAATTCCCATGGTGCGCTGCACTGAGTTGAGCCGGTTCAGAATGGAAATAAATTGGTTACGTAGATAGAACAAACAGATTGACTGGCCAAAGTGGTCGGCTTTAAAGGAACACTCCACTTTTTTTGAAAATAGGCTCATTTTCCAACTCCCCTAGAGTTAAACAGTTGAGTCTTACCATTTTCGAATCTGTTCAGACGATCTCCGGGTCTGGCGGTACCACTTTTAGCATAGCTTAGCATAGTTCATTGAATCTGATTAGACCGTTAGCATCTTGCTCAAAAATGACCAAAGAGTTTCAATATATAAGAGTTTTTGAATTGTGGTTTTGTTCCTTTGTCTGGTAACACTTTAGTTTAGGGTCCAATTCTCACTTAGCCTGCAAATTACTAGGATATTGGCTGTTTTTTAGTACTTATAAAGCCTTATTCTGCATGACCATATTCTACATCCCATAATCCTACCCAATACCTAAACTTACCAACTACCTTACTAACTATTAATAAGCAATAACTGGGGTTTATTGAGACAGAAGTTAATAGTTAGTTAATAGTGAGAATTGGACCCTAAACTAAAGTGTGACCATTTTTCCTATTGTACTGAACCGTGACCCCAAAACCGAGGTACGTACCGACCCGTGACTTCTGTGTACCGTTACACCACTAATATTTATGTATATATACACCAACCTGTATCACTGGCAATCTCTTTTTTAATCTCTTTCAGTCTTCTGTTCTTATGCTGGTTGCTTTTGCTTTTTCTTGTGTAAATATTAATAAAAAATAATAATAATAAATGTTCTGAATAGGGCTGAAAAAATTACACAATTTTCTATCTTTTTTTTTGTTTGTTTTGTTTTGTTTTTTGTGAACTATCCCTTTAAAGAGCCCACAATGCATTGCTGGAACTGTGAGATTGCACTCTGTTCTGAACAGAATGTTTTTGGTTTGCAGCAACGTGTTCAAAGAAAGGCAATTCCAGGTAACGTTAAATGAAATAATAAATTCAGGAATCACGTTGTCTTGTCCCTGAACATGAGCTTGACATTCAGATGAGGACACTTCTCGCGTTCTGTCTGATGAAGTGGATGTAATGTGTGTCTGGGTGGTTTAGTGTGTGAGAGACAGAAGGAAATGGATGAGGGTGAATGACACAGTTTTCTGATAAAGTGAGAACATTGAGTTTGAAAGAGGTCTCTGACTCATGTCTCTCTCATTTCCTGTGTGGTTTTTTTTTTTTTTTTTTTTTTTTTTTTTTTTTCTTTCTGGGCTGAACAGTTCCTCAGTCAGTTTTTATGGCTACTTTGTCCTCACCCAGACCATGCCCACCTGCGTTTGATGGCTCTGTTCCTCTGTTATGGCCTGTGTTGATGACTGTGTCCATTGACATTGCTCTGTGGTGTAAAGTGAGGACACATTGATGGCCACATTGATCATTTCACAGACATGTAGTTGCTGCTTATAGCTAATGGCAAATGACAGTAAGTTCTAAAATAATTATTTTTTAATTTTAATTATGTAAAAAAAATAATTTTCAAATGAACTAAATTGATGTTAAATGAGAAAATAAGCAAGTGAATGTAACTAGTTTTGAGCTAAATATTTATTGTTACATTTTTTTTACTACCTTTCAAAAGTCTTTCACATGTCTCTTATGCTCACCAAGACTGCATTTACTTGATCAAAAATAAAATAAAGTAAAAACAGTAAAAGTTTTAAATATTATTACATTTTTATTTGAATATATTTTAAAATGTTTTTTATTCCTGTGATGCAAAGCTGAATTTTCAGCATCATTACTCCAGTCTTCAGTGTCACATGATGCTTCTGAAATCATTCTACACTGAAAATAATTACGTTTTATAAATAATAAAAATTATTGTAATAATTATATTATAATAATAATTAATTTTCACTCAGAAAGTACTAGTAAATTTCACAAATTATTACAAGGAAATGGCAAGTAACTCATTGAATTAAACATGAAATTTTGAAATTCTGAAATCGTACTTGTAAAACATACTCCAATATTCTATTTACAACTTTGAAAAATTATTTTTTACAGTCTAATATGCTAATTTGGGGTTCAAGATACATTTCTTATTATCAATGTTGAAACTGCTTATATTTTTGTGAAAAATTGTATTTATTTGAAAAAGAAATGTAAAATTTTGAAGTGTCAAAAGGTCATTCAGTTTAACCATTCAAAGGCCAATACAGCCATTTAATTTGTGATTAAAATATCTGAAAATATAATAAATGTATATTTTTTTTATTCTGGCATGATTTTATAACATCATATATTAACAAAATTTTATTAAAATTATGTGTAGAAGTCGTTGCTTTGTTATGAGAAAGAATGTCCGGAAAAATGAATTTCATTGATGTCATTCGGAGTAACCAATATAAAGGGACCATTTTGATTCAAATCATGTGGTCAGTATCATGTGACAGGATGTGACATCATTCAGAAACCTGCAAAGGACCACATGGTTGTGAAGCAAAGTTACTAACTCTCGCTTATCTATTTGAAAAATTCATGTTTTCACTTGCTCATACACATGTCCCGAAACATCAGGTCATTCGGTACAACCGCTATAAAACATGGAAAATGTTGTAATATTAAAAAAAAAAAAAAAAAAAAAAAAAAAAAACCTGTACTACATATAAACTGTTTGATTGTCCTTTTGTTATCTAGCTAGCAAGCTAACTAGCTAGGTATCAGCCTTTTAGCATTGTTTGAAAATATCATCATTCGGTATAACCAAAAGTGTCATTCGGTAAAACAGAAATTTTGGTTAAACCGAATGACTTTTTTGGAGACAAATTTTGTCCATCTTGTAAAAAATGACAAAAGCAGTGTTAATTGATTATAAAAACCACATAATCTCACTGTTAACACATAAAATTAATTATATCTCCATTATGTTTTTTTTTTTTTTTTTTTTTTTTTTAAATACCTTATTCGTCAGTGACCCATATACTTGTAGCAAATGTTGTCTTTTCCTTTTATTTTCTTGTCAGAGTGCATCAGAATACTTTGTTTACATGTTAAAATCACAAAAATGTTCTTCTTGGGGGAGGATGCCCCCAGACAGACCCCCCAAGAACAAAATAGTTCGTAAACAAGTCGCCTTTTTCACCTTATCTCAGTTTGCAGGTCTGCGAATAGCTGTGCATGTCCATTTTTATTAACACCGTTATTTCAGCAAAAAAATGTATTTTTATACTTCTATTCAGTCCAGTCACTTTGAAACCAAATGGCATGACCCTCCACAAAACGGCCCAAACCGAGTTACGCACTTACTGTATGGGTTTGTTCAAATCAATAATCCTAGGAATGAACATTAGTAATAGCGATGCCTGTCTTTTATCAAGAAAATAAGCTTTTAAATATGTTTTTTTTCCTTAATACCCTTTTCATAAAGCATCTGCTTTCAGCAAGCGGAGTCCTGTAAAAGTTCTCAGGTACTCTTGTGCTTTGCTCAAGGCCGATCGATCCTGTTGTCAGCTGTGTCAGACGGCGAAGGCTCTTCTGAAGTGTTTTCATTTTAAGCCTGGTGCTGCTGCTGAAACACTTTTCTATCTCATATTGATTTTATGTGTCAAAACCCAAACCCCTGCTGTTCGGAATGTTCCAGGACATCGGGTTGGTCTGGGTCTATGGTTCGCTTCTAACTTTGAGGCGGCCAGTGAATTTGAGTTGGCTCACTGATTTTCAAGGGTGGTGCGTTGTTGATGTTGGCCGAAGCTTCTGGCTGAAGTTAAGCTGACTGAATGAATGAAGCTACACCATCTCCTCTAGTTTACACAAGCACACATTACATTCACCCCCCCTCACCAGTGCTGTCGGTTGACATGGCATCATGTGTAGGTCGTTATGGATTACAAGGGTGGGTGATTTAATTTAACCTGATTTAATCCAGTAAATCTTAAGATTAATTTTGATCAACACAGATTTATATTGTATTATTTTTCTATAAATGGAATATGTCCTCTGGCCTGTATGGAAATCTCAAATGCATGTATAAATAATCCATTACTTTGCATCTAAAGGCCTATACTGTACATTTCCAGCTGACAAAGCTTTAGCTCAGAAGATACTTAAACAGAAAAACAAACCCGCTTTTGACAATTCAAAGCCATTCGGTGACTGTGACTTTAATGCATATCCTGAATGCACAGAATATATATCAAAAAGTGATTCATTATTTATATATTCACTATTGTATATTCATTATTTTCCATTTCTACACATTCATTATTTTACATTACAGTGACTGGTTGGATTGCGTTGTGACAAGCTGGCATTATGTCAGGAGCTTTGACTAATTAATTTAAGTGCATTTACACTGGGCTTTCCAAAAATGCATTCAGCATAAAGCTTGAAATGACAGTTTCTCATATTCGCCTGAAACTAGTTCAGCTTCGGTTGTAAATAGAAACCTTCTCTTTCCAATCAGACTGGCTTGCGTGGAAGGGCTGGGGTTATTTTCATTATATTTAGCTGGAGGGGCTCGACTGAAGGCTCCTCTCTTTTGTATTCCCTCTTCCTCCCAACGGTAGCCTGTGGAGAGGTCACGCTAGCTCAACAAACAGACGGTCTGTCTGAAAATGGGACAGTATTCGCATTCGGATCCATCCCACTGTAATACTATGCTCGCTTTTCCAGTGATTGATTGGGCAGGGTGGTTATTTTGGCGTTTAACAGCTGAACAGCTGGACATCTCTAATTGGAGATTTATGGTATTATTTGATGTTCCAGACCACAGCAAACCCAGAGCAGTCATGCAAAGTTAGAGCGTGTTCTGTTGTCATTTTCATCAACTCCTAGAAATATGGAGATGTGAGTGTTCACACTGACAATGATTTGAAATGATCTGAAGCCATTCTTGTCAATGAGAGTTTGAATTTTCTTCAACATGAGTCACAACGACCATTGGCGATGGGACAAAGAGCAGAGAAAACTTTTTGCAAAAATGCAGCGACATAATGCAACAACTATGGGAATGCTGACATTGATCCTGACAAATGTATGTTCCTTTGGGGAACTTACTGTTTGTGCTCGCACTCGTGCACACGTAACGTACACGAGGCTGTACGTGATTCAAAGTCTCACAGCAAAGTTTTTTTTTTTTTTGTTCTTTGCTTAGAAGCAAAAAGAAGTTGGAAATAACTTTGCAGCAGTATACTTTTAACGAATGTCCAAATGCCGTCCATGCTGCTGAGAGTTTAGATGAGACCTTGATTAGCTGGTTCAGGTGTGTTTAATTGGGGTTGGAGCTAAACTTTGCAGGACAGTGGCCTTCCAGGAGCAGGATTGGACTCCCCTGGTGTATAGCAACTGCTATTTTTTTTTAATGTACTACAATATACACTGAGGTGCAAACGGTATAGCATCTGACACTTAATGAGCCAATCTTACACTAAGAAAATACTGCTTTTCTCACTTAGTGTAAATAGCATTTAACACTACACTCTAAAAAATAATGTGTTGGCTCATTTTTTTTGAGTTATGACAACTTTGTATTTACGTTCAACCAACAAGCTACATTGAGTTAGAGGAACTTAATAATTTGTAGCATAAACTCACATTTTTAAGTTGATTACTTGAAAAAATTAAGTCACTCCAACTACCAGAGTTGTAGTCCTGGAACCAATTAATCTTATCTATTTCAGTTCAAATCAACAGCTATCAAAGCACATGCTAAATGTAACTTAATTAGCATGTATATTTAATGAACAAGTAAGATATTACTCGTCACTGGCATTAGCGCAGTCATTGCTTATAGAGTCAATGTAGTGTTTACCTTCATGTATCTACTCTTCAGCACAATGGTAACCACAAAAACTTCAACATTACAGAAACTCTTTTAAATGTCAAACATAACAGCATTAAACACTAACAGGTCTTTCCCTTCACTAAAAACAAATAAATTAACACTTTATTTCAACATTTATTCTCCTTATCCAGTCCTATGCAAAGCATGCAGGGAACTAGAAATCCACTGCCTAATTTCCAAAGTTATCTTCATTAAGATACTATGACCTATTTTTTTGAAAAAGGCAATTAACGCATAAATTTGAGTTTAAATTACAGACGATATTAAGTTAATGTAATGGTCAATATTATTATGTCAACAGAACTCTACAAAATAATGTTTACAACTTAAAAGGTTTAATTAAAACAATAAATTAGAATTTTTAACTTGCAGTAACAGGCCCCCTGAATTACTTTTTAGAGTGTATGTGTGCTTAGTGCAAATAGCCGCTGCCTTAAAAGAAACATATATAATATTATATTTATCAATAATGTACCATTTCACTTATGATATCATGCATCACTACTTGTGGGCGGAGCCTGTCTCATGGTTCATGGAGGGGTACACCGCTAGGTAAGCAGTCTTCAAAGGGCGCCTTCATATTTTGCCTCTCTTTGCTTTATCTTACTTTCTCCATGTACAAATCATCACATCCCCATCTAATGCTAAAGACCTTCGTCTTATTACCATCCTGTTCCACTGCCCCAGCAGAATTTCACCTTTGATTCATCGTGAGACGGTTCAGAGAAACATGTAATTATTTTCTCTCGCCCTCCCCAAGATCAAAGCAAACGTGGGTGATTACAGGGAGTCTGAGCTCTTTGAAGATGTTACATGTGTATCAGTTTAGTTTGTGTGTGGGGGGCACAGAAAAAGGTCCGCCTCAACTCCTCTGTGACCAGGGCCCGTCACTCACCCGCACACCCCGACTTCATTTGCTCCTCTTGTTTGCTTTTCACTTTTCTACTCAAATATATACAGTATGTCACTTTTTTCTGGTTTTACAAAAGGTCCGGGGTCTTTCATTTTTGTGTGGTCTTATTTCAGTTTATTTATTCAGATAAAAGGATAGGGTGAGACCCAAATGTAATGAGAGACAGAGGTATATACAGTGATAATAATGAGTTGTGTTGTGGTCTTTCATAAAGTAAGATTATTTGTATTTTATGAACATAAACTATTTTTGCCATGATTTTTTTTTTCTCTCAGTGGCTGCACATCAAAAGATAATATAATCTTGATTAATACAGACCAGTTAAAAAGGGCCATAGACGGACTAAAAAACAGTGCAAAAGGAATTTAAAATCTAGTCAACATTGGTGCTTTGTCTGCATCCATATGCAGTTTCGTCAGATATCATATTAGCTTTTTACAGTGTGCGACGTGCCAGCGTTTCTTGCACAAAACACACACAGCACAAGATGTCCGATTTGTGAAGTAAAAAAGCCTCTTATGAACCGGTTCTTTTTAATGTCAACGATTCACAAAACAGCTTCGAGTTAACAGACTGAATTAGACCAAAGACTTTGTATATAGAAAGACGGTGCACTCGTATTATTATGAACAATATGGCGGAATAAGTCCCGCCTTCTAAATAAGAGCCAATCACCGATTGGTAAAGTCATCGTGTCACTGCAGCGGCCGTTAGAAGCTCCGGTTCCTATAGAAACAGTCAGACGCGCTTCCGATAGAGACGTGCACTTAGGACTGCGCATGCACATTAGCTTGATCCAGCCTGAAAAATGCTGTTTTTTTGTCATGAGTCGAGCGTTTAGAAACAAAATTTATGAGACAGTTGTTGTCAGATTTCATTGGTTATTTCAAATATGAAATTTAATCGAAAGCTTGGCGAACAGCTTTGGAGAATTTGGTGTTTCCCCATTTAAAGAGATAGGAGCTGCACTTGCATGCCCGAGAGGTGTTTCAAAGATGGCCGCCGAGTGAAATGACTTTGATAAGACTTAGGCTGTTTTCCAGTTCGTTTTTTATACCCTTCCCTCGCTAACTTCCATCAGTCTCGGATGTACGTCATTGCTTACGTTGCATGAGTTGCATTGTGGTATATTGAGCTGCCTTAAGTGTACATATAAAGTAGACTTGCTGCCTCGGTCAAAATCGAGGGAGCGAGGGTCTGTCCATATATACTTCAAAATGGCGGCAGGTATTCCCCCGAGGGGAAGTGCTTAGGGAAGTTCGTGAATGCATGTATAAAAGTGGAGTGGGATGCAGCCCAAGTCAGTCAATGAAACGTTCAAAGATGTTATTGAATCAAACAGTGAAACTTTCTTTTTTTTGGTCATTTCCAATTTGAAATGAATCGGGAACTGTTACTGTGATGTATATTTTAGGTTTGTGAGATTTATTTTATTTTATTTACTGACTGGTTATTACTATGAAAGTGTGTAAATAAATACATATTCACAACTGAGTGTTGTATGATATTCAATAATAAATAAAAAATGGTATTCTAAAAAAACATTTAGATATTTTATTTAAAGATGAAATGAAAAGATACATTTTTGTAAAGGTGAATTGAATGAATGGGAAAAGATTTGGCTAAACTTTGGTTTCATAATCAACAACATTTTTTACTGTAATTCTGTAATTTATCGACTTTAAAAAAGTTCTATGGCTCCTAAATGTTTAGTTTTTCTGTTTATTTATTTATTTATTCATATATTTATTTTATTTTATTTTACATTTTGTTTTCTCTGGAGCCTTGTCAAAGCAACTAATTGTCAAAAATATAGAAAGCAGTTAGAAAGGTACTTGCAATGGTGCTTACAATATTTATTAGACAGTAAAGTCTGGCATTATAATTTCATTTCCTTATCCGCTGATTTTGCCATTTGCTTTCTCCCACCTCTCATTTATATTAAAATCTGTCCTTCAAATCGCTATTCTAGGATATTACGCCCATGATGGGCTTTCATTTGTAACCATAGAAGGCTTATGTCAACCGACAAGCAGACAAGCGTGCTGTCTGCTCAAATAATGAATGAATACATTTTCGTGGAAAGAGCTATTACAATTCCTCAGATTTTTATATTTCCATATAGTGTTACACTATCGTTACCTTTCTCATTTAACTTAATGTCGGTTCAGGGGAACGAGTGGCCAAGTTAAGCTGCAGAATCGTGTCTGACTGTTGTTCTGAGGTATGGATGTGCACCATGCATGCAGAGCGAGAGATGAGGCCGTCTCGTCTGGACGGCTCAGCCACACAGCTGTGGTCAGCCAAGCATCCCGCCGCATAAGGACACGAACCCACATGAGTTCAGGAGGGGAGGGAGAGACGGGGAGCTTGAAGGACAGAGACATAGAGACAGATTGAATAAAAAAAGATGCTGGTCATTTATAATTGCACATTTTAAGAGACTGGTCAACCACAAAGGACGGTGAGGTCAGTATGAGTAGTTGTCCTGCATGTGTCTGATCTCGCAGAACAAGACGCTGATGCATCAAGTTTACATAAATCATCTTCAGTCAGCTAGAATTCGCCAAGTAAATAATGATCGTATCAGAATGCCAGATCCTTTGCACAACACAGTCTGCCCCCTGCATGAAAAATCATGAATCATCAAAGTTCATCTGCTTTGTCTGGGTTGTTTTCGATGCTTATCTTTATGAGTGTGTGCGTGTTTGTGATATCTGAAGGCCAAAATGTAATAGCGATGGAAAATTTCACCCTCATGTCGTTCTAAACCTAAATGGCTTTGTTTTTTGTGTAACATAGAAGATATCTTGAAGAACACTGGTAACCATTGACTTCCATTGTATGGACAATAAAACACTAATTTGTTACTTAAAGGGTTAGTTCACCCAAAAATTAAAATTCTGTCATTAATTACTCACCCTCATGTCGTTCCAAACCCCTAAGACTTTCGTTCAGCTTTGGAACACAAATTAAGATATTTTTAATGAAATCTGAGAGCTTTCTGCCCCTCCATTGACAGCTACGTGTCTACAACTTTGACGCTTCAAAAAGTTCATAAAGAGATCGTAAAATGAATCCATACGAATTGAGCGGTTTAGTCCAAATTTTCTGAAGAGACTCGATCGCTTTATATGATGAACAGATTTAATTTAGGCTTTTATTCACATATAAACATTGGACAGTGAACATAATCAGAAGCTCAACCGAACCTGCTTGACGTGTGAGAACAAACCTCTTGCAGAAGCTCAAACGTGCTGCGTAACATGAGAATGAACCTCATTGGTTCTCGCACGCGTCAAGCAGTTATGCTTGAGTTTCTGTTTACCACAACTGATATATGAGTTGATGAATGTTTATATGTGAATAAAAGCCTAAATTAAATCTGTTCATCATATAAAGCGATTGAGTCTCTTCAGAAAATTTGGACTAAACCACTCAATTCATATCAAAAACTCAAAAATTCAATTTTTTTGAAGCATCAAAGTGTCAGTCGTGTAGCTGTCTATGGAGGGACAGAAAACTCTCACATTTCATCAGAAAGATCTTCATTTGTGTTCTGAAGATGAACGAAAGTCTTATGAGTTTGGAACGACATGAGGGTGTGTAATTAATGACAGAATTTTCATTTTTGGGTGAACTAACCCTTTAATGTTGACTGACACTAAATGGTTGTTCACTACTGCTATTGCCAGAAAGGCTGCACAACCTATTCAGCAGCCTAAAACAATGCATTTGGCTATCAAACGTGCCAATGAATTGTGCAGAATAAGACCAGAAACTTGCCTGACGTATTTTTATATTCAGTCAAAAGTTCAGCGCTCATACTTGACATGACTGAAAATTCTGAATCTGTCAGAGAGCCCTGTGGGTGCAATATGTTTGCTAGACTGCTGCTTACAATCCAGACTCATATTAATAGCAAGCATGAGGATTTCATGGAGGCTAACAAGATTCTCTCCTTGGATCTCAACCCAGCAGACGCCAACCCCCACTCTCAAACACACACACACACACACACACACACGTGCACACACAACCTATGCCTAATGACATCACAGAGGAGCGCCTGGCGAATTGCACACACACTGATCTTCTCCCTTTGCCCTCCGTTCGCTGTCTTCATGAGCCGTATACGAGCTAACTGTTTGCACAGGCCATCTTTAATAAAAAGCGACAAGGATTTATCACCCCTTCACAGCATCACATGAGGCCACTCCATCAGGCCGTGATATCTCTCATACGCAGTCAAACTCACAGCTTATTAATGCAGCGAGGATACAGGGGGGCCTCCAGGAATAACCGGATATTTCTGAGATCAACGGACACTTGTTAAGGATGTGTAGTCTCTGTCAAAATTAGCTTTACTGCACCTTTTAGTGCTTTCAAAGTTTAGTAGGTTGTGTTTGCAGTATTTTATGTTGTTTTGCAAATTCCTGGTCATTCATTTTTTGATTTTTAATACAATTCTGATGTTAAAGTTAATAATTCTGACCTAAAAAAGGATAAACTGTAACAAAAATGTAAATTTAATCAAATCACATACTGTGTGAATATGTACTACATTTGATGAAGAATGAAGTTTGCGACAGTATGTTTTGTATTGTATGCTGTGTGTGTTATGAATTAAATCCGGACTTACTACATCTGTCATGTTGTCCTTGTCATGTGATCTACAACGTCAGTTGCGTTGCTTTACTGCCATCTGCCATTCACAGCTCTTCTCCCATTTTTTTTTTTTTTTTTTTTTGTGTACTGTGTTGTAGAGAGGTATGCATATTCGGACGCAGTGTGTCTGTGCTAGTTGGTTGTTATGCTAACGGTATCAGACAGCAAATCACTGATCGACTTTGACGCGTCGCCATTGGTGTCTGTCGCTCATTTAAAATGAATTACTTCTGGACACTTTGTCATGGAAAACCCTGTCATGGGTGTTTAAAACAACTAGAAGTCATCTATTTCCAAAAAGTGTGTGATTTGAGGTGACACTGGGACATGAGACTGATGGCAATGTGGCAAAGTTGAGCAGAGTTTATTTTTATGCAAATGAGCAATGACCTGGTGCAGCAAATGACAGTGGGATTGCAGGCAGTAGGAACCACCACCACTACAGTGACCTCTGACCTGGTGTCCTCCAGTGTTTTGATCATTGTTAGTTTGAATGCCTCTTAATAGGTGTAAAAGCGAGAAAACCTGCCTGTGAAACGAACACAATACACTTACAGTGATTCTCTGAAAATCAATTTTACTTAGCATTAAATTGGTAACATTTTAAAGTAAGTTTCCATTTGTTTACATTACTAACATGAACTAACAAGGAAAATAATCTTAATGTAATTTCGATAGTCCACTTTAGACATTCTATAATTAACATAACTATAATTAACTTTGCAACTAGGGGTGGGCGATGTGACCAAAATCTCATATCACGATATGAGTAATTTTATTTCACAGTAATGATATCACAATATAGTTATTTTTGCTTTAAATAAGGTTTTTATATCCTCAATTTTTGATACCATTGAAATTTCATAATTCTTGTCACCAATTTCAAAATTACAAAAAAAACTAATGCTAGCCTAAGTTAAAGAAAAAAAAAAATTACTGAAGACAAGTAAACAGTCAGTGATAAAATAAGAACAAAGGAGCTAATTACAAGCAATAGGACAACAAACTACAATAGAACCTCAAAAACTTCAAGCTCTAGAAATAAGTGCATAATTCATATAAAGTAATCAAATGTATATAAAAAAAACACTTCATATCTTCACTGTATAAATTAAATAATATATGTATATACACTACCGTTTGGGATCGGTAAGATTTTTAATGTTTTTAAAAGAAGTTTCGTCTGCTCACCAAGGCTGCATTTATTTATTTAAAAATACAGTAAAAACAGTAATATTGTGAAATATTATTACAATTTAAAATAACTGTTTTCTATTTGAATATATTTTACAAAGTAATTTATTCCTGTGATCAAAGCTGAATTTTCAGCATCATTACTCCAGTCTTCAGTGTCACATGATCCTTCAGAAATCATTCTAATATGCTGATTTGCTGCTCAAGAAACATTTATGATTATTATTATCAATGTTGAAAACAGTTGTGTACTTTTTTTCAGGATTCTTTGCTGAATAGAAAGTTCAAAAGAACAGCATTTATCTTAAATAGAAAGTTTGAGGTCAGTAAGAATTTTTATTTTTATTTTTTTGAAAAGAAATGAAAGAAATTAATATTTTTATTCAGCAAGGATGCATTAAATCGATCAAAAGTGACAGTAAAGGCATTTATAATGTTACAAAATATTATATTTCAAATAAATGCTGTTCTTTTAAACTTTCTATTCATCAAAGATTCCTGAAAAAAAAAAATATGTACACAAATATTTTGTACAATTGTACACAATAAATGTTTCTTGAACATTAAATCAGCATATCAGAATGATTTCTGAAGGATCATGTGACACTGAAGACTGGAGTAATGATGCTGAAAATTCAGCTTTGATCACAGGAATAAATTACATTTTAAATCATATTCAAATAGAAAACAGTTATTTTAAATTGTAATAATATTTCACAATATTACTGTTTTTACTGTATTTTTAATTAAATAAATGCAGCCTTGGTGAGCAGGTTTTTAAAATGTCTTTTAAAAACATTAAAAATCTGACCGATTCCAAACTTTTGAACGGTAGTGTATATATATATATATTACTAAAATGACAAAAGTGATTCATTCAGTTTTTTGCTTGATTAACATTAATGGCACAGACGGCAGCAGTTTTTTTTTTTTTTTAGGCTGCTGTCACTTTAAGAGCGAATGCACTGATCTAATATACTGTTACACATGCTTTTTCTTTCTCAACTGTTTACGTTCACTTAAGACATATACATGACCGTTTACAAGGAAACTTGCAAAGATGGTCATTTTGACACATAGTATGTGTATTTAACTGTTCAAACCAAATTGGGTGGTTCAGTATTCACACGCTCTATGAGCAGCATCATCATGTGCGCATCTCTCAGACAGCGCGCGCATATGGCAAATGAGTTCTCTTTCGCTGCGTATTGCATTTCAAAGGTTTAAAATCACTTGTTTTTAAACTGCAATGCTTAATGCATGCACACGATAAGCTTTCGTGACTGAGCAGCACGGCAACGCCATGTAAGCGTAACCGCGATAAAGACGATTTAAAGACGGTTGACAAATTTCTACCGGTTAATTATGTCTACCCGTATATTGCCCACCCCTATTTGCTGCTACATGTCAACTACCAGTCATTAGAGTATTAGAGACTGTCTGCTTAATATCTGCTAACACCTTATTTCGATTGTCCGCCAACAGACATTCTACTGACTATAAACCTAACAGTCTACTAATACTCAGATGAGAGTTAGTTGACATGTAGTTGCAAATTAATGAGAATTAGTTGACATGTAGTTGCAAAGTAATTAGTAGAATATCTAAAGTGGACTATCTAAATAAAGTGTAACCCAGCATTTACTAATACATTAGTAAAATCAAATGTTGTATCTGTTAATATTATTTAATGGACCTGACCTAACTTGAACTAACAGTGAACAGTTGTATTTTTACCTGTATTTTTAACACACGTGTTGCTCATTGTTGGTTAATGTTAATGCATTAACTAACAGGACCTTATTGTAAAGTGTTACCAGTAAATTTACATAGTTTTAAGGATGTTTTTACTAAATCAGAATATGATTTTTAAAAGATTAAACATTGAAAACTGACACTAGTGTAATCGAACATTTGAAAAAGATCTAAAAGTCTAAAAATGGTTGGTGTTAAGCAAAATGCAAACCATATGCAGCTTGTTCTCATGACACTACCTTTGATTTGCAATATTCAGGGTCACAGTGGTGGGGGTTGGGTTGGCTTTCCCTTGTTAGGGTCCACAGTTTTGCGCTTTACATCAGGGATCCACTGTGAGGTGTCCCGGCGGCTGGTTGCTAGGTGATGGTGGCCTGATTAAGGAGTCCATCGGTGGGCAGAGTTATCGCTAATTGACAGCTGCTAGCCCTGAGGGTTTTATTCCAACCCGGAGACCTCGGGATAATGGGAGGGCAGCGCTCCATCGCCCCCAATGTGAGAATCAGCTATGAGGGGGGCACGACTGCTGATGCTGCCTCCACCTCCATGGGAGTAGAGAGAGGGATCAGGGGTAGAATGACAGCCACAGAGACAGAGAGAGAGGGGAAATAGTGAGGTGTACGTAAACCGGTGGGAGGTTTATGCCCACAGTGCCCGGTTTTGCATTACCGCCCATCTTTCTCCATCTGGAGCTGCTCCCTGTAGCTTGCCAACCAACCCACTTCAAATAAGTTAATCTTATTATCGTCCAGCCTGCAAAACTTGCATTAAAATCCAATTATTTCCAGTCACTTTCTGTGTGCATACTGTCTTTATGACGACAGAGTGGTAAAGAATGATGTACTTTACTAGGTAAAAAATAAAAATAATTCTATGTTAATTTTTGTTACTTTTAATCTTTTTTTTATTATTATTTACCTAAATGACAACTTAATTGGGAGAGAGAGTCATTTCTAGATGAATGTTTACTGTTTGATGTTCTTTTTGTAATCTAAAAATCCAAGATTTCTTCTCAAAGCATTGCACAGAGATGCAAAATGCATGTTTTGAGTTATAGCACCTAATTTCTCATATAAGAATATAAACCTTTTCTTTTTTTTTTTCTTTTTTTTTTTTTGTAAAAGATAATAGGGTTCCTGCATATTTCAAACCTATAATTTTGCTGCAAATGAATGGAACACAATTACAACCATGTCATCTCTGCTTTAAGTAATCTGTATGACTGATTATTTTCATAGGAAACATAAATTGAATTACATCAGAGAAGCAGGGCTGGCTATGATGAGGCTACCCTGTCTCCATTGTAATTATCTTCATATTACTATAATTATTTGGAAGTGTGCAAACCGGATTATTCTCTCCTGTAAACCCTGCTGAGAGGTGATCCTTTTTTCATCTGGGATTGTTCTCAGTGTGCTGACATTAAGACTTTACAAAACTAATTTTCATTCCCTCACATACATGCATGGATCCAGCATAAATACTCTTCAGGTTTCACTTCACTTTTACATTCTTTTGACCTTTTCTGCCATATTAACCTTTGATGCTTATTAATAATTTTAGATATTTCTATAATAAGTTATTATAGAAATATCTACAATCTAAAAGTTGTCAATGTAAAAGAAAACAGTTCAACTTTGAACAACTTTAGCTTGATTATTAGGGGTCCAAGAAGCAAAACTACTAGAGGCCTATTGCTTTTGGTGTGGTATTTTTTTTTTTTTTAATCGTATTTTTATTATATCTTTAAAATGTAAATTCTCAGTGGGGTTGGTCAGCTGCGAATATGAAATACCACAAACATACCCATGCTTTTTTGGAATCTTTTTATAAACCGCTCAACGAATATGCATGAAATTTGGTGTGCTTGCTCTTTTGATATATATCTAAAATTGCAAAGGAATAACTGAAGGAACAAACTAAAAAATATAGAACAGGGCCTAAATCTAACTTTTTGCCACATCTACCAATGGCCGGTGACTTAAGAAAATTTACCAGCCATAAATATTTTTTACCAGCCATGAAACATAGATTAATCCTTATTAAAGTTACAAAAGTTGGTGATTTTTCTTTATCTTTTGTTTTTTGATTAACATCAAAAACACAAATACATATACAGTATATATTAGGGCTGTCAATTAATTACATGATGTGGCAATTAATTGATCGAATTAATCGCAAATTAATCACAAACTCAAATTTGGCTGAGAAATTACTCCCAAAAGATAATTTAAAGTCATTATTGTGTAAAGCATCAAATAGACAGTACAAAAATAGCTTCAGCAAGAAATATTTTATTTGATTCAACATAGAATTTATTACACATACTACTTCGGAGTAAATGATGACTGAATTTAGATTTTTGGGTGAACTATACCTTTAATGTTTTTTTTTTTTTTTTTTTTTTTCTGTTTTTTTATCACTATGGAAATATGAAATTATACTAAATAAGAAACTAAAACTGCCAGTATGTGGTGGTAAATGTCTTAATGTTTAAGACATTGAGTTACTCTCATTCATTCATTCGATTCGTTCAAACGAAGTAAATTGTTCTCTTTATGAATTGTCCATTGAATCATTAGACTTGTTGGACTTGAAGCACAGACCAATCGGTGTATGACATCAAAGTACCACAAGTGCAATCAGACAGCAAACGGCTCCGTATGCTTTTGAATCGCTTTCGCTGTACTTTGATGTCATTCACCCATCGGTCTGTGCAGCGCCGCTTCAAGTCCAACAAGCCCAATGGTTCACCCGTTCGTTCAAAACGCGGATTCAGAAAGGAAATGTCGCTGTGTGTTACTCTGAGACGAACAGTTCTGCTTTGTCTTTATATTTTCATTGGCAAATTGACCAAACAATATTGTGTCTACAATAACACAATATTAACTTCTTATTTATTGAACTTATGTATAAAATCAGTATCAAATTTGCACTTGTGCTATTCTAGACAGAAAAACAGCACTTGTGTGATATTGCACTCGTTGCTCGTGTGATATAGCTCATTAACTCATGTGTGCATTTGATTTTCTTAATTTCTGTACTGCTTGGACCTGGTGTATTGTTGCTTACAGCTATTTTCCACCCCATCCCCCCTCCATTTTGTTCCAATTCTGTGGTATTAAATCTTAATTTGATCTTATGTTGCAAACTGTACATGGTTAAGTGAGAATTCTGCATGACCTGCAATTCGCTATCCAAAGAAATGTGGTAAAAGCAGAAAGGAATTGTTATCCACATCTGTGAACAGTTACTTTAAGTCTCTGTTGGACAAGTACTATTTGATGGTAGATATGAGGAAAATACTAATGAAAATGCACTGTACCCAGAGTAATGCAGGTCTGGTCTGTTTAGCATGAACTCTTTATGAAGTAACTCAGCCAGTATCAACAGCACAACCCCTCGTCCATTGGTAGAGAGCTGCCGTCACCCTCATCATGAGCACAAAGAATTGCTCTTTGATCAGCCTGCTATGTCTCATCCAGCTGACTTGATTGTAGTTGCTCATGGTTATGCTTACTTCATTCCAATGCATTTTCGAAGAGTTTGCTTGAAGAAAGCTCTGCTACCTGTCATCGCAATGGTTCCATTTCCAGGTCAACTAAATCAGTTTTGATGCTTCCACAAAGCAGCAATGGCAGGAGAAAATGAATGTTGACATGGAAACTGGATACTCAAGTAATCCTTTTTCTTCTGATACTTTCTAAAAAATATATGCTTTCCATTTAGGAATAACATTTGCAATGATTGAAATGACTTGAGAGGTCTGAGCAACGAGGATGACATGTTTGATGACTACTTATATTGACTAAAAGCAAACAAATTTTGAATACAAGCATGAATGTTTGATAGCTGTGTCACAAGTTTATCTATCTATCTATCTATCTACAGAAGTGAGTGATTACCTTATGTTACCTTCTGCTTTGATGAGGCTTGTATCCCTCAGCTGTGTTCCACTGACCCTCAGTTTCGATCTCAGTGTCAAAGAATGCAGAAATACATGACATTAGCTGACCAGAGATAAAGCCTTTACCTTCCTCTCACTGATAAAACACACGTGTGTTGTTTTAACCTGGAACAGGCATCTCAAATGCTTTATCGCTGTGGCAAACATCTGGGTTCACTTGAGCAAATCCAGAAAACCTCACTGGGAAGTTCACAGGAGCTCCCTGATCAATTATTTCAATCAAAGTTATAGGTTGAAATCAGATCCACATTGCATGAAGGAAAATGCAGATAGCGAAGTACTACCATACTACTCGTACTAGTAATTAAGCAAGTATATTGTGCTCATATGATTAAGTAAGCAACCAGGCCACATTGATTGGAATACTGTATCCCACAATATCCAACTCCATTCATCCATTTCAATAAATGGAAGTGCGAATGGGTCATTATTTGATTGAACTACTCATTTGCACACAAAATTATATCACAAACCTAACTACCTGATATGACAAATCATTTTCTCACTGATGTAATCATATAACATAGTGAGGTAATGTGAGAAGAATCTAGCATACTACAGTTTAAAATTGCATACAGATTCATATACAGTTTTGAAAAATGGTGTACATACTGTGCAGTAGACTAGGTAATCATTTTACAATTTAAAGGGAAAGTTCACCCAAAAATGAAAATTCTGTCATCACTGGCAGCAATTCGATGCATTTAGACATGAAAACATGGTCAATACGATCTGCTGAAGTTCAAACTGAGAAAAGGTGATTTAAGTGACTTTGAACGTTGCATGTTTGTTGGTGCCAGACAGGCTGCTCTGAGTATTTCAGAAACTGCTGATCTACTGGGGTTTTCTTGCACAAGCATATAGGGTTTACAGAGAATAGTCAGAAAAAGTGAAAATATCCAATGAGTGGCAGTTCTGTATGCAAAAATGCCTTGTTGATGCCAGAGGTCAGAGGAGAATGGCCAGACTGTTTCAAGCCAATAGAAAGGCAACAGTAACTCAAATAACCACTCGTTACAACCCGAGGTCTGCAGAAGAGCATCTCTGAACGCACTAAACCTTGAAGCAGATGGGCTACAGCAGCAGAAGACACACCAGTGCCACTCCTGTCAGCTGAGAACAGGAAACTGAGGCTATTGGACAATAGAAGATTGGAAAAACTTTGCTGGTCTGAGTCTCGATTTCTGCTGCGACATTCAGAATTTGGCATAAACAACATGAAATCATGGATCCATCCTGCCTTGTATCAACAATTCAGGCTGGTGTTGGTGTAATGGTGTGGGGGATATATTCTTGGCGCTACATTGGTACTACATTTCAATTACTTCACGACTGTTAAAAAAGTATGTTCTATATAGTATGAATGTGTGTAGTGTGAGTGTAATCCATCCACCATGCTGTCATTATCATGTGACCTACCAACGTCAGTTGCGTCGCTTCACTTCCATTCATAAATCCTCTCCCGTGGCCTCATGGGATAGTAAAGTGTCCATCAAATGCGCACTTCAGAATCTCGCCGGAAGTAGTAGGTCATCTGGGGACTTTTCGCCTACTGTTTTTCGAATACTATTGTGACACTGTCACATAAAAGACATGTTTTACCGCTCTATTTATAACAATGATTTTATGTATAATAGAGTTTTAATTGGTTTACATGTTTTTTAGTCCATTTTATTCCTCTTATCTGTTTTAATTTGTGTATGTCTTTAAATGAGTCTGGGTCTACCTGTCATGTGACTGATCACATGACAGGAATCAGGAAGTACACCAGTATAAAGGAGGCAGCATGGCAAACAATCACTCTCTCACTAACAAATGCATTGGTGATCATCCGCCCTGGATTGTGGAGTTTTATTCAGACTTACCTTTCCAGCACAATTTGGATTAACACTTCCGTGGACTTTGTATATACACCGGTGGACACCTCTCACTTCCACATTGGGACTTTCAGCACGCTAGGACTCTTAAGGACTGTTTTATTGTATGAAACCAACTGACTCTATGCTTTTAACAGCCTAAGTTTTCTAGTTTTATTGTGTTGTTTTAAGTTCCATGTGAAAGTTGTAAATACACAATTTATTCACTTTATTTCTGTTGTACGTCTCATCTTTTTAAAGACTCCAAACCCTTACATAGTTTAATCTGACCCCATTTTTAATTCATGTAAACTCGACCAATAGGGCCGATCGTTACACTGTGTATTCGGACATACTACTCTTTTGGCATACTGTTTTTCACATACTATATAATAAGGAAGTATTCGATTTCGCCACAGTGATAACCACAGTGATCTTCTAATGGCTACTTCCAGCAGGATAACGCGCCATGTCACAAAGCTCAAATCATCTCAAACTGGTTTCTTGAACATGACAATGAGTTCACTATACTCAAATGGCCTCCAGATCTCAATCCAATAGAGCACCTTTGGGATGTGGTGGAATGGGATATTCACATCATGGATGTGCAGCTGACAAATCTGCAGCAACTGCGTGATGCAATCACAATTGCAAGTTATAAAGACAGAATTGCATGATATAAACTCGCAATTGTATCTTCTGAAGGCAAAAAAGGGGTCCAACACGGTACAAGCAAGGTGTACCTAATAAAGTGGCCGGTCAGTGTATGTATAAATGTAATGCATGCACTCTGCTTTTACAAATCTTGCATTTTTAATGAAGTTTTGACATAATGAAGCTGATACTTGAAGAATGATTCAGTACAATTGAAAGAAGAGAAGCTATGACCAATCACCTTATGTGCGTTCATTCCAAACGTCTGGCACAGTTCACATCCATCATGATTTAAACATGACCATCTCCAGCCAGATGCTCATTAGGATTATATCAATCCTGAGAGAATGAATAGCAAAAAATGACTTTGGATTCCATTGATCAGGTCCAGCATTAAATTAGGCGGGTGACATTATTTTATCTATTTATAGGCAAACATAGAACAAACTGATTTTACTAAAAGCTTCAAGAAATATTCTTAGTTCAGTACAAGTTAAAGGTATAGTCCACACTGAAATAAAGAGATTGTGATCTTTTATGTCCTCGTAATAATGTTAAATTACAGTAATGACTGCCTACTAGATGGTTGTGCTGGCTGGCCAAATTATATCACGTCTCTATCATGTGTCTTTTATTCGTGGTGACACATTTGAAAAACAATTCGATAACAGTAGGGCTGTGCGATGAATCAAATTTTAGTTTCGGTTTTGATTTTGGCTTCTAATGATTATGAAAATGTGATAATCAAGATAAAATGATCATTGTGCCACATGCTGTTCCTTTCCTTTAAAGTGGTGTGCTTTCGCCCCTCCTTAAATCCTAAACTTAGCATCCAAATCAGTCGAATCATGTAACGTGACTGTTGTAAAATGCAGTCTACTGCAGGACATGCTTTATTTTAAAAAGAGTTATTAAAAGCGCATTAAACTGAAAGAGACTGATCCCCACGCGCTTTCTGTGTGCGTGCTGTGAGACGGAGCAGAACACGAACAAGCAAAGTATATTTGGGGTTTTAGGCGCAAATATACACAAAAATATGTCAAAATGTCTTGGTGAGTATTTACATAAAGACAGTCAGTTATGTCTTAAGTGAATAAACAGTTGAGAAAGAAATCGGATGCGTGTCATTATATTAGATCCATGCCATAGGCTTGTTCCAGTCTGGATATTCTCGATAGTACATCTCAAAATTGGGAAGATCATTACAAACCTGTATGACTTTCTTTCTTTTGTGGAGCATAAAAGAAAAGATTTTGAAGAATGATGGTAACCAAACAATTTCGGTTCCCATTGACTTGTATGGATGAAAAATACAATGGAAGTCGGTGGGAACCAAAACTATGGAAGCTTGTTTCCACCATGAAATAAAAAAATAAAAAAAGGTAATTAAAGACTTTCTCACAATTCTGACTTTTTTTTCTCGCAATTGCGAGTTAACATCTCACGATTCTGACTTTTTTTCTCAGAATTGTGAGATATAAACTCACAATTGCGAGTTATAAAGTCAGAATTGCATGATATAAACTTGCAATTGCAAGAAAAAAGTCAGAATTGCGAGTTTATGTCTTGCAAATGCAATTCTGACTTTTTTTCTCAGAAGTGTTAGATATAAACTCGCAATTGCATGTTATAATGTCCAATTGTGAGGGAAAAAAGACTGATGTTTTTTCTCAGAATTGTGAGATATAAGCTCTCAGTTGTGTTATAATGTCCAATTGTGAGGGGGAAAAGTTTTTTCTCAGAATTGCAAGTTTATATTATTTCTGACTTTATAATATGCAATTGCGAGTTTATATCATGCAATTATGACTTTATAACTTGCAATTGTGAGTTTATATCTCGCAATTCTGAGAAAAAAAAGTCCGAATTAAGATAACTCGCAATTGTGAGATAAAAAGTCAGAATTGCGTGATAAAAAAAACTCGCAATTGCAAGAAAGTCAGAATTGCGAGTTATAAAGTCAGAATTGCATGATAAAAAACTCGCAATTGCGAGGAGAAAAAAAGTCAGAATTGCGACTTTATATCACGCAATTCTGACTTTATAACTGAGAAAAAAAAAGAATTGTGAGATGCAAACTCGCAATTGCGCAGAAAAAAAGCCTGAATTTTAAAATAAAAAGTCGCAATTACCTTTTTTTATTTAGTGGCGGAAATAAGCTTCCATACAAAACTGTTTGGTTATCAACAATCTTCAAAATATCTTCTTTTGTGTTCCACAGAAGAAAGAAAGTCATACAGGTTTGGAACAACATGAGGGAGAATAAAAATGACAGAATTTTCACCTTTCCCTTTAAACTCAGTCAACAGCATTTGTGGCATAATTGATTGCTACAAAAAAATAATTCTGGTTTGTACCTTTTTTTTTTTTTTTTTAAGAAAAATCTGGAGAACAGTGATGTATGTACAATGAGGTATGGAGGTTATATAAAGTCCAGCAGGTTCAGAGAGAGAAAGCGAGAGATGTGGAGAGAGTAAGAGATAGAAAATGAAACTATATCAGTTGCTTTCTCTGGCAATCTAGCTGAGGTGCAGCCAGTGTAGAGGCAGTTTCTAACCTTCTGACCCTGGCCTCAGCGTAGCCTGGGATAGGATTAAATCAGGGCTGGATCTGGGCCAGTGCTTACCCATAACAAATACAGGCTGATAACATATCTTTTAATTACAGGCTCCTGCACCTTCATCAAATTCCTCTAACCAACCCTCTGAGCCCAGAGGGGTCAGTGCTCCCTCATAACTCTATACATCAGGTCTGGGATAATATGATCGTGAGCAAGGTTGAGCGGGACATTATACAAGCCAGTGACTGCACTGGCAGCCACGTTTGTCTGCTGGTTTATTGTGTCAGGAGGTGAAGTATCTTCCCTCTGTCAGCATCATGCAGCTTCTTGTAGTTCAGAGTTACCTGGGTTTGTTAAGATACAAGGTGCTCTACTGACAATGTCCAAAAGCAGACGGACATACGTCTCTCTTCTTCTTCTTCTTTTCTGAAGTGCATAAATATTTACGTCACTCCTCAAATTATGTGTTGTATTTAATGACATCTTGTGGTGGAAATGACATTGTTAACAGTTTTGGAATATAATAGCCAACTCCTTAATAGCTTTATAGCTAGCATTTCATATATTTTAAATACTCAAATTAAAAAATATTGTATTCATTTTGCACAATTTGTCAATATTACATATTTACCTCTGCAGACTTTCAAAGAGGCTGCAGAATGACTTTAAAGTTTTTAAATTAATAAATTATTTTAATATATTAAAATAATAAAACTCTAAATTAAAAAGCTAAAAAAACACAATATGTAAACTGAAATCATATTTCTAAACGTAGTTCTTAAAATTTCTGAAATCACAGTTAATTTAATATATCAGTAATCCTTGTTTCTGTTAATATAAAAAAAAGTTATATCATAATTACAGCAGAAATATATGGGGGCCTTCAAATATTTTATTGGACAAATAAGAGACTTTTAGTCAAAAAGACTGAGAACCACTGCTGTACAATTTTTAATAAAACTTTATGGATGAAATTTATATGTGTTGAAAATGATGTTTACGTTGGAATTTGTGTTTAAGTTAATACAAATCATTTCACACAATAAATTCTGAATGTATATGATTATTTCTTTTTCATTTTGTTTGGTTTTCAGAGTTTTTAAAATGTAATTATTAATATTTTTATGATGGGTTTTTTTTTTATATTTTATATTTAAAAGACTATAGGCAACATGTAAAATGTGACCATTAAATAACAAAAATATAACAATTACAATCTGTTTGATAAAATTCAAGTCTTGGAATATAAAAACCTGCACTGTAAAAAAAAAATATATTTTCATGATTTGTTATCACACCATTTTTTTCTTTTGTCAAATCAACTTAGATAATTAATGTGGTTCAGATAACATAATATTTTGAGTTTCTGTTGATTAAACCAATCGCCTTCATTGTATTAACTCAAAAATTCAACCCGGTAACTTACTTTTTTAAGTCAAACCAACAATTCTTTTTTTACAGTGTGTAGTTTAAGAAACAACCAAAAGCAAATTCTGAAATGAGAGACTAAAAATGTTTATTTTTTACATATTTTTGCACTCCTTTCATTTCGGCTAACATAACAGATACAAAACGATGTGGTTGAACAGGAAATGTCAAATGTTTTGTGCGAATGTAAGGAATTTCTCTCTCCCTCTCACTTCTTTCTGTAAAATCTGTCGCAGTTCAGCATGTACGCCAAACATACATCAAAATGATATTCATTCAAAAACAAAATATTCATTGCAAACCCGTATACATTTAGGTAATGAGGCAATTATCTCCCCACAGATGTGTGTTTTAATGGCTATGGCAGCTAGCGCGGAGACCACATTAAAATGGTTTCAGGAGTCTTTGGAGTGCCTGCAGACAGTGAGGGATTTCACACCATTTTATGAAGAAGACTTTTACATTTCATGCCAAATAATGAATTCTAAAACAAAATCGCAAAAGAAAAAGATGAACCCAGAGAGAATCGTGGGGTGCATTTTAAACACCAGGCTCCAAAGCCTGCCTCAGGAATGTCAATTATAAAGGAACCTGTCACCATCCACGCTGATAAGGCTGGGGATTTAGATTTAACGCTTCACTCAGGAGAGACACCAGAATGTGGGCTTCCACACACACACACACACACACACACACACACACGTTATGTGCGGCATATTTCTACCTAGTTTTTTCATCATCATAGTTAATCAATACCTCCAGCAGCAATCGATACTGTGAAGCTGGAGGACAATCATTATCCAACGATGGTTGAAAAGTAGTCTGCAAACTTCAAAAATAGAGAAGCAACATTGTTAGGAAGTAACTCCTGCACAGCCACAAAGATCAATCAATCTCCAGAGAGGTTAACTACATAGAGGTGACCTGAGTCTACTGAGCAGCAGCCAACACACACACACACACACACACACACACACACACACAAGACCAGTCAGCAGAACAGGTGTGCATTTGACACCATAAAAGAGCACCAGTCAATGCAGATGAAACACAATTAGATGGCGGCTCAAATTTTACGCTGTAATGATATTGAACTTCGACTCGGGTGACTAAGTGAAGTTGTGTCTCTATAAGTTAATGTTAACAAACAATATTGCTCTGCAAATATTTGCAAACAAAATCAAAAGGGGTTGTATAGTACACTGCTACATATTTGACAATAATAAACTATGAAGTGTATAGGAAATTTAAAAGAATAGTTCACCCAAAAATAAAAATTCTGTCATAATTTACTAATCCTTATGTCATTCCAAACCTATTTACCTTTATTTCTTCCCTCAGACACAAAAAGATATATAACAATCAAAAAATTATTTTTGATGCTGTTCACTTTAGGTCCTGTATGTAATTTTTTTGACTGTACAAAAGCATAAAAATACCATAATATGTCTGCAGATATTTAGGAAACATGCTAAATTCACATACCTGTTTCTCTGAAAAACAACGCTACAGCCAGTTATTTTACTTTGAAATGAGCGTTGTGTCGGAATGTCTGTTTTTGTTTTGGTCTGTGTGATCCCACCCACTGCCAATTTATCCAATAGTATTTCGACACCCCAGGTTGCCAGTTGGCAGAAACACAGCGTATTGCAGCCATAGAAGCCAGCAAACAAACTAGGTCAGAGATCACAGATTGTACCCTACCTAAAAAGCCACGACATCCATCTAAAAATCTCTATGAACGGGAACATATTAAAACGCAGATAAATCAACTCATCAACTTACAGGGCTCTATCATACACCCTGCGCAATGCGACGCCAGGTGCGACGCAAGTGTTTTTGCTAGTTTCAGCCCTACGCAGTTATCATTTTCACGTCCAGCACCCACATTGTTTAAATAGCAAATGCACTCGCGCCCATCTGTTTGGCCATGGGCGTGCTGGTCTGAAAACGAGGTGTGTTCAGGCGCATTGTTGGCGTGTTGCTATTTTGAGGCAACTGTAAACGACTGCGCCATTGACCAACTGAAACCTGGTCTAAAGTCAATGGCGTAGTATTTTTAAATTTTTTTAAAATTTTTTTGTTATTTAAAGGGTGCGTTAGTAATATGCACCTATAGGCGGGTGCACAACGCGCGTACACTCTGCTTGTTACACACACAGGGACGTGCAGCACACAAACATGCCAAATATTAAAAGTAAAAGGATTAAAATGTAAAAGATTATTATTGTGTACATAAAGATAAAAATGCCTACATGTCATAATGGATAGTCATTGCATGTATCAGAATTAACTATTTGCAGTAATGACGAATGAAATTGGCTAATTATTTGGCAATACCCACATGTAGTTAAACTGACATGTCAGGTTGAGGGTGTCTATATTCCGCCATGTAAATAGCAATCCGCTAGCGCACCTGGCTTTTAAAGGGAATGGGAGATGACACTCTGATTGGTTTATTGCGCCCAAAACACACCCATGAAACTAGGTACAACACTTTTAGACCATGCGCCGTGCGTGCCGACAGTTTTTTCCGTCATTAAACTAGCAAGTCGATTCGGACTCGTCCTAAGTGCACCTGTGCCGTGTGCTTCAGACCATGCGCTAAATACGACACAGTGTGTAAGTCGTCTTGCCTTCCATTGTCAATTGCACTCACTTCTGTTGCGTGTCCTCAACCCGTGTGAGCATCGAGACTGAGGAGGAGGGGGCAGTGGAAACAATTCTCTTCAATATTTTGAATTTGGTCTGCAGTACCTATTTTAACCACTGGCTGTCAATATTACATACTGCACCTTTAACAACTCATTTTGATTTAACACACACTATATCAGGTTTCTCGCTCAAACAGGAAATAGTTGCACTTTGGCAATGTTCGTGCAGCTATTTTCTGCATAATGAAAGTAAATTGAGGCAAACAATTGTCAAGCTCCAACAATGACAATAAAAACACTTAAAAATGAGACCGCCGAACAACTCTTTGCGAGGAACATGCAACATGTCTTGACGTGCCATTTTTAAAATGTACAGTATGTGAAAACTAATGAGATTTTTGATATTTTCAGTGATTAACAACTTTAACCCATCAACGTTATTTGATTCGTAATCCTATAAGTCTTTATAGGTATACCCTCTAAAAAAAAATGCTGGGTTTCAAAACATCCCAAGTTGGGTTAAATGTTTGTAAGTAGTTTTATTTAACTCAACTATTGTTTAAAAATTACTTTAAAAATGTTTAAAAAAAAATTTAAAATGAACCCAAAGCATGTTGGAAATTAACATTTATTAATATTTTATTAATATTTATAAACATTTAACCCAACCGCTGGGTTAAAACAACCCAATCGCTGCGTTTGTCCATTTTCAACCCAGCATTTTTTTAGAGTGTAAAGTGTTTTTTGCATTTGCACTGGAATGTGCTTTGCACTGAGACATAAACACATTCATATTGCACTCATTAAAGCGTCTAGTATTCCCAGGCTGTCTCCCATCCAAGTGTTAATTGAGCCAAACCTTAGTTAGCTTCTGAAATCAGATGAGATCCAGTGTGCCCATGGTTGTATGGCTCTGTTTCAGGTAAAATATTAGCAAATGACGTGAACTTCAGTGGTATTCATGACATCATCTCAACTCAATCCATCTCAACCCATTTCGCAGTATCACTTTCGCTATCAAGAAAAGTTATTGTATATCTGCCATAAGTGAATGAAATGATAAACAACTAGGCAAATGACAGCCATCACATAAAAAATTCTTATATCGCACAAGTAAATAATGAGGTGATGATGTGACGTCAGTGCAAATATACTACACACCGGGAAAGAAAAAGCCAGGACAAGTAATTTGGGTTCTTCGATTACCATGCAGCCCCTGAGAAAATAAATTAACTGCCCGTGCGTTCATTTGTTTAGAGATATGTGAGGGTTATGTTGAAATGACCTGAGTAATTGCAGTCTGAATATTTATCTATATCACTACACTGTGTGTTCGTAGTTTAAGTTTCCTCTTTTTTCGTTGTTGTTGTTTTCCAAGCTCCTCAAGTTAGGGTTTCACATTCATTTCCACGGGTGACCTTTTATATGAAATGCAACATTAGTCTTGTGCTCTGTGGCTTGTCCGCTGTGGACAGAGACTAATGTGATGCTTGACCCTCACGCTGACCCTCTGCTGGCCAGTGCAATCAACTCCACATGCCTCACACTGCTTTGTCCTTTATGGTCAACATACATGATACATAGATGTAGTTATTACTGTACCCAGGTTTTGTCTTCTGTCCTGTTGCTTCAGGTGCTATAGTGATGTATGTGTTTTTAGAAAGTGTAGATAATGTTATTTTGTATCAGTATGTCTTTGAATTTCCATCAAAAAGCAAAAAGTAAAGCGTACGCTAAAACGTTATACTGAAACATTGTTGATGTTTTGGTCCCCCATATCTACAAGGACTAAAATCCCCTCATGTTCTATTCAAACTGCTGTGTTTTCATACAATGCCACTAAACCAGAGAAAATTAAACCATTTTTCGAAGCTGAAACATTGACTGACAAGTCAAATAGGCCGTCGTATTAGCATCTTAATTTTGCTCATTGTCAGGTGCTGTTCGTGTCCACACTTCAACAGCTGACTAATAAAGGGCCGGGCTCGTGTTACCTAACAAGCTAGCCTTTATAACCTAATTGCTTTCGGTTCAATAGCTTAAAAAGTAATTAATTACTGGGGCAGATTGTAATAGAGGTTAAGGTGGCATTTTTGCCAAACTAATGAGATGGTGTGCACAAAGGCAAAGCAGATGTGATAGGGTAATGGTGGCCCTGAATACAATTTACCCAGAGCCCTATTTGTGGTGCCATTTTAAAAAAAAGTGGAGGGCCCTTCCAAATAGTATGCATACCAACAACACTGTAGAGAGGTAACACCTTTTTCTGCCAAAATACCGTAGTATAGCATTGTGACCATAGAAAAACCGTGGTAAGTCTAACTAGGTATTTGCCACCACTGTCGTTAAAAAAAAAGAACATGGAAAGAAACAACTCATGACAATTCGTAATCATATTGCGTTTTGGTGGCAAATTGGTGGCTAATTTGTATAAATTTGTACAATCTCATTCACGCGTTTTCCGATGATCTGCTTACACCCTATGACAGTTAGGTTTACCTTTCATACATCGTACAAATTCATATGAAATCGCCACCTTGTAAAAATACGTTTTCTCTGGAGATTGGGTTTCAAAGATTCTGAAAGCGTAAAATTGCTTCTTTTTTTTTTTATTAAACAGTGGTTTATTGGACAAGTTGTGTCTCTCTTTGTAAAAAAATTCAATAAATTGTAATTAACATTTTCTTAAGGATAATAAAAATGTATCTCAGCTAATGCCGTAACTATATAGGCTGCATGGCACATTACTTGCACATTACTATAATATTAAAGGTTACAATTAACAACAGAGCCCAAACTATTAAATTCAGTTGCTGATTATTTTTAGATATAATAGTCAAAACAAAAAAAAAAAAAACATTAAATTGCACATAATGCAGGTTTTGCATTAACTTCTAAATCTAATTATTTTAATTATTATCAATATAATAATTTACATACTGTCATAACTTTTTTTTTTCATGGCAAATTTATTTAAACATAGGCTATATTAAATAATTAAGACATTACTAACAGGTAAAGTAAATATAATTAATATATAAGCTAATATAGTGCATATATTTAGTGAAATGCTCCCCTCTAGAGTTCATTTCTCTAGTGAACAAACATGCTGTGGACACTAAATGACTTGCCTGAGGTAAATGTAATGCTACGTGAGATATTATTCAAGCTGTTTTATTGATGTCTTTCCACGGTTGAAACACTCATTGAGAGATTACATGTAAACATATTTATGCATAGATTGTCTGTTCTTCTTCTTCTGCGCTTTTTCCTGTTGTGGCGGTTAGCAAACAGCATTGCATTACCGCGCACACTCCCTTCTGGATTGGAGTGTGGATAGATAGATAGATAGATAGATAGATAGATAGATAGATAGATAGATAGATAAATACATAGATTTATAGATAGATTTATTGATAGATTTATTGATAGATTCTTTCAGAGGAAAGAAAGGAAATCTTCAAGACAGGAAGGAAGGACAAGCTGTGTACGTGTGTGACTTTGGGGAAGATTAGGCATCTTCACCTTTAAACAGTGCTGGAGATAGTCTTTCAAGAGGAGGGGAAATAGCTTGGCTCAGCAGTTTGTTTTCATGGGGCTTTGAGAGCTTCCTCTGGTTGGTTCAGGTTGCCTGGCTCTGAGGCAGCAGAATCGGCTCATTGTCTCCTCTTTACAAAAGGAAGATCACAATGATCGACAGAGCAGTTAGTCAGTGGAGCTTTATTGGCAGTGTCACAACCCCCCTGCCCAACATAACAGCCGTTGTGACCACTAGAGGTACAGGTGTCCATTCAGACATTCAACATGGACAATCTGTATTATAGACATACTTGTTTGCACATGTGAAACGTTTAGTTTCAATATTTTCACTTGGATGTGGCACAGTCACAGTTATAATACATGAGTATATTTTGTTTACAACAAGAGAAGATTAGTGTAACTTCATATAGGTTGTCAGATGCATTGCATTTTTTGGTTCAGACCTCATCTCAAGGTGAGCTCCAAAAAGGAAAGCAGGACCTGTTGAATCTCCTTTTACTCCATCATATTTCAGGCCTTTTGGGAAGATCTCTCAGGATTTAACTGGGTCTTCAAACCATACAAGAACAAAGGAGCTGGCAGGCCTTGATCTTGGTTTAAACTGAGGTTTGATCAAAGATAGGGTCTTAGGTCCCATCCTGGGGGCCTGAAATGTGCTTTTCCCCAGTCTGTCAGAGCAGAGGTCACCTGCAGTCCTCTGTGAGGATTAGGAAAGAGAGACAGTAAGAGAAAGGTTTCACCTGTCTTTCTGCTCTCATGCAGCAGGTTATATAACAACTATCTGCGCCATTGTAAGTTCTCCGGGAATCTCACATCAAAAACTATTTTTTTTTTTTTTTTTTGCTGTATAGAGTTCTTGAATTGGCTATATGGTTCTTTGGAGATTTAAAAAAAAAAGTTCTTTAGGTTCTTCAGATTAGCATATTGGTTTCTGGATTCTTTAAAGGACCTAAATGATTTTTTAGAGTAACAGAATAAAAAGATCTTTAAAAAGGTTCTAATGGAAGCCTTTATTTTTTTAGGACTGCATAGTCATTTTTTCCATACTTTTTCAAATGGATGTTTGAAATATCCAGAATTGAACTTTCTGTTTGCAGTATACAGTATAACTAGATTTGCTTTTTCTGGAGTAAATACTGTACCAGAACCTGAAAGGCATAGTGTTAAAGTTGGTTAATTATATGAAAATAAAATCACAGAATGCAAATAGACTGGAGAACGAAGAGGAATTGCAAGTCAGTACTCTAATACTGTATGACAGTGATGTCATTGCTGTTGGTTACATCTTAAATGCTGAACATTCTATGTAAGTCAATAGCCACTTTTAGAATCAAAACCCATTAAATAGTTGTAAAAACTGTCGGATTATAGTTATAATTTATAAGTTATAATAGTGTTTTTCGACTTCTACATAAAGAGTGATATTATGGAGTTATCACATCAGGTTCTTCAGAACTTAGTGTCTGGCTCAAACTCACTGCAGACTTCTTACATCAGAGTGTCCCAACTTCATACATGCTCAACCCAATGGTGCTCCTCCCGTGACAAAAATTACCGTTTTTTTTTTTTTTTTCCTCAATGAAATGAATGTACTATATTTTAGTTTGATCATGTTTTTAATTTAAGATTTTGTATTTTGGGGGGATTTATGGTATTAAATTACATTTATTTACTTTTCTAAAACGGTTAGTTCCTGTCCTTGATTCTGATTGGTCAATAGCTGTGTTTTATTCACGGTTCTGTGTATCACTACACAACACCCTTAGCAACCACTCTTAGCAACGTAAACTCTTTGTTCTCAATTTATATTGTTTATTGAAGCTTACTGTATTATGTAGAAGAGCATTGTGAGAAAGAGATCGAGTGAGAGAGTTTATTACCTGCATTCAGATTTAGCATTTTCCTTCAGGCCAGTTCTATGTTAATAATAAAAAATCTGTTTAAATGTATTATCTTGTCCTTTTAACAGTTAAGGGGTTTTCCCATGACTGACAGCGATAGTCAAAGCATTTGTCAGTTGCGTCTTGTTCCGTGTTCACAACAATTCAGTCTTTTCAATATAAAAGTCTTCGCTACTGAGTGACTCACTCGTTAAGACAGTCTTTGCCGCCATCTAATGGTGTAATAATGTAACTTCTGTTGCTGTTCACAGTCAGGGACTACTTTTTCCGGTGGAAGGAAGGCTTTTAATGATTTTACGTCATGATAGTTGCATTGATACATATTTTTTTGGCTTTAATATTTGTATTGTGTGGTAACAGTTTTATAAAAGCAATAAGGTACTCAAGGCTAGTGCTGTATTGTGAATAAGTCACGGCTGAAGGGGTTGCAGGCACTCTGCTTTGCGTTGTGCTTAACAACGCCCTTCAGCCATGATTCTCGTACCTTATTGCTTACTTTGAGCTTACCTGAAAATAAAATTTCCAACTTAAACTTATAAATCTTAAATGGTTTGGAGCACAGACTTAAGTTTGGTCTCTTTTCAAAGAAGACACTTGGCAGATTATTAATGAAGTGAAAAAAGGTACATCTTGTCTACACCATTGCTCCGCAACAGCTAAAAGATGTCTACACTGAACGCGACAAACCGACCGTTGCAAAGCACTTGGACTATGTCAGAAATAGAACAGGGAATCCGTTAACTGTCTGGAATTTGTTGTCGCATCTCGTCGCGCCGCATCCAATGTAGACAATATCACTGATTATAATGTGTTCTATTGTCTTTTGACGCATCACATCATACTGCGCCGCTGGCGACACGGTGTTATAGAAGTTTAAGTTTATTGTTATGAAAAATGCACAATTTTTATATGAAATATATATTTTTCAAAACATATTTTACTCTAAAAACATAAGAAAATCGAAGCCATAGACATAAGCAAGTTGTGTTCCAAATTTGAGGTTGATATCTCATAAGATTTTGTTTGAGCACAGTACAAACTTTTCCATTAGATGAAATTCGTTTCAAATTCATTTCCAACATGGTCATTTTTAACTGTACAAGTGTGACTTTTTTTCATGACTGTTTAACCTTTTCGAATCATGTCCATGATTTTTATTTGTTTTCACATAGCAAGCACCAAAACCTTTACCAAGTTTCGTACCATTCCAATGAAGTAAAAAAATCTACAAAATAACAAAACGTAAAATTCTTCGGTCAAAAATGACCGAAAGAGCACTAGAGGGTTAAATCACTTTTAATCATGGCTTTATTCACATAGCCTCAATTCAAACTTTTCCAGAAATGTTACAACACAGGCCACCAAATTGGCAGCATTTCAACATGGATCCTGTTCAAACATGATCTCTAAACAGAAATATAACATTAAATTTACTAAAAGAAAAAAGCTGTATGTGTGAAATGTAATCTTGATGTATTAAACAGTATACAAAAAATGGAAGTATAAAAAAATAAAACAGTAAAAACACTGAAGTAAAAATACAATACATTATGTAACTCTTCATTTAATAATAGCTGGGAGTGTAGTCTGTTGAGGTTTTGATACATTGGCAGGCGCAGTAGAACTAGTTGTTAAACTTTGCACACATGCCGCGTCCTGCGAGGGAGAAAAGTTAGTCGAGACTCTGGCCAAACAAGCCCAAGGGCCTTTGCTCTGCAGCCAAATTAGATTAAAAACAACTTATCTCTGTGACTTGTCAAATTAAAAAAGGAGAAGCAGTTGACTGTGTCAGGCCAAGGAGAGGCAATTCCTGTTATAGAGATAGAGATGCACACTTTCTCCCTGCATATTCAAATACGAACTCTCACACAAACATGATGGGTTTTCTTCTCACACACACTCATTCTCAGTGGCCATCTCTCTTTACTTCTGAAGCTGACATTCCTGGCAGGCAGGGAGCTTTGAAGTGGGCAGTGTGTGAAAGGGCTCCCGTTACAAGGCCGAGCCCAGAGAAAGAGGATCTGTCTGGCGGTGGAGAACAACACTGGCTCAAGGGTTAATCAGGAGTCCAACACACTACGCACTCTGTCCCCTGCTCACAGCTGTAACAAGACTCTGTGTTTGGAGGTTAAGAAAGACCGAAAACGGCCAGAGCTTTGAAGTTGAGTGGCAGCTGTGGATTGGACCAGAAGATGAGAAGACTTTTTCCTCGTAGCTGTCGGCGACTTGTACGCATACATAAACATACATTGGGTCAAAGGGTGTATGGTGTTATTGTGTGCGCATGTACACGTGCTTTTGTGCATGCGTGCGTTATTAAAAGAGCCTGGGTAATCTTTCTATAACCTTTTCCATCCCTGACCTCAGGAGCAGATCATCAGCCCTCCTGTGGCCTTTTCTTCCCAAGACCATACCTGCAAACTAGTCGCTTTTCGGCGAAAATTGCCGTTTTGAATCAAAATATGTCATTTATGTGAATCGTGTAGAAGAGTTTTTTTTTTTTGTTTCGTTTTTTCTCGGGGGTGGAGGGTGTCAGGGTGAGTTTGCAGGCACAATAAATCGAAAATGGAGTCTAAATCCTTAGACTGGAGTGAGACCATAAACGTCTTTCAAGCTGTCATGATCTTTTTTGGCGCTCTGTGGTGTGACTGACACATCGCTGTAGCACTTCAGTTCAAACAGAGGCAGAGCGCACGTGAACCGATCATCTCTTCCGCTTTACAACACAAAATAAACATGAATGGATGTAGGACGAATGAATACCGAAGGTATGTTGAAAGATCCAGTACAACTTACTGAAATCCGTATCATGTCATAGGTTAATCGATCAATCATTGTTTCAAAGCGCCAATAAAATAACTTGTAAAAATGTCACATTTACCGTAACATTTACCTCAGAAAAGCCGTTCAATGTCAAAAAACTTGTTAGTCAAAAATGAACTTAGAGAGGAGCATTTTGATATATATACACTGTGACTATAGGCCATTGCATATTCGTGTACTTAACATGTGCTTCAATCCTGAATGTATAAAACCGTTTTATGACGGCCACCATTTAAATGTTTAGGCCGATATTAAAAACGAGTAGAAACAGTATTAAAAACGAGTAGAAACACAATTATGTCATTAAAAATGTATTATAACGTTATTATAAAAACTTATTTATGTGTAATTTATATGTAAGTAGCTTACAAATCAATTAATTTTAACCTTTAATAATATAATGATGTACCAGCTGTGGTTCCCTGTATAGTTTACAGAATTAGTTGAGATATTTTTTCTTTGAGGAAATTTGCCATGTACTGTAGACTACCTGATAGGCCCCGAATTAATCATTATTGAATTGAAGGTAATCAAATCGAAATCAAATCGCAAGCTTCTGAATCAAAATCAAATCCAATTGTGACATTTGTGTCAATGCCCAGCCCTAGTGTCAATAAATGTTTTATTATTATTATTATTATTTGTTTTGTTTTTTTTACTTGAAGCAAATGTTGTTGTTTTTTTTTTGTTTTTTTTCATTTATTTTCTGGTGGAAGTGCACCAGAATGCTTAGTTTATATGTTAAAATCACGAAAATATTCTCCTGGGGGAGGATGCCCCCAGACCCCCCTACTTTGTAAACATGTCACCTTTTTCACCACTTTGGAGTTTGCAGGTATGCGAGACACTTTAAAGTCTTTTTTAAGATAAAATTTAACCCCAAAACAGGACAGAATCAGAACCATAATGCACGTGCCTGGATACTTGGAGCTGTGGCAGTGATGCCAGTTCAAATCGCAATCTTCTTTTGTGTTCTAGAGGAGAAATACCCTGATTCTTGGACACAATCAGTGAATTCAGACAAACCCATATTAAAAACAAGCACTGAATATGAGACCTTTCCCTGTCTCTGTGCAGAGGCTTTCAAACAGTACACACCTGAAGCTCCCCTAGAGTAGCAAACCCCACATGAGACGAAAGATGCCCACATCAACGGTACGGTTGGCTAATGGCAATCTTATACTGACATGGAGCCATTATTCTGAAATTATGAAACCATTAGCGCTGTTCAGCCAGCATGGCCAACATGCATGTTCACATACAAATAGCTTTTATTTTCACTCTACGCTTGGATAACAGAGAGGTGGCGGTTTGAATTTTCCTAATAACGCAATGAAAAGAGATTTAAATAGGGAGTGACGAAATGTTGAAGGGACCACAACACTGCTGCTGAAAACACATTTAGGAATAAATTACAAATTTCATGCCTCGGCCGCGTTCTTTATCAAAACTCACACAAAGACTATCAGAGGACAGCAGTAATGACATAAATATTCATGAGTGTGCTCACCTCAGAATAACAAGCATATATGTTTTCTTAATTATGTCCCCAGTTAACTTTGATAATTCTGCTATTGTGCTGGAACTGCAGAGGAAGTTTTGAAATGGCTATGAATTAGCTTTACGGAAAAGACCAACAAGAAACCTTTTGTTTGTTTTATTCAGGAACATCGTACAAACATTCTTAGGTTTTGTAGGTATAATTTTAGTGAGAGGCTTCTGTTGTGTATTCTAAAGTAAATTCTTTGTTTATAGATATAAATGTATTCATTTGTTTGTGTGTTTGTCAAGCACACAGTGCCACACTGATCTATGTAAACTTAACATATTTTCAGTAAACTCTTCCTTAATCCACAGATAAATCTGTACTGGGAAATTACAGCAAAGATCTCTTTGGGAAATACGTTGAGTTCAGTGTCCTCGTATCATCCCATAACTCACAGATGATTCCAGAATACATGGGTTACATTAATCATGGGCAGAACATGCCAAGGTAGATCATATTGCATTGTCAATGACCTATGAGAGTTAGTGGAAAAGTTTCTGGAAGCCATACGTACATCGTCTCCAGTTCCCCAACACTGCCAAGACAATACCCGTGGCGTGTGTTGATGCAGCATTTCTTTTTGACATACACAAGATCTTTGATATCTGAACTCGACATAGATCTCAGTGTGGCCTACAGTATAGACATAAATCTCACCAGTCACTAACATCTGACCATGAATAACCTGGTGGGCGGCATCCAAAAATCACAAGTATGGCATCATTTACTCACTGTCAAGTAGTTTCAAGCCTGTATGATTTACTTGATTGTGTAGAAAGCAAAGGGAGATATTTAAGCAGAATGGCAAAGCTGTGGTCCATTTACTGACATTGGGCCTCTTTTATGAAACTTTCATAAATTTATGAGTAAATCCCTTCCCGAAAACTCTCCTCCGGATTCATAAACAAGTTTGATAGGTAAACATGTGTATGTTAAAGTTAGTTCATCCAAAAATGAAACTTCTGTCATTAATTACTCACCCTCATGTTGTTCCAAACCCATAAGACTTTCGTTCATCTTCAGATCACAAATGAAGTTCTTTTTGATGAAATCTGAGAGCTTTCTGTCCCTCCATTGACAGCTACACAACTGACACTTTGACGCTTCAAAACATTCATAAAGAGATCGTAAAACTAATCCATATGAATTATGCGGTTTAGTAAAAAATTCTCTGAAGAGACTTGATCGCTTTACATGATGAACAGATTTAATTTAGTCTTTTATTCACATATTGATCAGCAAACATAAACCGAAGCACAACCAAACCTGCTTGACACGAGAACAGACCTCTTCCGGAACGTGCTGCGTAACACGAGAATGAACCTCATCGGTTCTCTCACACGTCAAGCAAACAAGCTTGAGCTTCCGTTTACCACAACTGATGTTGATGAATGTTTAATAAAAGCTTAAATTCAATCTATTTATCATATAAAGCGTTTGTGTATCTTCAGAAAAGTTGGACTAAACCGCTCAATTCATATGGATTAGTTTTACGATCTCTTTATGAACTTTTTCAAGTGTCAAAGTGGTAGTTGTGTAGCTGTCTATAGAGGAGTCAGACAGCTCTCAGATTTCATCAAAAAGATCTTCATTTGTGTTCTGAAGATGAACGAAAGTCTTACGGGTTTAGAAGAACATGAGGGTGAGTAATTAATGACAAAATTTTCATTTTTGGGTGAACTAACCCTTTAATGAATTCCATTCATTTGTAAATAGGGCGGGCGCGCTCGTGTAACGGGCATAGGCCAGTAAGAGCTGTGCGTGTAAACCTCACTTCCCTGGCCTCAAGAGGCACGTTAGCGACTCACGCTAGCGGCTGTGGTCTTTAGCGTCCTTGTTAGCGCACCCGACTAGGGCTGCAACAAACGATTATTTTGATAATCGATTAATCTACCGATTATTTGGAACGATTAATCGGCTGATCATCGATTATTACACTGATTAATCAGTATGCTTTGTTCGATTACTCCACTTTAGCAATTAGTTAAAATATTGAGTTATACTTTAACTAATAAATAAAAATCACTTCAGCTTTCGAGCCAACTGCATAGACCAATCTACTTCAGGTTTTCTTTTCTCTTCAGAAGTCATCAATAGTCCAACTGTTACAATGACTGGTACTGTTTTTATTTAGTCTGGGAATTGTAATAATAACTTTTTAATAAGAGTAAAAATATGAATATGTAATATTGTGCATATTTTTTGAAAAATAGCCCTCTCTAGATTTCTTTTTTTTATTATTTATTTATTTATTTTTTATACTAACTATCGAGTTTATGGTCACTGAATGGCTTTCCTGAGGTAAATGTAACATTTTGTGACATTAGTTTGCAAGCTGTTTTATTGACGTCTTTCTGCGGTTAAAACTCTGATTAAGTGATTACATTAGAGATGGATTTATTTCAGTAAGTTGTACTGTATCTTTCAACATACTTTTTGAAGTTCATTCATGTTTATTTCGTGCTGTAATAGCAGAAAAGAGGAAGAGATAATAGGTTAACGTGCCGCTTGACCTGAGGTGTTACAGTGATCTGTAATGCCACATTAAAGAGCGCCAAAACCACATGTATTGTTTGAATCCCGTAGTAAAATTGACAGAATTTAAAAGCCGAGACTGCTTTATATCAAAAGTAACCTGATCTGTCTCATCTGTCAGCACGTTGTCTGTGTCCTCTTTGCTCTGCTATGTATCTTTCACTGAGAAAATGGACGTGGCGTGAGAACAGTGAGTTTGAATGAGAGATGGTGGCCCTGCATGACAGCATTTTTTTTGTAGTTATGCTAAACGTTATTTTTGTTATGTTTTATGCTATGTTAAACTCCCACAATTTACGGGTTCGACTTTGTTTGCACTATGCACTCCGAAGCACTGTGTCTTCTTCTATTGAATTGGATCTGGGAGGGCTGCATTACAGTATTGCGCTACAGCGCCCCACTGGTCAAACCGCGTTATTGCAGGCCCTTCAAATAGGTCATATGAGATCAAAAGACTATTCGACAACAAAAATATTTGTCGACAATTTTTTATTGTCGACGTTGTCGATAATGTCGACTAATCATTTCAGCCCTACACCTGACTCCCATGCCGGAGACACTGGTTAGAGTCCAGCTTAGAGCGGGTGAAGTAGGACCGGTTACACACACTCATTCACACTTAGCATAATCCCTGCTTATGAATTACAACTACGTGAATAATGTGTCCAGGAGCACTGTGGAATCTTCTGGACTTCCTTCTCAGGTTTGCCTCCAGTATATTGCATAAATGCTAAAGAGACTAAAAGGCCATAAAACAAATATTCAATTAACGCGTGTCTGCCAAAGCATTTTTAACCAGCTAAAAAAATGCCAGACGCTCTTCTGAAAACGGCCAGCTGGTGGCATTTGAGAGCGGTTTGGAGGTGCAGCGTTTTTCCAGCTGAGACGCTATGATTGCTATGATGATACGGAATATGCCAGGCAGTAATGTGTTACTAGTGTCTCATTTTGGAAAATATTACTGAATATAAAAATGCAGTAACCAGCAATATTAACTTCTCCGTTGTTGTTCAGTTGTTGTAGTATTTGTCCCGTCCCTCCTCCACTGTGATTGGATGGCTGGGTAAAAAGTGACAGTGATGAGTGCTGCATTTTTCCCAAAGTTGAACAGTTTTCAACTCTGTTTTTCAACTCTCAGCTACAAAAAAAAAAAAAAAGACAGAGCAATTGAACTATTTTATATTATTATGCATCAAAATGCAGTGTCATCAGTTTGCCTAAAAGATCACAGAACGTTTAAATGTTTTACACGCCATTTACACATGGTAGGAAGCAGGTGTAAATTTCTTTCGTACCAACTAACATTTTGAAAATACGACCATTTTCATGAATCCAAAAATTTACGAACGGCTTTACGAATGATTTACGAATTTGTTCTGCTCGTGTTTCACGAATGAGGCCCATTGTATGGAAAAGAGCAGTTTGGACCATATATATTAAATATCTGAGTTAATCACATATAAGAATGTCCATAATCAAGAAAAGGAAAATAATATATTAAAAGGAAGGAAAAAGTTCTTTGAAATTTATTCAAATGGTTTTTCATTTTCAAGGCAAGTTTAAATTTAATGACTCTAAAACTGTAATGTGGTGTAACCATCAAGTAAAAAAAAATCATTGTATTTATGAATCATATTTTTGTGGTTCATGCAAGTGTTCAATACAAGAAAGAAAGTCATATGGGATTTTGGAATGACATGAGTGTGAGTAAATGAGTTTACTGTCCCTTTAATCGCACATCAAACACTGGTGTGGCAATGTTTCGAGAATGTTACGGATGCGCACATTTGTATTGCATTGGCATCGCCGGTTACATGGTCCCTGTAGTACTCCAAAATCCCAGCTGAATCCCAGCATGAGGTGCATTCTGAGATATTGATCGGCAGTAATCTGTTTTCCTGGTGTGGGTGGTTGGAGAGACAGTGACCTGCGAGAGGGGTCAGATTCCCTCTCCGACCGGGCAAGAGCCATGCCACATTGATAAATGAGCATCATGACTACCGTGTCACTCTGAGCGCATTAGCACACACGACTGCAATTCGCATTAAGCCATCCAACATGTTTGGCTCTTGTAGTTGTTTGCCCGCTGTGATGTATTTGATGACGGTAAATGAACACAGTTACAGTGCGTGTTGCGTGGCGAGAAACATTCAGTGGCCCGCTGCCCCTGTGGGACTGCTAGCATGCGCTGCCTTTTTTGTTTACAAAGTTGTTTGAATATTAAGCAGGGCCATTTTTCCAGTCATAATGAAGCAACAATGCATAGCCACACATCTGCACATTTACATATTACACTGTAATTTAGCCTCAGCTCTTAATTTCCTGCCTCATGCGAGCCGAGAGCGCGGTGGGCACTGATTTGCATAGGCTGCAAGGACGGCCGGGGGGAACGTGTGGCTCTGTGCGGCGCTGTTTGTTTACCAATCATTTGCATTGCATGTAAACAACATCAGAGTAATGGTCTGGAGCCTCGTGCGCTGCCAGTTGTCCGCACGTTCAAAGATGGGAGACGCAAAGCGGCGGCGCTCACAGATGGAGACAGCGGATCCGGAAATCTGCATCATCTCCCAGGGAGCTGTTGTAAACATAGAAAACATGAGAATTGTGTATATGGATTTCGGGTCCAGACCTTCTAAGACGCCAGACCGACATATTGTATGCCACTTTTTACTCTCATAATGTGTCAGACAGCTCCAACTGTGTTCAACAGACAGACAGTGATCAATACATTTAATCAGCACAGCCACTGTCACACACCATCAGAGCGTGGTAATGCTGTAGGCATCTTTAAGAGGCACAAAACAACACGCATACACGCAGAAAGGGTTTTAGAGGTCCGCTGAAAATTTGAATGCAGCCTCAGTGGGTTTTAGTGAATCAAGACTAAAATGTTTAGGGGAGAGTGTTTCAAAAGAGAAATGTAAGTATTGATAAGATGTAAGGCCTGAAATTTTACCAAAGAGAGCAGAAGCCAGATTCTATGCAAGCTTGTTTCCGCCACAGAATAAGAATAAAACAAGACTTTTTATCTCACAATTCAGAAGGTTGCAAGGTTATATCTCACAATTCTGAGAAGAAAAAGTCAGAAATAAACACGAGATACTAAGGTGGAACAGATAATTCAATCTGATAACACTTTTACACTGAAATGGTGGAAATATTACTGTGTAACCTGTTCTCAAAGAAACATAGCACATCATATTCTTGTTGAAATTACACTGTTGTGGTATTTTTCATAATTTGTAGAAGAAATTCTCCAATGATGTTTGTATATTCACTGTTCGATATTGTAAGTGAACACTAGTGAGAATGTGAAAAATGTGTTTTAAGATTATTTTGAGTGTGTGACGTGACATGTAGCCAAGTGGTGTCCCATACTCGGAATTTGTGCTCTGCATTTCACCCATCCAAGTGCACACACACACAGCAATGAGTATAGAACACACACCCACCGTGAACACACACCTGGAGCAGTGGGCAGCCATTTTTGCTGCGCCGTCCGGGGAGTGATTGGGGGTTATAAGTGGAAGAGTGGAAGAGAGCGCTGTTCATTAATTCCCTCCACCTACATTTCCTGTCGGTACTGAGACTCGAACCTGCGACCTTCGGGTTAAGGCGCCGATATACTCACAGCGAAGTTCTTTTTCGTCCTATAATAATACGTGAGGATATACTGTTATCGAACATCTGACGCCACCCACACTGCTGAGAATGGCGTTTAGATGAATATATAAATATGTGCTGCGCACTTTCCTCTCAATAACAAAATAAACACACAACAAAAATGAGAAAACAGCAAGCATTTTTTATAGAAAGCATAAGAAAAGCATCTGATGGTGATGGCAAATCAGCACTCCAGTAAAGTCACGTCACGTTTATTTATATGGCATTTTATTCAATAGAATAGCAGCTTTATGGTATCAAACATGAAAAACAGTGTCAGTGCCTATCCAGTGTGTTCATGTTTTCACACGCGGAGATCTTACCTCTACGGACTCAAACATGAAATGAATCAGAGAAGAGTTCCACGTGAAAGAAGGCGGACTCATTACATTATCGTCACGTCACGCCAATGGTAGTACAAAGGTGTTTTGCAGCAGAAGCGAACTTTTCCTTAGAGTTCGCTTTGGCAAGCCATTTCGAACTCCCAAAACGAACTTCATTTTGGCCTGATTTTGTTAAAAATGACATCACATCAGTTCGGTCTTCGATTTCGTTTGAAGTCTATTGAGGCCTTTACAAGTTGTAACCATTAGGTCACAACTATAGTTGAAGAAACATACAGTAAGCAATTGACACACAACTATAAATTATTTTATTTCAGATTGATGGGTTGGAGTAACTGTGCAGTAGCAACAACAAATAGTGAATGTCCGTTAACTGAATGTATATCTCGTTGCGAAGCATCACATTGGTAATTTGAAGCAGATTTGTTGATTATAATGGTAGCAATCTAATTTTGTACCATATAGTTTAGTTCGACAGCTGGTTGAAGGTGCTGATTTTTTCCTCAGTGGAAATATGGATCTGTTTCGGTGGACCAGAGTTTTTTTTACTGACAGAGACGCTGAAGTTTTTTTCATATTACATGCAGTGCTGATTGGCATATAGCCTACTTGATCCCATAGACATACGTTTCTCTTTTTCCTGCTCTTTCCTTCTGCTGTATCTCACACAAACACAGACACACACCACAGCGGCCCATACTTTAAAAAAATGGCTCTCATTTCCTTGGACAGGGCTGTGTGTCCACTCCCCCAGATCTCTGCTGCACTTCCATTTCATGGTGCATGGCCCCAGCGTGTGATTATTCCACTCTCTCAGGTACAGGGGGAGTTAATGTCTGAGGAAACTGATGTCCCTGTCAGCTTCCCGCCTCTCCTCCCCACACGACCTCCCACCCCTTCCCGCGCGGAGCTTGTCACCGCACACGCTGCCGCATCGCCAATATGACAGCACCCCCTCACAAATACACGCATCCGCTCACGCGTGGTCCCTCCTAACTATCAATTCTCCACACAAGCGAACAGAGAACCGGGAAGCATATGCCACCAGCCCTTGATCCCCTGGCCTGCATTTACATCCACTCCATGGAGTATCAGCTGGTTAGACGCAGCTGTAACCGTATGTATATGCCTGTAAACATAAGCCTGCTGCAAACACAACGTAAAGAACCACACAGCTGCCATCTGCCTGACAAAGATGCGAGATACCCAGCAGTTAACAGATGAAGTCATTCTGTGCTAAAGGAAGTGCTTTCAGGTATCTGCTTGACAGGAACAGAAAAATGTAGAGGCTTCATAGTATTTCCTGTAGGTATGTGCTCAGCTGAATCCCTTTCCCTGCTACAAAGGCTTCTGGGTCCAAATTTTCATTGTCCTTCACCTTCATAAAGATACATTGCCTGCTTTATTGAGATAGCAATATCACACGAGCAAGAGTGGTGTTGTTAATCAGAGCCAGGCTGATATTCAGACCAGCAGCAGCTGTGATTTAGTGTGATATTGCTTTTATACAACAGTTCGATAAACAAGATCTTAATATTGAGTGACTTGTTTTAGAAACAATATTGCCAGTTTCCGTGTGTTTTTTGCCCATGTTCACATATCTGCATAATATGGTTACACACACAGTTCGGTTACGATAATGGAATTCACACTTGTGATTCTTGCACATTTACAACCGCATTTTCGGCAAAGCCCTGCTGTGTGAACGGAACCGGATTGGAAGACTAGTTGAATAAATAGTATATAAACAGACTTGACCTGACATAACCATGAAGCAAACTCACCTAACAAGGGGTTACACAGAACAAAGCTAGACAAAGGACAAAGAAATATGAGGACTATATATATATATATATATATATATATATATATATACACACTAACAGACTAATGAGCTAACAAGACACACCTGTGAATGATGTGACAAAGAACCAATGACAGAACAGAACTGAGAAACCACATGACTAAATCAGCCAATGACAACATGACATATTAGGCTTGTTCGACTTCATGCGGCGCCGCAAAGATCGGCTGCCGCCAGACAAAAGCAATGCATTCTGGTTTTTTGTCCGACTTCGATCTGCGCTGCAGCCGCCTTACGATCACATGTGCCATAAAAGTACCACGAGAGCAAAACAAGACCAGCCACCAAGGTTAGGCGCTGCAGTTGCTCAAAATCGGCTGCGAAAGCCTTGATGATGACACACTTTATTCTCATTGGTCAGATTCTGTCATGACAAGGACGACGTGTGTTGCGTGTTTTTCCTTAGACAAGTTCCTGTATTTAACCAATCTTGATATTGAATATCTGATAATCAAAACATGGGAATTCCAATCACATCCACTTCTTTGGCTACAATCAATGCAAAAATCACATGGTCTGCCATGAATGACTTTGGTTCAGCACACTACGGAAAGCACTAAGTGTCCTACCTGACGGCCGTCTCGGTACTCCTCCCCCGCCTGCAACCAGCAGATCTCGCCAGCCGGTGGCAGGCTAGTGTAGTTCATCTCGAACGAGCCTATTCACAAGGGGAGCACATGGTAAGATCACATAAGGCAACAGGGAATCACATGACAAACAGGAAACTGGAACCAAGACAGTGAAAAAAAGACATGAAATCAAAGAACAAGAAACAAAACTCAAAACCAACGTTACATGTTCGCATAAAGCTGTAGTGACACTAGACTGAACGCAAAATTTTTACTGACACTGCCACAATTGTACACTCTGCGGCCTCTTTTTTAAAAAATAATAATTCAACATAAAATGCATCCAAAAATAAAAAAAAAGTCACACCGTAATATATCAATTTTCTATTGGTCACACGTCTTCATGTGATATGAATTTGCAGGGCAGAGTTCACCAAATTTAACTTTTGGAATGCAAAAAAAGACTCTGCATAGTGTGATGTCATATTACAGCCTTTGCAGTGTCCATAGAAATGGCTGCATTACTCATGTATAAAAGCTGCTGTCGGTTAATGAAAATTTGACGGATGAACTCACACCTCAGTTGGGCTCTTGTCGTGTCAAATGTGACAAGACTTTCCAGTTTTATGGATGTCGCCATCTTTGATATTACTTTAGTCACCATGGCGATGACATCCATTGCACATGTTCAAACCACTATCGTAAGCTACATACCCATAAGTAAATGTGGCTATCAGTCCCAAACACTGACAGTGTGAATGTAGCCGTTTGCTCTGCCAACAACAGTAGCTTTAAACGAAGCCTCTGTTGAATTATCTGTTTTGCATCTCTGAGCAACACACAGGCTTTCCTAAATAAATCAGTGTTTTTGAACAAATTGGTTGAGTGAATGATTCAACGACTCATTCAGTCTAGCCACCTGGAGAGGAAAGTGATACAAACACTGAAAATCCCAGTTGTTTTTGGACTAAACGCTGCGCAGTCAATAAAATTAGTGGATTAGAACTAACTGTATATGTATTTTTTAGACATAGACTGAGTGACTGGGCATTTATGAAAACATATAAGCCTACAATATCAGACTTGTGATTCCATTTTTTTTTTTTTTTTTTTTTTTTTTTTTACAAATAAATTAAAACATTTTTTCAGACTTTGATTGATGGCATCTGCTTCTCACAGAGTCAGAATCAAAACTTAACTTCACTACAGAAGTATATATGTATTTCTGAATGCCCGTGAGCATGTTTCTAGAGAAAAAAGGGTCTTTCCCCAGTGTTCCAGTGCATGATTCCTTCAGAACACATGGGACATATGATTTTCTCACTCTCAGAGCATAGAACTCATCTATAATTAACCTACATATCATTTTATTGTAGTGCAAGCCTTTATTTTGCAGACTTGGACTCCCCAGTGCTTTTCCCTTTGCATTTTTATAAACTTTCGTTTTCTTCACTATCTGATGACATTTGGGAGTCTCTCTGCTGTAGTGATTAAGTGTAGCCTGGATTACATAGGTTGGTCCGGTGGGGACCTTGGCAAGAGTCATTATCTAATGTTTTCCTGTTCGAGTCATGCGATGTAAAGACACCAGCTTTGTCCACTGATCCACTTCAGTTCGTTTTCTCAGTCCCATTCCTTCAGAGTGAGATTTTTCAGCTATGGCAACCAATGAACATCCAAGCCAGTAAAGACCGCTAAGTTGACCTGAGAGACCACAAGTCAGTGGGCTGAAATAATGTCAGGCCTAATGTTCTATGACATGCCAGTTTGATCTGGCAAGTTCTTTTAAAAGCGGATGCCCTGGGCCACGCTGGCAGAGGCTGAGGGCTGATAATGGCCAAGGAAAAGAGCCGAAACACGAGCCAGTTAATCAAGAGACGTGCCAGATACTTTCAGCTGCTCCCAAATTCTCTGCTTTGCAGCGCCAGACAGCACAGCCATCGAGTTAGAGCTGTTACATTGCAATCCAATCCATTTATTTAAAGATCAATAGTGCTCAATTCAGCACACACTGCATCAAATGATTGGCACACTCAGCGGGAAATGAGTGACGTCTCTGCATGAAGTTACAGTGGCAGCAAAATGTATCTAGACACTTAAGCTGCACATAAAAATGTATGAATTTTATTTCATTTCACAGTCCATACAAAATATCAAAACAAGTGTTATCTTTAAAATCATATGCTAGGCATTTTCTCAGAGCTCACTTTTTCAAGCTATTTTAGCTATTAATTTTAGCCGGTTCCAAGTTGATTTTAGTGGGCATATGAACACAATCCACTAAGTTTGACAACCAGAAAATGTCCAAATGCTTTTTTTCAAATGCTAGTCAGTATTTTTATTTATTTATTTTTTTTTTAATGTTTTTGAAAGAAGTCTCTAATGCTCACCAAGGCTGCATTTATTTGATCAAATATATAGTTAAAACGTTTTCCATTTTAATATTTTAAAGGGGACCTATTATGCCCCTTTTCACAAGATGTAATATAAGTGTCCCCAGAATGTGTCTGTGAAGTTTCAGCTCAAAATAACCCACAGGTCATTTATTATAGCTTGTCAAATTTGCCCCTATTTGGGTGTGAGCAAAAACACGCAGTTTTTGTGTGTGTCCCTTTAAATGCAAATGAGCTGCTTCTCCCGGCCCCTTTCCAGAAGAGGGCGGAGCTTTAACAGCTTGCGCTTCGGTTGCTCAACAAGAACAAAGCTGGAGAATCTCACGCAGCCAAAATGAGGATTGTCAGTAACAGTGTTCAGCCTTACATTGTTCAAACCGGAGTCGGACACTGATGGAGAGACTCAGGAAGAAGTTACAACTTTTAGAATGCATCTGGACGTTTCTGAATAGTTAGTAGATAAATTTATGTAGTTGCTGTGGAGTTGATTCAACTCATTGACTAGCATGTGCCGTCATGTTAATCTTTTGTGCAAATCCATCGTTGAATTGACCCTCGTTTGTGAAGCAGTCCAGCGTAAAATGATGGCATGTCAACAACACTCTACTACAACAACTCTTCCTCTTCTCTAAAGCAGCCCAACATGGCCTCACCCCCTTTGTTGCGTGTTCTCGGGGGCAGGGTTTATGTAAATTTTGGGGTTTGTGATGTCACCAACCCGGATAGAAGCTCGTTGTAGTCCCTATACCAGTAGTTTGTTGTAGTCCTTCAAAAACACTTAGAACAATTTTCTTTAGGGAAAAAAAAATCTATCATCAGTGGATTGCTAAGCACCAATATTCTACATGTGAAAGTAACATGATTTATCTTTCCACTTTACAATCAGATAAACTGCAGACCTTTGATTCAATAACTTAAAACTTGAGTTTCAACTCATACTTTGAATTGTTAATTCTCCTTGTGCATACAGTATATCACTCATTCAATAGAGGAAGCACATTTGTAAAGGATGTTATTTTAACAAACCCAGTTTGTGCCCATGAATTAATATCTATCTGCATGTGCATTATAAATGTCCTGGAATCTAATCTATGTGCATGTGTGCATGTATGTTTGAGCATGTCTTTGAGGCATAGCGTACGCTGCTGTGCATTAGGCATGTGTATCAGTCAGCATGTGTCATGTGCGTTTGAATTGAATGTATATTCCACTCACGTCCTTGAATCTGCCACTGCGACTCAAGGCCAGTTGTGAGGGCCCAGTGAATGACATCTCTGAGTCCATGTGTTCAAACATCTCTCCTCTTGTTTCTCTTTTGATCAGCGCATGCCATTCTCACTGATTTAGCAAATCAGTGATGCTTGTCAGAGAATTAATTACCTGGATCGGTGCTGGTTGACGCCTCTGGCAGCTGAGGTAGAGCAAGAGAGAGACAGGCCACAGCGTTTCTGTCCACACACCCAGAAATCCTGCCTAATCTACCACAATCCATTTCAAAGTCAACTTGATTGGACTTCTGTCTGTGGAATAATGGGGAATTAAGCAGCACCCAGACAGTTACGGTTCATATTTGCATATGCGTACATGCCAAATTAGCTCTTCCCGCCCTTGGTGATGGAGAGAGATTGGCCAAAAACTGCTGAATCCAACTGTGTGTCAGATAAGCAAGGGTGAAGAGCACACTGCTCCCATATCTCCTCACACATCATGTATTGTTTAGTATTAAAATAACAGAACAAAGTGTCTGAATTACAGTATGCATTTATCTGAGATCAGAACAAGAAGCTCAGAAGTTGTTTGGACACTTAAGCAATGTATAAATGTCATTGCGAGATAGATAGATAGATAGATAGAGAGAGAGAGAGAGAGAGAGAGAGAGAGAGAGAGAGGGAGGGGACGAGCTAGCTAGCGAACAAGCTAACTAATTATTTGCCCAGCTAACTGGTAATTCAGAAATTCAAAAACTAGAAATTCAGGCAAGGTTCTATCAAAGTTATGAACAAACATTCTTCCAGTAACGTTAATAGAACATTTGTTTAAAGTTATCTGGTTTTTAGTAATATTCTCAAAATGTTAGCCAAAAAAAACAAAACAACAACAACAAAAAAACCCCATTATTTAATCATGTTTCATGGAACTTTTCTGAAACATTTTAGTTGTTACTAATGTTACTTGTTTCAGAATGTTTTTAGAGCATTCAAAAGTAACGTTCCCATAATGTTAAAAAATGGTCAAATGGAATGTCATGTTCTTTTAATGTTCCCAAGAAACGTTTCTGAAACATAAAAAACTACATGTTTTGAAAATTCAGAGAACATTCAGAAATAAGGTTTTCATACGTTAATTGGAACGTTAGCGAAACATTCTTAAAACATATTTTTGTTAGATGGTGTTTACAAGAAAACAGCACATTTTCAAGCAAAAAAAAAAAAATGTTTTTGGATACAAAAATATTTTGATATTTTGTGGTTTTGAAATATGTATCGCTCCAGCCACTTCTGAAATATTTTAAAAATCACTACCTATGTTCATTTGTTTATATTACGTATCCATGCCATAAGTGGAGTAATGCCAACTGGTCATTGTGTTAATTATATCCATAATTCCTGCAAAGATCTTGAACATCTTTTACATCTTAAAGGGACAGTTCGCCCAAAAATGAATGAATTAATAAATTCTGTCATTTACATGTCCTCGCATCGTTCCAAACCTGTATGACTTTCTTTCTTCTGCAGAACACAAATTGTGATATTTTGAAGAATGTTAATAACCAAACAGTTTTGGTGACTGTCAACTTTCATTGTATGAGAATTTTTAATTTTGGGTGAACTGTCCCTTTAAACCAGCTTTAGACGGTTTGTTAGTTTTAGGGATTTGGAATATTTCTCAGGCTGGAAGACAATCTTTCTGACCTGCTAAACTAGCTGAATCCCAACATAGTTAAAATGGGAAACCAGCTTGGCCATTATTTTCTGACAATCTTAAACCAGATGAGTCCAGCTTAAAGGGGTCCTTGATTATGATTTCACTTTTTAGTTAGTGTGTAATGTTGCTGTTTGAGCATTTTACGCCGGACTGCTTCACAAACGAGGGTCAATTCAATGCTGGATTTGCACAAAAGATTAACATGACGGCACATGCTAGTCGATGAGTTGAATCAACTCCACAGCAACTACATACATTTATCCACTAACCATTCAAAAACGTCCAGTTTCATTCTAAAAGTTGTAACTTCTTCCTGAGTCTCTCCATCAGTGTCCGACTCCGGTTTGAACAATGTAAGGCTGAACACCGTTACTGACAATCCTCATTTTGGCTGCGTGAGATTCTCCAGCTTTGTTGTTGTTGAGCAACCGAAGCACGAGCTGTTAAAGCTCCGCCCTCTTCTAGAAAGGACACACTCAACAACAGTGTTTTTGTTCATACCCAAACAGGGGCAAATTTGACAAGCTATAATAAATGATCTGTGGGGTATTTTGAGCTGATAATTCACAGGCACATTCTGAGGACACCAGAGACTTATATTACATCTTGTGAAAAGGGCCATAATATGTCCCCTTTAAACTACAACTGATTTAAAAGTAGTAAAATGCTGATTTGAAGAGATTCTTTGGCTGATTTCCATTATTATTAAGGCTTTTTGTGCAGTATTAGACACTGTTGTTGAAACACAATAGCTTTTAATAAGTGATCGGCTTACTTGAGGTCTTTTTTGTCTTGATGAGGTAAAGCAGCTGCAGCTGAGGGGAAGAAAAACACGGCCGTGTAACAGAACCACTCAGCCTTTCTGAACCCGCTGACCCCCCATGTCTCATACACACGTACTCGCTCACCAAATTCGGTCCGCAACGTCGACGTAACCCTGACCCCGACAAACACAGGCATCAGCTCGTAGACATCACACTCTTCGGCTGTCAGATCTCTCCGCCGCCCATCACTCTTTTATTCATGCTCTCTGCACCCAGCCACCCTGTGCCTTTTACCTTGCTCTCGGCAAAACACAGACGGAAAGTCATTTCGCTTTTATCAAGTTGTCATTTCGGTACTTTTTTGTTCCGTCAGACTTGGGCTGTCACTCTCGACCCGGGCCACATGAGAACTCCATTGTATAACAGCCTGAGGAGGAAGCAACACAAGACTGCAAATAGCTTTTACACTTCAGCAAGCTGTCTCTGATAAATGAACATCATATGAACATTCGCTGCTTGATATCCATCAGTGATTGGCCACAAAAGATGCACAGAGCAAATGAGTTTTTCGGCAAAAAAATAAATCACTATCAAATCATGTAACATTATTCAAATCAGCGAGTAGTGAAATACGGCTGCATGCAATGTTATATTAAGATGAACATTGTGTTGTGCATGTATTAGCTCATTTGCAGCATTTGTACTGCGCTTACTCAATTAATTATCTTTAAAATAAACAAATTGTTTTTCAAATGCTGCATTTCCACCAGTCTTTTGTCCTCATTTAACTCTGTAGACTTTAATAGAAGGGTTTTGTGGACGCATTTTTCTTGCTAGATGCTTTTAGGGAGTAATGCCACTTTCTGTTGTCTCTAATGCAGCCTTAAGGTGTTTTTCTCCAGACAGTCTCAATTTATGCACATGTCCTGCCATCATCATCAACAGTAAATGCTCTTGGGCCTCCTGGTTCTGTGTGCCAAAAAATAGAGAACCTGTGGCTATGCCTCTTCTTTGAATATTTCAGAAGTAATTCATTAGGAAAGTGGGACAGATCTGAGGTTTGAAGTGATATTTCATTCAACAAATGTACCCTAAGGACTAATATTGGTTTGAGAGTTAACAGCAGCTTTGCATATTTTAATGTAGCACAATTACAATCAGTCTGGGGTCCAATTAGGATTGTCGTAATTTTTGTGTCATTTTTATGGTTGCCAGTTCTGACACCTGATAACAAATCTTTTCTTTTTTTAACATTTGTAGTCTTGAAATGATGATCATTACAATTTTTTTGCCTTTTTTTCTGCTAATCTCGACAGATGTTATGACATGCAAATGGTGGTTGTAAGCATTTACATATTCAGTGCAGCTGTGAATGTGATTTTCATATATCTTCATGGCTCATATAATGAATTATGTCAGTGTGTATTAAATCTGTTTCGTGACCTAAAAATGGGGGTCTAAATGCAGAAAAATACAATGCAACTAACCATGCAATCATAACTATATACACTCTAAAAAATGCTGGGTTAAAAACAACCCAAGTTGGGTTGAAAATGGGTTGTTTTAACACAGCGGTTGGGTTAAATGTTTTCCCAATGTGCTGGGCGGTTTTATTTAACTCAACTATTGTTTAAAAATTACTGAACCCATAATAGGTTGAAAATAAAAAATCAGACATAATTACTAGAGGCAACAATAATAATCCAAAGGTGAACATTTATTAATAAGCAATTTAATAAATGTTTATTGTTTAATTATTATTCATTAAACTTATTAATAAATGTTCATTTATTACATATATTAATATATGTTAATTTCCAGCATATTTTGGGTTCATTTTAAGCAAGCAATACAGTAATTTTTAAACAATAGTTGAGTTAAATAAAACTACCCAGCAGGTTAGGCGAACATTTAACCCAACCGCTGGGTTAAAACAATCCAATCGCTGGGCTAAAACAACCCAGCCGCTGGTTTAAAACAACCCAACCGCTGGGTTAAAACAACCCAACCGCTGGGTTAAAACAACCCATTCGCTGGGTTAAAACAACCCTTTCGCTGGTTTAAAACAACCCAACCGCTGGGTTAAAACAACCCTTTCGCTGATTTAAAACAATCCAACCGCTGGGTTAAAACAACCCATTCGCTGGGTTAAAACAACCCATTCGCTGGGTTAAAACAATCCAATCGCTGGGCTAAAACAACCCAACCGCTGGTTTAAAACAACCCATTCGCTGGGTTAAAACAAACCAACCGCTGGTTTAAAACAGCCCATTCGCTTGGTTAAAACAACCCAACTGCTGGTTTAAAACAACCCAATCACTGGGTGACATTGGAATGAGTAAAAAGGTTTTACTGTTTGTGGACATTAAATAATTTAAGTACTACTTTAGACCGCTTGCATACTTGACAGTAGTAACAATGAACTGTCATTGCATTACAAGAGATGCTTAACAATTTTAATCTTAAAGATAACAGTAAAATAATAGTATAAGAGTTTAGATTGTCATTTTTTGGGTCAACTGCTTTAGGCCACTAGATGTCCAGTATAAAAGCAGGGTCCTGAAGCAACACCAGTTGAGAACCACTTTTTTAGGAATCACCATGTAAACTCATGTGACTACATTCTTTATGTCATATCAGTCTTTCGTCCTCCATTACCTCACAAAGCTCAAACATGTGAGCACATACATGCACACTCTTTCTATTTAACACATATAATGACTGCATAAACAGAAATGCGACACCCAAGAGTGTTTGGCACCAGTCGGCTGCTGCAGCGAGCGCTTGTGCTTATCTTCGCCGTTCAGTCAGGGCTCACGGAAAAGAGTTCTGCTCTCCCCTCCGTTCTCTAAAGCGCTGTTGTGTGGTTTGGGATTACCTTCTCTCACCCTCTCCCTTTCAGTGTGCTGCAGGCTGCTGCACTCCTCTCCTCAGCAAAGCCCTCGCTCTCTCTCCTTTTCTCACTGTGTCTGACACACTAGCCAGTCCTCGGAGTATTACATCATCCTGATGTAATGTCTAACCAATCACATGACTGCTCTGCTAAACCTTCAAGGATTATGGAGCCCTGTAGCTCAGACTGCATAATGAGAGAAAAACAGAATGAAAGAAAAATAGTAGGAGAGAGAGAGAAAGTAAAGGAGTATCAGAGAGATGAGACAATTTCCTCAGGCTCTATTCTGGATCAATTTTTCCTGCTTTTCCTCTTTAGCTTACCCAGAGGATGGCACAATAAAACTGGAGCTTGTGCTTTTGAGGCGAACCTAAGAGATGTCAGGTTCTCAAGTGGGGTTTTTCTGCCTGAAAATATACATTTATTATGTTCTGCTGGGGGAGTCTTTATCTTGTTGTTTAATTGAGTGAATCCTAATTTCTAATGGTTATTTTAACAATTAAATAAAATGAAGATGTTAGATCACGCCGACATCCTGCCATCTATGCCAAAAATGTTAGATCAAATCTTCTTGCCATGAATAATGGATAAAGTCTCTTAAAGGTGCAATATGTAATAATTTTGCAGTAAAATATCCAAAAACCACAAGGCCAGTGTTATATATTTTGTTCACTTGAGTACTTACAATATCCCAAATGTTTCCAACTATTTGTAAATCTTGAGAAAATTGCAATTTTAACCAAGGCTCCGGGATGTGTGAGGAGTCGCCTGTCAATTGCGTCATACCCGCGTTATCCTCGGTTTCCGGTTTTATTTTGTATAAACCATGGAAACACCAAAGACGCTTTAATATTTACATGTTTTAATAGACAAGGGAACAACTGTTTTGGTATATTTATAGACAGAAAACTAATTATTGTTATATAGCTCAACACGTTTAGTCTTATTGTTTAAATCGAATTTTCTTGATTTTTTGCGAGTACCATGCTTTACCATGCCTCAGAGAAAAACACTATTTTGTCAAGTAGCTAACATAGCATAATCAGATGCATTTTCATTTTTAGTAACAGTAATACAGCATTTTCTCCATCATACAATACGTTTTAAAATTAATTCCATGCCATTTATCAACACAAGCCATCCAGCATTTAACATATTCTAAAATCGATCTAGCTTACTGCAGTGTGCAACAAGTGTCTCACAGCAGCCGTTATAATGTTATAACATCATTTTCAACACACTCAAATGTATCTAATATGATAAACAGAGCTGTGTTACCTCATACTCATGACCGGAAAAGCGGAAGCAGTGCCGGCGACTGTGGCATAATAAAAGTTCCGCTGCTCGCGGCGTGTGTTGCGCAATCGCTCCAGCGGCCTCGTTCAGCTCCCACAACACTCGGTCCTGCGCTGCTTCATACTACAGTAACGTTAATAATCGCATCCATGAACATGATTTCTGCCCAAGTTCTATCCCGATTATTTTCCACCGGCTGTGAGGTGAAGACCACATGTCCCAAGATTCAGCGCTCAAACTTAGCGTCATCAAGCTACGCCTTTGTTTTGAATAGGCCTCTAGTGACCTCTAGCGGACAGAAAATTTTACATATTGCACCTTTAACCAGATCCTTTCAGAAGATATCTGTTTGGTCTGTTATCCAAAACCCGCCAGCAGAGTTTATCTGATACCCCAAAAGAGTTAACAAAACTATATTTTGTCTGGTACCCAAAACTGTATTAAAAATGTCTTCTATCAATCTGAGAGGTTGCCAGAGGAAGCTGTGAAATAAAACAGGAGATGGTGATAAAAATCAGCAGGGTTAACTGAATAATTTTAGTAGTTCAATGCTCAGAATTTGTGCTGACTTACTTCGTCTGGACTTTGTCTTTGAGCATCACCTTTTGAAAGAAAGAAAGTCATGTGACTTTTAAAAGTAAATGATGAAAGGATATTCATTTTTAATGAACTATTCCTTTAACTTTCACAAGGCCTGAAAACTAAAATCTAATTCTTTTGTGATAGGGAAGTGGCCTCTTATCATGAAGCCAATTAAGCTTTACTTTGGTGAATGCCATTTATCAGAGGCAGTGAGAAACCACAGATGTGCTTTGTTTTGAAGTTTTACCACATCTGTGGTTTTTCTCTTCATGTATGTTGAGTGCTTGTGGTTCTAGTTGCATCAAGTGCCTCCATCAGACATCAGAGAGAAAGAAGGATGGCAGCTGTTCATCTCTTCCTCAAAAACAAAAAAAGAGACTGATCACTCAGTCTGTCAGCTCTGGATTCAGGTTTATGAATTAGAAAGGAATTCTGAAGTTATTGGGTTTCATTATAGGTTTATCTTAGAATATGACCATATAAAAACTTAAAACAAAATCAGTATGGGCAAGTTTGGGCAAGACATTGATTGCTTAATCTCATCGCCATTTATGTTCAGCGCTTCCAGGTTCCATGTCAGAATGCCAACTCATTATTGGCCGGCTCATGCATCAGCATCACACGCATGCGTCGTGCTGCTCATGTGAACGGCTTCGATCAATACCGAGCCGGCATTCTGACGGAGAACCTGGAAGCGCTGAACGAAGGTCTTGCGGGTTTGGAACGACATGGGGGTGAGTAATTAATGACAGAAATTTCATTTTTGTGTGAACTATCCCTTTAATGCTTCAGCATACCAAGACATTTTGGACAATGGTGTGCTTCCAACATTGTGGGAACATTTTGGGGAAGGCCCTTTCTATTCCAGCATGACTGTGCCCCAGTGCACAAAGCAAGGTGCATAAAGGCATGGTTGGATTGGTGTGAGTTTGGTGTGAAACGTGACTGGCCCGCACAGAGACCTGACCTCAACCCCATCCAACACTTTTGAGATGAACAGGAACAAAGATCATGAGCCAGGTCTTTTCATCCAACATCAGTCCCTGACCTCACAAATGCTCTACTGGATGACTGAGCAAAAATTCCCACAGAAACACTCCAAAATCTTGTGGAAAGCCTTTCCAGAAGAATTGAAGCTGTTATAGCTGCAAAGGGGGGGACCAATTCCATATTAATGTCTATGGGCCTATTTTGGTGTTAAAAACTACTGTCAGGATTTACTAAAGACACGCTGTGAAAAATTAGAGTTGAAAAGGCGTGGACAGGGTTATTTTTGCAGCTGACCTCGTTGCATGTGCATTTGTAGGAGTTTCCCTTTCAGACTCAAAATTTATGGGAGGAGAGTATTTAAATGAATCATGCAAGGTGATTTACTAAGGTTTGCGCTCGTCAGTTTACTAGTATTTGTGGCATTATTTAACGTCCAAAAAAGCATGTCTTAAACAAGACGCTTGGTAAATTGTGTTGGTCATTATGGAAATGGCTGTGTCTGTGTTCTTTAATTTGCATGTCATCAGGTCAAAACTTTCCACTCCCATCGGCACTTTTCTGGAATTATTAGTAAATCTGGCCCTATGTATTTAGAATGCAATGTAATTTAAAGTCCCTATTGGTGTCATGGTCAGCTGTCCCAATACTTTTGTTCATATAGTGTACTTTAAAATTATATACTTAAGTGCGAACTGAATGTAATGTTTCAGGACACTTAATTACATCTTAAGGTTGCGAATTGCATCCAACGGCACTCACCCCTCCCTTTCGAAGCACATAGAGAAGCTACGGTGCCTGACAAAGGACAAAGATGTCGTCGTCTGAGACAGCAGAGAGTAGCCAGTCAAGCAATGAGGTTTCTTCTTACTTCAAACAAAGAATGGTCTCTGCTTCTAATAAACCAGATGACTACTACTGTCACTACTACTACTACTACTACTACTTCATGCGCATTCAATGTAGTGACGATGCAAGCTGCCTCTAAAAACACCAACAAAGAAGAAGAACAACATAATGACGAAACGTGCTCTGTAGAGCAGTTTGTCCGTTTTGGGCTACTGTAGAAACATGCCGCCGCAAAATGGCGACCTAACATATAAGGGGACCCACGGTGGATATAGATAGAAATTGCTCATTCTAAGGTAATAAAAACATAACTGTTCATTATGTAAGCTCTTTATACACTACTAAAAACATAGTTTTGTATATTATAATGCATCAGTATATCCTCCTAAAATTTACACATTGCACCTTTAAATGTAAATGTATTATAGTTTAAATTTATATTAAATGCAGTTAGTTTAACTTAAGCGTTTTTTACCCACTTACTGTAAGATTTAATTACGTCTTAATATGTAATTTAATAATTAATTTTAAATATTAAGAAACATTATTACAAAATGCACTTTTGTGAGTTAGAAATCATAATCATGAAAGTGTACTTACTTGAACTACACTTAAGTGGCCTTTATTTCATTAATATTAAATAAAAAATAAAAATAAAAAAAAATACTTTTTAAAAAAATTTGAAGTGAATTTTCTTTCTTTTTTTTTTTTTTTATTATGCAAACAGACAATTACAATATTTACAAATGAGAAATTAAATGCAAAATACAAATACAAAGACCAACAAAACATACATAACAGCCAGTAAGATTTGTGTGTGTGTGTGTGTGTGTGTGTGTGTGTGTGTGTGTGTGTGTGTGTATAACTGTAAGTGTAACTGGATGTGGGAGTGGAAATATATGAATAAAGGAGCATGTAGGGAAGTATAACAGACATAACCAGAGTTTTCCAAAAGAAGAAAAAAGAAGAAGAAAAAAAAGGAATAAGAATAAATAATAATAAAAATAAATAAATAAATAAATAAATTTATATATCAATGAAATAAAGAAAAATAAATAAATAATAATTTTAATGACAGTAATAATGATGATGATAATAATAGTATTACACAAAAACTGGAGAATGGGGGATGAGGAAGGTGACAGTAGCAATAGAAATAGCAACATTAATAATAATAATAATAATAATTATAAATTCAATTAATAAGAAATGACAAATAGTAATAATAGTATTAGCAATAGTAGTAATGATAAACAGATTAACAAATATACTCATTTCATCCAGAATGGGGGGGAGGATAAAGGATCAGGAAGAGGACAAATAAAAATAATAGTAGTAGTAATAGCAATGATAATAATGATAAAAATAATAATAATAATAGTAATAATAATGGTAATATTGATACAGCCATTAATAATAATGATAATAGTAGTAGTTGTAATAGCAATGATAATAATAAAAATAATAATAATATTAATAATGGTAATATTGATACAGCTATTGATACAGCTATTAACGAAAAGTTGAATTTTCAAAATAACACACTTCTTTTTCACAAGGGATCTTTTTTTAGCTCATCACAATGCATTTTGGGATTGTCTTCTCCACAAACTAACACAATCATCGTGCAGTCTGTATGTGACCAGAAATGCTAGATACAGCATGATCTCTTACTTGAACAAATCTAAATATCATCCTTCAGTAATGAGTCACTGTTACCTGACCATATAGAATAATTATATTCCTGATGTCTGGAAGCGCTCTTGGTATTTACACAAATGTTCAGCGCTCAAGGCCTAGCACGAAGCGACATGAGCTCATATAGGGGTGTAATTATGGGCACACATTCGTCTTTTCATATATAGAACAGGCTGACAGCATCCGACACAGCTTCACCTGACTTCCCTAGACTCTCCCCCCGCCTCCCAGCGGGAATCAGGTTCAATGCTTGAGATTTCTGTTTGAAAGCATGCCAAAGGTGCAGGCGTGAGACGTTCTACAGTACAGCAGCTTGCATCAACCTTTTCTTCTTGTCTCTGTGCTTTATAGAGATTTAAGAGTTTAAAAGCAAGAGAAAAGACGAAACATATCAAGGGTGTTGAAGAATCTCATTAGATGAATACTCAACATCAACAGCAAGAAAAAAGATTTCAAACCTCTCAGCTCCTTCCACGAGAGGGAGAGAGAGAAAGAGAGAGATTAATGTAAATCTCAAAAATAAGGAACACATTAATATTTCATTTGCACCTCTTTATTTTTTCCCTCTGAGTGACACTCATGTGCAGATAGCGGAGGGGGATGATTTAATGATTGGAGAATGTTATCTCTTTCTCTCTCTTTTCTCGGCTCTGCCACTGTCACATCTCTCCTCTTTCCTTCTGCACTAAATCAGCACTTGGGGCTTTTGCTCGGGATTCCTCTCAGGCCTGACAGCACCACATAATTACGCTCAGTTCTCCCTTATCTCAAAGATGAGATATTTAGTGAACGGACCGCTTGAATGCGGCCTCTGTCACAGTGAGACATGCCCTGACCTTCTGTGCTTACAGAAGATCTTCAAATAATAAAAAAAGTCCCAGAATATGAACCGTAGAATATACGAAGCACTTCAGGGATAGTTCAGCCAAAAATGATAATTTTGTCTTTATTTACTGGTATAGATTTCTTCTGTGTAACACAAAATGAGATATTTTGAAGAATGTTCACCATGCTCTTTTCCATTATGAAAGTGGTGTGAAGCTCAAAAAAAATGTCAAAAAGCTAAATGAAAGTCATCAATATGGCTCATGCGCTATATTTCAAGTCTTGTGAAGCCATGCGATAGTAATTTAATCTGTTGCACATTCATTGAAAATCTTTCATGAAAGCCATGGTCACCATTCAGTTCCATTGAATGGAAAAGAGCAGCTTGAACATACTACTAAACGTCTCCTTTTTAGTTCCAAAACTGGAGAGGTGTCAGTCAATAAATGGGAAATCAAAGTAACTTGCGTTACTTATTTGAAAAAGTAATTCAGATATTTGTTATAAGTTTAAAAGTAATGCATGTCGGCGCCGATAGCCTAGTGGTTAGTGTGCCGACATATGGTGCAAATGCGTTCACGGCGACCCGTGTTTGATTACCGTCTTGAGGTCCTTTGCCGATCCTGCCCCCCTCTCTCTGCCCAATGCTTTCCTGTCTGCTCTCTACTGTCCTCTACAAATAAAGGCACAAAAAGCCCCTAAATATAACTTTAAAAAAAAAAAAGGAATGCATTACTTTACTAATTACTTGAAAAAAGTAATCTGATTACGTAACTCACGTTGTAATGCGTTACCCCAAACACTGATCATGATGGTCATAAGAAAATTGGAAAATTTTATGTTTTCTCTCGTCTCTTTCCACAATGACAGATACTCTGCATTGTGCTGCTTCTTAAATTGTGACTTTGGCAACCAATGTTCATATATTTGGTACTTTCTGGAGGCAAAAAAAGACAGATCTGATTTCATCACTTGCAAAAGAAAAGAACTGGGATCTTTCAGTCCTAAACATTTTAAAAACAAATCAAATTTGTGTACAGTGTAAACAGGGCCTTAGACTGCACTGCACTGAGTGTTTTGACTAATATGTGTAATGGCTTATAGATTAATTATATATGCAATTAATTTCACTGATATGAGAAAAGCTCATCCTGATGGTGAGAGCTATGAGTAAGAATGATACGTGAGAAACATTTCAACCAGTTAATTCGAGCAGCCACTGCATTCTCACATTTTCTGTATTGTTTCATTAGAGATTGTGATTATTCAGCAGAACATGTCGGTTTTGTGTGCGAGCTGTATGAGCACGGGGGGGGCTGTGTTTTTGAATGTACCCCTCATGAAAAATTTAATATCCCTCCCACTTACTCCAAATGATTTATCTTTTCATTACCTCCCGTCCTTATGATCCCAGCATAATTTGAACCTTTAATGCAGCGGGTTCACAAAAACAAGAGCAGACACATTCATCTTAACATTTTGTCAGCCAAAAGGACTATTGAGAATAAATTAAATTGACTCTTTCCAAAGCACTTTATCTTACATTTTCTCTTCATCCTCTCTTCTTTTTGTCAATCTTTAGGCCCCTGAACAAAAAGGTATTGCAGCTTGCCTATCACATACAGTAAATGTCACGTTCCTGGATTTCCAGATACTATGGAGTGAACTGACCATGGAGAAAGCTTTCGCAGACTGCAGAGATTAGTGTGTTGTGCATCAATATTCCCTACATGAAGCAGAATATCCTGACCCTACAACAGAGGGTACACAACTGCTATGGTCACGACTGCTCTAAGAAATTCTCCCCTAGCCTGCACAGTGTGATTAACATTGAAGTTGGTTACATCAGTTTCTACATCAATTCTTTGTTGGTTCCAGAAATGCTTTGCTATCAAACAACCCCTTACTGTCAGAAATAAATGTGCAAAAATGCCACCTTTAGGAGAAATATAGCTTGTCACTGGGTCTTGTATACTTTAGCTCATAAAAAAGACAATATAAATAAATAAATTCAATTATAGTTAACACTTAAGGATAAAAAAAAAAAAAAAAGTTTATCTTAGCTAATGCTATAAACTATATACAGGGAGCCATTTCTTGCACATTACTATATTAAAGGTTACAATTAACAACAGAGACCAAACTATTAAATTCAGTTGCTATTTATATTTAGATATAATAATCAACACTCAAAAAAAAAAAAGAAAAGTAAATTGCACATAAGGCAGGTTTTGCATTAACTTCTAAATCTAATTATAATTATAATATATATTTTTTTTAATATAATCATTTACACGATACTGTCGTAACTTGTTTTCATGACAAATTTATTTAAACACATATTAAGACATTACTAACAGGTAAAGTAAATATAATGAATATATAAGCTAATATAGTGCACATATTTAGTGAAATGCTCCCTCCAAAGTTAATTTCTCTAGTGAACTTACACGCTGTGGACACTAAATGACTTGCCTGAGGTAAATGTAATGCTACGTGAGATATTATTCAAGCTGTCTTATTGATGTCTTTCCGCGGTTGAAACACTGGTTGAGCGATTACACGTAAACAAGATCATCTGTTCTTCTTCTGCACTTTTTTCTGTTGTGACGGTTAGCAAACAGGGTTGCATTACTGCACGCGCCCCCTTCTGGATTGGAGTGTGGATCGCCTGTGACCGACTGTATTCGTCGTCTGACTGTATGCACCCAATCGTGACATCTGTACCGTGATGGTTCGGGGTGAATACATGTACCGTTAAACACACCACACACACACATTGTCTGGTTCACTATCCTTGTAGGGTCTCTCCAAAGACGTAATGTTTTTTATACTGTACAAACTGTATATTCTATCCCCCTACACTAACCCTACCCCTAAACCTACCCATCACAGAAAACTTTCTGCATTTTTACATTTTCAAAAAAACATCATTTAGTATGTTTATTAATCCATTTCCCCCATGGGGACTGCTATCCTTGTGGGTACCACAATGTAATATAAACATGTACACACATACACATATGCAAATATATATAATATGCAAATATATATATAATATGTAAAATATATATAATATACAAAATATGCTGCTGCATGTCTAATTGTCCTAAAATTGAGGCATTTAAATGTATTTTGTTTTTATACCGCTGAACTGTCTCATCTTCAACCTCAGAGCTGGTCAACTCTGGCTTGAGGGCCACTGTCCTGCAGAGTTTAGCTCCGATCCTAACCAAACACACATGCCTGTAATTTCCACATAAATTGAAAGACTTTTAGCTGGTTTTGCTGTGTTTGATTGGGGTTGGAGCTAAACTCTGCAGGATAGTAAAACACAGGCAAAACATATTTCTGTGGAAACAAAAAAGCACCAATTGGATGTATGAATGATTTACACAGAAATTCATTCTGCTTTTGTTGCATGAAGACCTATTGTGTTTATCAAGGTCTTTGTTGATGTTACCAGGACTACAGATGACATCTGGTACTACTGCATGCATGAAATCAAGCGAGGTTGTCTTCTGCTGCCTGCTGAGATGGATTTAACAGTGATGGAGAAACGTCCAGAGGAAGAGCTCTGGACTCTTTCATTTGGTAAATATAGACGGTCAGATGTTTGTAGAGTGACAGCATTGTGATGAAATACGTGTGACCCTGCAATGTGCTCAAGCGAGCCTGCTCAGTATTAGAGTGCCGATGGACATGAAGACAATATTACACATGAAGAACATAAGGCGATACTCTTGAAGGAATATGGCTGCGGCCAATGTTCAAATGACCTCCCGCACACCCTCCATGTCTCAAATTGATTACGTGATTGAAAACCACATTCATTCCTGATCACGGATGGAGACATGCAGCTGTAAAAAGCTCCTCTGAGGGTCTTCAAGAGGATTGTGTACAGATTGCAGGTGATTTGAGGGAGGCAGTCAAGGGGAACGGGGACGTCATGCCAGCTAGTTGTACAGAATGGATTGTGTAGGTGGATAAGGTGAAGCTTGATGGGGTTTTGGAGGTGACGAAGACATCCCAAGACCAGTTTTTTGTGTGATTTTGTACCTTGTAATGGGTGCAATGCAATTGATTCTAGATCTGTACTACAGCCAACCTGCTACCGAAGCATCTCCTGGGTCTGTATCTCAGAAAACACGGCCATGTCTGGCAGTCGGCCCACACCGGTCCTGTCTCACTTGATTAAAGAGTGTGATTGAAGCACACAGCCATTAGGCAAAAGAAGAGCGAAAACATGTGTTTGTCCTTCAGATACACAGCCTCCATCGATCGACATCATTAAGCTTCCAATGAAATTGGGGTCTAAATGCCCTTATAAATTTGTTTGCTGATTCAGTTTGGCTCCAGCAATTAGGCAATAGCTCATTGGTACACAATTAAAGCCGTGTGTGGTGATTGTGCGATCCTGTTATCATATTTCTCTGCTGCATATTCATAATTACTTCGCTGTGCGGCGTACAAGGATGTGACTTTAAAGCAGTTACAGCTGTCTTAAAAGGAAGTATGGAAATTGAAGTTTAATCTAAGTAATATTGATCAAATCTGCGGCAGAGCTAACAATATTTAAAATGACATTGCCACATGAATTATAGAAACGATCTAGTCAGCTTTGTTATTCATTGAAAATGGTTCTGTGTATGTTACTGTTGTATGCTAATGCTAATGTTTTTGTGAGCTATAAAGCTGTGGCTCTTGTCACTGATGCAACAATTTCAAGACCCAGATGTTGATTATGGAAAGTGTTTTTGTTTAAAAATTATGACCTGAATCTGTTTCTCAAAATGTCCCCCTGCTTTAAAAGGCCTAAAAGGCCACTTTACAGACTGGCTTGACAAATGCTGTAGCAATGTATTTTAAAACAGGAAAGTGGGTAACAAATATTTTATTTGTATCATACATAGATTTAAAAACACTACCAAAAGTCAAAAGTTTGGAATGATTAGATTAGAATTATTTCTAAAGGATCATGTGACACTGAAGACTGGAGTAATGGCTACTGAAAATTCAGCTTTGCCATCACAGGAATAAATGGTAATTATTCTAAGCTTTTGACTAGTAGTGAGTGCATATACAGGTGCTGGTCATATAATTAGAATATCATCAAAAAGTTGATTTATTTCACTAATTCCATTCAAAAAGTGAAACTATATATTATATTCATTCATTACACACAGACTGATATATTTCAAATGTTTATTTCTTTTAATTTTGATAATTATAACTGACAACTAAGGAAAATCCCAAATTCAGTATCTCAGAAAATTAGAATATTGTGAAAAGGTTCAATATTGAAGACACCTGGTGCCACACTCTAATCAGCTAATTAACTCAAAACACCTGCAAAGGCCTTTAAAAAGGTCTCTCAGTCTAGTTCTGCAGGCTACACAATCATGGGGAAGACTGCTGACTTGACAGTTGTCCAAAAGACGACCATTGACACCTTGCACAAGGAGGGCAAGACACAAAAGGTCATTGCAAAAGAGGCTGGCTGTTCACAGAGCTCTGTGTCCAAGCACATTAATAGAGAGGCGAAGGGAAGGAAAAGATGTGGTAGAAAAAAGTGTACAAGCAATAGGGATAACCGCACCCTGGAGAGGATTGTGAAACAAAACCCATTCAAAAATGTGGGGGAGATTCACAAAGAGTGGACTGCAGCTGGAGTCAGTGCTTCAAGAACCACTACGCACAGACGTATGCAAGACATGGGTTTCAGCTGTCGCATTCCTTGTGTCAAGCCACTCTTGAACAACAGACAGCGTCAGAAGCGTCTCGCCTGGGCTAAAGACAAAAAGGACTGGACTGCTGCTGAGTGGTCCAAAATTATGTTCTCTGATGAAAGTAAATTTTGCATTTCCTTTGGAAATCAGGATCCCAGAGTCTGGAGGAAGAGAGGAGAGGCACACAATCCACGTTGCTTGAGGTCCAGTGTAAAGTTTCCACAGTCAGTGATGGTTTGGGGTGCCATGTCATCTGCTGGTGTTGGTCCACTGTGTTTTCTGAGGTCCAAGGTCAACGCAGCCGTATACCAGGAAGTTTTAGAGCACGTCATGCTTCCTGCTGCTGACCAACTTTATGGAGATGCAGATTTCATTTTCCAACAGGACTTGGCACCTGCACACAGTGCCAAAGCTACCAGTACCTGGTTTAAGGACCATGGTATCCCTGTTCTTCATTGGCCAGCAAACTCGCCTGACCTTAACCCCATAGAAAACCTATGGGGTTATATTGTGAAGAGGAAGATGCGATATGCCAGACCCAACAATGCAGAAGAGCTGAAGGCCACTATCAGAGCAACCTGGGCTCTTATAACACCTGAGCAGTGCCACAGACTGATCAACTCCATGCCACGCCGCATTGCTGCAGTAATTCAGGCAAAAGGAGCCCCAACTAAGTATTGAGTGCTGTACATGCTCATACTTTTCATGTTCATACTTTTCAGTTGGCCAAGATTTCTAAAAATCCTTTCTTTGTATTGGTCTTAAGTAATGTTCTAATTTTCTGAGATACTGAATTTGGGATTTTCCTTAGTTGTCAGTTATAATCATCAAAATTAAAAGAAATAAACATTTGAAATATATCAGTCTGTGTGTAATGAATGAATATAATATACAAGTTTCACTTTTTGAATGGAATTAGTGAAATAAATCAACTTTTTGATGATATTCTAATTATATGACCAGCACCTGTATAGGATTTTTAGTAGCCATTCAGTCTTGTATCACATGATCCTTCAAAACTCACTCTTGTTATTACCAATGTCAAAAACAGCTCTCTTGCTTAATATTTTCAGTACATTTTCATTACTTTAAGTTACAGCCGAGTGAAAAAGAATTTCTTGATGTGGAAAACAAATCCCATATTTGGTGAAATAATTTCACCAGCCATGCAGTCACCTGTATCAGAATAATCCTCATTGAAATGGCCTTTGAAAGTCAATTTGCCCGTTCCACAATGGAAGCCTTACCTTTCTGATGCCGCTCTAGTGCATGAATTATGGAAATGGTTCACCTAGTGAGGCCTTTTAATGGGATGTTTCTCGCCTCTAATAAAATGTCTCCCCCCTTATCAGGGTCCCTTACAATCCATATGTTAATGTCTAATGTTGAACTATTTATCGGTGCAATTTGTATCCTTTCTCTTCCTGCGTTATCTGAAATTATGCTGTAAATTTCAGCAGGGGTGAAACGATAATGCTTATCGACCCACCCATAAACCTCATATTCAAATTTTTGGGTTGCATGATTAGTCCTATTTATCTGTATAATTGGATTGAGTTTTTCTTTTCTCCCATTCCTCGGTGAGCATCTGCAAAATGGGGTCTGCTGATTTGGAGGCTGTGAACTAAAACAAATGGTTTGAGAAGAGACCTCCACATAATTGCGCTCTAGATTAATTCCATCTGGAGACAATCAATAGTTTTACCCTTGGATTTTTGAAGTCTAATCAAGTTATACTTGCCTATGAGATTAGCAAAGAGAAGACAACTTTGGGGCCGGCGACAGAAAGAGGCGGTACGGGACTGAACTGTGGGAAGGATGAGCATTTCCACTTAGTTCACAGGCAGAATGTGAATGCTGTATGTACCACAATGCTTTATAATGGTTTTCAGCACACTGTAATTCATGCAAACATCCCCAGGCTATTTATACCTAGAAATTAATTGTGTCAAAGATGTAATCCAAATAAATATGACACTGTAGCGAGTTCAGATTTGGTTCACATAAATATTCAGATGTTTATGCAGGAACTGTACTGAATTTTTTAACGCAGATTGTTCTATGCTATTCTATGGATTTGTTAAAGGGATAGTTCAGCCAAATGGAAAAGCACATTGTCATTATTTTCTCATCCACATGTCGCTCCAAACCTGTATGATTTTCTTTCTTCTGTGGAATAGGAGTTTTAAAGTGAAATTAATTCAAGTGAATAAGAACTGGGCCTGTCAAGCCCAAAAATGTCAGAAAGGCACTACAATAAAATCATACTGTACATTCTAAAAAATAAAGGTTCTTTATTGGAATTTATGGTTCCTTAAAGAACTAACGTCCATGGAACTTAAAATGTTCTTCAAAGGAAAGCCGCTCACTGTAAAAAGTAATACGCTCTATCTACTCAATAAAATTGTGGCAACAGATTACAAGCAATATTATTAATTAAATTCAACATATAAGAATTGAGTTAGAATTAATCAAAAAGTCAACCATTTAAAATGTGTAAAATCAGCAAACACCATTACAAAAACCCCAAACTGACATAAAAAGCAAAGAGTCCAACTGCCCAACTAAATGAAACACTGATCACCGTAATGGTGACCAAACATTTTCAATAAAATCAACATCAACATCTAAACCTCTGATAATTCTTGTGTTTCTCTTTCCTTCAGTGATTCTGCTTATCATCAGGTGTCTTCAATGTTGGCAATAAAAAATAAAGAGTTCTTAATTCATGTTTGACGTCTGTTTTTGTTTAAATTTTACTTAAATTTTACTCGTTTTAAATGGTTGACATTTAAGGAATTAATTTGATTAATTCTAACTCAATTCTATTTGTTGAATTTAATTAATAATATTGCTTGTAATCTGTTGTCAAAATTTTATAGAGTAGATATAGCGTATTACTTTTTATAGTGAGCCAAACGGTTTTAAGAACAGTAAGGAACTGTTACAGTTATATTTAGCCAACTGTGCTGAGAATTCCAGGCCGAGAACGGTTTGCAATCATGCCGTGCTGAACCAAGCTCAAGTGGAAATATAACTAACAGCAAAGCAATTTTAAGACTTCTGATAACTTGGAATAAAACGCACTTGTGGAATATAAATAATTTTGAGTACTATTCTTTTTTTTTTATTTTTTTTTTATCATTGTCAGCCCTAACTTGAAAGCCCTAGTCCTCGTTCACTTTCTTTATATGTAAAAGAGTGTCCAGGATGTTCTTCAAGATTCATTTGTGTTGCAAAGAAAGAAAGTCATGGAACAACATAGACTAATAGGCAGGATGTTTCTTTGTGATAAATGAATACATGAGAATGCAAAAGTAAGAGATATGTAGACTACTTTCATTTTTTAAGTGAAATTGCATCATAAAAAATTAACAGTTAAGTCAGAAGAGCAATGTGTTTGAACACATAATATTTCCTGCTAATGAAAATGTATTCCATTGGAATTTTAACTAGTTCCAGTTGTGCAAATTATAGCAGTAATAACCTTACTGCGACTTAGAGATGTTTCTCTTCTTATTGATGACACCACAAGAAGTTGAGAGTGTTTATTAATCAGTGAAGAATACTGAATTTGTGGAAATTAATGAATCTGAATAATAAATGATTATGAATATTATTCTAAATTGATGACATCCGTTTCTTCTCACTGAAGTGGCTACTTCATTAAAAGTGGAAAGATGAGCAGATTAGAGACCAAATTACACCTCAGCCTGTGAATATAGATAACATGTATAATAGCACTGTGACACAGGAGGGATGCTAGCATTCAAAACACTCAATCATCACTGGACTGTAAGTATGAATGTGTTACGCTCATGCTAGATGCATAGGCGTACATGCACTGGCATAATCAATCTCACTGAATCCTTCGAAGCTCTTCCATTGGTCAGACCAAAAACGTTAGTCCCGCACCAAAATCACTTCATTGGTTGTGCCAGTTTTGCTGCAGTGTTTTAATAGCGCCACAGAGACACAGCCACTGCTTCGGAAATCACGTACTGTCTGAGTGGGAACCACATTTGATTTGAAATGTATGTCTCTGATAGATGGATCCGCTGATAGACGCCTGCTTTCAAACACTCCCGTGTGTATCTGTGTAAGTGCTCGGTGAAGAGCGTCAAAGATGTCTATTTACAACGTGTTTTTGAAGTGTTGATCATTGTAGCCAATCACAGATGTATCTGTTGAGCGCTTGAACACAATGGCCAATCAGAGGTATTTAAGAATTCATTCAACAGTGCTCAAAATGCTAGAGGAAAATGCTGGTATCATCACATTTTTAAAATTTCAGTACCGACTTGATACCAAACACTATATAGTATGAATATGGCTAGTATGAATGAAATTTGGACCTACTACATCCACCATGTTGTTACTGTCAGGTGACCTACCAGCGTCCGTTGTGTCGCTTCACTTTCATTCATAAATCCTCTCCCGAGGCCTCATGGGACAGTGAAGTGTCCATCGAATGCACACTTCAGAATCTCTGCAGAAGTAGTATGTATGTCAGTCGGGGACTTCTCACCTCCAGTTTTTCGAATACTTTGTATTCAGACATACTGTTCTGTTGGCGTACTGTTTTTCGCATACTATATAGTAGGTAAGTTTTCAATTTCGGATACAGCAAGTGTTTAACACTTTTTAGAGAAATCAACCTATAAATGGCTTATTTATAGTTGTCTTTAATATAAATCTGGGATAGGAGAAAGTATTTTAACTAGGTCTGACAATCAATTAAAATTTGCATTTTTAATTATATTGTATATTTAAATTGAATTTAATTTAAAACTCAAATTAATTACATGATATGCACATGTACTCATTAAATTAATCACAATTAATTGTAAGTATTAATATTTACTAATAAAAGCCCCAAATGAAGATAATTCATGACATTATTGTGGCAGACAAAAACATTGGATAAACATTACAAAAAGTGGATTTAGCAAATATATTGTTTTATAAATCCATGATTTTGAAATGTCCATCACTGACAAAAATGCCATTGAGAAATACTGAACAAAGCGTTGAACGGCTCTCATTCAGAATGACACAGTGTGTATGGACACCCCTGAGCTGTGTGAAAAAACTGCAGATAATCAGATACTCAAATCTCTGCCACTCAATCTGTCAGTCTTTGAATGTCATGCCTCCATCTCTCCATCATTCATCTGTGCCTCAGGGACGTGGAGCTATTACACTAGATCATATGTCACAAAGCGCTGGAGACTGATACATTCCACCCAAATATTGAGAAAGACTAAGCTCACATGCCATTTGACGGGACTTTGTCCTATGACTTTGCAAGCTTAAACGGTGTTTCATGTATCATGTTTTGTCAGATATGATGAAAAAAGAGAAAAGCAAAAGAGAGACAGGGTCATGCACTCTTTAGAACACTGTTGAGAAGGCCTTTAAAATACCTGCTTAAATACTGAATTTGAAATAGAAAACTATGCAGAACTAATTTACGGATGTAGAATTAAAATGGAATACAATTCAAAGAAATTCAAATAACTGCTGTAAGTCTATAATAATACATTTATTTATTTTCTGTATGAATTACCCATAAACATCTTAATGTTACATGTGCCCTGGGTCCATGTTTCATTGTCATCATATGGACTCCATTTCCCACAATCCCCCATTTAGGAATCAATCATGCACTCACACCTGTTTCCCATCAGTGACCCTTTATAAGCTGCACTCACACACACACACACACACTCATTGCTGAGTATTGTTTAGCCCTTTGTTTGCATTCCGTCTGTTCCTTGTCTTGCCTAGCCTTGCCTGTGTTTTTGACCCTGGACTGATTCCTTGTTTATGATCGTTTGCTGCCTGCCTTGACCATTGCCTGGATTTTGGATTACTCTCTTGCCTTGCCTTCTTGTTTCTGTTTGCTGGTGTTTGACCTACTGTCTGTACGACTACGCTCTTATTAATAAAGCCTGCACGTGGATCTCTAACTCCGTCGTCCCGTTCCCATACGTTACAGATATCATACACACAACATGGCCTCATTTCTGGATAGATGATATTATATACAGTAATACTAAATCGAAAGAAATACGTATATCTAATCAGTGGAGAAGAATGTATTGCTTAAATGTAGTGTAAATGCTTAAATATAATATAATATGCTTAATATAATATAATATAATATAATAAATTCCATCTCATAAACTGAAAGAGAACACATGCTTTACAATATTTCCAGCAAACTGTGGTCAAAGCTTTTAGACTTCACCTGTGCAGACTAAATTAAAGACATGTGAAATGAAATGGAAATAAAATATGCAACGACTGCCTGTCATAATTTTCTCCCCAGATGATGAAATTGTGCTGTAATGGTGCAGCAGGAGTGTGTTCAGCTACACTGCCGACCCATTATATAATGTGGAAGGTTTGTGGACCCCTAGTATGGACAGAAAATAGAAAGGACGTATGAAGCACACTACCTCTGAGTGACCGAATTCAATAAATCCAGAGAACTCCAGTCTCCCTGCTTCTGTCTGCTACTTCTCATTGTACACTTTAAGAAAAGTCCTTACAAATATGGACCAATGTAATATAAAGGAATTTTCTGTATTGATTTTTTACAGGTGTTTTACCTGTATTTTGAATTATGCATATCTGAGTTGTGTTTTAGACAGAAAAAAAGTCTTTCTTATAAACTTAAAAAAAAGGTTCTGTGAACAGTTCTTAAACCATTTTTATTAGTGTAAAGAACATTTTCATAATCTAAAGAACCTTTTTCCACTTTAAAGAACCTTTTGTGCTGTGGAAAGGTTCCATGGATGGTAAAGGTTCTTACACCTGTTAAAAATAAATAAATAAATAAATAAATAAATAAATAAAAACTTTTTAAATATGTACGTTTCTATATTGCTTCAATATGGAAGATTGTTTACGCCACTAAATAAAAAAAAAAGAAAGGTAATTGCAACTTTTTATCTCACAATTCTGACTTTTTTGTTTCAACTTAGAATTGCGAGATTTAAACTCGAGTTATGAAGTTTTTTCTCGCAATTGTGAGTTTTTATCACACAGTTCTGACTTTATATCTCGCAATTCTGACTTTTTTCTCAGAATTGTTTACATCTTGCAATTCTGACTTTAAAACTCGCAATTCTGACTTTATATCACTCAATTCTGACTTTATAACTCGCAATTCTGACTTTATATCACTCAATTCTGACTTTATAACTCGCAATTCTGACTTTATAACTCGCAATTCTGACTTTATATCACTCAATTCTGACTTTATAACTCGCAATTCTGACTTTATAACTCGCAATTCTGACTTTATATCACTCAATTCTGACTTTATAACTCGCAATTCTGACTTTATATCACTCAATTCTGACTTTATAACTCGCAATTCTGACTTTATATCACTCAATTCTGACTTTATAACTCGCAATTCTGACTTTATAACTCACAATTCTGACTTTATAACTCGCAATTCTGACTTTATATCACTCAATTCTGACTTTATAACTCGCAATTCTGACTTTATAACTCGCAATTTTGACTTTATATCACGCAATTCTGACTTCATACCTCGCAATTCTGACTTTTTATCACGCAATTCTGAGAAAAAAAGTCAATTATGAGATGTAAACTCACAACTGCAAGAAAAAAAGTCAGAATTGTGAGATAAAAAGTCGCAATTACCTTTTTTATTTTTTATTTTAATGGCGGAAACAGGCTTCCATACTTTAAGGTGGTGCTGTTCATTAGGGCAAATTTTATTGTTTGGATGTCAGCACTATTAATATTTTAAGCTAAAACTTTCAACAGTGAAAATAAACTTTGCATCTTTAGAAGTGTATTTCATAAAGTGTTTTGAAATAGATGCTCATTGTCAGTTTTATGTATGTAGCTACTTTACATGATTTTGGTTTGTTTGCTGATTTATGTGTTTAAGTCACTTTCTGTTCCCGCAGTGTTGCTGCATTGACGGATGTAAGCTGGCTGACATGTTCTGTTATCATTTTGCACTTATGGAATACAGCCAAATATGAAATGAATTACATTTTTTTTAGCTCTAGGGGAATAATTGTAGAAGCTATCGGACTATTCTAATTTAATGTCAGCTGCAATATTACTGCATTTGAAATATGATCAAAACGATAGTCATCTCTATCCAGTCACACACTGACATTTTTTTTATTATATGAGCTGACCATTACCATATCCAATCTGGCATATATTCGTATTTTGTAATAAGATCAGTATTAATGACGGGTGATTAATCACAAATATTGGTTTAAAGACATCACAGATAGACTTCTCTGCCAGAGTATTAACTCTAATGCATTGGAAAATATTGAAAATTATATCTGACCCCAGCAGATGACTAGGACAGTATGAAATTTCCAGATAGTGGGAGACGCAGTTATTCCGTGCATTAAGCAGGGTTGAGGTTAAATGTTCTTCTCTGTCTCGTTTAAACGGCCCTGTCACATGAGACACCTTAGTACCGTCACACATTCAGGATTCATCTATGTAAACGTGAAGAATTTGGTCTGATCCCTCAGCCTCATTTAAAAAAATTGAGCATGGGTAAGTGAGCACAGAATGGAGAGCATTTGCCATAGTGTTATGCACTAGATGCTTCTTGGGGAGCTGAATAAATGGATCAGTCTGATTAGTTCTCAAGTGACCTCCTCCGGAGTGGGCCGTGTAACACTGGCTTCATTTCCATGTGTAGATTAAATGGACCCAGCAGTGGAGGATTTGGCTTAGGGTTCAGCACTTGTCGCCTTCCATCTACTTTGGTAAATGGAGGTCCGTGTGCACTGAAAGTGTTGCATGGGCTGTAGACCATATAGAAATAGGACTGTGAACATAAAGAATGTGTACATGGAGCCAGAAATTCCAAAAGCCAATTCATTTTCACAATGTACTCTGACTAAATTCATTGTATAGACTAAGGCCCCGATCAGACAGAACGCGTTTTCTTGCACTAAATTGTTTTCTATTGTCAGTGAGCGTTTTGCACACTGTTTATGTGCCCCAGGCACCTTGCGTTTTAGCTGCCTGCTGCGCCTCGTGTTTTTGTAGGAGCGCTCTGAGCACCTGCAGTTGAAAAAAATCAACTCTGAGCAGAAAAGCGCCCAACTGTCACGTTTTGAGTTTGTTTTTATTCTGTTTTCATGCTTTTTCCCTGTCTTCAGTTTCTTAGTCAGTTTTCTAGTTTGTAAATTGTTTCAGTTCTCCTCGTGTGCCTGCCTGTTTGTTGTCTTGGTTACAGATTAATTAGTGTCCTCAGTTCAGGTGTGTCTTGTTAATTTAGTCTTGTTAACCTCTTGTTTGCTGTGTATTTAAGCCTTCAGTTTCAGTCCAGTCTTTGTCCTGTATTGATTATGTTATGTGGTGTTTGTAGGTGTGATTTCCTGGTGATTTTTCCTGTTCCTTGTTCATAGTACTCCATTAAATGTTATTGAAGATATCTCCTTCGTCGTGCATTGAATACTACAACACCAACCGTGACACCAACGTCATTCGCTTTTTTTTCTTTTTTCTCCATTGTCCAGTCAACTACCACAATGTTAACAAGTTTCTGCTAATATGACAGTGTAGCCCTGATGAAGGCCTGTGTGCCGAAATGCGTTGCCAAAATAAAATATTGATCTTTTAGCTCCATTTTTGTTTATTTTGACCCCTTGACGCCACAAGCACTGCTCTTTTCTAAATTAAAAAAAGCCAACCAAAAAAAGGCAGTGCATTGCGCCTCGCGTTTTCAAACCTGAAAAATGTCTATCTGATCGGGGCCTAAGAGAAGCATTTTTATTTTTTTTTCCCCACAGTAAAGTAACATTTACGTCACGTGTGATCTTTCCAACATGATTATGTAATGCGTGGCACATCGCAGAGCTAGTGCAAGACGACCATTTGTGGTTAAAAAGTATATAATTTGTATTTTTTTAGAAAATGACCGATCATTTCTCTAAATAAGACCTTTATTCCTCGTCTGGGATCATGTAGAGCCCTTTGAAGCTGCATTGAAACTGTAATTTGGACCTTCAACCCTTTGGTAACTGTTGAAGTCCACTATATGGAGAAAAATCCTGGAATGTTTTCCTCAAAAACCTTAATTTCTTTTTGACTGAAGAAAGAAAGACGTAAACAAAAAGGAATAGTTCACTTCAGAATTAAAATTTCCTGATAATTTACTCACTCCCATGTCATCGTGGGTGAGTAAATTATCAGGAAATTTTAATTCTGAAGTGAACTAATCCTTTAACATGCTTTTAACCAGGATAGGCTATGAGCTAGTCAGAGTGATGCAACTTCTTGTTATGTTCTCTAAAGCCTTTTTTTTTTCTTCTTCTTCTTCTTCTTTCAGAGAAGATTTTTTCTTACTATATGTGAAGTTTTCAACTGGACGTTATCTGATGCCTATCCTGAGAACTTTAAATTCTCAGATACACAGGTGAGATGGTTAGAGGAGAGATGTTGCATTTTATTGCATTCATGTTCTAAAGTAGCAGCGGTTGAAATATGTTTATCCGGACAGCAACAGGGTCAACGTGATTTATGCGCCAGTTCTGAATCAGGGTGTTGATTCCTTGAGCTGTACTGCTGTAAAACTAACCAATTCCTAATGTTATAAATTATTATAAATGCTAAACAGTTTTATAGTAATCAAAATGAGCAAAAATAGGATGGTGGAGCTGGGAGAATGCTTACTAAAACTCAGTTAGCGAATGACTTTGAAGAGTTACCATAAAACCTCCTACCTGCATATACACTTATACATTAACACAAACAACCTCATGTTCAGATTCAACCTTGTGGCCTTATTGCTTTTGCTGACCAAGGTGAACATGAAATGTACCACATATGTACTGTTTAGTAAATATTCATGGAATATGGATATTACTGTAAATATGAAGAAGCCATAAGGTCGTCTGCATTGTTTATACATCTGGAACAGAATCTATTGAAACATATGTGATGGAGAACTTGTGATGTGTTTAGTTTCAGATGTTTGTTGACCTTGTTCTATGAACTGAAAATCATTATTCTTCAATTCCCTAGCTCAACTTCAAGTCTGCACTGTTACAAATCTATATGAAATCTATAGAGAGAGAAGTATCTGAGTGAAGAGTGTTAAGAGTTGCTCTGTGCTTTCATAGAGTGCACAACAATTGTACAGTGTATCTGATACAACACCAAAACAAAGGGGAAAAAAGCTTTTTGCCAACAGCTTACACTTTACAAAACAACTAAATAAATATCTCCAAGGTTTAGTGAATTGCCATGAGTTTTCCATGACATTTCATTTTAGAAATCATTTTATAGAGATTGTACTCACAAGGACTAAATAAAAAAGTAGAAATATCCACCATAGAAATACAGTATCAGGAAAAATCTATGGTATTCCTGGACCATTGGAACCCCTGTTCTCACTTAGATTATACATTAAATGCATAAATCAGATGGGTTTGGGCATAATTCATATTCATATCCACATATTCGATTGTGCATATGAGACTATAAGTCTTCCCATAACAGGCGTGACCTTTGTGACTCAATCCTTTAGTCTCTAATAGGGATGGGAGGTGTGACCAAAATACCACAGTGTGAATATATCACAGTATAAATAATTTCATATCACGGAAACAGTATATCACCATATAGTTTTTTTTTTTTTTTTCTCCCATTTTTGGAAATAGAAAACTCACACAGTCTTAGTCCACAATATCTTTTAATATAAGACCAAATAATAATAATAATAACATTAATAACAATAATTGCATGTGTGTGTGTGTATGTGCCATTTCGTTTTCATAGGGGGGGCACACATTTTTATGATCCAAGAAACAGACTTTCACCAAAACAATAACATCCCATATTATTACTGAAACAGACCAAATGCAGTATTAACATCAAAAACACAAAATAGTCCATCCTACAAACTACACCAAACCCTTTTGCATTATGCCTATACTTCATAAACACGAGGCACAAAAGCTTTTCATTTCCTCAGACAACACAATGATAAAAACAATACATACCAGATAGCAATAAAATATGTAGAATATTGATGTGTAACAAAGACTTTGAGTGTACACTTAACATTAAAATAGTTGAAGGTGGCGGGTCTCTGAGTGATAGTCATTTATAAATAGCCTAATTATGTCTCAAGTTCCGTTTTGTGTAATAATGTAATAATAATTGTTTGTTATAATGAGAGGATTTTTGCAAGCGTGCAAAACTTAGAATCCACTCACCACTCAAAACGCCAATGCTAACTTAAACACCTCTGATTGGTCATTGCGTTCAAGAAATCAACAGATATGTTTGTTATTGGCTAAAAACTGCAAAAACGCGTTGTAAACAAGATGCTTCGTCAGGGAATACGAATGGCCAAATTCACAGAAATAAGGCTTTAGCTCTTAATAGTAAATTTGCTGAATGACCGTACGATTAGGGGGGCACTGCGACGGGCATGCACCTCTTAATGGAAATAAATGTTGTGATGTTATTTCAATCAAGAGGCGCATCAATTTTTGGTCAAGATCTTGTATTGACAATGCAAGAGGTGAGCACTCTGTAAAGTCTCCTCCAGCACATCCCAAAGACTTTCAATGAATTTAAGGTCTGGACTCAGAGGTGCCAATTCATGTATGAAAATGATTCTTCATGCTCCCTCCCAACCATTCTTTCACAATTTGAGCCTGATGAATCTTCACATTGTCATCCTGGAATATGGCCATGATACGTCTTCCTACATGGTTGTTTAAGAAATGAAAAGCTACACACTCCATCGATTAGGGTTAGAAGAACCGTTGCCAAACATATAACATGCTAGAAACATAATAATCACAGCAATAATGATCTAATCATATACTCTTATTTGCCTATTTAAATCCAAACAGATATTTTTTATTTTTTTTAATTATTTATTTTTTGGCTGGGCAATGTACACACACACACACACACACACACACTTGTATATGTGGTTTACGGGGACTCTCCATAGACGTAATGGTTTATATACTGTACAAACTGTATATTCTATCCCCCTAAACTTCCCCTACCCCTAAACCTACCCATCACAGAAAACCATTTTTAAGCCATTTGGTTTATGAGGACACAGGAAGTTGTAATGTTTACGTTGTAATACCCATGTCATTATACACATTTGTGTCCTCATAAACCATGTATACAAGAACACACACACACACACACACTGCCTCAAAGGAACTTTCAACACATTATGGCATTTCAACAGCCTATATGTCATTACATACAACATTTTATTGTTTCTAACACACATTAGCTCATGCAGTGTGTCAGTTTCTGTGAAATGTGCACTTTTGAAAATTATTAATATGTAATATGACATTATTAATATATTTTAACTAATCTCAATATATCATCAAACCCCAATCCTGCTGCATGAAAGCAAACCCTGTTAGCCATCTACTAATATTTTAGCACAGCAGTTTTTTTAAGCAGTGCTAATGATGTCTATTTTTTTGTTTTGCATGATTTATTTGAAATTCATGAGGTGTCCAACTGCACAAGTTGACATGTGTCTCCATGGGGATAAATTATTGAGAACACTTTGGTGTGTGGCAGCTGAAAGTTGAGTCCATAAATAATGCAGGGGTCTGTATACAGTTAAAGCGTTATTATTTCTCTTGTAAGGTTTACGTTTTTGCGTCACTGCATAGTGCCATTCTTCCTATTCCGATAATAGCGTGGCATAATCCATCCATCTAATTCCTGCTGTTAAAAATTAGAGGCTCGCATCTGAACACATTGTGCCATAAAATGTAAAATATAATTTTAAAATGGCCTTCTTGTGTTCCTCATCAAAGAGCTTAACCGCCCATGTTTCTGGAGGAAAACCATAACGCTTCTCAATGAGATTTCCTCCTTGGGTCGTTTGCTTTCAATGGCATTACTATAAGAGTGAACCATAAAGCGAAGCACATCGCTATCAGGAGATCATTCTGGAAAGTTCTAGCTCCCTAAGCGTCTTCTCCTCCCTTCCGTCACGGTCTAGGAAAGCCTTATCATTCAAACGGATTGCAGCGCCGTATGTGAGTGTGTGCGTTTCAAGTGAGACTTCTGCTGGATTCCTGTGGAAAAAAGCACAGAGGCTTGGGAAGAGAATTGGATGAGACGTGCAGCATGGATAGAGGAATCTCTGATGTCTCTGGCAGGCTTTTCTTCTCTTCTCAGATGTCCTGAGACAATCGTACAGCTGTCTGATGCTCTCTCCGCTCGGTAAGGAAGCGTCACACATCCATCAAGCTAGGAGGGCGCCAGCGCCGTTCCAAGTCTCGCTCAACACTCTTTCGCGGCCTGGAAGGAGGCCAGACGTTTCTCAATCCTGAACTGGCTCCTCTCAGCGTAGCTTCTCCAGTTTTGGACGGGTCCATGTGTGCCAGCGTAAAGCGCTGCTATCTAATCTACTCCTGGGGGGTTATGTTTGTCTACAGAGCTTGTTTATCTAGCAAAAGCTTTTGGGAGGAAACAGAACAAAGGATGGAGATAGTAGATGTGTTGTGTGGTTTGCTTCACCTCACAAACAGCTGCTGGTGAGATATGAAAAGGGAACTCAGATTCAGTTTGTATGTACCTGACATACTAGAACTGTTCCAAAACCTAGTAAGCTGCCTCACTGCCTACATAGGTATAGATGCCAGCTTCCTAACCAACATGGAACATCACAAGTTACAGATTTGGAATGCTCTACAAAGGAAGCAACTCTAAACGTCATACTAATAGTCCTTGTGTAGAGCGCATAAGTGCACAGTTGACTTCAAAACAAGTGACACAAAAGGGATGACGCAATAAGAATAGATATAGGGTAAACTGGGGTAAGATGCCCACGAGTGCCCCACTTTTTTTTCTTTTTTTTTTTCCTGATTATAGACGGCACAAAATCTCATCTCAACACTTTAGATGTGATCTACTTTTTCATCTGAATATCAACATTTGTGAGATTTAGTCAGTCGAAAGAGTTTTGAGGTTAAATGATCAAATTTTGTGTCTCTGGAAGATGATGACCTGTATTATGTTAATATCAAGCTTTTTTTGTGTCTATTTGTCAATGAGGGATTTGTGTACATTTGTGGAGTAAAATATTATATTTTATAAGAAAAGCTAAAATTAGACCTTTGAGGTAAGATTGTAACACAAAACTATTTTAAATAGAATAATTGATTTAGTATTTTATATTAATGACACTTAAAATATGTAATTGCTGTGCAGATGAATATGGTTCTTTCTCATAACTAAAAAAAGGAGAGATTATCCCTCTGCTCATTAAACATTCACTACTAGGCTTAAAAGATATAACCTGTTTAGAAGGAAAGGATCTCAAACTAAATACCTGAAGATGTTTTTTTAGCTATAGCCATTAATAGGTACATCCTACAGCGCTACAACAACTATAATGAAATGACCCTTCACAATAGATAATGCTTTACAATGAACTACATTTGGCAAATTATCTGTTGAATATAATACCTGTTGCATAATAAAAACGCCATCTCTGTGTCGCTTTTACAACATTTCAAATCCCTCAGTTCTTGGCATCTCTGAAAAGCTAAGCCAATGTTGATTCTTGTTTTATTACGAGCTTTCGTTCATCTTTGAAACACAAATGAAAAAGATATTTTTAATGTAATCTGAGAGATTTCTGTCCCTCCATTGACAGTCCATGCAACTACCACTTTGATGTTTCAAAAAGTTCATAAATAGATCGTAAAACTAATCCATATGAATTGAGCGGTTTAGTCCAAATTTTCTGAAGAGACTCGATCACTTTATATGATGAACAGATTTAATTTAGGCTTTTATTCACATATAAACATTCATCAACTCACACATTAGTTATGGTTAGTTCAAACTTCTTGCTTGACGTGCGAAAACCAATGAGGTTCATTCTCATGTGTTATGCAGCACATTTGAGTTTCAGCAAGAACCACTGAGGTTTGTTCTTACACATCAAGCAGGTTTGGTTGAGCTTCTGTTTATGTTCACTGATCAGTGTTTATATGTGAATATTGACTAAATTGAATCTGTTCATCATATAAAGCGATCAAGTCTCTTCAGAACATTTGAACTTAACCACTGCATTCATATGGATTATTTTTACAAACTCTTTATCATGGCCTAATGGTTAGAAAATCAGACTGGTAACTCGAAGGTTGCAGGTTCAATTCTCAATACTGGCAGGAAATGACTGAGGTGCCCTTGAGCAAGAGGTGCTCCGGGTGTGTGTGTCCACGGTTTGCAGTGTGTGTGTGTGTGTGTGTTCACTACTCACCACTCCTAGTTTGTGTGCACTAACTTGGATGGGTTAAATGCAGAGGACAAATCCTGAGTATGGGTTACCAAACTTGGCCTTCACATGTCACTTTCACTTCATGAACTTTTTGAAGCATCAAAATATCTTAATTTGTGTTTTGAAGATTTGGAACAACATGAGGGTGAGTAATTGATGACAATTTTTTTTCATTTTTGAAAAAAAATCCATAAGACCTTTGTTCCCGTATGACCTTCGTTCATCTTCGGAACACAAATTAAGATATTTTTGATGAAATCCGAGAGCTCTCTGACTCCTCAATAGACAGCAATTTAACCACCACTGTCGACAAGAATACTTTTTGTGCGCAAAAACAAAAGAAAAATAACAACTTTGTTGAATAATCTCTTCTCTTCCCTGTCATTCTCCTACACAGTTGACGCAGTAAGCACAGTGCAGCGCTCCCATATTTACATCCAAACGCTGGCTTAGTATTGGCCAAAGCTGCACACGTGAGCAGCACGACGTGTGTGTGTGATGCTGACGCAGGAGCCGGCCAATACTGAATTGGCATTCTGACGTAGAACCTGGAAGTGCTGCACTAGCGTCAGCTGCGTTGGAGACTGACAGGGAAGAGAAGAGACTGTTGAATAAAGTTGTTATTTTTCTTTTGTTTTTGCGCACAAAAAGTATTCTCGTCACTTCATAAAATTAAGGTTGAACCACTGCAGTCAAGCTGACTGTTTTAACAATATCTTTAGTACCTTTCTTGACCTTGAAAGTGGTTAAATTGCTGTTTATGGAGGAGTCAGACAGCTCTCAGATTTCATCAAAAATATCTTAATTTGTGTTCCAAAGATGAATGAAGGTCTTACGGGTGTGGAACGACATGAGGGTGAGTAATTAATGACATTTTTTTTTTTTTTTCATTTTTGGGTGAAATAACCCTTTAAGGTGTAATTTAAAATCCTTGTTTTAGCACAGTGGTTGATTGACAGGTTTGTTTCTGAATACCTTCCAATGTGGTGTTAGTAATTGGATGACAAAACATTTTGTATGTAGTCATGTCCACTTCTGATTGCTTCAAACCAAGTGTAAATGGCATCTTAGTTTCTCAGAACAGCATAGTTATTGTTCATATAGAATCATGTATATGCATTTTATCTAAATCTCTGTTCAACCCAACCCAAAGAAAAAAAAAATTGCATTGTTTGTGGGACCAGGTCTCTAGGGTTTATCATAACATGATCTTAAACTAACACATTCTGCTCATTCAACAGTTCTGCAGTCAGACTGGCTGCTGTGTGGAAGGGATCTGGGGATGTTTTGTTGTGTTCTCAACTGTTTTATTTTGATATTTTCCTTTTGGCTTCCACTTTTAAGTTCGTTTTTGATGTTCTTGTCTTGTTTTTTGTTTGCTAACCCCAAACTGATGGTGTCCAGGTGTGTCTTGTTTTATCATTAGTTCTGGTGTATTTGCACCCCTGTGTTTACCTCTCGTCTTTGTCTAGGTTTGTTTGTTGTTACGTGGTTTGTCTGGTGAATTCTTGGAATTATTAGTCTTGTTTGTTTTGTGTTTCTTGTCAAACTTTGGCCAATAGTTTGAATTATGTTTCTTGTTTTGATTTATAAAACACACTGGACCAAAATAAAATGTTGCTTTTAAAATACGAGACATGCAATAATTTCAAAACTAAAGACCTGTAAAGTTATTGTAATAATGGTAACACTTTACAATAAGGTCTCATTTGTTAACATTACTTAATGCATTAACTAGCATGAACTAACAATGAGCAATACATTTGTAATCTTCGTTAATATTTGTTAATAAAAATACAGTCATTCATAGTTTGTTCATGTTAGTTCAGTGCATTAACTAATGTTAACAAGATTCAACTTTTGAATTTAAGAATGTATTAGTAAATGCTGAAATTAACTAAGATTAATAAATGCTGGAGAAGTATTGGTCATTCTTAGTTCATGTTAACTAAAGTAGTTAACTAATGTAACCTTATTATAAAGTGTTACTTTAATAACTAAACATTTTTAGGCAGTGCTTTTTCATTGGATTTAATACCCAATCAACATTTTACCTTTATCTGTATTCTAATCATGCACATATCAATTTACATTTCAAAATAAAAACTGGCAATTTTATGTAAATATGACTTTTTGCAGCATAATGAGCTGATTTTTTGTTGTACATGCAAACACTCTTACAGAGATATGCAACACAAGTTTATGGGTCAGTTGAACAGACAATGTAACAACCAATCAAATGCAGATTGTTTTCTCTCACACCTGCATCATGCCTGAGGTAGGGAAGGAAAGCACCGGTAAATAAAAGATTTGGGCATTCGGATACCAATAATCACCTCCGCTGCCTTGGTCCTGGATAGTTGTTTTCTGCACACATCATAACACGCTTTGTTCTATGGCAATGTAAATTAGAGGAGTGCCGGGAAAGCAATTCCCTCTGCAAAACATGACCAGGGGTTACTTCTTGTAGCTCTGCCTGACCAGCTGTAAAATTAGGTGCAAGGGAGGTGCTCGGTGCATCTTTGTGGAGTAAATAATTTATATTAAAAACGTCTTTCACTGAAGCACTCAATAGATGCCGAGGGCCATACAGACCAACAGTGTGTCAAGCGGGTTTTAAAAGATGCGTACACCTGTAACGCAATATTCATCCACACAGGAGATTGCAGATAGAAGTGAGATCTGTTTTAGACATCTTCCCGGAGCTAAAGCAAATTTACACTCTAGAAATAGACCTGTTCTGTGTAGCGTACTGGAGCATTTCCCCAGATGTCTTGGTTTGATTTGGAGATTGAAATATGCTCGAGGTATGCTGCCAGCAGAACTAAAGGACAGTGCTATGAAAAAAACTATTCATGCTCTTGTTTTACGGGAATGGAGAAAAAAGTTGACTACAATTTATGGTATAGAAAGCTCAGTGATTAATAATTAAATGAGGTCAAATCACACTCCTGTTACGACAGCCAAAAGTACAGGGACGTTTCTATGAAAGGGCAGCCGATAGTTTTCATTTCTGCATAGTTTAATAGTTTTAGTCTTAGTTTTGACTTTTGACAAAATTTTGTCAATATTTTTCATGTCATAATTCATTTTAGTCAGTTTTACTGTGATTAAAGTGGCATCTAATAACATTTTATTTGATTTGAAAATATTCAAATATATATATTATTATTTTTATTCCTTAAAAACATTGTTAGTGCATTATTAATATCTTGCAATGTTATTTTTTTTTCACATAATATTTTTGCCAACAACATCTGTATATGGAATCTTGTTTCTGCCACTAAATAAAAAAAAATAAAAAAGGTAATTGCGACTTTTTAACTCAGAATTGCGAGATTTAAACTTTCAATTGTGAGTTATAAAGTTAGAATTGTGAGATATAAACTTGCAATTCTGACTTTTTTTCTCAGAATTGCAACTTTATATCCCGCGATTCTGACTTTATAACACGCAATTGGGACTTTATATCTCGCAATTCTGACTTTATATCACAATTCTGACTTTATATCCCGCGATTCTGACTTTATAACACGCAATTGGGACTTTATATCTCGCAATTCTGACTTTATATCACAATTCTGACTATATTGTGCAATTCTGACTGTATAACTCACAATTTGGACTTTATAACTCACAATTCTTACTTTATAACTCACAGTTCGGACTTTATAACTCGCAATTCTGACTTTATAACTCACAATTCTGACTTTATATCCCGCGATTCTGACTTTATAACACGCAATTGGGACTTTATATCTCGCAATTCTGACTTTATATCACAATTCTGACTATATTGTGCAATTCTGACTGTATAACTCACAATTTGGACTTTATAACTCACAATTCTTACTTTATAACTCACAGTTCGGACTTTATAACTCGCAATTCTGACTTTATAACTCGTAGTTGAGTTTATATCTCGCAATTGTCAGAATTCTGAGAAATAAACTTGCAATTGTGAGAAAAAAGTCAAAATTACCTTTATTTTTTATTTCATGGCAGAAACAAGCTTCCATATTTGTGTATATTATATTGAGCCTTTCTGTATTTTTTCAACCTACTTCTTTTCTGCCCATTCCTACATTCTCCACCATTTCTACAATGAAAAATGGCAAAATCTTTGCTTTTGCATTTGCATTTATTTTACTTTTTTTTCCCATGTAATGACTTCACTTACCTACCCTCATATTCAAACACCCATCCCACAACGCAATCCTAATAACACACTTCTATAGTGAAACATACACCACAGAACCAGAATCAAAAAATGTATCTCTGATCACAAGCCCAAATGATCTCTGAGCTATTAATGCTTCACTCCTCTAATTGGTGAGCTTGCCTTTCTTAATACAAAAGTGTTCTAAATGTGTCCATCACAGTAATTTAATAATGGCCATTTCATGCTACTCTGACTTTTCAAACAGCTTGCTTTGGGCGACCACAGGGAGCGGGTATTGATTGAAACCCATAAGCCAGGAATGTGAGAGAGGTAGAGCGGGCAGCTTCCCAAAGAGCTCCCAGGTCCTGCCCTGTAGTATTCATACACTATCCACACTCTTCTTCCTGCCCAGAGGAAAAATTCATTGCTCAGAGGTTGCTCTTTTATAGCTCAGGAGACTCAATGGAGTTCTCATTATGGTTTAAGATATTAAAATAGATAAAAATGAGATTACTGTTAACCCTGCTGAAAAAAAAAAAAAAAAATGCTGGTTGGCTGGTCTTAGCTGGTTTAGGCTGGATGTAGCTGGTCTCCCAGCTGACCAGCTAAGACCAGCCTGACCATCTAAAGAAGTGGCCAAAACCCTTCAAAAACCCAGCCTGCTAAACCATCGATGACCAGCTACCAGCCAACCATCTTAGGCTTTTTTTTCCCCCCCTCAATATGGAACATATGGAACAAAGCTAAAATGAATGTGGACATGAAAGTTCAGATAATTTGGTCTTGAAAGATTTTTCTGAATTCATATTGAAATCTCTTTTGATTGCAGTCTGCAGTATTTTGGCAACTGGTTAAGGTAAATATCAAAATACCTCAGTGCTCATTTGCCCTGTTTCAAACCTTAGTGAGAAAGATGCTAGAGCAAATAAACCCTAAAATTTCCCTGCCCCCAGGAACACGCAACAAAGGGGGTGAGGCCATGTTGGGCTGCTTTAGAGAAGAGGAAGAGTTGTTGTAGTAGAGTGTTGTTGCTATAAGGTCATTTTACACCGGACTGCTTCACAAATGAGGGTCAATTCAACGCTGAATTTGCACAAAAGATTAACCCGACGGCACATGCTAGTCGATGAGTTGAATCAACTCCACAGCAACTACATCAATTTATCCACTAACTGTTCAGAAACGTCCAGATGCATTCTAAAAGTTGTAACTTTTTCCTGAGTCTCTCCATCAGTGTCCAGCTCCGGTTTGAACAATGTAAGGCTGAACACTGTTACTGACAATCCTCATTTTGGCTGCGTGAGATTCTCCAGCTTTGTTGTTGTTGAGCAACCGAAGCACGAGCTGTTAAAGCTCCGCCCTCTTCTGGAAAGCAGCTGGGAGTATCATCTCATTTGCATTTAAAGGGACACACAAAAAAACGGTGTGTTTTTGCTCACACAAATAGAGAGGAAAATTTGACAAGCTATAATAAATGATCTGTGGGGTATTTTGAACTGAAACTTCAGACATATCTTCCTGTTCTTCTGTCCATTAAATCTCACCTTTCCAAACTCAGCTGTCTATTCCTTTCTACAACTGCGACAAACCTTCCAATACAACAGGAAAGGGATTGTGAGTGCAACGGGATATTCTGACTATTCCACATGCAGTGAGGAGAAGACAGAAAGACAAGATAAGACAAGAGTGATGAAGGTTGGGGGAGCTGTGCTGACACTACTTACACACACAACATCTGCCCGAGAGTGTCAGTGAACAGATAGTTTGTTTGAATAAGGTGATAGATAATTTTGGCCCTGCTGACATGGATTTATCAGGACTTTAGCCCCTCTCCCCTCTCTGTGGTGGGTTAAGGTACATTTTGTCTCTTTAAACTAACTCTTGCTTGCTGAAACACAAGAAATTCATTGGTTTACTTCCATCCTAAACACAGAGAGAAGTGGCACACATACTATTTTCTCTGGGCTTTCCTTTAAATCATTTAACACGCACGCCATATATGTGCCAAACCGACATACATTTTTCCTCAGAAATGTTCCTCCCGCACATGGTTCCCTTTACAAGTCACATTGGAGGATATTTTGTGTTTCAATAATTAATGTACCAGGAAGACACTTCACTCCACTACAACACTACATATGAGTGCCCTATGGCCTTTCTCTTTGATCTTTCCCCCATTCGGCTTTACATATTCAAGTGTTTGATTAAAACAACGGAGTTGATTAAAAAAAACAGTTTTCATAGATACTTCCTCTGTTTCCCTTATTATTGGGATTATTTCGGCTTGCAGTAATCTTTTATTGTAGAATTAACTATAGATAAATCTGTTGTGAGCCAATTAAATCCAAATAATTATCGAATACTGCATTTAAAGTCATAACCAGAGATGCGAAAAACATGTTAATTTGAGTTTTTTGTTTTAATCATCGCAACAAGCAACAGAAAATTTTGATGATCGCTTAGTTTCTTTGCCGTTACATTCTGCCCACAATGAAATCTCATTGGTCCAAACATTATTTTCACAAATCAGTACATTAAACGCCGTATCTCCTGGCTGTGTTACATTGTGCTGCAGTTTCACGTTTAATGTTGACAGGCAAATTAGGGCAGGATGTTACTGTGAAATGAAACTGCAACATATCAGAACATATTTGATGATTAATATTGGACCAATGTAGTTTCACAGTAGGCAGGCCTACCAGCAAAACAACACAGGAATAGAAACAAAGCTAGAAAATGGTATGATTAGCCCCTGTCAGTGCATTCTTAAAAACCCCAAAATTTTCATAATCTTTATTATTGCATGAACCAATAATTACAATGGTTTATGCAAGGTGCATTGCCGGTTTGCTACAGCTAATGGGATTAAAACATCAAGGAAACAAACTGCAAGTTATGAAAAACATATATAAATATGTAAAGGGAAACCCATTAAAACACGTTTAATTGACAGTAAAAACAATTAAGTAAAATTAAAACCAAATTTTCGTTGACGTTTGCCAGCTGTGATGCCTGGTTACTGGTTTAAACTTTTTTTTTGGGTCAGCACACCTTAATAGCTTCAACAATTGATTGCCAATTAAGTTTAGAATACAATAAACCAATTAGAACCCAGTTTAGGTCAGATAGCTGCTAATGGTGGATATTTTGATGAATCGAAAATTTAAGTTTTTTCTATATATAAACTGTTTATGTAATAAAATATGTTTTCGTAGTTTGTGTTGTCCCTTATCAGTGCAAAATTATCACAAATTAAAAAGGATTCATGCCAATATTGTCCAAAACCCCACTTTTCTAGGGCGTTTCCAAACTTGTGGAGGGCAGTGTGTATATATATATACATATATATATATATATATATATTAGGGCTGTCAATAGATTAATTTTGTATTAATCGCACACTTAACGTGAAATTAAACATACACCATTTATCTTGTTTAACACGTCTATTTTGCCATCATTGCCCATATCCAGCAAAGTAAACTATCAGATTGAAGTGTGATTTTCACAAAACTGTATTTTTCAGCTTTTTTCAAGGTAAATTTAGATATCTTTCCAAAAAAGGACACCAAATTAACAAATTATATGATTTCATATAATTCATACATTTATGTAGGCTACACCAAAGCACCCATAAAAAAATCACAGCCAAAAAAAAAAAAAAAAATGAAAAAAATATAAAAACCTTTCAGAATTCAGTGTATAGTATGTGCAACAGCAAAGAGCTTGTTTACATTTTAGACACGTCAAGTTTCGATACTGAACAGGACCACATGGAGATGCCAAAAAACTTAAACCAACCGCCTTGACCTGCATATACTAAAGTACAGAGCAACATACACAGGACAAATCCAAACATTATCCTGAATGTGTGTGAAAACAACGTGAATGTACTGAAATGTGTCTGTGCATAAATACAATGTGCGAGCAGTGCGTCACGAGCGCTCATTACATGATTTGTTTGCGCATCAATATAACAGACTCACGCGTGCTTCTGTACGTCACCGCAGTCGTCTTTACTTCAATTACATTCCTCATCCATCAAAACTTTTTTTTAGCGAGATGCTTTATCCAGCCGAGAAACATAGTTTTCATATCATCTGGCCATACAGCGGTGCGATGTTTCGACGTTCCGTTCAGACAGGAACAGCGCGATGCGGGAGGGCTCGCGCTCTTCAGATACAATGACAGAATATGACAGTGCCAGTTTTAAAGCGAAACAGACACTGGAATGAATAATTATCTCTGCCATCTCTGATATAATCAGCATGGACTTTAAGATCATCTAACTGCGTGACGTAAATTACGTTATGACGCAATTTCACATGCTTCCGTAATTTTTTTTGCGTTAAATGCGTCAAATTATTTTTAACGCGTTAAGGATTTTGAATTAATCGCATGCGTTAACGTTGACAGCCCTAATATATATATATATATATATATATCAGTGTCATATATGAGTCTGTGTGTGTGTGTGTGTGTGTGTGTTTTATTAAACCAGAATACATTTTGTGTCTTCTAACAGATAAGGGTGTTGTGTACCACAAAACAAGAGGCCCAAAAGAGTCTGGAGGCAACATCATCTATGGATCAGCGAGATGAATAATTCAGATTAATTCCCTACTGAAATGTCTAAAAGGTCCCTCGCTGTGATGAGAAAGCAGAGAGTACAGTGGGAGCCCACAACAAACGTTCCAACTTCAAATAAGACCCCTTCATAGCCACTCATTTACATAACTAGTTGTTCATTTTAACATTAGACTTCTGTTCTCACTGTGGGCTAAAAATATTAATCACTTTATTGCTATGATTTTTCTTCTTTGTACTTTTTTGTTACTTTAAAAGACAAAGGAAAACAATTAGCTCTGTAGGCCACTTTGAAGAATTTGGGCCCCTGTGCAGAGCCTTTGTTCACAAATGCTTTTGGTGAGGTTCACAGAAAAAATTGTTTGGCTTTGTGCATCAGCTATGATGTCACAGTTTGTCAACTCTTCATTCTATTTGGAATTAGTTGGGAATGAGTTTAATCATTGCCTGGGTTCCCTGGCATACAATGAAGACTGCCTTAGTGAAAAATTAAAATCAAGTGTGAGGAATGTAAGGACCAAATTGTAACCGTTATTTAATTGAAAATCCTTTGCTTTCATACTCAAATATTAATTGCATTCACATACACTATATTGCCAAAAAAGTTTTGGGACGCCTGCCTTTACGTGCACATGAACTTTAATGACATCCCATTCTTAATCCGTAGGGTTTAATATGGAGTAGGCCCACCCTTTGCAGCTATCGGGTTGAGGTCAGGACTCTGTGCAGGCCAGTCAAGTTCCTCCACACCAAACTCGCTCATCCATGTCTTTATGGACCTTGCTTTGTGCACTGGTGCGCAGTCATGTTAGAACAGGAAGGGGCCATCCCCAAACTGTTCCCACAAAGTTGGGAGCATGAAATTGTCCAAAATGTCTTGGTATGCTGAAGCATTAAGAGTTCCTTTCACTGGAACTAAAGGGCCAAGCCCAACCCCTGAAAAACAACCCCACACCATAATCCCCCCTCCACCAAACTTTACACTTGGCACAATGCAGTCAGGCAAGTACCGTTCTCCTGGCAACCACCAAACCCAGACTCGTCCATCAGATTGCCAGACAGAGAAGCGTGATTCGTCACTCCAGAGAACACGTCTCCACTGCTCTAGAGTCCAGTGGCGGCGTGCTTTACACCACTGCATCCGACGCTTTGCATTGCACTTGGTGATGTAAGGCTTGGATGCAGCTGCTCGGCCATGGAAACCCATTCCATGAAGCTCTCTACGCACTGTTCTTGAGCTAATCTGAAGGCCACACAAAGTTTGGAGGTCTGTAGCTATTGACTCTGCAGAAAGTTGGCAACTTCTGCGCACTGTGCGCCTCAGCATGCGCTGACCCGCTCTGTGATTTTACGTGGCCTACCACTTCGTGGCTGAGTTGCTGTTGTTCCCAATTGCTTCCACTTTGTTTTGATACCACTAACAGTTGACCGTGGAATATTTAGTAATGAGGAAATTTCACGAATGGACTTGCACAGGTGGCAACCTATCACGGTACCATACTTGAATTCACTGAGCTCCTGAGAGCGACCCATTCTTTCACAGATGTTTGAAGAAGCAGTCTGCATGCCTAGGTGCTTGATTTTATACACCTGTGGCCATGGAAGTGATTGGAACACCTGAATTCAATGATTCGGACGGGTGTCCCAATACTTTTGGCAATATAGTGTACATTCAAATATAGCGCATACGATAATATAAGACGTCACGTTATTCTTGTATGTCTCTATATTAATAAATAAGAAAATATTCATTGGTAATTGAGCACACTGCTGTGAATTGGTGGTGCTCTTTATACTATATTGTAGGGGTGTAACGGTACACAAACATGACGGTTTCGGTACGTACCTTGGTATTGAAGTCATGGTTCAGTATGGGTTCGGTATAGCAGGGGGGAGAAAACTAAATATAAAATTGCTTCTTTTTTCTTCTTTTTTTTATTAAACAGTGGTTTATTGAACAAACTGTGACTCTTTCTTTAAATAAATAAATTTAATTTTAATTAACACATGATGTGGACACTAAATGACTTGCCTGAGGTAAATGTAATGCTACGTGAGATATTATTCTTAAGCTGTTTTATTGATGTTTTTCTCAACACTGGTTGAGAGATTACATGTAAACATATCTCTACATAGATTGTCTGTTCTTCTTCTTTTGCGCTTTTTCCTGTTGTGGCGGTTAGTATACACCGTCGCATTACCGCGCGCCCCCTTCTGGATTGGAGTGTGGATCGCCTGTGACTGACTCTATTGTACTGTGACGGTTCAGGATGAATACATGTACCGTTACACCCCTACTATATTGTGAAAGAAGAAGACGACTCTTCCATTAAGAGAGTGTTCTCCATCAGCGATAGTCCGACACAAATCCTCTTGGAATGCAAAGCCCTCAACACCATACTTTGGGATCATGCAGAGAGTCCCTGATCATTCCATCTCCTGTCAGACCAGCTTGGGGAACAATACCTCTTCAGCTTGCTTTCAGAGCAATCTACAGTAGAGGAATGCAGGTCTTATCTTTTTGTTTTTCAGTGTTAATTTAGTTCGTAGTGATTATATATTTATCGTTTAAACATCCTTCCCCAAACGTCACAAGTAAACTGTGATTAGTTGCTTTAAGTGTCCTTCAAATGGCCCCCTTCTGTCTAGTTCATATGTTTAACACTGCTCCTCAAGGGCTACCATAGCTCCAACCCTTATCAAGCACACCTGAACCAGCTAATCAAGGTGTTCAAGATATAAGAGGTAAGTGTGTTGGAGCAGGGTTGTAACTAAAGTCTGCAGGAAGGTAGCCCTCAATGAGCAGGGTTGGCTAGTCCTGGTATAATAGCGCCATTTATGGCTTTTCTGTCAGTAAAATTCCCTGGTTCAGCATTGCACTTGTGATGCAGAGCGGTATGTTACGAGTCCTTACGAGGCGTCTATCCGCGGATCCATAATATATCCATTGATAGACGGATCAGCTGATAGACGCCTGCATTCAAACGCTCCCGTGTGTATCTGTGTAAGCGCTCGGTGAAAAGTGTCAAAGATGTTTATTTACAACGTTTTTGAAGTGTTGATCATTGTAACCAATCACAGACATATCTGTTGAGTGCGTGAACACAGTGGCCAATCAGAGGTGTTTAAGAATCCACTCAACAGTGCTCAAAATGCTAGGGGGAAATGCTGGTTTTGTCACATTTTCAAAATTTCAAGTCGGAATCCGAATATGCATACCGAAGTCAGTACTTTTGACAACCCTAGAGCCTGGGTTGATCTACATTGAAGATCTACATTGAAGATGCTCGATAAACAAAACAATCAATACTAGAAGCATATCGGTCATTCTGTGTTATACAACAGTAAATACTAGCTGCAACTGAAATGTACAACCTCAATTGACCCTTCGCCGGGAGTTTGATTGACAAGCGATCTAACCAATCATAACGCTGATTCCGCCATTTTGAAAAATGGTGTGTACTGACGTCTTTCCATGTTTTAAACAACATTCTTTCTCATGTTCATTCATGTTTATTTGATGCTATAAATTAACTAGTAGGAAGAAATGATCGGTTGATGAGCCGCTTGAGCTGAGGCGCTACAACAATCTATCGTGACACATTAAAGAGCCACAAAATGTTTTTTATTGTTCGAATTTCTTAAAACACAATTTGAAAGCTGGGACTTTGTTTAATATCACAAGTAACCTGCTCTGTCTTGTCTGTCGACGTGTTGTCAGTGTCCTGTTTGCTCCGCAATGTATTTTTCACTCTGTGTGGCGTGACAGTGCCATGGCTTGTCGGACAAAGCAACAGTAACTAAGGGGGACGGGTCTTTGCGAAGGGTCAATTGTTGCAAGCAATTGAGTCATCAACGTCCGACTGTTTAGCAGATCAAGGCCTTTGCTGGTATACCAAAACTGTGTTCACAATATACTGATTCAAGTCATAGGGAGTGGAATGAGACACATCGTTGCAGTCAAGGCAGACGTGTCAGATTTACACCACTGACTTTAGTCCGTGCTAATCAAAGAACAGCACGGCTAATGTTTGTTAGCTTGGAGATGAGCAGTGGGGTAAATATGGATTTATGCTAGGCTGAGCATCACATCAAAGCCAGACGCATTCATGCCGGTGGTTAAGTTCAATAAAAAGAGAGAGATGAAAGCTAATGAAAGACAAACATGTGCACATCAGAGGTGAAGAATGTTATGGGTGGGAGACATTGGTGGAGGTACCAGTTGGCCTACAGGTTTATCTTCAGTTTAGTCAATAGCGTGAGATGAAAAGACTCTGGTTTCAGACTGTGGGGTCCAAGGCTGTGAGTGAAGGCCACGGTTCATCTTTATAATATTATATATTTTTTTCCAGACAAGTATACTTCAAATAAAAAAACAACCAGGTTGGTAGGTATTACTTCATTACTCTGAAAAACAGTTTATGCGGGATGTTTGGAGGAAAGTTCTCAAAAAACAAGCTTGCAACCAAAGGCTAAAAAACAGCCTGTGCTTCATCAAAACATAACAAGACTTTCAAAGAACGACAAATCTTATCACCCAAGGAGCGTAATGAGTGGAATCAGCCTTTAAAAGCGCAGACTACAGTAATGCAATATAAAACAACCATTGAATTGCATTAAATCACACCTTTTTCTTCCGCCTGTCATCCTGCCATTATTCAAACCATTGTGCTAGCGTGCGTGACTCTTTGGCTGTCATATATTTTTCTGCATCAATGTCAGTACAACACATCTTTCTGTGCATAAATAATCTATGTGTCTTTCAGCCTGGGTGAAGTTAATAGGGCCGGGGCCATCATTAGCTGCGTCTCAAGCTTCTGCACTAAAGCCGTTAAGTGCGTCTGTCACTGAGAGTGCGTTATGTTCAGAGCGCTTTACCTGCGCTGTTGACTGTTCCACACTCTACACAGTAGCTGCAGGATGCTTAAGATGCATTTGCCAGTCCATTCTTGGCATTCATAAATGTGTCTCTCATTTGAATTAGATGAACATGCTTTGACAGTTAGCAGAGCGCTAACATCCTGTCCTTTCAAGATTTGTCTTATTTTGTTTCTTCCTCTTCTTGACTTAAAACTTTTTTGAAAAGGCAAATGCATGTGGTAAATCTGCATCTTATTCACTACACTGTAAAAAATATATTTTCATGATTTATCACAACATTTTTTCTTTTGTCAAATCAACTTAATTAATGTGGTTCAGATAACATAATATTTTGAGTTTCTGTTGATTAAACCAATCGTCTTCATTGTATTAACTCAAATGTTTAATTTCAATGAACTCAAAATTTTAAGGCAACCAGGTAACTTACTTTTTTAAGTTAAACCAACAATTCTTTTTTACAGTGTAGACTCCAGCAATCCAATTAGGCCAGGCACATTTTGCTAAATGGTGTAGTCAATTTATGTAAATTAATCCATTATGTAAATTAGTCATATTATAGATTGTAAAACAACTAATCAGCCCTCATCCAGCATCAGACTCATTACTACGTAGATTCGGCTTGCGTTCGAGGTCGCATACTATCTGAGTAGGTACTTATAAGTAATTAGTTCATGACCTTTAAAAAAAAGTATGTTCTATATAGTATGAATGTAATCCAGATGTACTGTACTACATTCGTCATGTTATCATTGAAATGTGACCAACAGCGTCAGTTGTCACTTTACCACAATTCACAATTCCTCTCCTGTGGCCTCATGGGATAGTAAAGTGTCCATTGGATGCGCACTTCAGAATCTTTCCGCAAGTAGTAGGTCATCTAGGTACTTTTTGCCTACTGTTTTATGAATACTGTGAATTCAGACATACTATTTTCACATGCTATACAGTAGGGAAGTATGCATATTCGGATGCAGTCCAAAAACACTGGAACTTTTCTCTGTTTGGATCACTCTTCTTGTCCGTATTTGTATTTCAGACAGAATGTCAAACCTCAGTGTCACTCTAGACTTTATGGTCCATTGACTTCAATTCATATGCATACAAACACAAGAGACCGTAGCTGCGTATAAAAGTTCAAGTTTGGTGAAGTATGCTGAATATGCATGACAAGAAGACGTGTAAACAAATAAACTATCCAAACGTCACTGATTGACCGCTTGGCTCAACACTAAGAACACAAACAGAAGATTGCATTATGATATTTTGATTAAAAATTGCCAGATAAATATATATATATATATATATATATATATATAAACATAAAACATGTGTATGGATAAATCATTCACAATAAGTTGAATAAGATCAATGCATTTAGAAAATGCAGGAGGGAGGGTGAATTTTCATTTCATGCCGACTTTAAAATCTAGTGAGATGTTACATTGTTACTCCAGAAGGTGGCAACATGTGACTATTGGGGTATTGGGGTATTATGAGTCAATGAATCATTCACTTAACCAATTCATTCAAAACCCCAGATTCATTCAGGAATGAAACCTTAATTAAACAATTTAATAATCAGTTAAAAAGAATTTATACCTGTATGATATTACGCTGTACCCACATTGAACCAGCGGTTTGGAAAATGGATGGATGGATGATTAAGCTGTGAGCGCCATCTTCTGGTGAGACGCAGGAATTCATTAAGCGTGACCTTCATAGTGCATTATGGGTATTCTCTAGTCATTGAACGTACATCGGTTGTACACTCGTTATTGTGGTGCATTGTGGGATTGAATGAGTGCACTCGATTACACCCACTATAGTTTTGGACACCACTACAAATGGCTGTCCCCTCAAATAATGGCCTATTTAAAGGGTATGGGGGCGATTTCGGACAAAGACCATAACTGTGGGTTTCTGAGAAGCACAGCTGATTCCACTTTGGCTTCGTTTGAAACTTTTTTAGTTGGCAAAGCAACAACAACAACAAAACACTGGGAATATTATGTCTAAGGCCCATTCACATCAAGAATGCTAACTGTAATGTTAATTATTTTGTTCATTAGCTGGAAAAAATGATATTGTTACTCTGTGTCGTTATTGCTATAGTTGTGGTATGGACACTGATATTCTTTTACATTTAGAATGATTTTTACAACTATATCTTTATTGTTATCGTTATAGTTATTGTTCTTGGTGTGAACAGGCCTTAAAAGGCAAGTTAAGCAACTTCTTGATCATTGAACTGCCCTATTAAAGCAATATCACACTCGCAATCATGCAGATGTTCTGTACTTGTGTGATGCCGCTAGTATCAGCACTGATCACCAAATAAACAAACTGAACATATGAACAGGTGCTGTTCATTGTTATTGAATCCCCCACCTAAATGTCCTAATTTGAAGCCTGGCAGTATCACAGCACATTTTAAACTGCACTAAACGAACATTTCATCCTGCCGCTCTCAGAAGGTCAGCAATGCGTTTGCCTCAGTATTAAAGCTGAGCTCTCATGGCCTTCCCCAAGGGTCTGTTGAATAACGCCTTCCACCAATATAACTATGTATGAACTGCAGGCAGCATAAGCGAGTTCAGAGGAGCATAAATCATCGTGGCCGTATGGTCGTCTAATAGAGCAGATAAGATCAGCGTGTGTATTAATGCAAGACTAATTACCTGACTGAGGACATTACTGCAGCTGTTCCGCAGGTAAGCCTTGCGCAGGAGGTCAGTGCCTCTGCTAAAGTCTTTATCTGCCGCTGTTATGGCTCTCATGAGGTTAGACTTACTCTTACTTGTCGTCTGTAGCATTAGCCAGATGTGCTGTGTCTTGTTTAATGACGCCACAGTAATAAGTACAAGGCCTGCTGGTTATGTAAGCCAGTGGTTCTCAGCTATTGGGTCGTGACCCAAAATTGGGTTGCAGGCAGGGTTATTATAGTTAATTAAAACTATTAAAAAAAAAAAAAAAAGAAAGTTTAACTTGATGTACTAAAATAACTAAAACTGTATAAAAACAGTATAAAATAAAAACCAGACTTTAAAAAAAAATGCTGGGTTAAAAAATAACCCAAGTTGGGTTAAATATGGACGAACCCAGCGATGTGGTGTCAAATTCAAATATTGTTTAAAAATTACTATATTGCTTCCTTAAAATGAACCCAAAATAGGTTGGAAATTAACATTTATTAATGTTTAATAAATAATAATTAAATAAACATTTTAATTACTTACTAATAAATGTTCACTTTTGATCATTACTGTTGCCTCTAGTAATTATGTGTCTGATTTTTAATTTCCAACCTATTTTAGGTTCATTTTAAGTCAGCCATATAGTACTTTTTAAACAATAGTTGGGTTAAATAAAACTACCCAGCAGATTGGGTCAAACATTTAACCCAACCGCTGGGTCAAAACAACCCAAACGCTGGGTTTGTCCATATTTAACCCAACTTGGGTTGTTTTTAACCCAGAATTTTTTAGAGTGTAAGAACAATAAATGAGCATTGTGATTATTTTTAGAATTTTGTTGCACATTTTTCTGAAAATTGCCCATGCAGAATGTGTCACTATGATGTGTATGGTTTCCAGGGTGTTGCTATGCAGTTGCTAATATGTTCTGAGTCTGGAAGACCACCTCAAACCAGTCAAGACCACCGTAGACTGGTTTACGTTAATGTCAACGAATTGCACTTAGTTTAGCAAAAGTGAGGAGATATGTATGATTTTTCGTGTGGATCTGACATATGCAAGGAATTGATTTGTAAACAGGAGTGTTTAGCCTGGCACAGTATATGTGTGTTCAACATGTTAACAGCCTGACTGCTGAGTTGTCTCCCCTTTAAGCTGATTCAAAACTACAGCAGTGCCCCCGTCTGGTCATTCTTAGTAAAACACACTGACGTAAGCTCTGTACTCAATGTATGTTCAGCTCTGACATTTGAGCCGGCTGTCAAAGCATAAAAAAAGCCCTCTGCTTTTCATTAAAAAACCCACTTTGTTCATATCAGTGTCATTTTCATATCACAAGATTCACTCTGTCCTAAAGTTCAAGATATCAGAAAGGGACGTTTCTTATCTCTGCGCTCCCTCCCCCTCTATCTCTGCAACTATCAATCTATCTATCAATCAATCAATCATTCTTTCGCTCTATTCAATTGACGAGACATTTTAAAGCCACAACGAGAATAATTGTTCTCTTCTGCGGTCATTGTGTGAAGGCGCTGGACCAAAGAGGAACCTCTGCTCTGCCCACTTACTATAAAACCTGCCCTCTGCTCCCTTGCCTTCCCTTTTTGTGCGGGCATTCATGGAAGATCGGTGCGGAGAGGGGTGGGGTGGGGGCTACATAAGAGGTACGATATCAGCCAACGGACTCTTATTTACCCCCGTCAATCTCCTGGCAGGGGGATAGTGCTGTGGATCTATTGATCACAACTCAGTGGAGCAGTAATCCTGCAGACTTGATTGATTCCGACTGTTGTGTAGGCCTCAGTGCTCGGCCCAATCCTCAATCCTTCTGTTCTAGCTCTCATGCAGCATTGATATGCATGACAGGAGGCCGAGGCTGGGGCAGGAAGCAGAGGAGGGTATTAAGTGAGTATACAGGGCTTGAGAGTTAGCTGAGGTGAGGCCGGGCTTTAGCGCTGAAAGAGTTTCTCAACAGACGTGGCATCTGACTAGTGCTGCTCTGATGCACCCCTATCAGCTTTTACTTCAACTTTTGTGTCTTCCAAACTTGATTTTGTAGAATAAATTAAGTTGGATTTTTTTCCCCCCTTTTTTTTGTTATATTGCACATTGTTATACCAGTGCTTTGATTTGCTTGTAAAGCACTGCAGTACATACATATTGTGCATTATCTAATTTCACTTTTTTATTAGGAGTATGTTTGTTTGTTTTTGTTTTTAATTAGTGGTGCTCTCTAATGATGGGGAAAAGAGAGGGTGAATTGAGTTCTGGAAATCTCACAAGCTGGATCTGAACTCAAATCACCCATATCAAAGACTATTACAAATGAATGGGAGAAACTGCAACATGCAATATGACGGAATACGTCCTGCCTTCTAAATAAAAGAGCCAATCGCTGATTGGTAAAGTCATTGCGTCACTGCAGCTGCTGTTAGAAGCTCCAATTCCCAACCTGAGACTTGCGCTTAGGACTGCACATGCACATTGGCTGGTCTAGCCTGAAAAATACACTTTTTTAAAGCTATTTAAACATAAGAAACAACATTTATGGGGCAGTGCATGCAATTTTGTTGCTGCTAAGCCAAGGCTCATTGATGCACGTGGGGAGCGAAGGCTGGCCCGTGTGGTCCGATCCAACAGATGAGCTACTGTAGCTCAAATTGCTCAAGAAGTTAATGCTGGTTCTGATAGAAAGGTGTCAGAATACGCAGTGCATCGCAGTTTGTTGCGTACGGGGCTGTATAGGCGTTGACCAGTCAGGTTGCCCATGCTGACCCCTGTCCACCACCGAAAGCGCCAACAGTGGGCACTTGAGCATCAGAACTGGTCCACTGAGCAATGGAGGAAGGTGGCCTGGTCTGATGAATCACGTTTTCTTTTACATCACGTGGATGGCCGGGTGCGTGTGCGTCACTTACCTGGGGAACACATGGCACCAGGATGCACTATGGGAAGAAGGCAAGCTGGCGGAGGCAGTGTGATGCTTTGGGAAATGTTCTGCTGGGAAACGTTGGGTCCTGCCATCCATGTGGATGTTATTTTGACACGTACCACCTACCTAAGCATTGTTGCAGACCATGTACACCCTTTCATGGAAACAGTATTCCCTGGTGGCTGTGGCCTCTTTCAGCAGGATAATGCGCCCTGCCCCAAAGCAAAAATGGTTCAGGAATGGTTTGAGGAGCACTACATTGAGTTTGAGGTGTTGACTTGGCCTCCAAATTCCCCAGATCTCAATCCAATCGAGCATCTGTGGGATGTGCTGAACAAACAAGTCCGATCCATGGAGGCTCCACCTCGCAACTTACAGGACTTAAAGGATCTGCTGCTAACATCTTGGTGCCAGATACCACAGCACACCTTCAGGGGTCTAGTGGAGTCCATGTCTCAACGGGTCAGGGCTGTTTTGGCAGCAAAATAACATGTGAAATTTGTGTGGGGAAATCTTTGGCCGTCACACAAAGTTCCCAATCACATAGATACCTATTGAAATGGCTGGATTTTGCTTGTGAAAATTCACAAAACAATAGTGAATGAGACTGCAACTTTAGAAGATGGAAACTTTTAATTCTATTCTAATTCAAATTCCTCTAATTCAAATCAGTTCATACTCATTAATTAAACTCTGGATTTTGTGCAACCCTTGTATCCTAGCTTATAATGGATAAGACAGTCTGTTTGCAATTACAGTTGTAGCTGTTTATCTGTGTTCAAGTAATGGTCATTGTAGGTCTGTCACAGTTGCCTCAGGCAGTGTTCAGCAGGGCTGTTTATTTGCATGTGTGTGTTTATGTGTGTGTCTGGACCTTTCACAGGCCTGACAGCTGCTGGGGGTTGGTTTCAAATCCAGCTTCTCTCCAGAGCAAAGTGGAAAAACCACTGAACTACTTGAATATATGTTGGGTTTGGCAAGTATCGCTTTGCTAGAGCTGAAAACTTTTTTTTTCTGGCTCACATCGTCAGCAGCGTGCCTCGAATCACTCATCCAGAGGTTCCAAATGGACAGAGACCTAATTTCAAATAAGAATTCAAGAAATAATCATCTAATTGCAGACAATAAAGCAATATGTACAGACTCTCATAGACTATAAAAGATCTTTTGTGCCATAGCCTTAAGTGCTCATACTGTAGAGCATTGAAGAATCCTTTTGAGATGATCATCTTCAGACACACTCATCAGCTAAACCAAAAGGAATGATTCATTTGATTCATGTCACTCTCTCTAATCCAGTAAGATGGCCAAAAGAAGCGCTCAAGCGAACAGTTTTTTACATAAACGGCATCTTTAACTAAAATTAATTGAAAAGAAGGCATGAATATGTATTGTAGTATCCCTCTGAATTCTGGACAGTGTGAAGTATAGTACAAGCTTTGCTCTCCTGGAATTATCTCATCATAACAACATAATTATTACTATATATATTGATACTTTTTCACATAATCTTTGGTATGTGGTAGCCCATGATGCAAGTTATAGCCATGTGGTGTGTAGTGTTTTTAATAGTTTAGCCATGAAAATTGCATAGGGTTTTAAACAGCCACAAGAGAGTAATTAGAACTGCCTTGATATCTAAAATTAACACTTTATTAAAATCCAGTGTACTGGACAGCCAATCACTGGATGTATTTATGGATATAGGTTTACACCAGCGTTCATTGGATAACAAACAGATGATTTGGTATATTTCTCTTTAAATGTTTTTGAAAGAATCTCTTGTGCTCACAAAGGATGGATTTATTTGATTAAAATCAGTAAAAATTGTAATATTGTGAAATATTATTAGAATCAAAAATAACTACTTTCTGTTTGAAAAAATAAACGACGCGAGTGCTTTGTTTGCGCAAAAAAACATAATCTACCACTTTAATTACAAAATAATATTATTCAAAGCGTGTTCACGCAACAATGTCAGCTCTCGCATAAACAAAACGCATCCGTTGTGGTGCTCTCGTGAACGCATGTTGCAGATCAATATTTTCATAAAAAAAGTGGTACATTGTTTTTTGGGCAAACAAAGCACTCGCGTCACTTCATAAAACTAAGGTTAAACCACTGGAGTCACATGGAGTACTTTAATGATGTCTTTCCTACCTTTCTGGGCCTTGAAAATGGTAGTTGTGTTCAATCTCTATGGATGGACAGAAAGCTCTCAGATTTCATTAAAAGATATTCATTTGTCTTCCGAAGATGAACGAAGGTCTTACGAATGTGGAACGACACGAGGGTGAGTAATTAATGAAAGAATTTAAATTTTTGAGTGAACTAACCCTTTAAAAGCTGCACAGGCCCTGTTCAAAATGCTGCACTAGATGTGGACTTGCAGTCCCATTGTCTTGGTTTGCTCACGACCTTGAAGTCCACAGGAGAGTAAGGTGTCCTATTTGTCATTTTAGGTTTCAGAAGGGTGCTCGTGAGCCTCTATGCACACTTTTGTCAGGTTTGCACTGGTGCAGACTTCACAGCGGACTCTTACCCAAGAATCAATGAGGCAAAGTGTAAATTCAGACGAGGCTAAGGGTGCCAGTTGGGACAGAGCAAATTCCAAGAGGTTTAGTTCTTGTTTCAGCGTTTTAACATTGAAAACATACACACTTCACCTTTGAATAAATGAATGGCAGCCTAATAATTTTCCCTCTCTCTTCCTTTGGTCTTCACTGTTAATTCAGGTGATTGGTTAATAGGTTTGCAGCCATTTAGCTCGTACCCTTTGTTCGTTTACAAAATTGCACCCAGATGGATGAGCAGCAGCAGCTGAATAGTTTATGGTGAAAGAAGCTAAAGGTGCAGAGTTCTCTTCGCTCTCTCTACTGCAGATGTGGACTCTGTTACCAACTGATTTATTTGAGCTGGACATCTGGTGCATTAGCATAGGGTAAATACAGTCCCGTTAAAGAAGAAGAACACACTCCCCTGTGGCCTACAGAGCACATCAACAATGCAAACACCAAATCTGGATGAGTTTCTTCTGGTTTTAATACAGTGCTATGGGGAAATGTAGTGATGGACTTGTGTAGTAGACTTTGTTAGCAAAGTTGGTGAAACATGGAGAATTGTGAGACATTATCTGTCTGTCTGTCTCTTTGTTAAGCCCTATTTGCAAGGGATATATTTCCCTGAGGACATCAGGTAAATTTGTTTCACAGATGTACTTGTACTTGTAATTCTAATCCCGCGCGGACAGGAATTTCTGTGATTGCTTCTCCATTTCTTTTGACCTTCATAACGTCACTAAAGCTAACTTTTATTGTTCCATTTCTTAGTGCACCATATTAACTTTCTGAAAGAAATTAACCTAACACTTTATTTCAGTGGTCCACTTTTGACATTCTAACTACAAGTAACTTTGCAACTACATGTCAACTAACAGTCATTAGAGTATTAATAGACTGTCTGTTTAATATCTGCTAACACTTTAGTTTGATGCTCCCCAATAGACATTTTACTGACTATAAGTAACTTTGCAACTATATGTCAATTTATTCTACTAACCCGAACCCAACACCTAACCTAACAGTCTACTAATACTCTAATGGGAGTTAGTTGACATGTAGTTCCAGAGTTGCTTATAGTTAGTAGAGTTTGTAAAGTGGACCATCAAAATAAAGTTTAAACATACTTTTTTTCAGCAACAAGGCACTACATTTATCAAAAGTGACAGTAAAGACTTTTACATTGTTACTAAATACTATTTCAAATAAATGCTGTTCTTTTGAATGTTCTATTCATCAAAAAAACATCATGGTTTCCATAAAAATATTAAGCAGCACAACTGTTTTCAACATTAATAATAAGAAGAAATGTTTCTTGAGCACCAGATCAGCAAATTAAAACAATTTCTGACGGATCATGTGACTGCTTACAAACTTTTAAACTCTTGTGTATATATCTTTTAATTATAAAAATCTTGATTTTCGATGCCTCCTTGTGATTGGAAGAATTTCCATTATGTTTGTTAAATTCTCTGACTTGACTTCATTGTGTTATGAACGTTTGTTTGCTTTGTAAAAGTGCAATTGTGGGTTATCGTAGATGGTGGCTCAAGTACTGCTGGCATCCCATCAAATCTCAAGTGAAAATTAAAACACTCAGGCGAATCTGATCATGAACTGCTCAGAACAGGCACTGTAGTAGTGCCGTCAGGTATAAACCTCTCCATAATTATACATTGTTAAATTTACGCCACATATATAAATCTTGATTCATAATTTCAATGGGTTTTACAGAGCACATGACCTTCCAGATAATAGACACCCCATCTTAGTAAAATCCCATCCAAATCTGTACATGACATCACTGGTGTCCTGTGTCAGTGGTTGCCAAACTGAGGGTATGTGAGGTGACAGAGGTGAACAAAATGCGGAGTTTTGACTTTCATTTAATTCTACACTACCTTAAAATAACACTAAATTGAGCATGTATTTCTAACAGGCAAAATGCTGTAAAAGGTCAAATACATGACATCCAATCAAATGATCTTTTGCGGTCAAAACTGACTTTATCCACACAAAAATATGATAGGTTGTGTGCAGAGTATGCTTAGCTTTAGCGCTACATTACTGTCGTAAAAATTAATATCAATTAAAATTGAGAAATCAATATTTTTAACCCAGCCCTAGTCAGTATTGTTTGCTCTATTTTGCAACGAAATAATAGTTCCAATGAAAGGTGAATCATGAATGAATCAAGAGAGTCATTAGCTATGTTTCCTTCACCCTGTTTTTATACGCATTTTGAAGTATCGCATCAGAAACGAGTGATGGAAACGCCAATTTTTTTAAGAATAAAAAATGAGCAAAAAAGTTTTTACGCTCGCTTGAGGTGGTTTTTGACTTGTGCAAAAAAGAGTTAATGCGAATAATAGGAGATGGAAACGCATTTGCCCAATAAATTCTGACGTATAGCGAACATTAAACCCACGTGACTAATCGTCTGTTTCTGCTGATGGTGATTGTTTACTGTTGGTTACTAGGTTGCCAATACCACCATCATCCGCTCGAACAACTTGATGGAAACGTACCTAATTCACATTTGTTTTTTTGCGAACTTTAAAAAAAGATTCGCTTCACGTTTGGATGGAAACCCAGCTAATAATTCAATGACCCATTCATAAATAAAGCCAGTTGCTTTGTTGCTGAATGAATGAATGATTCAATGACTCACTCATTAAGACAGTGACTTACCGCCACCTACTGGCGGTTTTAGTTTAATATTTAAAAATATCACTTCATTTTTACCATCATTGCATATTTCTCTATACATTTTTTATTTAAAACATTATTTATTTTATAAAGGTATTTATAAAGGTAAAAAATGCACTGGAAAATCGATTTAAGGGGGGCAAAAATTGTCCCTTAATGGAAAATGTGTGACTGCAGTCTAAGCGGAAGCGAGGAGTTACGCAGATGGATGTTAAATGCCTCAGGGGTACACCACTCTAAAAAGTTTGGAAACCACGGTCCTATGTTAATAACTATAACTCAGATGACGTTTTAAAAAACTAATCCCTAATTCAAATAGTGTTTTTCATTCTCTGTTGCTCTCCATTGCTGTGCTTTTAAAGGTTTTCTGGCTCCCTGTGTCTTGCTGGCTGTGTTGTCACTGGTTGGCATGATCATACAGTCGCCTCACCGGGAGGGTGCTTTGTTTCTTTGCTGTATGGTTCCCAGGCTGCGTATAGGCAGAGCGGCACTGTGCCGTTTAAATGGGAGCAGCGAACCCCCGTCCGTGCTTATCTGCTCTCTCGCAGCAGTGCTGTGGCAGGGAGCTGCTGGCTCATTAGAGCAGCAGGCAGCATATCCCACACTGCCTGCATGGGTCTCACTCATATGTCATCACTGCCAAGGGCCCGCAGCCGCCACTAGTCATAGAGCTGAGACGAGATTGTGGATGACGTAATGTCAACAGCTTTTGTTGGTAGGAAAAAAAAACTGAGAAATGGTGGATGGATTTGTTTTGAACAAATGTTTTGTTTTGCACACCTTAGAAGGTTCGTCAGCCAGTCAGAATCAAGCATTCAACAGCCCAGTTTATATCATTTTATTTAGTACTTTAGCTTCACTATACACCATACACAAGGACACCAACACAACATACAGTAACAATATACATAAAAAAGATATAAAACAATTAAAACAATGTCATTCCCATGTGTACATATACAATATATGCATACATATCCACACCTACTCATATTCATGTCTCAACATTTAAAGGGATAGTTCACCCAAAAATGAAAATTCTGTCATTAATTACTCACCCTCATGTCGCTCCAAACCTGTATGACTTCTTCAGAACACAAATGAAGATGTTTTTGATGAAATCTGAGAGCTTTCTGTCCCTCCATAGACAGCCTACGCAATTAAAACTTTGACGCTTCAAAAAGTTCATAAAGAGATCATGAAACTAATCTAAAAGTATTGAACTTATTTATTTAAACAGGCTTATTTATGATTGCATATCTTATTCCTTATGTCTTATTGTATTATTGTTTGCTTTGTTGTTATATTGATGTTTTTAATTGAAGATTTGTAAGGTGTAAGGTGACCTTGAGTGTCATGAAAGGCGCCTATGAATAAAAAAAAATGAATAGGTGCAGACGGTTTAGTCAAATTTTTCTGAAGAGACACCATCGCTTTATATGAACAGATTGAATTGCAAAAAAGAGATACCAAATCGTAATTATGAGATAAAAAGTCAGTTTTCTCATAAAAAGCTAAAATTATGAGGTAAAAAGTCTTTTTTTTTTTTACTTTGTCATAATTTCTACTTTTGTACTTATTTCATAATTTTGACTTAACTCATAATTTCGACTTTGTCATAACTAAAAATTATGACATAAAAAACAATTGGCAAAAAGACAAAATATGACAAAAACACTTGACTTATGTCATAATCATAATAATTTCAACTTTTCATCTCAGTTATGACTTAGTCCCCCGGTTTCACAGAAAAGGCTTAAGATAGTCCCAGACTAAAATGCATGTTTGAGCTGTTTTAACTGAAAGCAACTTGCACTGACATATCTTAAATTAAGTCAGTGCCATTATTTTGTCTCACACCAGATTCATACCAGTAATGTTTTTTTTGTTTTTTCTAAGGCATTTTTATAAATGTTACTTAAATGTCCTAATTGAACTAAGGCCTAATCCTGGCTTAATCTAAGCCCTACCTGTGAAACCGGGCCAGTATGTCCTAATATAGACTTTTTATCTCATAATTACAATTTATATTTAAATTATGATATGGCTGAAATGAGCTTCCATTCATATGTGACAAAAAATGGTTTGGATTGCAACAGAAGATGATAATACAGGCTTCTTCCAGCATGTGAAATTTCTTCAGAGCGGACAAATGGCCTCGGTCAGTGCGGCTTTCATCTTAAAATAATATGGTACAAGCATAAATACAAACACTCAATACTAAAGATCGATTCGTTACACAGCCCGTTAGCTCTTATTTTCACTCCAGGAATACACACAGAATCACAGTTTCACTGTGGAAGGACAAAACCAGCATGTAATCGAAATAAAACACTAATAATACCACGCTCACATGTGTCCAATTAGCTGTATGGTTTCTGTTTTGTTTGTTACTGTGTGCGTGTACATATGTGGTTAAAGTAATGTTTTGCAGATTGATTGCATTCTCTGCTGGCTTAAAAACATTCCAGTTATTGCCATTGCTTTTACACAGTTGTTTTAATGCATTAGCTGTGGTCCAGATTGAAGGACGTCTTAGACTGATGGATGGATTTGACCAGGCCCCTGCAGTTACTTCAGCATGAGAAATGGCACAAGCCTGGTTGTGTGCGTATCCATATTTTTTTTGTAAGTCTGTGTGCTCTGTATACCCTATAGGGTGTGAGGTTCTGAGAGTGGTAGCAGATGTGGACAGCATGGAGGTAGATACAAGGCCATTTGGGCCTTGGGCCTGCTGGGTGGACGTGGTCCAGAATGGCAGTGACTGTGGCTCTCCTAACCCAAACACAGCAGATTAGAAGCTGATGAGAGAGAGAAGGCTATGGATGGAAGCCAACGGCTTGTCTCATCCCCTCAACTGTTAGAAAAGGGATTGATGGTTAGCAGCTAGGGTAATCTGTGTGTGGATGATCCAGATAGCTGCCTCAGCTAAACACAGAAAGAGAGAATGTACGGCCAGAAAATACATAATGAGATCTTTTAGATGCTAAGGCCAAAATCAGCTATTTATTTATTTATTTACAAACTATTAAATTCAGTTGCTATTTATTTTTAGTAAAATAATCAACACTCAAATACAAAAAACATGTAAATTGCACACAAGGCAGGTTTTGCATTAACTTCTAAATCTAATTAGGCCTATAAAATTATTACTCCAATTCATTTTTGAAATATAATCATTTACACAGTTACTGTCATAACTTGATTTCATGAACATTTTTTAAACATATATTAAATAATTAAGATATTACTAACAGGTAAATAAAATGAATATATAAACTAATATAGTCCATATATTTAGTGAAATGCTCCCCTCTAGAGTTCATTTCTCTAGTGAACTAACATGCTGTGGACACTAAATGACTTGCCTGAGGTAAATGTAATGCTACGTGAGATATTATTCTCAAGCTGTTTGTCTTTCCGCGGTTGAAACATTGATTGAGAGATTACACGCATATCTAGATCGTGTGATTTTTTTTTTTCCCAAACCAGTTCAGTGGAAATCCCGCCCTGCAACCAATTTCATTGGCTGAGGTTACAGTGACGGGAAGGTTCAGGGATCAGTGTTTGGTGTAGGCAATCGTCACTGTGATTGACATGACCAATGAAATCTTTAGAATCGGCTTCAGGGCGGGATTTCTGCTGAACTGGTCTAGATCGTCTGTTCTTCTTCTGCACTTGTGGCGGTTAGCAAACAGCATTGCATTACCGAGCACGCCCCCTTCTGGATTTGAGTGTGGATCACCTGTGACTGACTGTATTCGTTGTCTAACTTAAATATATATTAGAGATGCACCGATACTAAATTTCTCCACCGATAGCTGATTATTTAAAGTGATATATACCGATAATGATACCGATAGTTTGGGGGTTCTGCCTTTTATACCTTCTTTTAAATTTATGATAATTTGCCCGATAGCCAATAGATGTGAAAATTTGCTTTTATTGTCCGATTATATATTATATATATGTGTGTGTGTGTGTGTGTGTGTGTGTATACATATATATGTGTGTATATATATATATATATATATATATATATATATATATATACATATATATACAATGTAAAGTAGTGAGTGTACAGCTTGTATAACAGTGTAAATTTGCTGTCCCCTCAAAATAACTCAACACACAGCCATTAATGTCTAAACCGCTGGCCACAAAAGTGAGTACACCCCTAAGTGAAAATGTCCAATTTGGGCCCAATTAGCCATTTTCTCTCCCCGGTGTCATGTGGCTCGTTAGTGTTACAAGGTCTCAGGTGTGAATGGGGAGCAGGTGTGTTAAATTTGGTGTTATCGCTCTCACTCTCTCATACTGGTCACTGGAAGTTCAACATGGCACCTCATGGCAAAAAACTCTCTGAGGATCTGAAAAAAAGAATTGTTGCTCTACATAAAGATGGCGTAGGCTATAAGAAGATTGCCAAGACCCTGAAACTAAGCTGCAGCACGGTGACCAAGACCATACAGCGGTTTAACAGGACAGGATCCACTCAGAACAGGCCTTGCCATGGTCGACCAAAGAAGTTGAGTGCACGTGCTCAGCGTCATATCCAGAGGTTGTGTTTGGGAAATAGACGTATGAGTGCTGCCAGCATTGCTGCAGAGGTTGAAGGGGTGGGGGGTCAGCCTGTCAGTGCTCAGACCATATGCCGCACACTGCATCAAATTGGTCTGCATGGCTGTCGTCCCAGAAGGAAGCCTCTTCTAAAGATGATGCACAAGAAAGCTCGCAAACAGTTTGCTGAAGACAAGCAGACTAAGGACATGGATTACTGGAACCATGTCCTGTGGTCTGATGAGACCAAGATAAACTTATTTGGTTTAGATGGTGTCAAGCGTGTGTGGCGGCAACCAGGTGAGGAGTACAGAGACAAGTGTGTCTTGCCTACAGTCAAGCATGGTGGTGGGAGTGTCATGGTCTGGGGCTGCATGAGTGCTGCCGGCACTGGGGAGCTACAGTTCATTGAGGGAACCATGAATGAGCAGAGCATGATCCCCTCCTTTCGGAACTGGGCCGCAGGGCAGTATTCCAACATGATAACGACCCCAAACACACCTCCAAGACGACCACTGCCTTGCTAATGAAGCTGAAGGTAAAGGTGATGGACTGGCCAAGAATGTCTCCAGACCTAAACCCTATTGAGCATCTGTGGGGCATCCTCAAACGGAAGGTGGAGGAGCGCAAGGTCTCTAACATCCACCAGCTCTGTGATGTCATCATGGAGGAGTGGAAGAGGACTCCAGTGGCAACCTGTGAAGCTCTGGTGAACTCCATGCCCAAGAGGGTTAAGGCAGTGCTGGAAAATAATGGTGGCCACACAAAATATTGACACTTTGGGCCCAATTTGGACATTTTCACTTTCAGGGGTGTACTCACTTTTGTGGCCAGCGGTTTAGACATTAATGGCTGTGTGTTGAGTTATTTTGAGGGGACAGCAAATTTACACTGTTATACAAGCTGTACACTCACTACTTTACATTGTAGCAAAGTGTCATTTCTTCAGTGTTGTCACATGAAAAGATATAATAAAATATTTACAAAAATGTGAGGGGTGTACTCACTTCTGTGAGATACTGTATATGTATTGGATAGTCCAGTTTACTGTGACATTTACTATGGTATTCAATTACTCATAAATGATATACTGTTGACTGCATGATAGTATAGAATTACTGGAAAATAGAGGTAGAAAGAGGAAGAACTAGGATATTAATAACCAAATCTACATCAACACGAGGAGCACCAATGGTACAATGTCATGACGCTAACCACTACGCCACAGCTTCAACAATAATTAACCATTATTATGCATGTGCAAAAAGAGAAAGCATAATTATTTCTGTTTTAAAGACTGCAAATATCCCAAACTAATGCCAAAACAATAGAAGAGCTATTCTAAGCCATCATGAACTTTTTTTTTTTGTTAAGGTCACATGCAAATTCAATTGATGTAATAAATGCATGAAGATACAGCGTGATCAGAATCTGCCTACATGACTTTAAAGGGATCATTAATTGCTTTCCATCATGTTGTTCTATCAGGGGCTTTTCAAGGCAAGGACACTTGAAGATGATCTTCATTCCCTTGATAGGCAGCAGATGGAGGGCTCCAAGGTGGCTCCTCCTCTATTGCAAAGGGTCATCTGATCCATTTGCAATATGAACAGTAGTTTTCCAGGAACCTCCAGAAGTCTCCATGGGAAATGTTGAAAAGAGATGCCCTTGGCATGTGTGTAGTCACAGTTTTGGCAACTTAATTGTTAATGGGTTGATCTAAATCACACTCACATCAGTAGTTGTTTGGAAAGTTTCCACATAATAAAAGCCGGCCGATACGGTGCTTCATTTATATGCAGTCATAACTCCAGATACAACATGCCCAGCAGGCACCATGGCACCAACTCCTGTGTTTTGTGCCATACAATGGTCCATGGAAGTAATATGGAAATATAGAGCCATGGAAATATGGACTGGTAGATGACTATAACCATAACTCCATCTAAACCACTTTGCTGAATAGTTTAAGATTTGTACGAGTTGAACATCGTGCTAACTAAAGACTCAAACAAACTATTATTAGCTTGACAGATTGGCTACTTTCAGGTTTGCCAAACTACAATGGTTAACTACACCATCTGGGCCCCACATGATCCTTCAGAAATAATTATAATATGCTGATTTGGTGCTTAAGAAACCATATTATCAATGTTGCTTTTGAACAGTAGTTTTATACATTGTCATCATTTTAAATTCATTATATTATAGTAGATATGTTTCTCCCAGTAAACTTGTCAGCACATAGTATCTTTGATAGTAGGTTTTATAAAGGAATAATGTTGTTTTCATAGGGTATTTTCAATATTTCAGCATTGATCTGTATTAACGTGGCCATGGTTTGTTTTCTTACACCTCAGAGAACTGAAGTTCTTCTCTTTGCTTCGACCTTGTGTAATTTACAGCCTTGTTAACAGGGAGTTCCTTTGCACTAAGAAGCTTTTCATTTTAAAGCAACCACTACATTTTAATGTCGGTACCCCACAATTATGGACAGGAAGGGCTCCCAGTTTTCCACATTATGAGCTGCATTAAAGCAGAATCAGCTGGGCTTAGGCTGCCAGCTCTATTTTGGAAGCTGTTTTTTCATGATCAAATCTGAGTTGGCTCACTGCCTCTTTCTATTCAGCTCATTCTGTGAGCATTACGCCATTACAACTGTCAGTCATTTCCCAGCATAAAAGGCTTCATTTGAAAGGCTCAATGAAAATCTCATATCTTACATGAAACAGCCTTGATTTATGTCTTTCCTTTGCTCTCTCTGAAAGGCATAACGGTCCTGCGTGGCTCAGATACAGCCTTTCAACATGCAGGCGGAGACACAGGAAATTTGTATGTTGTTTTTTCGGTCTCATGTTTTTGCTCAGTCAATATCTGCCAACAGCAGGTGGGAGGAACAAACTGCAAAAGAGGGCCACAGAGGTTGCACCTCAAAATTGTGAGGGATGAAGTGGTTTTGTGTGTGTGTTTTTTTTTTTTTACCCAGAGTGCCCCACAGACACATCCTCTCTAACTACTTTAGACTTGAGGGGTCTAACTGAGGGTGAAATGAGAAGAAAGATAATAAATTGCTGGAATGTCCAGGCCACCATGAATGCAACTACTTCTATATCTAATATTACTGCTAGGGCCCTCATTGGCCACATACACACTGTAGCTAAATTTGGTTGTCAGTTCACCTTTAGTGCTTAATCCTGTTCTGTGCACACAGTTCAATAATTTACGGGAGTTACAACTGCATTTACAAAAATCACAGGGAAAGTGGTACGAGCCTGATTCATGTTGTCAGATCAAACAAATCAGCAAACAAGAACAAGCCCGTGAAATAAATGAAATAAGAATTGCTTTACGCTAAAAATAAGACCAAAATATTGCTCACTTTAATGTCTCCATAAACTTGATCGCTTTATAAGCCAAGCCTAAAGTCCCCATGAAATCAAAATTGAAGTTTTTTTGCCTTTTACTATGAATATGTTAGCCTTTCTGTTATCTATAAGCTAGTGTGCTCCAAAACAATGACAAAATCCGCATTTAGAAGATATAAGCGTTCAAAACTTGCAGTGTCTCACTTCCGCCAATATGGATCAATGATTTTTGCTCAATGCGACTCATTTTGCTTTCCATTGGGGCGAATGAAGTCTGGTTTTGTGTTAGTGTCACGTGAACACAGACACAGTCTGCTCCGATCCAGACACAACAACACAGAGTGGATCAAATGCTCAAGTCGGCGCAGACCACAAAACATATCAGACCCATTTGAATTCTGCACAGAATGCTGTATTTTAAAATGTTATGGAGGAGATTAGGAGGAGAAACGGTTAGAGATTAGAGGTAAACTGAGGCTTTACCGAGCTCAACGGCTCTGGCCGAACTGTGATGTAAGCAAAATGCTACTGGCTATTTTTAAAAAGGGGAGGAGCTGCTCAAATATGTCCCGCCCTGTCTTCCTGTTTCAGTGAAAATCACGTCACATTGAATAACGCTGCGCAGTTTAAGGCACTTCAGTGGGCCTTTAAACAACAACCCCAAAAACGCTTAGAATTAGTGGACATGGCAACACTGTGAGCGCGCTCTGTGAAGCAGCCTTTAAGCAAAACATGATGCCTCCGTCGACTGTGCTTTAGTTAAAATTGCTAAACACAATGAGTCTTTTGTCTCTGTAATATTACTTTAGTCAGAATAGTGGATACCAAACACACTAGATGCCAGATTGTCGCTATGGTTACCACGGTGTCAATCATCACAGTTTCCTAAATGTGTCATGTTCCGTACACACGGAACGATAATTTTTAGGGGACTCACTCCCGCATTTAAATGCGGTTGTCACTACTGAAACTTTATAGTGTTTACGTGGCCAGTGTGATTTTTATATCCACAATGTGACTTTATATCATACAACTGTGACTTAATCACAGTCTGGCTTTGGTTTGATATCTCAATATCAACTATATATACTGACTTTACATCTCACAATTTCAACTATATCTCCTAATTGTGACTTTATATCTGACAGTGTGACTTTTTTTTCTTATTTATAACTTTTTACACTCTTAAAAATAATGGTCCTTTATTGGCATTGATGGTTTCACAAAGAATTTTTAATATACATAGAACCTTTCCATTGCAAAAAAAGTGGAAAAAACATTCTTTAGATTATTAAAATGTTCTTTGGAGAACCCAAAATGGTTCTTCTATGGAAGTTATGTAAAAAAAAAAAAAAAAAAAAAAAAAACATTTATTTTTAAGAGTGTAGCTCATTTCTGTATATACAGTCAAACCAAAATTTATTCAGACACCTTGAACATTTCATTCATTAATATAGTTTATTCACTATAGTTTAAAAAAATGGTAATAAAATATGACAAGATCTCAGAGTTAAACTGTGTCAGAAAAAATAATCTTAATTATGTCAGATAACACTTAAGCAAAACATGGTCAGGTCAAAGTGTCTGAATAATTTTTGGTCCCAAATTTTTATGAATTTTACTGGTAGTCCACTGTATGAAGAATTTTTGGGTATAATATGTCACAGTTTACTTTATTTTGCTATCCTCACTTACATAAATTAACTATAGTGTCCTGCACACACTAGTAAAAATATATCAAAAATGTCTGAATAATTTTTGGTTTTACCGTATGTATGTAAGACGGAAATGAGGATCTTCAACCAAAATTTTTTTAATTGTTTTGTCCATCTAGTGTACGTTGATATAAAAAATTAAAATATGTATTTTTTTTGAAGTTCAGTAAGAAATCCAGTATATGTATTTGAGTACATTTTAACATAATCAGACAAAATATTTTAACATTAAGAAGCCCAATTCTGGGCATGTTTTATTGAGGTCTCGAGACTGAGGAAAGACTCTGCATGGGTCTAAAGCGTGAAGATCATTTCCAGCACAATTCTCTGGTGTGTTTTTAACAGAAAATGTTGCATATTGCCACTCACTATGTTTCTTTGCTACAGTCTATAGTCAGTAAATTAACCATCAACAGGGAACTGTATGGCGAGGGGGAATCAGGTGTTGGTCTAGAGAGAAAAAAAAAAAAGATACCCCAAAAGCCCAGGGCCATCTACACCCCTGATGTGAGGGGAGTGGTACAGGCTTGTTTTGGCAGAGTTGAGTGGTTGACAGCCTGAGTCTCATGCATGCTGCTGACAGAGGGGAAGAAATGCAGGTTCTCAGGTCTGTGCCAGGCAATGGAGGCCAACAGTCAAACAGCTGTGATGCTCCTTTCAGAAGCCCAGACTCTACTGCCAGGCTGCACTGCCACCATGTTCAAACCATGGCCCTGTTTGCCAGTAGCACCAGGTGCACCTAGAAAAGTCTTCTTGAAGGACATGGAAAGTGTGTCAGTTAAGAGTTAAAGTCTCTGTTTTTAAAGCGCTTGTAAATGCGGCAAAATCCACTATTCAAACCAAATATTTTATAATGAATACGATTTAGCGCTCTTTTAGATTTCGTTGATGTTTGAGGTTTTAGATAAATGCTGCTTCAGATGGTTTTGATTAACCAGTGGTTACCAGTCGTAGCATACAAAAATATTTAATCTTTTAGTCTTTTGAAGCACTGTAACAGATAAATCTTGCCAGTTTCAACGTCCTGAAAAAACATAATTACTTATGTCAATTTGTCAATACAAGTTTATGTAGTTTATTTTGGGACATTTATTTATCTATCCATGTAATTTTAATATTTTTTTATGTTTTGGGTGAACATTTGTTTATTTATCCATGTCATTTTATGTATAAAAAAAAAATAATAATAATAATATTTTTTTTTTTAAATTGTTTTAGACATGAGAATTTTTTTTTTCCATAAAATGACACAGATAAATAAACAAATGTCCCTAAAAACTTTTTTTCCCCCAACACACACACACACACACACACACATGCTTGTATAAGTGGTTTACGGGGACTCTCCATAGGCATAATACTGTACAATAATAATATAATACTGTACAAACTGTATATTCTGTCCCTTAAACCTACCCATCACAGAAAACTTTTGGCACAGGACACAGGAAGTGTGTAATACTCATGTCATTATACATACATATTCCT